>CM067333.1:23460000-24060000 GCA_034376525.1 Nicotiana benthamiana | reverse complement strand
ATACCTACTCTCCCTCAACATCAGCTTCAGTTACTCGAAGCTTGAAGGCCTGACTTCCATGATTTCCTTTAGATCCATCTCAGATATGTAAGTTCTATGGCCTCTACGGCTATTTTCCGGCATGTTCAAGGCAATATGAGTCTCTTTGACTCAGGATCCACCTTTCATCAAGACCTTCTCATTCTATGGTCTTCTCTATCAGTATAAGTCTTCTAAGTTTCTATACTCGCTCATTTCTTTTAGATCCGTGACATTCCCCTCTTATTCTCATGGTATGGTCTGGTCAGTACCTAGCCAGGCCACTTTTGTTCCAATGAATTTGAATTTGAAAACTAAAAAGCATGTTATAGTTGTAATATTCATTTTAATTGAATAGTTAATATTCATGGAACAAGAAAAAATTCTCTTTGTCCTTACCTGATGTTTTAAGGGTTTTCCCCAAAGTTTCTTTCTCAAAACCTTTCAAATCCAATTTTTGGAGTTTCTGGAAGAGCTTCTAAATATTTTCTGACTCTTTTTCTCTCCCCTATGTGTGTTTACGCCTGCTTGTTTATTTCTTATTATGCTCAAGATTGTTCTCTTAGTTCTTTCCAGATTTTGCGAGATTCTTTTCTGTTCTTCGTTCGCGTGCTAACTTAGGTAATTGCTTCTCACTCCTTTCTATGTATATTTAAGTTCGTGCATTTATTTTATTTCACTTTACTAAGTTTCATTGATATTCCTGTTCAACATGTTCTTGGCTACCTTTTACATTAAACCTGGTAGTCTCTCTTGCTTTTGTTTGTGTATGTCTGCCTTTCTCAATGACTTTGAATTATATCTCACCCCTAATTCTATTCGAACCCTAAATTTAGGGGTTTTCCTTTGGGTGGAAGGCACTAGGGTTTCACTTTCGAGCCCTAGGTATCCAGACTCACCGTGTGCCTGGAACTGAATTCAGAATCCTACATGCCTGTGATTCTAAAATTTTAATTGTTAAGCTTTTCGTTTGTTTGAACTGTATGCTTTATATATGAGGGAAAACTTTCATTTCAAAGATTTCACCCAGGATTGATTTTGAAATCCTTTTAATTATGCTAGTGATTCATCACTGATTTCTTTCGATTGGACCTCTTTTACTCTACTGGATGTTTAGTGTGATCTTTTTGTGTTAAACTCCTAGGCTTGTGATGTTTTCCTTAAATACTTGGTTTGTGTATCTTTTCTGTGATTCTGTACCAACATTTGAATTACTCTTTCCTTATTTACCTGAGGTTTTTGCGATTGTAATTGGATCTGGAATCCTTTTGACTGATTTTCAAACTGATACCTAATTTTTACTTTATAAAGAACACTACTATTCCATCTTTCCTTAATTACCAACTATGTACTTGACCTTATTTGGGCACTATATGGTTTCCTTACCTTAATCAGACCTTAGTAAACTGATTTGTTTCCTCCTTATTCCATCTTGATTAGTCGTTTGACGTAGGACCCTTAATTAAAGGAGTCGAGTTGTCTTAATTGGTACTACTTGATTGGTTTCTATGTTTATGCACTCTTTCCCCGCCTTACTTGTTTTCAAAAATTATATAAGGACCTAGTCCTCCCTCTTTCTATTATCAGTCAATTCTCAAAAATCAGAAACCCATGAAAATACACAAACTCACACACTAAACTCGCTTTTTCTTGCAATACTATTTTTGTAATCCTGCTTTGCTTGAGATCTTTTGGAACTGTTGTTTGCAATTTAGTTCTTTCACGGCTAATTTTTCTTACTTATTTTTGTGAAACCGTTATGTCCTTTATTTAAATCTTCACTTTATCATCTATGTGTTTACTTTACAGTTGTAGACTTCTTGTTTACTTTACTATTTATATGATGTAATTTGAGCTCCATACCTACTTTCTTTCCTTCTGTTTGTATTATGAATCCTCCACCATATTCTTTTCTATCTGCTGATTTAAGCTTTTGGCCTGACAGTATCCTTATTGCTGCCCAGGCCTTGGCTTGATCCACAATGGATCCTAACTCTCAATGCTTGACTAGCAGGCTGGTCAGGGGTGTGCCAGCATCCTAATTGCTGGGTATGACCACCGGTCTGTCATGTCTCTCTCTGATTCACTTCCCCTTGTGCACTTACATTTACGCTTAGAATCTTAAGTTCTGCCCCTATCTTTGAGCCTTCCTTTGGGACCTTGAGTTTCCTCTGAACTTGGACATCTAAGAGCTGACATTTCCACACTGCACTATGTTATTGATTCTTAAATGCGTTTGGGGTGTAAGCACTACCTTGAGTCCCTTTGAGGATCTATGGAACTCTAACACACCGTAAATATGAGAAAGTCTTTTGGAAATCTAATCCTGGAAATTGTTTTAACTCATATTATTGGACTCTAAGTCGGAATTAGGTTCATTAGATGTAACTGGAATGTTCTGATGTAATTTTAACTTTCTCCCTCTTTCTGGTTCATTCAAGTTGTAATAATTTGTAATAATTATGGGGTATATAGTAAAAAATAGGGTAGGGTTACTTATGCTATGCACAAGGGTAGATGTCATGCTCATTAACTATTACTTTCTACAAATTATGTCAACTTCTGCATTTTCCAATACTTTTCATATAGATATCCTGCCTTAGATCCTGCATTTTTCATAAAGAAAGACAATCATGTTTTAGATTCTGCATATATTTGATATTGAAAACCTTAGGACTTCATATTTTTGCATTTCTGCACTTACAAAACATGCCTATAGGACCTTTTATAATTCTGCATTTCAGCATCTAGAAAGCATGGCTAAAGGTCTTTCAGTACTTCTGCATGTATACGCCACTAGGCAAAAAACATTAGGCTTAATAATAACCAATTAATTTAGAGATCATGTTAATAGGATTATTTAAACTGTTAAAATCAATGACACTTAGAAATCATGCCTATAGGATCAAATCAACTGAATCATCCTTGTTTTGAATCAATCATAAAATCTTCAGATCCCTTTTCTAAAACTAGTAAACTTTTGCTTAAAATTAGTACACTTCAGCATTATTAGATATTCTTCTTATAAGTTTCTCCTAGGAAATCCGGTAGGTAATTGATTAACTGTATCGATTTTGATAACTACATCTAGTCGGGCCTAATTCGGACTCCTTATCTGAAAAATATGTGATAAATCAGTCAGTCCTACACTTTGCTTAGTTCAAAAACCAATCAGTATTTGCAGGTCATGCTAAATAATTTGTTACTATGAATGAGGAGGCCTACTTGAGCCTTAACTTCTATTTCCTTCCTATTAGATGCTATTGGTTATTGCATGTCGCCTAGCTTTTTGTCCTATTGAAATTCTGAAAAGCCCCAACTCCCTTCTCTTTAGGATTATTAGTCTCAATGCCTCCGAGACTAATAGGATTAGACTGGGTAATAGCATGCAATAAGCAACGATAAAATTCCGCGCTTTAATATTTTAACGAGGTGGGGAAGGGTAGATATGGGTATGATGACCGGGGCACTAATATCACGTGCGACCCCTCTTCTTAGGAGTGATTGTTGGGTATTGTATTGATGTGATCCATATTAATCAAAAATCTTGGACCTCTCACCCTTTATTTGATTTCATCCATCTTTGTAAAATTACGCAAATCTTTTCACAAAACTTCTGCCTCTTTACCTTTCTCAAATTTCGAATTATTCGCAATGTTGTATGTGAACCCTTTCTATTTGAGCCCTGAATTGCCTAATTGATTATGTGAAGTCACAATACGACATGGCCGGGAACCACACTAGTGGATCTTGAAGGGTGCCTAACACCTTCCCCTTGAGATCATTTCTAGCTCTTACCAAACTTTGGTTCATCAAACTCAAACCCTTTATATTATCCTAATGCACTTAATCATTAGGTGGCGACTTTTTAATTCTAAAACACAATTCCCAAAAGGGAACGAGTTGTCCTCCCAAATGTCATAAACCTGATTTTGCGAGAAAAAAAGGGGCATCGAAAGCATGGTGACTCTGCTGGGGATTTTCCTTAGGCTTTTACGTTTCATGTTACTTGTAACTTTACTGCATCATTATTGCTTTTATTCAATGTCTTTATCCCTCTTCTACTTCGAAACTGACTTGGTTTTTATTTCATTTTCTTTAATGATTTCTTTTTCTACTTTCCTTCAATACAGTTGTAATTATGAGCAATTATTGTAAGCATTACTTTATGAACGCGCAAATACATGACATGTTTCATTCTTGTAATTGCATCTTCAACAGCATATTCCCCTCGTGCCAAACAAAATACCATAGCAACGCTTATAATGAGTGGTCGTGATCTTCCGATATTATCACCCCCTAAATTTGAAAAAGGTATATTTGCGGTAAAACCAGCTGATCAGTGGTCCAGTTGGCGGTTCTGTGTCT
The DNA here is from genome assembly GCA_034376525.1 of Nicotiana benthamiana. Lineage (NCBI taxonomy): Eukaryota > Viridiplantae > Streptophyta > Magnoliopsida > Solanales > Solanaceae > Nicotiana > Nicotiana benthamiana. Next base: position 24,055,614 of record CM067333.1, on the reverse strand, counting down.
TTTCCCTATTGAGTTTTCCACTCAAGGTTACCGGTCTAATACCCAATAGAAACCTTACTCTATTTAACTGTGCATGCATCATGGTCAAACCTAGTCCAGTCAGTTATGTTGTCCGCATAATATCTCTTTATGATAGCCTTGTCCAAAGTCCATTGGGTTTCCTTGGAACCCAAACAGACCCTACCACGTATGTGCATTTATTTGAAGAACTAAATGTTGTCTTATGCTAATTATTGATTTAAATAGTCGAGTCTGGCGGGGGATAAGGGCCTAAAACTTTGTTTTGCAGAAAATGAGGCACGAAGTCTCCAGATTCGGTATGGTAACAAACATTAACTCAAGATTGCTAAGCTGGTGGGAAGACCTTCACTCCACTGATCAGACTCTCGTCCACAAATATTTGGGAAATTTGCCTTCTCTTTTGGAAATCCAACCCGACAACAAAATCATCGAGGCTGCAACTTTATTCTGGGATAGCGATAGATCTGTGTTCCGCTTTGGGGACCTTGAAATGACACCTTTTCTCGAGGAAATAGGATGGTTAATCGGTATTCTTTGGGAGAATCCATGTTTGCTTATGCAAGAAAATTGCAAGAGTAGGGGTTTCCTCAAGATGATGGGACTAAAGGAAAACCCAGACTTGACCTTTTTGAAGGACTCTTACATTTCTTTTGACTATCTGTACAAGAGATACGGCCACATCAAGTCATACTGCACTTATCCATATGAATATTCCCTTACCTCATTGGGTCATTTCTACATAGAGGTCTTCATCTTTATGTTCTACTTTTTGGGGATGATAGTATTTCCTATGAAAGAAGGCTTAGGATCCATACCAGACTAGCCATGGTCACCAAGACTCTAATGAAAGGGATTGGCAGGGAGCCTTTCAGCATAGTACCAATGATTGTCGTAGAGATATACCAAGCCCTAGAAAACTATCAACGAGGGTCCAATCACTTTGATGGTTGTAACTTACTACTCCAACTTTAACTCACAGAGCACCTCCAAAAGGGTGAATATCGGCAAGAGAGTTTGCGGAGAGACTGGGATGATCATATCGCCATCCATCAGCCAAGGCAAATGAACTATATGCCTAACATGTTTGCTACACCAAGAGATGCTAAAGGGTGGGTAGAGTTGTTTGAAAATCTTATAGAAGACCAAATGCAGTGGATGTTCGAATGGTTTCCTACTGAAGAGTTCATTATCTGATCTCGGGATGCACCATTTCTTACACTCATTCATCCGAGCGGAACTTTTCCTTATGTCCATCTATGAGTCATGAGGTAGGGAGGAAGAAAGAAGATTATACCAAGGGTCGACAAGATGAGTCACCTTTAGGGCCGATTTTCAAGATGACGATAGCCCTCACAAGTGCCAGGATCAGCACATGTAGCACTGGAAAATTATCCTGGGAAATGATTCCATAGAACCAGACAAGTATCATATTGGTTACCCCATACTATCCAAGTTGGTTGGAAGATGATCATAGTGGGTAAGGACAACCCGGGTTTGTTTGAGGTCATAGGATCATCGACGAAAAGGCTAAGGTACAGGTTAAATACAACCACTTACGTAAGAGGATTCGGGAATGTGAGAGTGAGCAAAAAGAAATTCAGGAAGCCCATCAAAAGCTGATTAAATAATGGAAAGATATGGCCGTCAGCGCCAATAAGCAACTAGGGCATTTGGATCGGGGATTCATAGAGTTGGAAAGGAAGTTCATCCAGAGGATTGAAAACTTCAAGAATGCTGAAGGAAATAAAGGAGGACAGTTGGCTAGAGCATATTTGCTGCTGGGACTATGTGAGCTAGTGTAGCTGTTCGACGGAGCTAAAGATGCCAAGTCTTGGGGAGGTCCTTCTAGAACCAAGTAGCTTGATGTCTGTTCTTTCGCTTCAAAATGTAATAAGGCCAATGGCCATTAGTGACATTTTATTTTCTACAATTTTAGTGTCGTCTTGGGATTCGTCTTATTTTTATCAATTAAATGAGGCATTTATCATTATAAATTCTCCAAACTATTTGTCACTAGGGATACCTCGACCACAACGAGGCACAAAAATTAGGACACGATTTATATTCTTGCACTATGTGTTTAAATCTTTGTAAAATTTTCTCCTCATAATCCATACTAACTTGTTACCTTATTTTGTTTTTAATTTTGTTTTATTTCCCTGCCTAAAAGAATTACTATTACTTATCTTGATGAACCGATGATTGTGTCTTGCGACGAGACAACGCAACAGACGAATATAGACTCAGAAGAGGATGATATATCTGAAGAGGTCATTAAAGAGGTTGAGGACTTTATGAATAGACCTAAGTCTAACTTGGAAGAAACTGAGATTGTCAACTTGGGAGATACAGAGAATGTCAAAGAAACGCGCATTAGTGTTCATCTGTCACCATAAGAAAGGAAAGAGTACACAAAATTTCTAAGGGAATATGAGGATACATTTGCTTGGTCGTATGATAATATGACCTATCTTATTACATCTATTATAGCTCACAAACTTCCAACAGATCCAACATTCCACCGCTAAAGCAGAGGCTTGGGAAGTTCAAACCGGACATGAGTTTGAAAATCAAGGAAGAAGTCACTAAACAAGTCAAAGCTAAGGCCCTCGGGGTAGTATAATACCCAATATGGTTAGCCAACATAGTGCTAGTTCCAAAAAAGGATGGGAAGGTTAGAACATGTGCTAACTATCGGGATCTCAACCGAGCCAATCTAAAAGATGACTTCCCCTTGACAAACATACACATCCTGATTGACAATTGCGCTAAGCACGAGCTGCAGTCATTTGTTGAATTGTTTTGGTGGATACCATCAGATATGGATGTATGAGGAGGACGCGAAGAAAACATCTTTCATTCCACCGTGGAGAATGTATCGTTAAAAGATGATGTCGTTTGGGTTAAAGAATGTAGGGGCCACCTATATGAGGGCCATGACTAATATGTTTCGTGACATGATACATAAAGAGATCGAGGTGTATGTAGATGATATCATCATCAAATCCAAAAAATTCATTGACCATGTGGAACATCTGAGGAAATTCTTCAACAAACTGAGAAGCTACAATCTGAACTGAATCCTGCCAAGTGTTCGTTCGGGGTCCCTGATGGAAAGTTACTTGGGTTCATCGTAAGCCGCCAAGTAATAGAACGGGGTCCATCAAAGGTTAAGGCAATTCAAGAATTGCCACCAGCAAAGAACAAGAAAGAGGTTATGAGTTTCTTGAGGAGACTCAATTACATCAGCCAGTTCATAGCTCAATCCAATGTCATTTGTGAGCCAATATTTAAGATGTTGAAGAAATATTCCACTACTAAATGGACTGATGATTGTCATAAAGCCTTTGACAGAATCAAGGAATACCTGTCAACGCCGCAGTTCTTGTTTCGCCCAAATCGGGTAGACCTCTATTACTCTACCTTGAAGTATTGGAAGGGGCATTCGGTTGTGTTTTGGGGTAACATGACGAATCGGGGAGAAAGGATCAAGCCATCTTTACCTCAGCAAGAAGTTCACCCCGTATTAGGCCCATTATTCTCTATTAGAACGCACTTGTTGTGCTCTAAATTGGGTAGCTCAGAATTTGAGGCATTATTTCTGTGTCTATACCACTTACCTCATATCAAGAATGGATTCGCTAAAGTATATCTTTAAGAAGCCCATGCCCAAAGGCAAGCTAGCCAAGTGGTAAATCCTGCTAAGCGAATTCGACATTGTCTACGTAACTCAGAAGCCAATCAAAGGATAAGCATTGCCATATCATCTCACTAAGAATCCTGTGGAGGGAGAATACGAGCCTCTAAAGACGTATTTTCATAATGAAGAGGTATATTTCATAGGAGAAGATATTGCATAATCCTATGATAGCTGGAGAATGTATTCGACGGAGCAGCAAATTTCAAATGAGTTGGCATAGGAGCAGTCCTAGTATCGAAAACTGGCCAATATTATCTGGTATCTTCCAAACTTAGGTTCTCGTGCACCAACAACATGGAAAAATATGAAGCCTGCATCTTAGGGCTCAAGCTGGCCATTGACATGAACATCAAAGAATTGCTAGTGATTGGAGATTCAGACCTGCTTATACATCAGGTCCGAGAAGAATGGGCAACCAAGAAATCTAGGATACTCCCTTATCTACATATGTATAAAGGTTGAGGAAGAGGTTTACAAATATAGTATTCCAGCATCTTCCCAAAGTCCAGAATCAGTTTGCCGACGCATTGGCAACCTTATCATCTATGATTTAGCATCCATATAAGAATTTCATAGATCCTATTCCCGTAAAAGTTCATGATCAGCCAGCCTATTGCGCTCATGTCAAGGAAGAAGCATACGGAAAACCGTAGTTATATGACATCAATTAGTATTTGGTAGCAGGAGAGTATCCAGAACTTTCAAATGCTACTCAAAAGTGCACACTTCGGAGGTTATCTAACAACTTCTTTCACAATAGAGGAATCTTATATAGGAGGACTCCCGATTTGGGATTACTAAGATGTGTCGAAGTAAAGGAAGCATCCAAGTTATTATAAGAGGTCCATACAAGGACCTACGGTCCGCATATGACTGGTTTTGTCTTAGCAAAGAAGATACTCCGGTAGGATATTTTTGGGTAACTATGGAAACAGACTACATCCAGTATGTCCTAAAATGCCATCACTGTCAGATACACGCATATATGATAAAGGTTCCTACAAATGAGCTTACTGCATCAAGCTCTCCATGGCTGTTCGCCGCTAGGGAATGGATGTTATCAGACCTATCGAGCCTTCCGCATCAAACGGGCACAGGCATTCTAGTGCCAATTGATTATTTCACTAAATGGGTTGAAGAAGCATCATACATGGTAGTGACTAAGAAAGTCGTGGCAAACTTTGTCCACGACCGTATCGTTTGTCGATTCAAAATTCCTGAGTCAATCATTACTGATAATGGTTTCAATCTCAATAGTGACTTGATGAAAGAAATGTGTGAAATATTCAAGATCAAACACAAGAACTCTACAGCCTACAGACCTCAGATGAATGGAGATGTAATAGTGACCAACAAAAATATCAATAAAATACGAAGGAAGATGGTAGAAAATCATAAACAGAGGCACAAAAAGCTATCATTTGCTTTTTTGGGATACCGTACCACGATCCGCACATCAACTGGGCCAACTCCTTATACGTTGGTTTATGGTGCAGAGGCAGTCATTGCCGCCGAGGTGGAAATTCCCTCCTTGAGGATCATACAGGAAGAAAAACTTGACGATGCAGAATGGATAAGAAGCCACTACGAACAACTATCTTATCAATGGGAAGAGAATGAATGCAGTTTTTCATGGTCAATTGTATCAAAACAGAAGGTCCAAATCCTTCAAAAAAAGAGTCAAGCCGAGAATGATTACACCGGGGCAGCTGGTGTTGAAAAACATATTCCTACATCAAGATGAAGCCAAATGGAAATTCTCTCTCAACTGGAAAGGTCCATACATGGTTCATCGGGTCCTAACCAGAGGAGCCCTCATACTCACAAAAATGGATGGAGACATCTGGCCGAAGCCGATCAATTCAGATGTAGTGAAGTGATACTATGTGTAGCCATTTATGATTTTCTTATGATGTAATTTAAACTATGCCTGACCTGATTCCCATTTAAGATGGGATACGTAGGCAGCCCTATGGGTTCAGTCACAATTTAATAAAATTTCCATTTCCCCACGCTATTGGAAACTGGGGCAGAATTTTGACGAGGAGCCTCAAAATTTCGAAGTCGATTTCAGCCTTTTACTGCAAGCAACTATCAGAAGAAGCAACCCAGTAAACCGGGGCAGAATTTTGATGAGGACTCTCAAAATTCCGGAGCGAGAGAGGTTGCAATGTCTTGAACTGTGTCATAGTCATCGGTTCATCTAAAAGAAATCTATATTTTAAATTATGTATTCACGTTACATTTTTACTAAACCATGCACGACTATCATCAAAATTGCTTTGTTTAGCAACACTACCCTAATGATACACAAGACCAAGCAGAACCACAAAGTCCATCGAGATACGAACTAACCTTCCCCTCTTTTATAGAATTCACGATTTTTCTTTGGATGCAGGCACTCAAGTTGTAAAATCATCAGACATATCTATGCGCTCATACTTCTCGGGAATAACTCTCAGAATCATAACCTATTTACAATTGCTATTCGTACACGACATCTCCAGCAGCAACAATATAGCAATCAGCTATCAGCTAAGAGATTTTACCATTGCTTGCCTTTTACATTTCATTCATTGCATAATGCTACCTTTCTAGCTTCCGAGGTTAAGCTCTACCTCCATCTGTATTTCTATACATTGCATATGGCTACCTTTCTGCCTTCTAATGTTAAGGTCTACCTTCATCTGCATTTCTTACATTGCATAAGGCTACCTTTCTGCCTTCCGAGACTAAGCATTGTGTTCATCTGCATTTTTCTACATTGCATAAGGCTACCTTTCTGCCTTTAGAGACTAAGCACTGTCTCCATCCATATTTTTCTGTATTGCATAAGGCTACCTTTTTGGCTTCCGATACTAAGCTCTGTCTCCATCCTGCGTGGCTAAAATATCGTCACCTTATTCTGCATGGCTGAAATATCGCCACCTTTATTTAAACCCTACACCGGGTGAAATATCACCACTTTATCTTTCTTGCACGGCTGAAATATCGCCACCTTTTGTTTACATCTTACATTGGCTGAAAGATTACCACCTTCTACATTTCATGGGCTAGAAGATCGCCAAATTGTCCAAAGGCACCATTGTTCTGAGGCACCATTTTCATAGCCTGAGGACCTCATTTTACCTTTTGAATATCATTATTCAAAGACATCATGGTTCGGAGGCATTATCCTCATAGCCCGAGAATATCAGTTCATAGCCTGCGAATCCTTTATCATACGCTTTATGGCCGAGGACGTCATGATATAAGGACGTCATCTTAATCGTCCAAAGACAACATTCATGGTCCAACGAAAAATTACATCACGTTTAAATGCACAATATATGTTTGTATTGATCACTTGAAGGTACGCCAGCTATCAACGTCCGTCTCAGCATGAGCGATCCCACTCTAGTTCCCGCAGCCCATCAAACTTCAACCATCCTTCTCAACCCGAATATCTCGTCAATTATTATAAAAACCACATCGGCATATTCCGTCGATGGATCCTGAACTACATATGGTCTGATTCCAATAAATCGGGGATAGGTAGACAGCTGAAGAACCAGAGTTCGGTCTGAATTCTTCAAATCATTTCATTCGATCAAAATTGGCCATCATATATTTACCCGATAATTCTTTCATCATTTTCGGGTAAAGAGGGGCAGCTGTTGATACCCAATTATTTTCTATATACTTTCATACTCAAAATACCTTCAACTAGCATGTGTATGCATATATAAGCATTCCCAAGAGTTTTAGTATTTTTCCCAATTTTTAAGATTTAAAAAATTAATTTATTGTCTATTTTAACGGCACAAAATCCAATAATTATACCCAAAATTATAATTTTTGATGAATAATTTATTTCCATCCTTATATATATACCAAAATATAATTAAGATGATTTTTTCAAATTTCTATTAATTTATTCAGAATTTAAAAATTTAAATGGCATATAATTACAATTATAGCCTATTTTATGATTAGCAGCCTTTTGCAATTATAAAATTATTTTTAGTATTTTTAGATTAATATTTATATACTATTAATTAATTTTGTCATTTCAATTTATTTTTTAAATCATATTAACTATTTTTTTTATAAAATAGAAGAGGAAAAATTGGCTATTTAACACATAGCCATTTCTATTTCAATTGTAGCCCCAATTTAACCGTAATTCCACCCAATTAAAAGAGCCAATTTTTAATTTTTAACCTGACCTCTTAACCCATTTCCAGACCCGTTCGAATTTTCTTTCAATCCTGGCCGTTGATCATTTTGATAAACGACCCTAATTTGCCCTTTCCTTTTTTAATCCCCTAACCCCTCAAAACCTAGCTCATTTGCACAAAGAATCCGCCTCTAAACTCCCTTTGTCTCCCAAAATCTCTCTAACCCTCCAAAACCCTAACCCTACTCCACTGATCTCCGTCTCATAACCACCGGAATCCATGGCAATCCTGGCAATGGATGGGCTATACCTACTCTCCCTTACCATCAACTCTAGTTACTCAAAGCGTGGAGGCCTGACTTCCATGGTTTCCATTAGATCCATCTCAGATGTGCAAGATCTATGGCCTCTACGGCCATTTTCCGATGTGTTCAAGACAATATGAGTCTCTTCAACTCAAGATCCGACTTTCCTTAAGACCTTCTCATTATCGGATCTTCTCTGTCATTTTAATCCTTCTAAAGTTCTCTACGCGTTCATTTATTTTAGATCTTTGTGACATGTTTGGTCCTTACCTGACATTTTAAGGGTTTTCCCAAATTTTCTTTCTCAAAACCATTCAAATCTGATTTTTATGGTTTCTAGAATAGTTTTTAAATGTTTTCTGCTGCTTTTCCTCTCTCCTATGTGTGTTTATTCCTGCTTATTTATTTCTTATTATGCTCAAGATTGTTCTATTAGTTCTTTCCTGATTTTGCAAGATTTTTTTCTGCTCTATGTTCACGTGCTAACTTAGGTCACTGCTTCTGACTCTTTGCTATGTATATTTAATTTCGTGCTGTCATTTTGTTTCACTTTATTAAGTTTCATTGATATTCCTTCTCAGCATGTTCTTGGCTACCACTTATCTTAAAACGCAGTATCTCTTACTTCTGTTTGTGTATTTCTGCCTCTCTCAATGACTTCAAATTATTTCTCAGCCCTAATTCTATTCAAATTCTAAAATTTAGGGGTTTTCCTTTGGGTGGAAAGCAATAGGGTTTCACTTTGGAGCCCTAGGTTTCCAGACTCACTGTGAGCCTGGAACTGAATTCAGAATCCTACTTGCCTATAATTTTGAAATTTTCATTGTTATGCTTTTCTTTTGTTTGAACTGTATGCTTTATATATGATGGAAAACTTCTCTTTCAAAGATTTCACCCAAGATTGATTTTTAAATCTCTTAAATCATGCTAGTGATTCATCACCAATTTCTTTCGATTAAACCTGTTTTACTCTACTAGCTATTTATTGTGATCTTCTTGTGTAAAAATCCTAGGCTTGTGATGTTTTCCTTAAATACTTGGTCTTGTATATCTCATCTGTGATTCTGTACCAACGTTTGAATTACTCTTTCCTTATATACCTGAGGTTTTAGTGATTACAATTGGATCTGGAAACGTTTTGACTGATTTTTAGATTGATGCCTTATTTTTACTTTATAAAGAACACTATTATTCCGTCTTTCCTTAATTACCAACTGTATACTTGACCTTATTTGTGCGCTATATAATTTCCTCGCCTTAATCAGGCCTTAGTAAACTAATTTTTTCGTCCTTATTCCATCTTGATTAGCCGTTTGACCTAGGCCCCTTAAGTAAAGGAGCCTAATTGTCTTAATTGATACTAATTAATTGGTTTATATGTTTGTGCACTATTTGCCTGCCTTACATGTTTTCAAAAACTATATAAAGGCCTAGTCCTCCCTCTTTCTATCATCAATCAATTCTCGAAAATCAGAAACACACAAAAATACACCAACTCACACACTAAACTCACTTTTTCTTGCAATACTATTTTTATAATCATGCTTTGCTTGAGATTTTTTGGAACTGTTGTTTGCAATTTGGTTCTTTCAATGCTAGTTTTGCTTACTTATTTTTTTATGAAACTGGTATGTCCTTTATTTAAATCTTCTACTTCATCCCCTATGTGTTTACTTTACAGTTTCAGACTTCTTGTTTACTTTACTGTTTATTTGTTGTAATTTGTGCTCCATATCTCATTTCTTTACTTCTGTTTCTGTTATGAATCATCTATCCTTATTTCCTTCTATGTGCTGAGTTAAGCTTTTGGCCTAACAGTATCCTGATTATTGCCCACACCTTGGCTTGATCCACAATGGATCCCAACACTCAGTTCTTGACTAGTAGGCTGGTCAGGGGTGTGCCAGCATCCATATTATTGGGCATGACCACTAGCATACCATGTCTCTATCTGATTCCCTTCCCCTTGTGAACTTACACATATTCATAGAATCTTAAGTTCTGTCCCTCTCTTTTGAGCCTTGCTTTGGGACCTTGAGTTCCCTGTGAACTTGGACATCTGAGAGTTGGCATTTCCATATTGTACTATGTTCTTAATTCTGAAATGTGTTTGGGACCATGAGTCCCTTTGAAGCTCTTGGGAACTCCGACGCACCCCAAATATGAGAAATTCTTTTGGAAATTTGATCCTGAAAATTGGTTTATCTCATTTTAATTGACTTTGGGTCGGAATTAGGCTAATTAGATGTAGCTGAAATCTTCTGATGTAATTTTCACTTTCTCCTTCTTTCTGATTCATTCAAGTTGAGATAATTTGTAATAATTATGGGGTATATAGTAAAAAATGGGGGAGAGTTACTTATTGTATGCACAAGGGTATATGTCATGCTCATTAGGTATTACTTTTTGCAAATCTTGTCAAGTTTTGCATTTTCCAATACTTTTCAAATAGAGATCCTGCATTTTTCATAAAGAAATAAAATCCTATTTTAGATTCTGCATATATTTGATATAAAAAACCTGCCTATAGGACTTCATAATTTTTGCATTTCCGCACTTAAAAAACATGCCTATATGATTGTTTATAATACTGCATTTCAGCATCTAGAAAGCATGCATATAGGTCTGTCGGTACTTGTGCGTGTAAACGCCACTATGAAAACAACTTTAGGCTTAACAATAACCAATTAACTTAGAGGTCATGGCTATAGGATTATTTCAACTGTTAAAATCAATGACACTTAGAAATCATGCCTATAGGATCAAATCAATTGAATCAGCCTCGTTTTGAATCAGTCTTCAAATCTGCATATCCCTTTTCTAAAATCAGTAAACTTTTCCTTAAAATCAGAACGCTATAGCATTAATAGATATTCTGCTTTATAAGTTTCACCAAGGCAAGTCGGTAAGTAATTGATTAAGTACATCATTTTTGATAACTACATCTAGTCAGGGCTAACTCGCACTCCTCATCAGAAAAATATGTGATAAATCAACATGTCCTACACTTTGCTTAATTAAAGACCCAATCAGTATTTGAAGTCATCTTAAACAATTTGCCACTATGAATGAGGAGGCCTACTTGAGCCTTAACTGCTATTTGATCCCTTTTAGATGTTATTTGTTGTTGCATGTTGCCTAGCTTTTTATCCTTTTAAAATTCTCAGAAGCCCCAACTCCTTCTCTTTAGGATTAGTTCTCTCAATGCCGCCGAATTGACAGTATTGGGGCGGGTAATAGCTTGCAATAAGTAACGATAAAATTCTGCGCTTTAATACCTTAACGGGTGGGGAAGGGTAGATGTGGATATATTGATAGGTGCGCTAATATCATGTGTGATCCCTCTACTGAGGAGTGATTGCTGGATCTTGAATTGATGTGATCCATATTAATCATAAACCTAGGACCTCCCTCCATTTATTTGCTTTCATCTATCTTTGTAGAATTATGCAAATCTTTTCACAAATTTTCTGCCTCTTTACCTTTCTCAAGTATCGATTTATTCGCAATGTTTTATGTGAACCCTTTCTATTTTAGCCCTTAATTGCCTACTTGATTATGTGAAGTCACTATATGACATGGTCGGCAACCACACTAGTGGATCTTGAGGGGTGCTTAACACCTGCCCCTCGAGATAATTTCTAGCCGTTACCCAAACTCTGGTTCTTAGAACTCAAACCCTTTATAGTGTCCTAATACACTGAAACATTAGGTGGTGACTCATTAATTCTAAAACCCTATTCCCAAAAGAGAATGAGTTGTCCTCCTAAATGTTATAAACTTGTTTTTGCGAGAAAAAGTGGCCATCGACAACAACAAAAAGAGAAAAGAAGAAAGAAAAGAAAAAAAGATAAAGAGGAAGGAAAAACAAAGAATAATAACAACAACAAAGTAATTTCTATGATATGAACTACGTTCGACCCGATTCCTTTTAAGGATACGTAGGTAGTCTCACGATTCGGTCCCATCAAAATAAAAATCTAATAGTCCCCAAGCAAAGGAACTGAGGCAGAAGTTGTGGTTGTTGTGAGAAATATGATTCTGAAAGTTGTAATTTTTAACCCACTTGAATTGTTTTGATCCTTTAATACCCTTTCTTTCTAACCATATCCAAAGCTCACATTACAGTCCAAAGTAAGACCTTCCGATCAATCTTCGAGAAATGTTAAGTCAAGCAGGTAGAGGTGATTCATATTAGAGGCAACACTCTGGACCAAGCAGGAAAAACTAAAAATGAGAGAGTCTTATTCGTGAAAACCCTCACGGGCACCGCAAGGCGACGGGAGATGAGAGAAATAAAACAAAAGAGATTCTTATTGGTGAAAACCATTACGGCCACCTTCAGGTGAAAATGAGTTGAGGGATGATGAGGTCTTTTGGTGAAAACCTTCCAGGGCACCATAGGATGAACAAGGTTAAGGTTTTGGTGAAGAAATCGGGACATAGAATAATGGGGTAAAAAAGTATGGCAACTAAAAGTTGATTGGTTGGACATATTTGGCCGATTAGTTCGAAATGAATGTAATGATCAATTGTACCAGCTGTTCCACTCAGATAAGTCTCTTTTCTTTTTTCTTTTTAGATACTCTTTACCCTTAACTCTCAAGGTCATTGCATTTCATTATTTTAGGGTTTTATCTCTCTAAGATATTTCAAATGTCAGTCTTTCTCAAAGCAAATAAGAAAGGATTTCAAAGCTCACCACCAACTTCCAAAAATTGCGAAGCACAATCTGGCTAGAACATACCAGCGATAACATAATGAAGAGTGGAACATAAGGAATCACCGAAAGTTCGTCGAGTGAGTAACTTGTTAATTTCATGGGAGATGCAAAGGCTTAGATAAAGGGGTCAGAGATGTAAAACAATGATTTGGGTATAAGAACAATCGGGTCACCTAAGGTCTTTGGGGTTTGAAAGTCTGTCAGAAAGTGAAGTGGTTTAAGGCTAGTATAGGGAAATCAGTCAAAACGAAACACGGCAGTGAAGAGACCTTCAGCAAAGAATGCCATCAACTAAACACCACATTTTAAACTAACAAACTTTTCTTTGATTAAAACATGGGCAGAAAATTTTGGTTGTTTTGGAGAAATATTCCGTAGTAGAAAGGCAAGCTGGGGCAGAAAATTTTTTCTGTTTTGTCTATTGTTGTTGAAATCAGGCTTCCACCTAGAGAACAAGGGAATACATTTCAAGTTCGTCAATCAGGCGCCCACCTGGAGAACAAGGGAATATAATTCAAGTATTAGCTTTCAAGTTCATACTAATATTTGGTAACATGATTCAGTTTACACTCCCATATGTGCCCATATGCCAAATAGGGGCAGAAAATTTTCTTTATTTTGTCCTTTATTGTTAAAATCAGGCGCCCGCCTGGAGAACAGGGGAAAACATTTTAAGTTCAGCACGCAGGCGTCCACCTGGAAAACAAGGGAATACATTTCAAGTTCAGCAATCAGGCGTCCACCTGGAGAACAAGGGAATACATTCAAGCTTTAGCAATTAGGATCCCACCTGAGAACAAGGGAATACATTCAAGTTTAGTAATCAGGCGCCCACCTGGAGAATAAGGGAATACATTTCAAGTTCAGCAATCAGGTGCCCACCTGGAGAATAAGGGAATACATTTTAGGTTCAACAATCAGGCGCCTATCTGGAGAACAAGAGAGTATAGTTCGAGTTTCAACATTTCAAGTTCTTAATAATCTTTGGTAACATGCCAAACTAGGGCATATGTTTTCTTTGTTTTTTTCTATTTTGTTAAAATCAGGCGCCCACCTATAGAACATGGGAATAAATTTCAAATGCAGCAATCAGGCGCCCACCTGGTGAACAAGGGAATACATTTCAAGTGCAGCAATCAGGCGCCCACCTGGAGAACAAGGGAATACATTTCAAGTATTGCAATCAGGCGCCTCCTTAGAGAACAAGGAAATATAGTTCAAGTTTCAGCATTTCAAGTTTTTACTGATCTTCGGCAACATGCCAAACTAGGGCAGAAGTATTCTTTATTTTTTTTTATTTTGTTAAAATTAGGCGCTCACTTGGAGAACAATAGAATACATTTTAAGTGCAGTAATCAGGCGCCCATCTGGAGAATAAGGGAATGCATTTCAAGTCCAGCGATCAGGCGCAACAAGGGAATACATTTCTTTTTCAGCAATCAGGCGCGCACCTGGAGAACAAGAAAATACATTTAAAGTTCAGTAATCAGTTGCCCACCTGAATAAGAAGGGAATACAATTCAAGTTTTAGCTTTTTGGTTCTTATTGATATTTGGTAATATGATTTGGGTTCATATGTGCCCAGCCACCAAACTGGGGCAAAAATATTTTTGTTTTGTCTATTTTGTTGAAGTTGGGAGCCCACCTGGAGAACAAGGGATACATTTAAATTTCAGCTATTAGGAGCCTACCTGAAGAACAAGGGAAAACATTTTGAGTACAGCAATCAAGAGCCCAACTGGAAAATAAGGGAATACATTCAAGTTTCATCAATCAGGAACCCGCCTGGAGAACAAGGCAATACATTCAAGTTTCAACAATACATTTCAAGTTCAGCAATCAGGCACACGCCTAGAAAGCAAGGGAATACAATTTGATTTTAGCAGCCAGGCGTCCACCTGGAGCAAGGAAAAACATCTCGGCTTAAAATTCAAGCTGGCAACAAAGGGATTTCACTGGGAGAATACAAGTTAACAAGGCAACAAGAACCACAAAATTAAGTTTGAAGATATAGATAGGATTTTTGTAATGTATATGTCATAGTCTATTCTAGCTTCTTTTTACTTTCACATGGTGTAATAAGTGGTTAATTAAGCAGTAGAAGCAGAAGCAACAGTGAAATCACAAATTCATGTAGTCCCAGCAACCAAACATTCCCGAACTATACTGTCTTGATTTCTGTTTAGCTAAGGATATGTAGGCAACCTCTGAAGCAGGGTGTGGTAAAATCTTTCAAAATTCTTCTCGCGGAGTATTTGAACGGGCAGAGTGGATTGGAGAGAGGATTTTGGAGAGGTTTTTTTCCGAAAACTTAAGTAAAAATCAGTGTTTAAAAGTTTCCTTCTTCTTTTCCATTGTTCTTTTTCTTTTTCATATATCGGAATAGAAAGAATAAATTTATATGTATTATGGAGGTTTCATGATTTCAATGGATGTCAGTTTTATTTGGGATTTCTAAATCATAGTCTTTTGTTTCACTTCGACTCTGGTTTTTTCGACGAAAATGGAAATCGTTGGAGGTTTGAATTCCGTTGTTGCTGAATGGCCTATAGCTGCTTCCTTTTGGGTTTGTTGTGGGGTTATTTTCTTAGAAAATCAGAGATCCATTTTTTTCTTTTCTCTTTATGTATTGCTTGTCAAGGTATGAAATCTCGAACCCTTTCGATGTATTAAGTGATTTGAAAATAGGCAACAGAATTCCTTCTATCAAACGATGTTGATTCTGGTTTTTGTTTTCTCTTATTCGATGATTATGTTCGTGGTTGTTAGCTGCTTGAATGAAACTCCAAGGAGTTCGTATTCTAAGAATTAAAAATCTGACTTAGGGTGTTTTATAAGAATTCATGTGTTGGTTTCTGAGTCGTTTGTTCTCTTCTACATGTGCCTAGCCATTTAATGTTTAAATTAAGTGACCCAACTATTGACTTTATATTTGAGCATTTGATATTTGAAGCAGGGGTTGGATTAACTTTCTTAAATTTTAAAATCATGATTCAGTTTGATTAAGTGTTTGGAGTTGAGGTTAGCAGTTGATCTTGGTTCTGCATTTTTGCTCCTATTCTCACTGGTTTGGTTTAGTATTTATTTATTAATTAAAAGTTATGTATTCGATTATGGAATGCTGTGATTCTTTTTGGGGAAAGTTTTTAGAAGATTTGCGTAAATTTTTAGGGCTCTTAAGTTCTTTTTGTGAGACTCTTCAAATTTTGGTCGACTTTCTTTTCGAAAAACAGAAATGGGCAAAGAAAGAACAAGCACAAATGGCTGAAAACTGCTTTCCCTCAAAGGCTTCTTAAGAAATTTTTCGAATCTGACTTCTATTTTGAGATCTCTGCCAGGAGTTTCAGAGTCTTGAGGCTGAATTTTGATTGCTTTTGTGGCTATTCGAGTTAATCAGTCGCTCTTTCTTGTTGTGGCTCTGTTTGCGTTGTGATAGAATTTCTAATTTTAGGGACCTAAGTCCATTGGACTGCTGCTCGCTGAAGCTCCATTTTAGATCATTTCAAGCCTCTTATTCGGTTTTTTATATTGACCTTTCACTTTCAATATTTGATACATGAACTCATCTATGGCATGCATTCCTTAAAATGAATTTAAGCTGATTGTGAAACATGATGCACTCTGCTCTTCGCGTCTTAAGAATTGCACATCTGCTGCATTCATTAGCAGCTCCCTTGAGCATTTTATGTATTCCCTAGGATTACAGTTAAATAAATTGGTTGAAGGATCAAGGTGATTTTCCAAAAGCATATGTTAATTGATCTTAAAATCAGTTTAGGCAATTACTTTGTTGTTGAAAGTTAATGACTATGCCTTCCAGTGAGCATATGTTGCATTTCTTGCATTAATGCTAATAACATCTTTCATTCAAGACAACTAGTGTAGGGGTTAGCAAAGACTTTCTGCTCTGCTATTTATCTTTTTACAAACCAAGCTTAATGAAACGAAATACAGAATTGGAGCCGAAATTGTGCGACTGTGCGACGCGCTATTGGTTTCGTCCACTGCATTGTTCCTTTCTCGCTTGAAACAAATTGGCTTGTTCCCTTTCTAGCCTAAGAAAGAAGACAAGAAGTATTTTATTCTTTCTTTTGTTGGATGATTTGTTGTATACCCAAATGTCTTTCAAGTTTAAGGTATTAGTGGGTTTCTTTGATGACAGATGATGATCTCTTGTTTTGTTAATTATCTTGTTATAAAGAAGTGCTCATCCTAATGTTGACCAATTGAAATTATTTTCACTTCATTAATCAATTTGGCCGAGGCACTTTTGACTAAATCTGTATATTTAATATATCACCGTGATTGTGTATATATACGCGTGACATAATTATGATTCTAAAAGCAATGCAAAGTATGTATTCGCGTAACTTCAAAACTTTCTTAATAATAAAATAGATTTTCATAGGATACTAATTTTAATATAGTTCTTTAGGCCGAGGTGTACCATCCATAATCGAATCCCTATGGCCCTCGTATTAATCTTATAACTTTTTTTTTGGTAGAAAAGATACTTATATTAAAAACTTAAGTAGTTACATAGGAGTCATCTGGATGCATAGACTGCATCTGATTACAACTATTACTAGAAGTACTAGCTAGCAAAGCAGAATAAGCAACATTTGTACAAAGCCTACGACTAGGTAACATAACACTAGATTTAAGCATTCTTCTATGGAGTAAACCATCGTGATCTTGCTGATAAAAAGGGATCACAACAGGAGGAGGGCTTGAAAAAAGACACAGTGTGCTTCCAAAGTAGTTCCATGCTTAGCCAACTCATCTGCCACATAGTTTTGTTCCCGGTAGATGCTTTGTGTCTTTGGGCCATCAAGCTGGCACATTAAGGACCTGTAATCATTAATTATGTTAGTGAATTTAAGAGTAGGTGCCTGAAGTAAATCCAATATCCCTGTTGCATCTGTTTCAATGATCAGTGGCACCATGTGGTATTGAGTTGCTAATTTCAAACCCATAAGAAGTGCTAACAGCTCAGCTTTGAGATTGCATCCATATTGCGCTTCTCCTGAAAACCCTAATGTCCAATGACCACTAGAGTTTCTAAAACTACCAATAATCCCACATTTTCCTTTACAAGGGGATGTAGAACCACGAATATTTAATTTAAAAACTTGTCCCTCGGGGGGGTACCATTTTATGTATAAGGGAATGCAAGGTTTTCAAATTTTTTTAACCATAGTAAGATAAAAAAAATTCAACAGCTTGTTTATATACTAGATGACTATTTGTTGTAATATGTCGTTGTTCAAAAAGAGACTTATTCCTAACATGTCAAATCTTCCATAAAGCAAAAGAGATAATAGTAAATAGATCGATATTACTATGATAGTTATGTTAGGATTTATGCCCGTCACTAGAGGGGGGGTGAATAGTGCGGCACGAGAATATTGATAAATATTGCGGAATTAAAATTGCAAGAGTAAAGTAAATGCAGTAATTAAAAGATTAAGGAAAGGACACATCGAATTTATACTGGTTCACCACAACGTGTGGTTAGTCCAATCCCCGAGAGACTCTCTCGAGTTTTCACTAACTCCGTTAAGCTTACGGGTGCCTAACAAACCGTTACACTTGCTCGTAGATGTACACTCTACAAGACTTCAACTTGCTCGAGGATACCTCACCTCAAGACTTCACCTTGCTCGTGGATACCGCACCACAAGACTTCACACACTAAGATTGAGGGTACTTAGCAAACCCGACAATCAATGAGAAGATATGGTCTTCTCAAACACCTTTCTCTTTTACAACAAGAACTCTCTAAAAAGAGTAGATAAAGAGATACAATATTAGCTCTATGAACAACTCAAAGTTGTCTCTCAATTGTCTCAACAAAAGCTCTAAAATGATGCAAAGATAATATCAATATGTGTATGAATAATGAGAGGTGTTGTGTATATCAAATCAGCTCAAAAGACCTCTATTTATAGGTGTTATAAGTTGTATGTCCGTTGCTTAATTGATACCTAATTATTATTTTTAACAAAAATAATTGATACCAATTGTTATTCAAGATAAAAGTTATCAAAACATGAATCAACAAAAATAATTAATATCAATTGTCAACAAAGATATATTAATTGTTAACACATATCAACTATTACGTTTTTATCAAAAATATGATAACTAACCGACATTCCCCCTCGATGCAATAAGGTTTCGTGCTTGGTGCATCTACTACGATATTGTAGTCTTCAAGCACACC
This sequence comes from Nicotiana benthamiana, assembly GCA_034376525.1. Lineage (NCBI taxonomy): Eukaryota > Viridiplantae > Streptophyta > Magnoliopsida > Solanales > Solanaceae > Nicotiana > Nicotiana benthamiana. Next base: position 24,036,480 of record CM067333.1, on the reverse strand, counting down.
TGCAAACGTACCTAAAAATAGGTTTTAGGTACCCAACCACTTTTGGGCCCTTGAGGGTTAGGCAAATAATAATCATAGCCAAAAGATAAATCCTTATGTTTTGCAAAACATACGGGTACTATGTGTCCTACCCGGTTGCAATAATGACATATAACATTCGAGTTGTGCATATGTCTTGGTTGAGCCAAAAACGTTCTAGGTGATCTAAAGTCGTTATTCCTAGAAGTGTTGAAATTCCTAGAGTCATTTCTAGGTGGTCTAAAATGATTAATTCTAGACTCATTAACAAGATTCCTAGAATTATTTCTAGGTTTTGCAACATCATTTCTATCATGATTCTTATTCTTTTTACGCCTTTTATATTTCCTGGGCTTTTTCTTCTTAATTTCTTCAACAGTTTTAGGATCTTCTACACTTCGTTTTTCTAGTGTGTTCTTAAGTTCTATGTTCTCTAATTTCAAAGAATCACAAGATGAACAATTAGAATTTTGATCAATTGAGGAATCTTCATGCATCTCCTTAATTTTATTTCTAAGATCAATATTGTCATTTTCCAAAAATTTATTTTTCTCTTCTAAAACTTTAATTTTAACCTTGGCCTCTTTGGAGATTTTTGAAGACTTTTTCAATTCATCATATAATTCTTGAAAAGCTTCTTGTAATTCTTCATAAGAGTAAGAGTTAGGAGTACTTACCTCTTCTTCCTTGTTAGCCATGAGGCATAGGGCGGCAGTTTCATCACCCGAGCTGTCCGAATCCCATGTCACGCGCCTTTGGTGTTTCTTCTTCTTCTTGTCCTTGGATTTTGGACAATGTGATTTGGTGTGGCCAAGTTTTCCAAATTTTGGCATGCAGGACTTGGTTCTTCCTTCTTTATTTCCTTTTTCATAAACTTATAAAACTTTTCGATCAAGGCATTGGAAATATATCATCATCGCTATTCAAATCACTTACCTCTTCTCTTTTAGAGGATGAGGCTTTGAAGGCAATACCTGGACCTTTATTTCCAAGATAAGGATTAAGAATAGTGCTTTCATAAGTTTTGAGGTTACCTCTTAGTCCATCAATTGTGACGTCCGTGATTCCTATCGACTCTTGGATGGCATTGGCTTTGGATCGCCATTCGGGAGTGAGACTCCGCAAGATTTTTCGAACAAGATCTTTGTTCGAGTATACTTTTCCGAGAGCATGGAGATTGTTGATGATCATTGAGAACCGATCGAACATAATATCGATGCTTTCATTCTCCCTCATTCTAAAGAGTTCATATTCATGTGTTAGAAAATCAACTTTTGATTCTCGGACTTGAGGCGTACCTTCATAAGTGATTTCAAGTTTATCCCACATCTCTTTGGCGGTTGTGCAGCAAGAAATCTTCCGATAGCCATCCGGATTCACCGCACAATATAATAAATTGACGGCCTTTGTGTTATTTTCAACTTTCTTGATGTCCTCGGCAGTATATTCATCTTCCTCCTTTGGAACCGTGGTTTCTCCAACTTTCTTTGTCGGCATTTGTTCACCGTTCTTGATGATTTGCCACAGACGAAAGTTATTTGATTGGATGAAGATTCTCATCCGCTCTTTCCAATATGTGTAATTTGTTCCGTCAAATAGTGGAGGCCTATTGGTGGAGTGTCCTTCGCTCATCATTCCTGCGTTCAATATTCTCAACAAAAAAATATATCGTTCTCTCAACCGGTTAAGGCTTTCAGAGAGTTAGGTTCTGATACCAATTGTTAGGATTTATGCCCGTCACTAGAGGGGGGGTGAATAGTGCGGCACGAGAATATTGATAAATATTGCGGAATTAAAATTACAGGAGTAAAGTAAATGCAGTAATTAAAAGATTAAGGAAAGGACACACCGAATTTATACTGGTTCACCACAACGTGTGGTTAGTCCAGTCCCCGAGAGACCCTCTCGAGTTTTCACTAACTCCGTTAAGCTTACGGGTGCCTAACAAACCGTTACACTTGCTCGTAGATGTACACTCTACAAGACTTCAACTTGCTCGAGGATACCTCACCTCAAGACTTCACCTTGCTCGTGGATACCGCACCACAAGACTTCACACATTAAGATTGAGGGTACTTAGCAAACCCGACAATCAATGAGAAGATATGGTCTTCTCAAACACCTTTCTCTTTTACAACAAGAACTCTCTAAAAAGAGTAGATAAAGAGATACAATATTAGCTCTATGAACAACTCAAAGTTGTCTCTCAATTGGCTCAACAAAAGCTCTAAAATGATGCAAAAATAATATCAATATGTGTATGAATAATGAGAGGTGTTGTGTATATCAAATCAGCTCAAAAGACCTCTATTGATAGGTGTTATAAGTTGTATGTCCGTTGCTTAATTGAAAATCAATTATGCTGATTTTATGCAAGGATAATCGATTATCAGATTTGCATAATCGATTATCAGCTTACCGTTACAAAATCGAAAGCTGATTTTGTGCTAGAATAATCGATTATTGGATTTGCATAATCGATTATCTGCCTGTCGTTCAAAAACTTTGGCTACGGATATAAGATAATCGATTATATCCAAGTGTATAATCGATTATCCGACTCTGCGGAAATTTCCAATAAATGAAATTTCCCAGAATAATCGATTATCACTTTTGCATAATCGATTATTCACCTATGCTGTCCAGAATTGAAAACATACTTCAAAAACCATTTTGGTTAAAATGAAAACGTTAAAAGCATTTTGTTTGAAGTATTTGAAATATGTTTATGATAAATATGATTTGATAGAAAGATTTTATGCATATTTATGATGACCTATGTTGAGCCAAAAGACGAGATAACTTAAACGTTGCTCTTACATTGGTTCTACCTAACGACCTACGCCTTGGGTCTTCGGTCTTGAACTTTTGAGCTCGTCTTTGGCTTTTCCATGCAATCCATTCACCAATATGCTTCTCGGCATTCAATCTTGATTGTTTGCCATATACTAACGTTGTTTGACACCTGACTTCATTGTTTGTCATTCATCAAAACCTATACCTGAAAATCATGCTAATACAACCAAAGCACACATATCATGGATAGAATGATTTTCTACAAGTTAGAACGCGAATGGCTAATGAAACTGTTCCATCTATCAATATTATTAATATGTAGAGAGTGTATAAAAGACAATATGTTAATTTGGAGATCACTCCAAAGTGTACGGTGCATTCAAAGAAAATATGAGGAATGGTTTCAGGAGCACGTTTACATTGTGGGCACAAGAATGAAGCAGTAATATGTATGTTACTTAAGTACTTTGAAGTTGGCAACCTGTTATGGCAAATTAACCAGATGAAAAATGCTACCTTAGGAGGTATATGAATATGCAAATCCAATTATAGTTAGGATGATCTGCTTGGGGAGTGTGGGATTGAATAAGCGCATGAAAGACAGACTTAACCGAAAAGAGTCCATTTGTGGTGAGCCCCCAAAGTAATTGGTCATACATAGTACTATACAAAGACATATAAAGATTACTAATTGTATGTGTTAGGGAAGTAGGTAGTTGAAGGAGCAATTCTTCCAAGTGCCAATTATTGTGGTAGTAATACACAGAAACATTTTTTTCAAGATCACCCCTTGGTAGAGGTCCATAAACATAGTTACGGAGTGTAGTTTGAGGACTTATCCAGGGTTCCGTCTAAAATCGTACCAAATGACAGATCCCATTTGTATCCAAGCCGACAAAAGGACCAACCATTTAGAAGGTTACCCCAGATGCTAGACTTGGTATATTTTTGTACCTTCCCAATTTGAAAATGGATGTGCAGTAAAACTTGTGCCCATAAATGTTGAGGAGCATTAAAAAATCTCCAAGTAAGGCTGGCATGTAAGACTTTATTTTTAATAAGGAGATTTTGAATACCTAGGCCCCCTTACGCAACTGGTTGTGTCACTATAGACCATTTCAAGAGATGGAGCTTTCATTTTTGCGTGGTAGCGCCCCAAAGGAAATTTCTTTGATACTTATTAAGCATATTAATGATAGAAGTGGGCAAGCTAATATATTGCATGATATGATTTGGTAGATGGTTTAGAGTAGATCTAATTAGAGTCTTTCTACCTGCCTTGGTTAGGAATTTCGTTTTCCATCCTGCTAGCCTGGACTTAACATTATCGAGCAAAAATTGAAAATCTGCTTTAGTAGGCATAGAAGTAAAGATAGGAAAACCTAGATATTTTCCAAATGATTTCCTTGTATAATGGTAAACTTATGTTGAATATCAATTCTCAACTAGGAGAACAATTTTTGGATAGGAAAAGTTTTGATTTTTCAAAGTTGATGGATTGACCTGATAAGGTAGTAAATTGACTCATAGTGTCTATAATAGTGTTAGAAGAAGTAGGTGTAATCTTATAGATGAGATAATATCATGGGCAAAGAAGAGGTGGGATAGTTTGGGTCCCTTGGGCCTAAAGAGATAGGATGTCAATTGTGATAATCCACCTCCGAGTGAATCTTGCGTGATAATATTTCTAAACAGAGAATAAAAAGATATGGTGATAGGGATCCCCTTGTATTATTCCTCTAGTAGGTGTAAAATATTCCATATAAGAGTCATTAAGTAAGATGGACGTTGAAGAAGTAGTAATACAAGACATGATAAGGTGACTTAGCTCTTTGGGAAAATGGAAAGAAATGAGAGTATTATATATAAAATCTCATTCAAGTTTATCAAATGCTTTTTCTAAGTCTAACTTAAGAAGCATATGGGCATTCTTTGCTTTCATTTTACGAAGCCTGGTAATTAACTCTTGAACAATAATGGCACTATCAGTCACCCGTCTATTTGGTAGGAAACTAGTTTGAGTTTGATTAATGAGATAATTGAGTACTGGCTTGATTCGATTTACAATAATCTTAGTAATAAATTTATACATGGTATTACAAAGGCTGATGGGCCTGTATTGTCCAATAGTGGCAGCATTCTCATTTTTTGGTATAAAGCAGATAAATGTGTTATTGATGAGAGGATCAATTTTAGATTTTTAGAAGACCTTATGACAAAAAGGCTTGACGGAATCACCCACAATGCTCCAGTATTTTTGATAAAAACCCGGGTGTAAGCTATGAGGCCCTGGGCCTTGAATGGTTGGAAAGAATTTAATGCATTAAGTATTTCTAAGTCTTGAAGGGGTCTATTTAAGTGAAGTTGATCTTCTAATGTAAGCACATTTGAAGGATATGCAACATACCTCTTCTGAGAGTAAGTATATTGAGTAGTAAAAAGTTGAGTGTAATAATTTACAATATTACTCTTAATTTGATGAGGGTCAGTAATCCAATTACCTCTTAGATCTTGAATAGTTGTTATACGATTTTTACGACGCCTATTTAAAGTATTTAGATGGAAAAATTTAGTAGTGGCATACCTATCATTTCCAAAAAGCCTCTTCTAATGTGAGAATATGGTTATATTCTTGAATGAATATTTTTTCTAGCTCCTATAAAAAGGTACTGGTAGAGTAGTGGATTGAAGCTTGAATCCCGCCAATTCTTCCTAATAACTTCCTTTTTTTCTTAAAAATATTACCAACATATGCTTATTCCAAATTTGAATAGCAGTTTGAAAGTTATCAATATCAGCAATTAAGTACGAATTATCCTCCCAAACAGTTTCAAGAACTTTGACAAAGTAAGGGTCCGTATTCCAAATAGTTTCAAAACGAAAAAAAAAATTTCCTAGGTAACACATGATGTTGTAACTCAAGTTTAATAGGACAATGGTCAGAATGAGTTCGAGGCAAATGAGTGACCAATGCATCCCCATAATTAGATAACCAAGTTAATTAGCTAACACACAATCAATGCGTTCTAAAATATTTGCATGGTTATGCCTACCATTAGTCCAAGTGAATCTACTTCCGTTATAACCTAAGTCAGTTAACAAACAATTATTAAAGCAGTTAATTAGTTTATTTGCTCTACGATTATTAATAGATAAGCCTCCAAATTTATCCATAGCATGGGTGACCTCGTTAAAAACCCCCTACAACCCATGGTCCCTTATTATGATCAAATATAGGAGTAAGGTTATCTCATAATATAGTTCTATCATCAACATTATTACTAGCATATATTTCGCTAAATAAAAAGGTAAATGGAAGAGGACATACATGGATCTGACAATGAATTTCTTGGGTCGAAGTAGCAACCTAAGTAACATTCAGAATAGAGGTATTCCATAGTATAGCAATTCCCCCAGAATTCCCCACGCCTGGAACTTCTAGCAACCCCGTAAAATCAAAATCATCCTTAATAGTTTGGTGTGACAAGCAGTGAGTCTCTAGAATAACCACAAGATCAAGGCTATTATAATCCAAAAGTGACCTACAATTTCTCCTAAATTCAGCAGACTGACCACCCCTACCATTCCAGATGATGAAGTTCATATGATTTATGGATGACTCATCTAAACCATTTCTAGGCTCTCGTGGTTGGAGCCTCAAAGTTGGAAGGAAGAGTATTGCATGTTTGCCCACTGCTGGATTTCTAATGGGCCTTAAACGGAACTAAGTTGTTAAGAGATTTCGATGACACCTTATGAACATCTTTCTTTTGTATTCCTCCTTTAGCACAAACACCTTGATACCATCCAAACATGAATAGATTGGCATGGTTTCTCTATTGTAGATGATTGCTGCATCTAACTCTGCTTGTAGAGTCCCTAGCCCCTCATCTTGTTCTTGTTGATTGGAAAGGTCTGGAGATAGAGGTGGGGGGGAGGGTCTGCAATACGTGGGATGCCTGGCCTCAATATTGGGGTATGAGGTTGGGACTCCCAATAGGGTTGAATCCAAGGTGTATTGGGTGCGGGTGGAGGATATAATGGCATGTGAATGAGAGTGGGGTGGAGTGGATTGTGAGTCCAAGCTGGAGATGGTAGGGGCACTAGTTGAAATGGAGCAAGGTTGGGACCTTGCACCATAGACCAATGGTAGCGTGAGTACATTTTCACCCCCAATTGCATCCCCTCCGCCACAATTTGGGCTAGGTCCCTTGGGTGGTCGATTAATATCGTAATATCATGTTGGTTCACCATCATTATGAACGTGAGTGCATGATTGTGCAAGCCCGCCTCCAACCATGAGGCAAGATATGATGGTGCATGTGGAGTGTGAGCCGTGTATACTATGGATTTAGGCTCCATTTGAAGATGTGGTGGTGGAGTGGAGTGAGGAGTAGGGTTGTTGTGTAATTGATGGGAGGATTGCCTTGGTTGCCTTTGTTTTCTCAAGTGATTTAGAATGTTGAAGGGGAACATTGTGTGTGCTTGTAGTGGATGGATGGGGAATGGACAAAGGCAGTGGAGTGGTATATGTTATATTAGAGGACACAAGATTGTTGCTAATGGTTGTTGTAGTCGGTGAATTTGATAGATGTGAAGGTGGTGTATTGGACTGGATAAAGGGATGGTTAGGCTCATCATCTTCAAGGTTCATGATTGTGTTTGATTGATATGATGGAGGGCTTTGAATGCATGAAGGTGGAGGTGTGTGTTTCGGTTGAGAATGAGGGGTTGTTTGGATATGGGCATAAGATATGGCTAGGGACTGGGAGTGGGTTTTGTTGGAAACACGTTTCAAATGCAATATACTAAACGTGTGTTCTTTTGTAGGTTTTGATGAATGTCAAACAAAGCAATAAGCGATATATAGCAGTGCTCAAGGACAAGCACAAAATGGATGCATTACAAGAAGCTCAAGACAAAGTTTAGAAATGTTATAATTGAGTCAATATTAATTGTGATCTTGATTCCTCAATCTTGGCTCATAACATGGCTTCTCTACTAAAATTATTTTTCCAAAATCATGCATATCTAACTTAAGTGTCAAATGATTTTAAACTATGCATATTTATATTTGTTAAAATGTTTTTCAAACATGCCTCAAAAATCTGGGCTAAGATAATCGATTATGTACTTATGATAATCGAGTATCTCTAAGCCAAGACTGCATGACAATCGATTGTGAATTAATGATAATCGATTGTGAGTAAGTCAGTTAACATCAGGTTTTTGCAAACTGCATAACAATCGATTGTGTACTTTTGATAATCGATTGTTAACTGAGGCAAAGTTTTCAAAACTCAGAAAAATCGATTATGAACTAATGGTAATCGATTAGAATGAGAAAAATGTCTCCCAGTGTTTTTAAATAAATTAATAATCGATTGTGGCTTTTGATAATCGATTATATATGAGACAGAAAGTTTTGAAATTAATTAATAATCGATTATGGCTTTTGATAATCGATTATATATGAGACAGTAAGTTTTGAAATTAATTTATAATCGATTGTTCTATTTGATAATCGATTGTTGGAACTAACCGTAGTCATACATTTTCAAATTACCTTCAGGTAATCGATTGTTGATATTTAACAATCGATGTTTTGCGTAAAATCTGGAAAAGATTTTCTGAACGTTGTTAAAATAATCGATTGTTGATTTCCTGATAATCGATATTTTATGCCAAAAAATTGGAAAGGATTTTTTAACGTTATAAATAATCGATTATTGATTTGAAGTAATCGATTGTTGACGTAAAATCTGGGATTGAATTTTTGATCTGATAGGCAAACAATCGATTGTTTAGTCTTGACAATCGATTGTCACTGAGTAATTTCAGCAATCCTTAATTGGCAATTAGACAACGGTAAGACTGAGTTTTTCACCTATAAATACAGGCTTAACTCAGTGTTTTCACAACAACAACATATACAATTTAAGTATTTTCATTGCTAAAAGCTTTCTTACATTGATCATCATTTTCATTCATCCATAAAGCTTTTTGAAGAGCCATTCTATTGAGCTAAGTTGTTGTGATCTTGAGCGTACTATTTCTACTCATATCTACTCATTGAGGAGTACTTTGTAAAGTGAGTTTGTTTTGTGTTTGTAAGAGAATTGCGATTCTCGTTTGTTGAGGAACTTGTGATTCCTCAGTTGAAGTCTTTGGGATTGTTATCCCCGAGCAGTTGAAGTCTTTGGGATTGTTATCCCCGAGCAGTTGAAGTCTTTGGGATTGTAATCCCCGAGCAGTTGAAGTCTTTGGGATTGTTATCCCCGAGCAGTTGAAGTCTTTGGGATTGTTATCCCCGAGCAGTTGAAGTCTTTGGGATTGTTATCCCCGAGCAATTGAAGTCTTTGGGATTGGTATCCCCGAGCAATTGAAGTCTTTGGGATTGTGATCCCCGAGCACCTAGGTGAGGCTTGTGTCCTCAGCTGTAACGGTTTGTTAAGCACCCGTAAGCTTGACAAGTTTAGTGGAAATCTCGAGAGAGTCTCTCGGGGACTGGACTAACCACGTTTGTGGCCAACCAGGATACATCATTGTGTAAGTTTATTTTACTGCACTTGTTTTAATTTCTGCAAAGTTTTTAAATTCCGCACTAAAACGCTTAATATTTTTAAAACGCTATTCACCCCCCCCCCCTCTAGCGTAAAGCGTTATTTCCAACAATTGGTATCAGAGCTATACTCTCTGAAAGACTTAACCGTTTGAGAGAATCTTTCCATGGCTTCTACTCTAGACTCTTTTGCAGGTATTGATGAAGGACAGTGCCCCACAAGACCTCCTTTGTTCAACGGGACTAATTATTCATATTGGAAAGAAAGGATGCAGATATTCGTCAGATCAAACAGCCCTTACTTGTGGAAGGTGTACACCAAAGGAAATGAGGTTCCTGTCAAACAGGTGGAAGGAATATGGGTGCCAAAAACAGAAGAGGAATTCAACGCCGAGGATAATCGAATGGTCCAAAATAATTTTAAAGCTATTAATTTATTACTCTGTGCTGTTAATGCTAATGATTACAGGAAAATCTCCTGCTGCAAAACAGCGAAAGAAATGTGGGACAAGCTTGAGGTCACTTACGAAGGGACTGACCAGGTAAGAGAAGCTAAAATTGATTTTTTAACTCATGCTTACGAATTGTTCCATATGAAGGAAGGCGAAAAGGTAGACGAGATGTTTGAGCGGTTCTCATCAATAGTGAATGATCTCCACGCACTCAAGAAGACGTTCACAGACAAAGAACTAGTTCGAAAAATTCTTAGGAGCCTAACACCGGCATGGCGATCAAAGGCCGATGCGATTCAAGAGTCAATTGGAATCACGAACGTCACCATAGACACTCTTAGAGGTAATCTTAAGACTTATGAATCCACTATTCTTAACCCTGTTGTTGACGAACAAAGAAGGCAAAAGATTGCTCTAAAGGCGAGCACAAGTCAATCACCAATTGAAGAGGATGGAGATAGCGAATTTGGACTCATCATCAAAAAGATCCAAAAATTCATGCGAAAAGAATATGACCGCAAAGGGAAAAAGCAAGGTGAGCAAGTTAAATGTTATGAATGTGGTGAAACAGGGCATATCAAAACAAACTGCCCAAATCTTAAAAAGGAGAAGAAACCCTTCAAGAAGCAACGAGCATACATATCTTGGGGAGGAGATTCCGGAGACGAATCCAGTGAAGAAGAAAATGAAGAAGCGGCAAATCTCTGCCTCATGGCACAGGAAGAAAATCAAAGTGAGGTAAGTCAAATCTCTTCTCAAAATTTTTATACTCTTGATGACATGAGAAATGCCTTTGATGAATTGTATGCTGAATTTCTCAAAGTTACAAAAACCGTCACTAGTTTAAGAGAAAATGCTTCTCTAAAAGAACAAGATTTTCAAAAACAGTTTTCATTAAAAGAAAAAGAATTAGAAAAATTGGTTTTGGAAAATGAGAAGCTACTAGAACAAAACAAGTTTTATGGGAAAAGAAGTTCTGACAAGCCCGAGAGTTCTACAAAAAATTGTGCTTCTTGTGTAGACCTTAAGAATGAAGTAGGTAGATTAAAAGGCACACTAGATAAATTCAACTCCTCTCATAAAAACTTGAATGTGGTGCTTGATAACTTGAAATCAACCAAGCATGGAATAGGCTTCATAAATGAAGAAGAGGTTGATGCAAAAACCCAACCACCTAGAGCTCAACCTAGGATTAATAACAAAAATGCCTTTCCTAAAACAAACATGCATGCTAGACAAAATATTAGGAGACCTAGACATGACCTTCCGCCTAGCAATCGTCACCATAGACATGATGCATATTTTAGGCACAACAATGATCATGCTAGAAGATCCCGAAATGTTCAACCTAGAAATGACTATGGTGTTCTAATTAGGAGAAATGAAAATAGAGTAAACAATGTGCATTATTCTAGCTACTATGAGCCTAGACGCATGCATAATCCAAATGTGACATGTCATTATTGTAGACGAATTGGTCATATTGCTCCCGCATGCTTTACTAGACATAGACATGCTACTCAAACATATCATTATAGTATGCATAACCCTCAAGGACCCAAAATGGCATGGGTACCAAAAGAGCATTGATTTGTTTTGCAGGTGTGCTTGAAGGAATCAAGTGTAGTGGATGCTCCAAACACTTGACGAGAGACGAATTAAAAATTCCTTCAATTAAAGCACAAAGAAGGAGGAAGAGACGGAAAAGTCGACTTATGTTTTTTTAAATCGGAAGTATTTTCGAAAAATTCAAAAGGCAAAATTGTGGAAAAAGCTTCGTAAATTGGAGAATGAGCCAAAAGACCAAAATGAACGGAGGATGTTCAAAATCAGGTAATTGGCAAAGTCGAAGGGAAGGTAAGTACCCTAAACCCTCTTAAGAACATCCTAGGACAAAATTCTTAAGAGTTCATTTTTTTTTCACCCGACTACACGAGTTTCAAAGTTATTATTTCATTTATAGATTACTGACTTGAGCGTCGGAGATGTTTAATTCTATTTTGCAGGCATCCCCCAAAAAGGTAAGAGGAAAGTATGAATTATCTTGATACAAGAAAAAAAAAATCGATCATAATCGATTATTTATGCTTACAATCGATTATCAGTATCAATAGTCGATTATTTGTTGATTCAATTTTTTTGCCATGAAATCTTGTTAAATGTTTACATTGCCTGATAGAATTAAGTCTCATCATTTCAGCATCCCCCTTCCAAACAATCGATTATTTGTTCTGCCAATCGATTATTTGCCAAAATTCAAACTCTCTGTGAGTAAAACAATCGATTACTATATATTGACAATCGATTATCTGTTTTAAACTTATGTTACCGTTTTGGCTCCATAATCGATTCCTAACAGGTCATAAATATGAAAAACAATCGATTACCAAGTTTGACAATCGACTATCTTTTTCAAATTTTCTTACCGTTCTGGCGTGTAATCGATGTGTCAGATCATTTTCATTAATGACAATCGATTATTCCATTCAAACAATCGATTGTTGAACGGTCAGTGAATTTATTTTTACCGTTTCAGACTTCAAATCTCTTCAAATCATTTCCAATAAATGTAAGATTCATTCCTTCTCTATATATAGGCTGCACATATGCTCTTGTATACTCACTCAAGCCTCCCAAGCATCAAATTCTCTTGTTTTCTTTGAAAAATCCTAGCACATCCTTTCAAAAAAAAAATGTCAAGCCGCAACTCAAAACGTGCTCGTTCCAAACAAGGTGCTTCTTCTTCTCGCCATCCATATCAAGATGGATCGGTTCTATTCTTTGAATCCAATGAAGAGCTCACCCGTTTCTTAACCAAATTTGAGAAACGCCTTATTCTCCCTCCTCGCTTTTCAACAAACGCTCTTGTTGCACCATTCATTCCAGCCGCAAATATGCTAAGAGAGTGCAACCTTTTCAATTTCCTACTCCTTACTCACCCCTACTACAACATTTCTTTGGTTGAAGCTTTTTACTCCAACCTTCACAAAGATGATGAGGGTGAACTTGTTACCAATGTTAACGGCATTCCCATTCTAATTTCTGAAGATAACCTCCACCTCAGTGCCGGCATTCCGCATGATGGTGAAGACATCTACCAGTACATAAATGATGCCGGGGTCATGATTGATGAAGCTAATATCTTCCGCCAAGCCGGAGTAGCCTATGATGAGTCCTCTTCCCGTCGTCCCACCATAAAGGGTATGGACCCGAATTATCGTTTCATTCTCTATTTCATCACTCGTGTTCTCAAACCCCGTAAACTCAATCACACCACCATTTCCCAAGAGGATGCCAAATTTCTTCATGCTATTGTCACCGGTGTTAAAATAAATTGGTGCAAGCTTATTCTATCTCATATGTTCAATGCCACCAGAGATGACATACCTCTCCCCTATGCCCTCTTAATAATGAAATTTCTTGAAGCTTCCGGAGTCAATATTGCTAATGGTCCTCTCAAAAAGAGCACCAAAATCTGGGAAATTTCGGAGTCTTCCTTTCATCATGATGGTGATCATGCTCCCGCTCCTCCTCAAAATCGACAAGCCCGTCGTGCTCATCCTCCTCAGGAGCCTACCCTCCGGACCATTTCTGACCAAATTACTCAACTAACCCGTGAGGTCCATGGTTACTTTGATCACGTGCATTATGCCTATGCTCAGATGGTGCCATATCAAGCGCCTACCAATGATGATGAAGGGGATGGGGGTGATGAATGATGAAATTGTTGTTGTTATGAGAAATTGTTGCTTTTGGTCTGTTTGTTCTAGATTGGTTAGTTATGTTTGGTTTCACCCTTGTAATGTTATCTTAATTTTCCAATAAATAAACTTGTGTTTATTTCACATTTTTTTCATATTCTTCCCTTGTGTAAATTTTTTGCTAATGGCAAAAGGGGGAAGAAACGGGATATCAAGAAGTATGCTATATCACTCTCAACTTCATTCATGCTTAAAGTGAGGGGGAACATGAATTGAGGGGGAACATCAAATTGCATACTTGGATTATCAAAATAATTATTGCATATATCCCGCTTATGTTTGCCATTATCAAAAAGGGGGAAATTGTTGGAAACACGTTTCAAATGCAATATACTAAACGTGTGTTCTTTTGTAGGTTTTGATGAATGTCAAACAAAGCAATAAGCGATATATAGCAGTGCTCAAGGACAAGCACAAAATGGATGCATTACAAGAAGCTCAAGACAAAGTTTAGAAATGTTATAATTGAGTCAATATTAATTGTGATCTTGATTCCTCAATCTTGGCTCATAACATGGCTTCTCTACTAAAATTATTTTTCCAAAATCATGCATATCTAACTTAAGTGTCAAATGATTTTAAACTATGCATATTTATATTTGTTAAAATGTTTTTCAAACATGCCTCAAAAATCTGGGCTAAGATAATCGATTATGTACTTATGATAATCGAGTATCTCTAAGCCAAGACTGCATGACAATCGATTGTGAATTAATGATAATCGATTGTGAGTAAGTCAGTTAACATCAGGTTTTTGCAAACTGCATAACAATCGATTGTGTACTTTTGATAATCGATTGTTAACTGAGGCAAAGTTTTCAAAACTCAGAAAAATCGATTATGAACTAATGGTAATCGATTAGAATGAGAAAAATGTCTCCCAGTGTTTTTAAATAAATTAATAATCGATTGTGGCTTTTGATAATCGATTATATATGAGACAGAAAGTTTTGAAATTAATTAATAATCGATTATGGCTTTTGATAATCGATTATATATGAGACAGTAAGTTTTGAAATTAATTTATAATCGATTGTTCTATTTGATAATCGATTGTTGGAACTAACCGTTGTCATACATTTTCAAATTACCTTCAGGTAATCGATTGTTGATATTTAACAATCGATGTTTTGCGTAAAATCTGGAAAAGATTTTCTGAACGTTGTTAAAATAATCGATTGTTGATTTCCTGATAATCGATGTTTTATGCCAAAAAATTGGAAAGGATTTTTTAACGTTATAAATAATCGATTATTGATTTGAAGTAATCGATTGTTGACGTAAAATCTGGGATTGAATTTTTGATCTGATAGGCAAACAATCGATTGTTTAGTCTTGACAATCGATTGTCACTGAGTAATTTCAGCAATCCTTAATTGGCAATTAGACAACGGTAAGACTGAGTTTTTCACCTATAAATACAGGCTTAACTCAGTGTTTTCACAACAACAACATATACAATTTAAGTATTTTCATTGCTAAAAGCTTTCTTACATTGATCATCATTTTCATTCATCCATAAAGCTTTTTGAAGAGCCATTCTATTGAGCTAAGTTGTTGTGATCTTGAGCGTACTATTTCTACTCATATCTACTCATTGAGGAGTACTTTGTAAAGTGAGTTTGTTTTGTGTTTGTAAGAGAATTGCGATTCTTGTTTGTTGAGGAACTTGTGATTCCTCAGTTGAAGTCGTTGGGATTGTTATCCCCGAGCAGTTGAAGTCTTTGGGATTGTTATCCCCGAGCAGTTGAAGTCTTTGGGATTGTTATCCCCGAGCAGTTGAAGTCTTTGGGATTGTTATCCCCGAGCAGTTGAAGTCTTTGGGATTGTTATCCCCGAGCAGTTGAAGTCTTTGGGATTGTTATCCCCGAGCAATTGAAGTCTTCGGGATTGGTATCCCCGAGCAATTGAAGTCTTTGGGATTGTGATCCCCGAGCACCTAGGTGAGGCTTGTGTCCTCAGCTGTAACGGTTTGTTAAGCACCCGTAAGCTTGACAAGTTTAGTGGAAATCTCGAGAGAGTCTCTCGGGGACTGGACTAACCACGTTTGTGGCCAACCAGGATACATCATTGTGTAAGTTTATTTTACTGCACTTGTTTTAATTTCTGCAAAGTTTTTAAATTCCGCACTAAAACGCTTAATATTTTTAAAACGCTATTCACCCCCCCCCCCTCTAGCGTAAAGCGTTATTTCCAACAGGTTTGAATGTAGGGAGGGCTTACGTGGCTAGTTTCATGGGAGTTAATTGGAGCGGTTGAAGTAGTATTGGTTGAAGGGAAGGGATGAGCCAATAGGGGATAGTCTTGGTGGTACTTGAACAGTAGTACAACATTGACCAAAATTAATAAGACTTAGGGTATTAGGGATAGTAGTATCCATAGGCATAGTAAATACAATATTAGAAGGGGTGGGGTTGTGCGCTAGTAAGTGATATTTGTTAACGGATAAAATAGATTTTTTAGGTGGTGAACTTAAGTTAGCATGGTTAGCATTATTAACAACCTTATTAGCAATAGAGAGTTGTTTAAAGGGGAGATTAATAGAGGGTAGTTAGTGCTTACCTGGTACTGCCTGGGGAGGGAGCTGGCCAACCTATGTGCTTCCTCGAATAGTAGGGCTATGCGAGGATTTGGGTAAGGATTTGGCAGGGAATTTAACCAACTGTCATTCAATATCTAATATGTTGGAATGATGGTTGTCATTAACGTGTGACTTGGCTGGATCCTTGGTAGCAAGACACATTCTTGCATTATGTCCCATGCAACCACAAGAGGTGCAAAGCAAGTTTAAACCCTCATACATAATAGTTTGCTTATGACTACCAATGTAATGGAACCGTTTTAAAGGTTGATTTAACAATACTTGAACACATAATGTAGCATATTGCCCACGAGTAGCATTCGATGTACAAATATCCATAGCTAAGAATTTTCCAATTTTTTGTCCTAGTTGTTTAAGTAATTAGTAGTAGTAAAATTCAGTAGGCAATTCAGGTAAACGTATCCATATAGCAGATGTGGTAAGTGTTGTCTTAGATTCCTTAAATTTAGGCTCCCATGGTCGGACGGAAAGAAAATGATTTAGCACAAACCATGGGCCATCCTCCAATGCATGTATTTTGTTTTCTTCTTTTTGGAATTTTAACAATGAGAAATCAGAGCCTAGATCAATTAATGGGAGATTTTTAGTAGGCTTCCATAGATTATAAACCTTTTGACGAAGTAATTGATGCTCCACTTTGCGGCCATAAGCTTTAATAATAACAGCATGTTGCCAAGGTTGGTATAACCTATGTTTATCCTCTACTGTCAATGGAATAAAAATTGATGGATCCTGGGGAGCATTCGTTTCCTCAATATATTCAAACGCATCATTGGTTGTTGAAGAGTGGTAGTTGGGCGGTTGAATAGAGGTAGAGGAAGTAAACGTTTGGAGATAGGATTTTGGTGGAGTAGGAGTAGGATCAATCTGCATGAGAATATCCGTATTAGCCAAGGTAACGTTGGAAGGAGAACTGTTTGTGATTGGTGGCATATGAGGATCTGGTGGTTTAGAGGGAATGGTGGGTGAAAGAGGAGAGATAGTTAGAAAGAGTGTTTTTTCCATTCATTAATGTTATAACTTAGATATTAAGAAATCTTTGTAGTTTGCTTTAGGCACGCTTACTATACTATTGTGGTTGTGTACACGTTTGCGTGACATAATTACGATTTTGAAAAATCGGAGTATGCGTTCGCACAAATTTGACCAAATTTTCTTAACAATAATAAAGCATTATTAATTGTGGATACATTCGTTTAACACAATTTTGACGCGCCAAACAAATGGGTACACGTACGCGTGACCCGTTTCAAGATAATTTTATTAATGAAAAAATAGTGAAAGGTAAATGCACATAGGTTCTAAAATTAGTAAGTAAATAATATTAATAAGCTAATTATGATCAAAGAAACCGTGCTAGAACCACGGAACTCGGGAATGCCTAACACCTTCTCCCGATATAATAGAATTCCTTACCCGTATTTCTGTGTTCGCAGATTGTAAATAGAGTCATCTTCCTCGATTCAGGATTTAAACCGGTTACTTGGGACACCATAAATTATCACAAGTGGAGAATATGAATTTAGTAAAAATAAATCTCATTTTGATTGTCCTTTAATTGGAGAAACTCCCTTATGCCTTTTTGGGGGTAGTAAAAAGGGGATGTGACAGTCATCCTTCAGATGGAGAAGCTTGGAAGCACTTTGATAGGACATATCCAGATTTTGCTAGTGAACCAAGGGACATTAGGTAAGGTCAGTGTGCGGATGGCTTTACGCCTTTTTTTGTATCTGCGACACCATATTCATGTTGGTCTGTCTTTATTATACCTTATAATCTACCACTCGAGTTGTGCATGACTAGTCCATATATATTTTGAAATTGTATTATCCCTGGTCCACGTAATCCGAAAAGTTTGATAGATGTATATTTTCAACCTTTGATTGATGAGCTTAAAAAATTGTAGTACGATAGTGTTGAAACATATGACATATCAACCAAGCAGAATTTCAAATTGTGTATTAATTTAATATGAACGATTATTGATTTTCCTGTCTATGGAATATTGTCTGTGTGGATGACTGCTGGGAAGCTAGCTTGTCTTTACTACATGAAAAATAGTAAAACGCACTTTGAAAAAAGTCCAAAAGCAATCATGGTTTGATTGTCATCGTCAATTCTTGCCTCCTGATGATGAGTTTAGAAGGATTAAAAATGCATTCAAAAAGAATAAAATGGAATATGATTCCTCGACACTTTCAGGTGAGAAAATTTGAGAGAGGGTCCAGAACTTCAGTAGAGTTACTGAAGCTCCACCTTATAGATTCCCCGTATATAGTGTTACTCATAATTGGACGAAACAGAGTATATTTTAGAAGTTTCCTTATTGGAAGGATAATCTTCTCCATCACAACCTTGATATCATACATATTAAGAAGAATTATTTTGACAATTTGTTCAACACAGTGATGGATGTTAAAGGTAAGATAAAGGAAAACCCTAAGGCTAGAATAGACTCACAAAAATATTGCAGGCGGCCTAAATTATACTTGCAGACAGCAAATAATAATAAGATATTCAAGCCTAAATCAAGTTACACATTTGGAGGAAAGAAGGAAAATTTACGATTGGGTAACAAAATTGAAGATGCGTGAGGGTTATGCATCGAATCTTGGGGAAAAAGTTGATATGGAGGTAGGGAAGTTGAGCCATTTGAAAATTCATAACTGTCATGTTTTCATGGAGACCTTAGTGCCTATTGCATTTTGTGGTTTACCTGAAAGAATCTGGAAATCCATAATAGAGATTAGTTTGTTTTTCAAAGACTTGTGTTCTTTCACATTAAGGAAAGAAAACCTACTTTGCATTTGTGTATCCTCTAGTAAGATGGAAAAGATATTTTCATGTGGGTTTTTTTATGTGATAGAACACCTTCCAATCCACCTTGTACACGAGGCATGACTTGGAGGGCATGTTCAATGAAGATGGATGTATCCCTTTGAGAGGTAATATTATAAGTTTGATGTAATTTTTTGTTTTATTTGAATGTTCTTGGCTAACTTGTAACCAAGGTTGGTCGCTAATTAACCTAAACTTCTTAAAAAGGCACCAACTTCGATCGCTATTCTTTTTTTAAAAAAAATTCTTAAAATAACGACCAATTTTGGTTGCTCATGTTTAAAAAAGAATTAAATTCTTGAAATTTGCGATCAACTTTGGTCGTTTATGTTTAAAAAATTTTAAAATTAATAAAATACGACTAACTTTGGTTGCTAATTTTTAGATTTTAAAATATTATATTTGGTTTACAGACCAAAGGTGGTCGCTATATTTTTATTAATAATAAATAAAAATATATATAATTTAAATATAGAGATCAACTTTGGTCGTAAAATTAATATTATTAAAATATTAAAGCGACCAAAGTTGGTCGGTATATTGTTTACTTAAAATATTTGGTCATGTTACTTTAGAGACCAAAATTGGTTGCTAATTTGCGACCAACATTGGTCCATAAGGAAAAAGGGACCAGCAAAATAGCGATCAGGACAGTTTGGTCGCTTTTTTTACCTGTAAGCGACAAATTTTGGTAGCTTTTTTTCAAATTTCTAGTAGTGATATGCATGAGTTACACTTGCTGATTACGTGTCAAATGATCCAATTAGTGAACGACATGTGTAATTTATAATAAAATCTTAACACACATATAATTAACCAAAAAAGAAAATGAATTTAAAGAAGGGAAAAAACCCTTTCCCCTCAGTTTAACCAAAGCAGCGTCCCGCGATCTTCTTCTTCCTTCTTCCCCTCTTCTGCGTCCCCCATCAACCCCCATCAACTTCATCTTTTTCCCGTTCTCCTTCCCATCTTCACTGACCACCACAAAAATTCAATCTCATTTTCGATAATTTTCACCCATGACCTTCCCCCGTTAATCCACCTCCTCTCCTTCAGTCTTGAAAATAATCAATAGCAGCAACCACGCCATAACTATATCATTGACACCCATAAAATTTCAATCTCATTTTCGGTAATTTTCAATCATAGTTAGAGTTGTTGGGTCTTCACGATTTCTTTGTCGGAAAAAATGGACGATGGTTGATTTTAGTGTTATATTTATGGTATTTAGGTGGAATTCTAAAATTGAAAATAGAAAAAAGAAAACATAGAGAAATGGGTGGTGCTCCTTTTTCTCAAAGAAGAAGAAGACCTCAAATATATGGTTTCCTTATTTTTTTCTTTCTATTTGTGGGTATGTGTAATCTAATTTCTAGGAAGGTGCTAGAAAATCAGTGTGAGGGATTATTTGGGGGAAAAGGGGGTGGGGGACGAGAGGGGGAGTGTGAAGGAAGAAGCTGAAACTCGTGTTGGGTCCACATTATTTTAGGAAGAAAAAAAACAAAAAACCTAATTTTAGGTAAGCAACTCGCGTTTTAGAGAGTACATTTCACGCAGTGGGAACTGACATGGTCGGATGTTTAGTTGATCTTTTTTTGTGAATAAATAAAGTATCTAGTAGGAAATGATCTCAGTTAAGGTGTTCGGACGATCACTAAGGACAAACTATTTATGTATTTCGCATATATTAAATGACCTAACATAAGACAAAAAGTTGTATCTTGGATACCATAAATGGCCTTATTGTGAACTGAATTTTACCACAAATTAGTATAGTTTGATGGAACCATTATAAGTTTTCCCAGTCCGCTACTTATAGTTTGTTTGGCTTAACTGATTTGGAGTAGCTTATAAGTATTAGGTGCTGAAAAATACTTTTAAGTGCTGAAATTGATTTAAAAAATAAGCAGTTACGTGTTGGGATAAAAGTGCTGAAATTAATAATAAGCATTTATAGAACTGGGCATACGAAGAGTTTTATTTTAAAAAGAAGTATTTTAGAGATAGAATAGCAAATATTTTGATCAAATGATAAGTTGGGGAAACCAACAAATGACTATTGGCTTATTTTTGGCTTATAAGCACTTAATTTATAAGTACTTTTAATTTTACAAAATATATAAATAGACTAAAAAGTGTTTATAAGTCAATTTAATCAGCTTATTAGCTTAGCCAAACACTCTCTTGGACAGTTTTCTATACAAAAAATATAGTTAGAATAGTAGGTCCCCAGTGGTCTTGCTCAGGTTATATTAAATGGCCTAACATAAGATAAAAAAAAAGTATCTTGGATACCATAAATAAGACGAATGGCCTTATTGCGAACAATACGATAAAGCACTTTTAATGCATGCGTTACAATGGTTTTAGTGAAGATTCACTTTAGTTTTTTTAATATATGTTATAAAAAGTTATCTCATATGTCCATATGTTATTTGTTAGTCAAGGTTTATTTATCCACTATATTAAAAATAAATGTCCATTTTTATTTATCCAGTTTGAAAAACCAGTGTATAATTTTCTATTTTATACCTATTTTATATTTCTTATTAAGTATACTTTCTTCGATCCACTATAATTGACTTTTTAGCGATTTTTGTACAATATTTCAATTTTTCATATATTGAAAAGGAGTAATTTTTTTTTCAAAAGTTGCGCTAGTAGTAAAGAGTTTCGGAGTATCTGTCATATTTTCAATGAATAAATTAAAGAGATAATCAAGGTTAATATAGCCAGTTAATTAATGTTAAAAGGTGGATAAATTCTTTAATATGTGTGAAAAAATTAAACACATCAATTAAAATGAACTGGAGTGAATACTTATTTCCAGTTCATTTTCCAACATATAATAAATAGAGGGTGATATAGTAAATCATGCTATAATTTCCTAAAGGGTATGCCAAGTCAGAGAAGTAAATTTGGACTGAGTGGGCGGAGGGAATATATGAAAAGAGATTTGAATAAGAATTGTCATTGTTCCAATTAATGTTGGATGATTTAAATATTGCTGAAACTTCAGACAGCTGATCAAGAACTATAAACAATTCGAATCATTTCTATGTCTGAAACAGATAAAAAGCAAGATGAGTAAGGACTGAAATAAAGTCCGACTTTCCCAAATATACATCAAGCAGCATCTTCCATTTCTATTATAGTAATAATTGAAACCACTATTTCTAGAAAATTTCTTTGTGGAAATTGAAGCGAGTGGATGAATTCAAATTTCAAACTAAATTCTTGACACAGCCTTCTAAGTGGTTTTGTTAGAGTGGGACTTCAAATAATTCAAATAATTTTTTATTCTTTTTTACCATTTTTTTTTCTTTTTCCTTTTCCTTTTTCTTTTTCTTTGTCTTTTTCTTTTACTTTTTTTTATTTCTTCTCTAATTCCGACGGATATTCATTTACCGTCGACTTTGTCTAACTATTTTTCTCCTTTTTTTTTTTCACACACAAATTAAAATCTCAAAAACATCTATTCATAAGAAAAGTAAAATACACACAGATTTGGGGGGAAAAAATTCCTCATCGAAAAATTTTCCCATGTCGAACAAAAAATAATGTATTGAAATATTAACTGAAAAAAATTTTGTCAGCTTATATTCGTTTTAATTTCTTTTACCTTTCCTCCACTATATATATATATATATATATATATATATATATAAACAAAACACACTTAGATTAGGATAAAAATTTGTCGCCGGGAAAAAAAATTCACCGGAAAAAATGTGTGAAATTCCAACAACCACCATTTTATGTCGTTGGTGACCCAAACAAAAAGAAAGAGAATGAAATAACCAAAAAAATGAAAATAATAAGAAATAAGAAAAAGAAGAACGAATACAAAAAGTACTAAAAATACATGTGGGGGCGCGTGTAGCTCACTACTTACCAAGAATTTTGTTGCCTAATTTTAGGGTACAAATAGTTCCATTTAAAATAAATTTAGGGGGTAATAGGATTGCTGCAGAGAAAAAGTGTGTAGTTGAAAATCCTGGCATAGGTCAAGGAATACTTATGCATTTTTTCTACTTAATACTTATTAGTTGTACTTATTTTAACATGTCTTAGTATATTTAAATTAATGTTTACTATTATTATGGCTTTGTGTGTCGAATTTTTGAATAATATCACGACTTATCTAACATTATTTTGTGTTATTTTCTTAGGTAATACCTATATAGTTATATCTTACGTAGTGCTTTTAGATTATGATTATTTCATTATGAATTAGTAATATTTATATTTATGCAATTTTATTATCTTTATTGTTGATTATTTCAGTATAATTCTAACTCATCTCACATTTTTTTGTGTCATTTTCTTAGGTAATACCTTATAAGTTGTATCCTATAAGACCAAATAAATATTTTAAGCACAAATTATATACTTTGTGCGATAAAAATTATACTGAAAAAGAAGTTGAGATTGAAAATTCGACTTTTGTTAGTTTGGTTGGTTTACAGATTTAAAATCCAACATAACTTTTTTGAATTAATAATTAAAAAGCCCAAACCAATTCGGCTTATGTATATCGATAAGTTTGGAATTTCCTAATTTTGGCACTCACCAAACAACATACATAAGTTAAAAAGTATTTATAAATCAATTTGACTTGTTTATCAACTGACCCAAATGTTGTAACAATTAAATTCTTAGAGAAATTGCAGGTTATATCCATTTATATTTAGTTTATTATAAAAATTGGTCAATTCATAAAATAATACTAATATTATGTAATTAGCCATTTTGTAGAAATTTTTTTTTTTGAGTGGGTGTTATTAGAATAGAATGGGTACATCTTAAGGAGTTTGAACCTCAATTTTGGGATGATTTAATGAAGTTTTAAATTGGTTGAATTGAAATTAGAAGTGGAAGATGAACATGAAAAAATGATATATGTATCACATATATATCATACTAGCATCAAATGTGTATCACATGCATATCTATGTATACCTGTGTGTGCGATACATGTATTGCAGAAAAAAAATTGACTCAATTTTAACTACGAATTTTAATACCAATTCAATCCAAATCACCTCCAATCTTCTTTAAATTTTGTATATTTACTCATCTATATGTTATCAATGAATTTCAACGTTATGCATTAAAGAAGGTCCATATATATATATATATATATATATATATATATATATATATATATATATATATCACATTGTATGCCACCTCATACATGAAATTTTCTTAGGGAAACTTCCGGCTATATCCTTTTATAAGTAACTTATTACAAAAAGTGGCCAATTCATATTAGCCAATTAGCTATTTTTTGGCCAAATTTTTTTAATTTTTGCTTTTTTTAGTGTGTCTTATCAGAATAGATCGGGTACATTTGAATATCAGGTTTGGAATGATTTGGTGGATGTTTGAGCTGGTTTGAATTGAAAAGGTAGAAGATGAACATGAAAAAAATTATATGTGCATCACACATGTATCATATTTATATCAAATGTATATCATATGTATATTCATGTATACATGTGTGTTATCCTTAGAGAGAAAGAATCTCATTTATTTAGATTTTTAATTTTTAATGCGCTTGACTAGTTTTGAAATCCATAGTTAGGACATTAAGATTTCTAGAGACAGAACAATATGCGTTCTTTTTAAAAAATAACGGGGCGTACCAATTCGAGAGGATGGATGTGCTGCTGCCAAGCGAGAGAATACCTTTTTCCAATTTGGTCTTGCAAAATGTGTTCTTATCTGTCATAGAGAAGCTGTGTCAATAACAATATTGTTTGAATGAAAATCATGGGTAAAGAGGATATATATATAATACCCGACTGTCGGAGACAACATCAACTCCATTTTTAGCATGTTGTAGTGATTGCACCATTGCAATAAGTGCAGATCGAGCATCTCCTTCTTCATATACACTTGTCAAGTAGTTGTGCATTTCTATCAATTCCTGCTCAAAATATATTAGTTGAATTTTATGGAAACTTCCTATAGTTACTATTCAGTTATTACGATAGTGTATTCGCTGTATTCACACTGCTGTATTCATGAATGCAGCTTCAAAAAGCGTCTAAAAATCAGAACATTTCAGTTGTACGTGCACGTATTAATATACATTCATGCCATATATTCATGAATACAGTTACAAATAGATATGTCCAGTTGTCTAAGAGAGAGAAAAAACATAAATAGCGTATTTCATGCCTAAAAGGTAGGATATGCCATAAATACTTGTTTTGCTATAAAATATAAAAGGTAGCTATAGAAAATAATACTTTAAAATAATTTTCGTATATAATAAATAGGGTATATACTTTTGATACATGAGGTAATTCCTATGTTCTAACCCCCTCCAACTTAAAATAGGTTGGGTTATAATCAGTGGATTTTGGCATGGTATAACAGTATACCCATATAATTGGTAGAAAATAGCCCTAGTTATACATATTAGCATCAAATAGGCAATAAATGAATATCAAAATAAACAACTTTTTTTTCTTCTTTATTTATATCAATATGTATATTAAATTACTTTTTTTCATTCTTTCCATATAAATAATATTATTCTTTGTATATCAATAATATAAAATTATATGTATAGTTATTGCTGCCTTTATATCAATGTATATCACAATAAAAATATAACATTATGTGTATATCATAGTGTATAGCAATCGGATATGTGTATAACATTATCTATGTACATCAATGATATCTCATATATATTATGTGTATATGTGTATATCCATGAAATTTTGTGTTATATATACGATATACAATGCAATATACACGGGCGTCCATAATATTTATATTGTATACACTATATACAAACTGATATACACAAACATCCTTAAATAATTGTGTATGATATACACTAATGTACACAATATACGTGATATACACATATCAAGTTAGATTTTTAGGTCTATTTTTTTTTACATGAAATCAATCTAAATTTCTTCTACTCTTGCTCAAAATTTGTATATAATTGTGTTTAGGTATTTTCAACCAATTTCAATCACACCCACTCATTCAATCCAAAAAAAAAAAAAGAGAAGAACAATAAAAGTGAAATATATTTTGTTCTCACTTAAGTTTTACTTCTCATTTTTTCTGATGTGAGATCAACCTTACCTTTTCATCCCACTGATTGTTTTTGCATAATTAGCAAGAATTTTTGCTAAACTATGACAGCAAAAGAGAAGAGATAGAATAAGAAATACAAGGAGAGAAAGGAGGAAGGAAGCCACAATAAGCTTGTAGTTTTTTTTAGAGAGAATATAAAAGAGAGTAGTTTTTTTTTAAGATTTGGCTATATAATGTCAATTGTTTGGGGTTATCTTTACCAAACCTAATATAAAGCCAAAAACTTGCCAACTGTTATAAAATGAAAGTAATTTAGTAAAACATGAACAAGAAATATAAGCAACTTAGTGAACATGAACAAGAAATGTAGATAGAGAGAAGGAAAAGATTTTCTTCTTCAATTGTGTATATTCTCCTATCTATTACAAAGCTTTTATATAGGCATAAAAAGTGAAGAAAATATGTCATGGAATATGTCATTGAATATACAAAATATGTCATAAACCATTTGGGATGAAGATCATGGAAGAAGAGTAGAAATCCACCATAAATTACTATTATCATAACACTCCCCCTTGGATATCCATAGGTAATGTGCCTCATTAAAACCTTACTAGGAAAAAATCCTATGGGAAAAAAATTCTAGTGAAGGAAAAAGAGTACAGATGTATAGAAATATACCTTTTTGTTGTCTCGTTAAAAACCTTGCAAGGAAAACCCAGTGGGAAAAAAACTTGTAAGGAAAAAAGAGTGCAACGCGCATTAACTCCCCCTGATGAGAGCATCAACTCACATCCTTGATCTTTCGCATCCCAATCTTGTGCACAAGCTTCTTGAAGGTTGACGTCGGTAGAGATTTTGTGAACAAATCAGCTATATTATCACTTGGACGAATCCGTTGTACATTGATATCACCATTCTTTTAGAGATCATGTGTGAAAAATAACTTTGGTGAAATATGCTTTGTCCTATCTCCTTTTATGAATCATCCCTTCAATTGAGCTATGCATGCTGCATTGTAATTGTCACATTTCAAACCACATTTGTCTCGAATATGATGTATTATAGACATCAACCATACACATTCTCGACTTGCTTCATGAATAGCAATTATCTCAGCATGATTACATGAAGTAGCAACAATTGATTGCTTAGTCGATCACTAAGATATAGCAGTGCCTCCACAGATAAACACATAACCTATTTGAGATCGAGCCTTGTGTGGGTCAGATATCCAGCATCAGCATAACCAACAAGATCAGGATTGCAATTATTGCTATAAAATAAGCCCATATCGGTAGTCCCTTTTAGATACCGCAATATATGTTTGATTCCATTCCAATGTCTCCTTGTAGGAGCAGAGCTATATCTTGCTAAGACATTAACTGAAAAAGTTATGTCAGGCCTTGTAGTATTTGCAAGATACATTAGTGCGCCAATTGCACTAAGATATGGTACTTCAGAACCAAGTAGCTCTTCATTCTTTTCTTGAGGTCGGAATGGATCCTTATTCACATCAAGTGATCGAACAACCATCGGAGTAGTTAAAGGATATGCTCCATCCATGTAAAATCATTTCAATACCTTTTCTATATAGGCAGATTGATGAACAAAAATTCCGTTTGCCAAACGTTCAATTTGCAAACCAAGACATAATTTTGTCTTTCCAAGATCTTTCATCTCGAATTCCTTCTTTAAAAAATCAATTGCCTTTTAGAGTTCTATGGGAGTTCCAATAAGGTTTATGTCATCAATATATACTGCAAGTACAATAAATTCCGATGTTGTTTTCTTTATAAAAGCACATGGGCAAATGGCATCATTTATATAGCCTTCCTTTAATAAATACTCACTAAGACGATTATACCACATTCGCCCTGATTGCTTTAGACCATACAAAGATCTTTGCAATTTGATTGAAAACATTTCCCTGGACTTTGAATTATGTGTGTTTGGCATTTTGAATCCATCGGAAATTTTCATGTATATCTCATTATCAAGTGAGCCATAGAGGTAGGCGGTAACCACATCCATTAAATGCATGTCAAGCTTTTCAAGGACAACGAAAGTAATGAGATAACGGAAAGTTATAGCATCCGTAACGGGTGAATATGTCTCTTCATAATCGACACCAAGCCTTTGTAAAAATCCTTGTGCAACAAGGCGTGCCTTTTATCTTTGTACCTTATTTTTCTCATTTCTCTTGCGTACAAAGACTCATTTATAGCTAACAGGCTTAACACTATTAGGTGTTTGAACTATAGGCCCAAAAACTTCACGTTTTGCAGGTGAATTCAGTTCTGATTGGATTGCTTCTTGTTATTTTGGCATTGAGGTTCAAGATCCTCACTTTCTTGCATAATGCTAGATGCAACATTATATGAAAAGACATAATCCACCACTATATCCACTCGATTAAAATTTGTCTCAATATCGTTTGGATTTATTGATAGTTCCTTATTTTCTTGAGTCTAGGGCTCAATGGATTCTTCATGAATCTCCGAATTTATTAAATTGTGAATTTCCTCATGAGATTCTTTCGTAGTGTCATTTTGATAATTTGCTTTCCTTTTTCTAAGATTTCGATCTTTAGAACCTAATGGTCTGCCACGTTTTAGGCGTGCTTTCGACTCATTACCTATGACACTAGAAGATTGCTCAATAGGGACATCAATACGGATTGGAACATTCTCTGCGGGGATATGTGATTTTGTTATCCTTTTCAAGTCCGTAAATATGTGTGTGGCATTTGATTTGCTATTCTTTGCAAATGGATAATATTATGCACCTCTTTTTCACAAATAGAGGCACGTGGATCAAGATGAGATAATGATGGATTTTTCCACAAAATTTCCCGTTTGGTTTCACCAACTTCTCCCCCTAATTTTGGAAAAAGTGTCTCATCGAATCGACAGTCTGCAAATCGTGCAATGAACAAATCCCATGTCAATGTTTCGAGGTAGCGAATAATGGAGGGAGATTCAAACCCAACATATATTCCTAACCTTCTTTGCGGACCCATTTTGGTGCGATATGGCGGTGCTACAGGCACATATACTGTGCATCCAAAAATTCTTAAATGGGATATATTAGGTTCATGACCCAAAACTAATTGCAACGGGGAATATTTGTGATAATTTGTCGGTCTAAGACGAACTAGCATTGTTGCATGCAAAATGGTGTGACCCCAAACCGAAGTGGGAAGCCTCATTTTCATGAGTAACGGTCTTGCTATCAACTGTAGACGTTTAATTAAAGACTCTGCAAGACCATTTTGAGCGTGAACATGAGCTACAGGATGTTCCACTTTTATCCCAATTGATAAGCAATAATCATTAAATGCTTGAGATGAAAACTCAACAGCATTATCTAGTCTAATAGACTTAATTGGATTATCGGGAAATTGTGCCCGTAACCGAATTATTTGTGTCATTAATTTTGCAAACGCAAGGTTGCGAGATGACAATAGGCACACATGAGATCATCTAGAAGATGCGTCTATTAAGACCATAAAATATCTAAACGACCCACTAGGTGGGTGAATAGGTCCATACATGTCACCTTGTATATGTTCCAAAAACGCAGGTGATTCAATTCCAACCTTTGTTGGTGATGGTCTAATGATTAACTTGCCTTGATAACAAGAAGTGCAAGAAAATTTATTATGTAAAAGAATCTTTAAATTCTTTAATGGATGCTCATTTGAGTTTTCTATAATTCGTCTCATCATAATTGATCCAGGATGTCCCAATCGATCATGCCAAAGTACGAAAGTATTGGAATCAGTAACCTTTTGGTTTATGGTAGAATGTGCCTCAATTGCACTAATTCTTGTCCAATACAAGCCACAAGATAAAGATGGGAACTTCTCAATAACCCTCTTTTGTCCAGAGACATTCTTTGTAATGATGAGATATTCAAGATTATTCTCATCTATTGTCTCAATATGATATCCATTTTGACGGATATCTAACTTAACAAGTTCCTCTTGGACTTGGAGAATAATATTGCATTCTTTATGATAAATATTGTTCCTTTAGGCAGAGTTATAGTAGCTCTCCAGAGCCTTCAATTAATTTACTACTACCAAAAATTGTAGTAACATCTGCCTTACATATACTTAAATGAGAGAAATATTTCTTTTCTTTGAATATTGTATGTGTCGTACATGAATCAATTAAACAAATATTTTTACAATTAAATATTGATTCAAGTTTGTTTTGTGAGATATCCATATTTGCTTCCCATGGTTTGACATACAAAAGAAATATACAAATATTAGTATTTTCAGAGATAAAGAAAAAATAATTTCCATAAGACACAATCTTTGATTGAACAACTTGGTTATATATGTATAATATGTACTTAGTGTTGCTAATAAAATGTAAAGTCATGGGAGTTATATAATACTAGAAATGTAATCATACTAGCTATACACATAATATATTTATAATTATATGATGTATGTTGAAACAATCATATATTATATATGTAAATCTGTAGGCATAGTATATATTATAAATTAATGTAGCAACAACAACAAATATTGTACAATCACATATCTGCATATTTATAAGCCAATGTCGTACTAATATTCTGTATGTAGGCTTGTCAAAATAAATCGTTAAATGTAGCTAGTGTAGTATATCATGTTATACTGCACAGTAATGTATAATCACACATTATGTTAGGTGTACCCAAGTACTTAAGCATGTAATTAGATATACTTGAATTCAATAAGAAAATAGACTGAAAACAAAAACAATTTCAAGTAACCTCATTATTACTATCATATTTTATTTCTACACAAAAGAAGATGAATAATCAATAAAAACTTGTTGGATTTAGTCAAAGTAGGATGCAATATTTTAATGATGCAAACACTATTTATATTTATATTTTGGATACGTACTACTGTCAAGAAAATATTATTGTTATCTAAGTCTATTGTTGATTACTTCTATTTATATTTTAATAATTCAAATCAATTAAGAAGCAGTTCATTAAAATCATTACATCTTTATTCATAAATAAAGAGATCATGGTGAAGTATGAGTATATTTCTCTTTCTATTTTTGTTTTTAAACATAATTGAAAAAATTAAGTACCAACAAAACAAATCATTATTCTTACAAAAGAGAGAAACATGTTGTACCTGATAATTTTAAATCAGAGTCAAGAACTTTAAAAGAAGATAACCTACCGTGATGGTTAGAGACTCGTGCTGATAACGTGTTATAAAATAAAAGTAATTTAGTAAAACATGAACAAGAAATATAAGCAACTTAGTGAAACATGAACAAGAAATGTAGTAGAGAGAAGGAAGAGATTTTCTTCTTCAATTGTGTATATTCTCCTATCTATTACAAAGCCTTTATCTAGGCATAAAAAGTGAAGAAAATATGTCATGATATGTCATTGAACATACAAAATATGTCATTAAATATGTCATAAACCATTTCGGATGAAGATCATGGAAGAAGAGTAGACATCAACCATAAATTACTATTTATCATAACACCAACTTATATTATGTGTTTTTATATGATGCCAATTTTTCCTAGTTTGATGACTTGGCCAAGACATTGAACTCAAATTGATCCATCCATCTATTGGATCAAAATCGGTCCAATAGTATAAACTAACGGGTCATAATGCAACCCAAACACAATCATGAAAAACAACTTTGATGGTTGGAAATTACACAAAATTGGAAGAACTTAAATTAATAATTTAAGAAGAATTCACTTTATTTTGTCAAAAACAAAATAAAAAATGGTGAGCTTCAGTCATGCGGGTGGTTGATTTAAGACCCGTGATTTGACCTATTTTGACCCAATCCCGCTTCAACGAACAAGGACAAATAAAATGTCCATCTGTTTATTGATTTGACGAAACCTGTTTTTAGATTTAGCTACGTTCTCATTGCACATGTCGACTCAATATGGTTTTGGAAGTAGGAACTTACAGATTCAGATTCATTGTTTAGAAGGTCCTTTAAAATGCTGATAAATGGCGTTGCTCCTATTCCCAAGCCAATCAGTAGAAGGATATCGTTTTTCCTGTAGTTCTGAGCTGGTGCACCATAAGGTCCTTTTATACTGATTTTGGGAAATCTGCTCTTCGTCAAAATATAAGAAATATATATATATATATATATATATATATATATATATATATATATATATATATATATATATATATATATATATATATATATATATATATTCAACATAGGTGACAACGAGCCAGGCAGAGATGGAAGAGATCAAACACGGTAATAAGAAGCAAGCTCACCTTCCTTTTTGATCATTTTGATAGAGGGGGATGAAGAAAGTGGACAAAACAGACTCGCATTTCTCATCGAACAAATACAGAAAAAGAATCATATTGAAAACGCTCCTAACCCAACCCCTTCCTTCGTAGAGCCCGTGTATTGTAAGTGATCCGAACCTGCCCGGATTATATATATATATATATATATATAAGTTCCAAAATGAGAATTAGCTGTAACGACAATTGAACACACTTCATACTCGCATTGAGACTGTTCAACATTTGAATATGTTTTGGTTTCCATTCTAACAAGACTTCCTTTCCTTGATCTCGCAGATTGAGGCTCACACGCCAGCAAACGAGAGCTTTAATATAAGAAAAAGTACATATTCTGCCCTCACCATTCAAAAACTCTCGCAATATCACTTCATTTAAAAGGTAACTACATTTGACGAGTTTTATTAGTTTTAGCTCATTACATAGCAAATCAAAGTGATTTAGAGAACAAATTTGTTACCTATTCAAATCTGGTTTTGAGCTCTGTAGTCCAGTCTCCCAATGTATGTATATGGACGCTTAAATAGTTATCGTCTGGTGCAGAAGTGATTGAGAATGTATGCCTGTAAAAAACTTCCTTAGCGGAAAGTGATTACCAGATTTGGAATTGCAGTGAGAGAGTTTGTGTTTCTTCAATTACCATTTAAAGGTTGATATATCTGGACATTTAACAAAAAGATACATTCCGCTTTTATACTTGAATCCAGGAGGTTTACTGATATATAATGCTAGTACATTCCCTGTATATGTGACAGCCTGCATATTTTGGGAAATACAAAAAAAATCTGAATTCAGCAACTTCTATAATTGGTTAAAGTTGATAATTTTCTCTTTCAAACTAAAAACCTTTATGATATTGACATGGTAGCTGTGCTCATAGACAATGAGAGTTCTTTCCGTAGCATACGCAAGTACTGGAACTGCAAGATACATCCATGTCTGCAAAACACAAGTATTTTTTTATTGATCAATCATCACTTGTTTGATTTAAAAGCCATAGTATGTTGATGTGCATTTTCAACTTACCACATAACTTACTGCATAGCTAGAGATGTCAACATACCGTCTTTTTGTACCATTCTTTTGTAAGGTATATGAAGTAGCCATGGAGGATCAAGAGGATGTAGACGAGGAAAAGCAGATGATGTGCATACCAAAACGCGTTAAAACCTGCTAAATGATGGAACGGCCAAGGCAATTTGATAATATTCCTTCTGAATGAATGTGTTGCCAATGTGAATGAGAAAAGCATGAAAACTGTCATCAGAATCCCTGTTATTCCAGGGATAGATGCCACGAGATTCAAGTAAGTCGGTTGGTGGTAGTCAAAGTTGCTTCTAAGAAGTGTCATAAATTTGGTTTGCGGACATGATGTTAGTTTCACAAAATTGCAGCTTGTATGAAAGAGCGCGTGAATAAACGCTGCTATTGCAATTCCCCATGCAATTATCTTGTGGAAATTGATGTTATCATCAAAGGGAATTATTGAACCAAGAAAAGTTTCTCTGAGCTTAGTAAGAGTTCTTCTGCAAACAGGAAGGAGAATGAGAGCCATATTAAACTTAAGTGTCTCCCCTGCACCTTTAGCTATGCAAACCCAATACCCCATGATCTGAAAAGCTGTTTTCCTTTTAAATTGTTGGAATTTCCATATGAAGAGTATTAAGTTTATGCACAACCATAATGTTAGGAGCCATATTCTTTTCCAATTTTCTTGTATTTTCTCTGATGTTTTGTAAAAGAATTTGCTGACTGGAGTTCTGTATTCTTTCGGTATCATGGTTTTTGCTAGTGTTTGCGATCTCTTCAGAGTTTTTTCCCCTTCTTCTGATCCCACCATCCCTCTTAGTAGAGCTTCAAGTTGCCACATCTGTTTTCAAGTAAAAGATGAGATAATAAAGGAGTTTTAAGTTTACATCGATAGTGTATAGATTTTTACAGAATCATATTACTATAAACTATCTATTTGTTGTCAATGCTTCTTTCATCTTTTCGATCTTTAGCTGAGGGTCTATCCAAAACAGCTTCTCTGCTCTCTCAGGATAGTAGTTAGGCTGCGTACATCCTGCGCTCCCCAGATCCCACTTGTGGGAATCCACTAGATTGTTGTTGTTGTTGTTGTTTATTACGTTAAACTACAACAATAGATAGCTCTTCATAATGAATAGGGCAATAAACTGCTACAACCGGTTAAATTTGCGTAGATTGTGCTAAAATTGCTTATACTGTCAGTTTATATAATTTAAACACAATATAAAAATAGGAGAAGAATAGCATTTTTCAGTGGCATATTTACCTCAATAAATCCCATGTGATCAGGGTCAAGCTCTTCCATAATTAGAGCTGCATATGTAGGTGCATGTTGCTTGAATTTTGACAATTTGTTTGCTGAGGCACTCATCACTAGAACCTTTTTCACAAATATACTTAGTAGATAGACTTGCACTATAAGAAGAAAGAAGAAAACATTTACAAGGTACATTTTGCTCACCTCCTTTACCTCTTCCTCTGATAGTTTGCCATCACCATTCTTGTCACACCTGAAAATTTTGACCATCATTAGTTCTTTGAAAACAAGGCTTTTTGTTTTACATTGAATAACTTCTTACATGTCAAAGAAAATAGAAAGCCTTGCATCAAGAGATTGAGTTGATATGTCTTCCCAAAATGCTCTCACTTCATCTATTGTTATACCATTTTCTGTGTTAACCGTCCTACGCCTTGCCAATGTGTCAAATAATTCTCCAGCAAATTCCTTGCTTTCTCCCATTCCTATTTATGCAAAATATAGAAATGTTACTTTCTGCTCTAACTAAAAGTAAGTTTATACTATGAAAAAGCCAGAAAGGTGAACAAAAGACCAATGCAGGTCCCAAATTTCTCTCTGAATAGCCTCCCGTTAACTGCATCTTGATTGAAGCGTTTCTCGACACTTCTCCAGGCATCTCCTTCCTTCCCTGTTACGTTGTTGAAAATATAATTAAGTTAATAGATTGCTAACTGATGAGATTATCACACAATTCAATATGGTATTAGATCGAGCGCATAGAGGGACCATGTGTTCAAATCTAACCACCACCATCTATATCATTTTTTCAGTTAATCTATTGGTCCAATTAATCTAGAGTACCAAAGTAGAAGACCTACTATGGGGGTTTTTAGCTACCAAAGAGAACTCAAACCCTGTACCTCCTAGTTATAAAAACGAATTTACACAGAATATTCAATACCTGTGGTTGTTCTGTCAAGAAAGCGCAAGCTGTTGAGGCCTCTAGCAGCCCCTGATTGCATCCTCCCCATTCTTGGGACAACTCCATTTCTTCTTCTTGAAATGCTAAAATTTTTCTTGAAAGATTTTTGGTTAACAGGTTGTTGATTATCCGGAACATCACTATCTATTTTAGCATTTTCAAGAATCCATTTCACTGAATTCTCTCTAGATAAGTGCCCATTGTCAATGGGCATCATACTATGTGATTCTCTCCTTCTTCTTTGATGCAAATACTCTGTTTACAGAATTTGTATTTGGTGGGTGAAAAAGAGATTTTAGGGCATAGAGGTAATAGGAAAAAGAGAGAGTTCGTTAAGTCAGTTGTTTGAAAATACAACGTTTTTCAAAAACCATAGTGTCCCCCACTAAACAGCAGCTAAAATGAAGTCTGACTAATATCCATCCCCCGCCCCTTTTAATTCATTGGACAAAGTCATATTTAATTCATGTTCTTTTCTTTGAGTTAATTGAATCATTTTAAAACAGCCAAGGAGTAGTTGAATGATAGTTTAGTCACTAAATGACTGGATTTATATATAGGATACTGCAATTTGTCATTAACCCCTAATGTCAATACAATATCTTAATTTTAGCAAGCTAGGGACCGATCATATGATTTATCAATGTTCCAATGCTTGCATTCTTGGGAATCAAATTTGGTGGGGAAAATGCATCTTTAAGACGTGTTCGAATTGTTCAATGCAAGAAATAGTCGTTTGTGATCCCCAATCAGCTCCTACTTGCAAGCACGTCGTCCTCCACTGCTTTTATTTATTTCTTTCCTTTTGATTTCTTTTTCTCTTTAAGCTTTTGGGTTTTGAAGTTATCAACAACAACAACTATCCAGTATAGTCCCACAAAGTGAGGTCTGGGAAGGCTAATATGTAGACGAGCCTTACCCATACCCGAATGAGTTTTGAAGTTATCGTTGATGGATAAAATGATCAAAGCTTAGAACCTTTTCTCATATTTGTCGGACTCTCATGTACTCAAAATAGTTTGCACCTAAGTCAGTCAGTTCAGTTGACTTGGATTTGGATCTAATTTGCCTATTTCTTCTTCCATTGATTTATTGCTTTCCAAAGTCTGTCATGGGCCAATCATTTCTCTCAGTCAAACTGTATTTACCATGAATATCCAAAATGATATACTTCATTGTTTTATTTTATGTAACACTTTTTTTTAAACCGTTCAAAAAGAATGATATCTTTCTTGTAGTTAGAAATAATTTAACTTTAAACTTTCCATCTAAATTTAAAAGAATGACCTTAAGATGTCACATTGAATCAAAGACACCTCAAAGCTACTCCTTAACTGTATTCTTGTAACACTCCTCATATTATAAAAGTTTCGAGACACGCTAACTATAGAACTAAATTATTATTATTTTTATCTTTTTTATCTTGTATATACATACATACACACACACACACACACACACACACACACACACACACACACACACACACACACACACACACATATATATATATATATATATATATATATATATATATATATATATATATATATATATATATGCAATTAGGAAAATATTAATAGTTTTAATATTATTAATTATTCAAAGTGAGTACCATTAAATACTTGTTAAGTCCAAAAAAAATAAGAATGAATAAAAAAAACAAAGTGACGTAAGAATTGGGCTTAAAGCCCATTGAGTGGATCTGTTATGTCGGAACTCAGATGAAATAGGAAACTCTATTGCTAAACTGGGAATTGAAGTGTATTAATAAAGAGATGACGTAGCAGCAGGAGATGGAATTACTCATATTAGTTTAGACGGCTCAGATTAAAAGCAGTGTTATTAAAAAAAAGGCCCAGATAAGTTGGGTGGTTTGGGCCGTTAAAGTGGGCTGTTAATTACAGCTGGGCTGTTAAATAGGCAACTAAAGGAAAGCACTGGCAGTTAAGAAATCTGGTATTTCTCACTTCCTTCTCTTCGATTTTTCTTCTTCTTTCTGCTTCTCTTTCTGATCCGCTTCTCACTTCAATTCTTCTTCTTCATACAGGACTCCACCATTGATGATCAGCTCAAGCTTTGTTACTAATCATTGTGAATCTTGTAGTAATTGGGCGAGAGTAAATTATAATAGTACAAATCAATAAAACTTCAGAAATTTAGCCTTAATTCTCCTTTTTCAATTCTAGTTCATTACATTTGGTATCACAGCCCATTCCTAGCCACACAATTATGACAGTTACAAAAACTAGGTCCAAAACTATGGAGGAAAACATAAAGAAATCGGAGACCCAGCTGCAGAACCACATAGCAGAAGCTAGGAAGAATGCAGATTCCATAGATGCCAAGATAGATGGATTGTAGCAGTAGATGCAGTTATTAATAGAGAAGTTGCTTCCAAATCAATCAGACCAATTGGGCAGTGTCCCAGCAGATGCTCAACATCTTAATGGACAAGAAAACAGAGCTCGAATGGACCAATACGCACAACCATCATTCCAACTCCAGTTCTAGAGTGGAGTTTCCCTTTTTTGATGGAGCTGTTCGGATCCTTGTTCTTGGTTGAGGAGGTGTGAGAGGTATTTCTACTTCAATCACATCACGGTTGTAGAGCAGAAGTTGGAGGAAGTTGTTCTTCATCTCAATGGAAGAGCTGAATCCTGGTATTTTTCCTATCAATTGATCAAAGGAAATATCACTTGGCAAGAATTCTGTGAAGAACTTTGTACAAGATTTCAAGATGTAGATAATAGTAAATTCAATCTTATTGGAGAATTCAAAAATATTGAACAAAAAGGGCCAGACAATGACTACTTGGAGAGGTTCGAGGATTTGAAAGCTTGGGTTCTCATTAGGAACCCCATCATTCCTGAAGGGTTCTTCCTAGAATTCTTTGTGGAAAGACTGAAAGAGGACATCAGACACACATTCAAGATGCTGAATCCATACACACTCAATCAAGCTGTTGAAAAGGCTAGACACCAAGAGAAGGTAATCGACTCTTGGAATATAAAAGGAAAGACCACTTGGGGAAAATGGACCACTACCATAACCTCTAATCAATCCAGCACAAAATCTAGGCATGGTTAACAAAGGAGCAAGTACACAAAATTACAATACTAACAGAGGAATAAAGTATAGAAGAAATAATGGATTGTGTTAAAAATGTGTAGACAAGTACTTCCCAGGCCATCAATGCAATAGAAGCAGATTAATGCAATGACTACTTCTGAATAACAAGGGGTGATGGTCCAGCAAGAAGAACATATGGGAGAAAAAGCTATGGTTGAGATGATCCTAGAGGAAGAAATAATGGATGAGGAAATCAGTTTAAATGCCTTATCAGGAACTGAGGTACCAAACACTATTAAGCTAAGGGGAGAATCCAAGAGGAATCAAATGACCATCCTCTTGGATTCTGGAAGCACTCATAGTTTCTTAGACTTAGAAACTGCTAAAAAGATGGGCGTGTGATCAATGAGGCGGCTCCTATGAGATTGATAGTAGCTAATGATAATCTCCTAATGAGCCTACACATATGCCATAGGTTCAAATAGAGGATTCAAGGGATAGAGTTTGAAGACTCAGTTAGACTTATCAGATTGGGGGGAAATGGCATGATACTTGGGGGTGATTGGATGAAGGCTCATAACCCTATGTTACTAGACTTCATTGCATACAAAGTACAAGTGACTCACAAGGGGAAAAGAGTGGAATTGAAAGGTATAAACAGTCAAGGAGAGTTACAAGGAATGTCATGCAAAGGAGTCAAACAATTTTTGAAGAAAGGGCAAGCAATTTGGGCTCACCTTTTTATTGTAACAGCTGCAGAAATGAAAAGTGGAGAGGAAGTGCCAGCAGAAATTGATAAGTTGTTGATGCAATTTTTAGATGTGTTTACTGAGGAACCATGACCATTACATTCCCCTAAAAGCAGAAACAAGTCCAATAAGTAAAAGACCTTATAGGTACAATTCTTTTCAGAAGAATGAGATTGAAAAACAAGTAAATGACATGCTCAGTAATGGAATCATACAACCTACTCATTCCCTATTTTCTTCTCCTGTATTTTTGGTTAAAAAGAAGGATGGGAGCTGGAGATTTTGTATTGATTATATAACTCTAAACAATATGACCATTAAAAATAAATTTCCTATACCTTTAGTGGATGATTTGATGGATGAGCTAAATGGATCTAGCATACACTCTAAGATTGATCTTAGAGCAGGATATCCCAAAATCAGAATGGGCAAGGCTAACATTTACAAAATAGTCTTCAGAAATCATTTAGGACACTATGAGTTCAAGGGCATGCCCTTTGGACTGACCAAGGAACCTGCTACTTTTTAATCCCTAACGAACCATATATTCAATGTTTATTTGAGGAAGTTTGTGCTGATATTTGTTGATGATATACTAGTATATAGTGCATAAATAGATGACCATGTGGGACATCTCAGGAAAGTATTGGAAATACCAAGAAAACAACATCTTTTTGCTAAACTATCTAAGTGTTCTTTCGGTCAACCTAAAGTGGGATACCTAGGGCACATTATCACAGGGGAAGGGGTGTCCACAGACCCTTCCAAAATTGAAGCTATGGCAAATTGGCCAGTCCCTAAATTAGTAAAAGCCTTGAGAGGGTTCTTGGAGCTGACTGGGTATTATAGAAAGTTTTGTCCAATCCTATGGGATTATTAGTAGGCCATTAACTGACCTACTGAAAAAGACTGCCTTTCAATGGACTACAGATGCTGAAAAGGCCTTTCAAGCACTAAATTAATCTATGACAATAGTCCCAATCTTAGCATTAGCTGATTTTAATAAGGAATTTATAGTAGAAATGGATGCCTGCTCTAAAGTCATTGGAGCAGTACTCATGCAGAATGGGAGACCCCTGGC
Organism: Nicotiana benthamiana; assembly: GCA_034376525.1. Taxonomy (NCBI): domain Eukaryota; kingdom Viridiplantae; phylum Streptophyta; class Magnoliopsida; order Solanales; family Solanaceae; genus Nicotiana; species Nicotiana benthamiana. Next base: position 23,995,894 of record CM067333.1, on the reverse strand, counting down.
CTACTTTATCAAAGCTTTGGCTCCTAGACATCTGGGGTTATCTACTTATCAAAAAATAATTCATGGATTCCCTATTAGCAGTGGATAAATGGAGACACTAACTTCAAGGAGGGAATTTTATAATTAGGACAGACCATCACAACTTGAAATACCTGCTGGAACAAAGGGTCACCATTGCACAGCAACAGAAAGGGCTAACCAAATTGTTGGGGCTAGACAATGAAGTACAATACAAGAAAGGATCAGAGAATAGGATGGTTGATGCCTTGTCAAGAAGGCAGGAGGAAGAGGAGCCAACATTAAATGCATTATCAGTATTTAAACCCACATGGATGTAGGAAATAACTCAGAGCTATGAGCATGATCCTGCAGCCTTGCAACTGCTCACTGAATTGATAACTGACCCAACTTCCAAACCAGGATATACTCTACATCAGGGTATTATCAGATATAATCAGAAGATTTTTGTGGGCAAAAGAGCTCAACAAAGGGCTAAGATTTTTAGGGAATTGCATCAGTTACCTCTAGATGGACATTCTGGGCAGCAAGGCACTTACAAAAGGGTTAATATAGTATTCTATTGGCCAAATATGAAAGGTGATATATGCAAATGAGTGTTTGAGTGTGATGTTTGTCAGAAGATAAAAACTGAGAATGTGCACTACCTTGGCCTACTGCAGCCTTTTCCTATCCCTACTACACCATGGCATGACAATTCCATGGATTTTATATAAGGACACCCTTCCTCTACTCACAGGAATGCTATTCTAGGAATAGTTAACAGGTTGACTAAATATGGCCATTTCATATCCCTCAAACATCCCTATATTGCTAAAGACATTCGGATTTGTTTCTTAAAGAGGTGCACATGCTACATGGCCGACCTAAAACCATTGTTACAGACAGGGACCCGGTGTTCACTAGCCAATTTTGGCAACAGTTGTTCAAGTCTATGGGAACCAAACTCACTATGTCGACTTCCTATCATCCCCAGACAGATGGACAAGCTGAAAGGTTAAATGGGTGCTTAGAAACTTATTTGAGGTCTATGGTATTTGCTAATCCTAAGCACTGGCTGAGATGGCTTCCTATGGTTGAATGGTGGTACAACACCAACCATCCCACAACCCTAAAGGCTATACCCTTTTAACGTCTATATGGATTTCCCCCTTCTCAGGTGCCATTGGGATCCCTACCTTATTCTACAAACACTCAAGTGGGTGCATGCATGGCTTCGAGGCAACACATTCTACAACAGCTTAAGGAGAATTTACAAGTGTCCCAAGCCCGTATAAAGTTTTTTGCAGATAAGAACAGAACTGAAAGAGTATTGAATGAAGGTGGTATGGTCTACCTAAAACTACAACCATACAAGCAAGCATCAGTAGCAGTTAGAAAGAATCTAAAGCTGAGTGCTAAATATTATGGCCCTTACAAGATTCTTTAAAAGATAGGAGCAGTGGCATACCAGCTAGAACTTTCAACGGGATCCCAAATCCACCCTGTCTTTCACGTTTCACACCTGAAGAAGAGGGTTGGTCCTGGCATCAATTCTCAGCATAAGCCTCCCGTTTGCGATGATGATGGTCGTGTGGTGGTGCAACTGTGTGTATTTTAAGGAGACGCATCGGTGAAGATCAATAATGTAGCTATTGTGAAGGTTTTGGTACAATGGTCTAATTTGAGCCCAGAAGAAGATACGTGGGAGGTTTGGGGTACATTAAGAGCCAATTTCCCGACTTTATCAGTCAACTCCGACCTTGAGGACAAGATTGTTCTGAACGGGTGGGTATTGTTTGGTCGAAACTCAGATGAAATAGGAAACCCTATTGCTAAATTGGGAATTGAAGTGTATTAGTAAAGAGATGACGTGGCAGCACGAGATGGAATTAGTCATATTAGTTTAGACTACTCAGATTAATGTGGTGTTATTAAATAAAAGGCCCAAATGAGTTGGGTAGTTTGGGCCATTACAGTGGGCTGTTAGTTACAGATGGGCTGTTAAGTAGGCAACTGAAGGAGAGCATTGGCAGTTAAGAAATCTGGTGTTTCTCACTTCCTTCTCTTTGATTCTTCTTCTTCTTTCTACTTCTCTTTTTGATCCTCTTCTCACTTCACTTCTTCTTCTTCATACAGGACTCCACCATTGATGATCAACTCAAGCTTTGTTACTAATTGTTTGGCTAAAAAGTTATGTAAGTAAATTCCTCTAAAACAATCAAAAATAATATGAGTTAATCAGAATCAAGAATAATATGAACTAGAGAGTATATTATGACTGAGATCTGTGATTATAGTGTAAATAATTCGAGATACAAGAACAATAAGACAAGCAGTGAGCTTTACACAAGAGAGAGATATATAGAGTCAGATATAGAGATAGAGAGAGAGAGAGATTTGTATATTTTCAATATCAAAATACACATGAGTCTTTACAAATGGAAGGTCCCATTTATATACTAAAGGACCTTCCTCGAAATAATCAATAAAAGTAAAAGGGTTGGTGGCCTCAGTGTATGAGTGTCAGAGCTCGAAACGATGTCGTAGTGAGTCATGTCACTTGATCCGTCTACTAACTAAGGCCGGCCTTACCCGAGTCGACCATAATTATGCTGCTCTCTTTATTGAGGACGTACGTAGACAACGTAGGAACATAGGGAACAAAATTTTCCTAATACAGATAGTCCCTCCGTTTGTTGGGGATGTAGTCGAGAGACATCTTCAACGAACGAACATATATGGTCAAACGTTTCTGGAAATTTGGTCGTTCCTTTAAGTACTATCGAAAAGAGCGTGCCATATGTGAAGATGTTATGTCGTTAACATATCACCTTCTTTTGGGGATCCTTTTTAAGATGACATCATCGATCACGTGTGTGATCATTACTTGTGCTCCCGAGATGGTTCAGGCCATGACGTGACGTTTGGGTTTCCTGCGCTGGTTTTTGAGTCATGCCTTTTTGATTTCAGTGTACCCTTTCTTACAAATAGAGGGAAAGTTGAACTTGATCCATATTTAGAACTTTTTCTAAGAGTATTTCCCTAATATTTTCCTTATCTTTTTCTGGTTCTCGTTGCTCTTTCTTTTCTGAAAGTCTCGTTCTTAGGAATTGAACCCGCGACCAGAAGTGCCTTTTTCTCATAAATTCTGCAATGGCTAAACGTCATCATAATGATACCAGGACCAAGGAAGATGCTCCCTCTAGGGCTTCGTCATTCTCAGATGATGGGGACGACGAGGAGGTTCTCGTTTCTTTATCAACGGCTAACTTGCTCCCACTTGATATGGATACAAGGAAGGACTTTAAGAACACGTGTAAAGTCCCTCCTTGGGAACTCAGTGATCTGATGCCGTCTCATTTGGCTGCTCTCAGGAAATTGTATAATATTCCTGATTTGAGATGGCCTCCACTAGGATGAACTATGGCAATGTGCATAAGCCCGCGTACTATGCATTTTGCGAACACGCCATCCGAATTGGGTATAGCCTCCCGCATTACCCTTTGGCGGAAGAGCTCTGTCGCTAGTACGGGGCGTGTTCGGCCCATCTTACTCCGTACGCGATGAAGGTGTGTAGGGTCCTTACCACATATGTAGTGAAGGCTGGGAAAGAGGTCACCGTTCATCACCTCCTACAAATGTTTGGTGCGAGCTTTATGAGAGGCTCGATGCTCCAGTTAAGGAGTCGGGGCAAGGAGAGCTTTGTGTCACAAGTGGACGACAAGTCCAACTGCAGCTTTTGGAAGAGCTTTTTCTACGTGCGTACCGAGCACCTTGTGTCAAACCCTGAAGGGTTTCCAGAGGTGGAATGATGCATGTCAGTATTACTGTGCGTAACTTTTACCAAGGCAACCTTACCTTGCTGGTTTTCACCGTCATTAATTTCCCTTTGCTTTCATGCAGTGACAGCTCGCCCTCCTCGAAGGGTTGATGACATTATGTCTTGGGTGCGAGCCTTGATATTGTTTGCAGAAGAATGTCATTCCTGGCCTGAATTCCTTAGGCTCTATGGCCCGACAGATAACGGCCTTGCCTAATTTTCTCTTCTGTTATGGTTTTGGGGTTCCCCATAATTTTCTTTCCCGTCTCATACATGCTTTGGTAGGTCGGGACACCTCTAAGAAGGCGCAGAAGAAGAAGCAAAAAAGAAAACCGTGGCCGGCCCTTTTAGGGCGGTACCTGACCTTGAGGAGGATATGATCATTGTTGGCACGTGTAGGGCCAGTGTTTACCCCCTATCAAGACAAGAGGTCGCATTACTGGTAGCTCTAGAGCTAGCGTCTGAGGCAGTGTTGGGGGTCATACTTGAAACAACGCCTATGGAGATACCGGCGGCTGTTCCTGAGACCGTTCTTGGGGTTGCCCCCATAGGGACGACCATTGCCGGAATGACTCCATCTGAGCCCGTCCTGCATCCTATAGAGGGGGGCCGTGAAGAAGAGGAGACATTGGAGATGAGGAGGCATCAGATTCTTACCAGCAAGGCTGTGGCCACTCAGACAGGGAAGGTTAAGCCATCCCGTCCTGAATCTAGGCCGGTCTTTATGGCCGAGGAAATACGCTCGGGGAGGTCATCCCTTAGAAGGGAGGACACGGAAAGGAGGAGCAAAAGCGTGGACGTGGCGGGCTCGGAGGTCGCCATAGAAGACGTGGGCAAAGAAGGTGGGTCTTTGGACCAAGTGGAGATGGTGGCCAACCAGTCTTCCCATCGCATAGTGATTCCAAGCCACTATAACTTTTTGGAAAATTGCGAGGAAGCGGCCACCAGTATGACACTTTTGTGTGCCGGTGCTGAGCGCGTGACCCTAGAGGAACTCAGCAACAAGGTCTTGGCCCGAAGGGTGGCAGGTGCGGCCTTGCAGGTATGCCTCTGTCTTGATCGATGATCTTTCATTTTTATTAGTGGGGGGTGATTTTCCTCGTGATTACTTTTGGTTTCTTTTCCAGACTCTTATCTTAGAGGTGGAGAGGGGTCAATGCCAGAAGGAGAAGGTACACAAGTACAACTGGCTGGTGCAGAAGTACAATAGGATGCGTGAGGGGCACCAGACCTTGGACGATATGTATAAACATGACCCTAACATTAGGGTGGTCCGTGAGGGCTTCGTGTAATCCGAGGAGCAGTTGAAGAAGCGGGTGGCTGAGCTGGAGAAAGTCGATGAACAACTCATGGCCGCTGTTGCTCGGACTGCGGAAATTGAGGTCCTCTTTCAAGCCAAGGATCAAGAATTACAGCTCGGCCGCATAGTGGCGGAGGAGGCGGCGGAGTTGCACACCTGAGTTGTGGCCGTAACGACGGAACTTGATGAAAAAAAGGCCAAAGTTGAGGACCTCAAGCAAGCTCTTGCTCAGGCCGATGCTTCTCGTGAGGCACACGAGATGTGGGTGTATGCGGAGGCCAGGCTAGTCGTGCTTGAAGAGTTTTTGGCGGCTGGTCGAGCATTCAAGGCGGAGATTGAGAGCCAGCGCCAATTGGTTTGGGTTGCTCGTGAAGCGGTCGACTACAGTCCCGAATCGCCGGCCCGGGAGGGGAGAAACTCTGCAGATATTAATCGCTTGGAATCCAGCTCTTGGATCTCCAAGGCATATCCTCCTGGGAACGAGGGCGGGTCACATGAAGGCCAAGGGGGACATGATAAGTAGAGGACGTTAGGATCCTCGTAAATATGTTTGTAGATACTGATTTTTGTATCATGGGTATTCACCCTTTTGATAAAGATATACGATTTTCTCCGTAGGTAATCTTTTCTATTCTTTTTGGCATGTTGTTGTGTTTTTTGTCGTAGTTGTGTAAAACTTCGACGGCCTTAGCCATGTGGAAACGATGGCCATAGCCGCGTAAAACAATGGTCATAACCTTGTAAAATTTGACGACCTTTGCCGATATAATACAATGGCTTTAGCAATGTAAAAATGGTGGTCATAGCCACGTAAAATTGATGGCCCTACGCATGTAAAAATGACGGCCATAGTCTTAAAAAATGATCGCCTTAGCCATGTTGAAACAGTGGTCGTAGCCCTGTAAAAAAGATGACCTTAACTATGTAAAAACAGTGGCCGTAGCCCTATAAAAATGATGGTCTTAGCCATGTAAAAATGGCGGCCGCAGCCCGATGGCCTTAGCCATGTAAAAACGACGGACGTAGACTGATGGCCTTAGCCATGTAAAGATTACGGCCGTAGTCTTAAAAAATGATGGCCTTAGCCATGTTAAAACAGTGGCCGTAGCCCTGTAAAAATGATAGTCTTAGCCTTGTAAAAACAGTGGTCGTAGCCCTGAAAAAATGAATGTCTTAGACGTGTAAAAATAGTGGTCGTAGTCCTGTAAAAATGATGGCCTTAGCCATGTAAAAATGACGGCCGTAGCCTTAAAAAATGATGGCCTTAGCCATATAAAAAGAGTGGCCATAGCCCTGTAAAAATAATGGCCTTAGCCATTTCATTCATTTGGCAATGGCGGTAGCCTTTGCATTCATTTTGGAGGTGGCAATAGCCTTTTCATTCATTTGGAGATGGCCGTAGCCTTTTCATTCATTTGGAGATGGCCGTAGCATTTTCATTCATTTGGAGATGGCCGTAGCCTTTTCATTCATCTGGAGATGGTTGTAGCCTTTCCATTCATTTGGAAATGGCCGTAGCCTTTTGATACATCTGGAGATGACACTTTCTATACATCTGGAGATGACACTAATCCAGTCCCTGTATCATGTCGGGCTTGGAGAGTACAGGGAGAGGCCGATAGGATGCACTTGTGCTACAAACATCTACAGGTGTCCCTTTTGCCTCCTCGTTAAAAACCTTCCCGAGAAAACCTAATTGGGACAAAACTCGGGTAAGGGAAAAAGAGTACGACTCAGGTGACACCTTGTTAGAAGTGGAAATGTTTGAGGTGAGCGACGTTCCAATTGTTCTAGAGTGTCTTTCCTTCCATTGTCTCTAGCTGGAATGCTCCTTTCCCGGATGCCGTCGTGATTTTGTAGGGTCCACCCCAGTTTGTGCCAAATTTCCCTTCACTTGGGTTTTTTGAGGCCAATGTCTTGGATTTGAGGATGTAATCCCCAACTTTGATTGGCCTTATTTTTGACCTCTTGTTATAATATCTTTCGACTTGTCGTTTTTGGGCTACCATCCTGATGTGGGCCATTTCTCTTCTTTCTTCGGCTTCATCAAGATCTTGGAGTCTGCCGATGTTGTTTTCTGTTCCGCTGGTGTGTGAATACCTTAGGCCGGGTTCGCCCACTTCAACGGGTATGACCACGTTGGTTCCATAAACCGGTGAGTATGGGGTTTCCCCGGTGCCGGACTTGGGTGTGGTTATGTGCGTCCACAAGACTTCGGCTAGTAGTTCTGGCCATAGCCCCTTGGCATCTTCGAGCTTCTTTTTTAGTATGTTTAGAATTTTGTTGTTGGAGGACTCCTCTTGTACATTGGCGGCGGGGTGGTATGGCGTGGATAGTATCCTTTTGATGCGCCATATTTTGAAGAACTCGGTCATTTTCTGACCAATGAACTGGCGCCCATTGTCATAGCTGATTTTTTTGGGGATGCCAAAACGACATATGATGTTCCTCCATATGAAGGTGATGATTTCTTGTTCGCGTATTTGCGCATACACACATGTTTCCACCCACTTGGTGAAATAGTCAGTTAAAACAAGTAAAAATTGTACCTTTCCTCGTCCTGCACGTAGCGGGCCGACTATGTCCATTCCCCACTTGATGAATGGCGAGGGGGAGGTGACGGAATGGAGGGGTTCTACTGGTTGGTGTATCATTGGGGCGTACTTTTGGCATTGCTCGCATCGGTAGACATACTCAGCTGCCTCTTTCTTCATGGTGGGCCAGTAGTAGCCGGCGCGTATGATGCATCGAACAAGGGCGCAATTGCCAGTGTAGGCACTTCAATGGCCCTCGTGTACTTCTTCGAGTACCGGTCTTGTTAGTTGCGGCCCTATCCACTTGGCTAAAGGGCCACTGAACGTCGTTTTATAAAGGTCATTGTTGATCATGCAGTATCAGGCAACCTGTATGTGAAGCTTTTTCGCCTCTTTTTTATCAGGGGATAGCATCCCATCCTGCGAATAAGATATGAACTGGTTGTGCCAGTCCCAATTCAGGTTTAATTAAAGTACCTCGGTATGATCAATGGCTGAGTGGAGGAGTATGACCACACTTTCTTTATTCATGTTTTTGGCGGCGGCAGCCAACTTTGCCAGGCCGTCCTCTTCGATGTTCCGTGCCCTGGGAATTTTTTCGAAGCGGCATTCGTCGAATGTAGCCATCAGTTTGTAGATTTCTGACTGGTACTTTTGTAGTCTCTTTTCTTTGATTTGATAAGTCCTAGTGATCTGGTTTACCACAAGTTGAGAGGCGCAAAGAAGGAGAATTCGGCGATCCCCATACTTGGTGGCCAGTTTCATGCCTGCAATAACGGCCTCGTTGTTAGTCATTTCTGGGCATCGTATGGACTGGTGAATTGTTTCGCCCATAGGGACCTCAAGAACGAGTCCCAATCCCGATTCCGATGCATTGGCAATGCCATCCGTATAAAGGACCCATAGGTCATTTTCAGAGGATGCACGTTGTGCCTCGAGTTCTGCCTTTGGCAGGACTTCTGCACTGAAGTCGGTGATAAAGTCAGCTAGGACTTGCGACTTGATGGCGGTCCTTGGGGGTACTAGGTTTTGGGGTCCACTAAATTTTTTCTAATATAATAAATAGGAGATTGTGTACCTTTATTTACACGCACTAGGACGGCACTGACTGCGACTTCTGATACGGCCAAATATATCATCAGCGGCTCGCCTGGGTTGGCTTTCACTAGTATGGATGGTGATGAAAAATATGCTTTCAAGTTCTTCAGGGATTCTACATATTCTTCGTTCCACTATAGTCCATGGTATTTCTTCAATACACCAAAGAATTTGTGGCACCTGTCGGAGGAGCGTGAGATGAACCTGGAGAGGGCGGCTATCCGACTCATTAGCTTCTGCACTTGCTTTTTGCTGCTTTGCATTTCTGGGATGTCTTCTATGGCCTTGATCTGGTCAGGGTTGACTTTGATGCCCCTTTCTGATACCAGAAATCCCAGGAACTTTCTCGAGGCTATGCCAAAAGCGCATTTTTCGGGATTCAGTTTCATACCATACCTCCTTAATATTTTGAAGGCTTCTTTCAGGTGGGTGAGGTGGTCTTCCTTTTTTGATGACTTGACCAGCATGTCGTTGATGTAGACCTCCATTGTCTTGCCGAGTTGTTCTTTGAACATCGTAGTCACCAGCCTTTGGTAAGTGGCCGCTGCGTTCTTAAATCCGAAGGGCGTTACCTTATAGAAGTATGTCCCCTCGTGAGTGATGAAAGTTGTTTTCACCTGATCCTCCTCGGCCATCATGAACCGATTGTAGCCGGAATACGTATCAAGGAAGCTCAGCAGCTCATGTCCTGCCGCTGCGTCTATCAGCTAGTCTATGTGGGGTTGCGGGAATGAGTCTTTTGGACATGCTTTGTTTAGATCGGCGAAATCTACACACATCCGCCACTTCCCATTTTTCTTTTTGACCATTATGACATTGGCAACCCACTTCGGGCACGTGGACTCCCTGATGGAGCCATTAGTCAGCAGCTTGTCTACTTCTTCACTCACCGCTTCGTTGATGGCGGCGTTCGATTTTCTTCTTGCCTGCCACACCGGGGGGGGGGGGGGGTTGTAATGGGTCGACGTTCTGTTTGTGAGAGGCAATTTCTCGTGGAATTCCTTGCATATCTGCATGGGATAAAGCAAATAGGTCTGTATGGTTAGATAAAAATTCACGGTACTTACCTGGATTTGATAGGCCGTGGCCTATGTAAGCTTTCTTCGCGGGGTTGTTGTTTCTTAGCAGGACAGGGTCGAGGTCCTCGACCGTAGCCTTGCTAGCCTCGATGTCATCGGTATCTTTGATGGAGCTCACTGTCGGGCGGACCTTAGTCCCTGACAGGCCTTATTGCTATGCTTCAGCACTTGCTCCCTTGAGTTGCTTGGTGTGCGTGTAATCCTGAGCTATTTTATAGCACTCTTGGATGGTGCGCGGCTCGCCCCGTATGCAAATTGCTCCCCATGGGGTTGGGAATTTGATCCCTTGATACAAACTGGAGGGAGGACCCTCATGGCATATATCTACAGGTGTCCTTTAATGGCGTTGTATGTCGTTTCTTGGTTCATTACGTGGAAAGTGGTTTCCATCGTAACTGCTCCCGCCAGAACGGGCAGCGTTACTTCGCCAGAGGTTCTTTCCACTGCATTATTAAAACCAGTTTGTGTTATGCAGCGTGAAATTATCTTATCCTCGAGTCCCATAAGTGCAAGGACTCTTGGATGAATAATACATGCGCCGCTGCGGTCATCAACCATGATCCTTTTAACATCAGTATCTACTATGCGTAAAGTAATAACTAAGGCATCATAATGAGGAATACACAAACCGTCGGCACCGGACTTATCGAAGGTGATACTCTCTTCGAAGTCGTCAGACCATTCGTGAGCGATGGTTTGCTTTAACATGTGAGTGGTAGTGAATTTGACGTGATTGATCGGTGAATCATTGTCGTCCCCAATGATTATGTTGATGGTGCGTGTTGGTGAGGACGGCCTTGGCGGGCCATGAGGTTGTTCCCGCCCGCGTGCAAAGTTGAGCTTTCCTTTGTCGATGAGTAGTTCATTCAAGAACCCTTGGTTTAGCATTCAGACCACCTCCTGTTGGAGCCTTATGCAGTCTTATGTTCTGTGCCCACGTTCCTGGTGGAACTCGCATAGGGCGTTCAATTTTCTGGTGGCGGGATCGGACATCATCTTTGCTAGCCATTGTACTTTGTTGCCTAGCTTTTCCAGTGCGTACACTACTTCTGAAGGAGACACACAAAAGTTATGTGCAGATAATGAAGGGGGCATACCTCTATCGTTCCTTAATGAGGCGACATGTCGTTGTAAGGCGTCTGCAAACCTTGGCGGTGGCTGATGCGAGGATCTGATGTATGGTAGGTGTATTTCCCGGTTGAGGCGTGGGACTTGTTCCTGTCGTCCCTCGCTGCGTCGGTCCCTTCGGATTTCTGGGTGCACCGTCGTTAATCGCCGGGTTGGGCCGTTAAGGTCATCGTCATCTCCACGTACCTCGGCGCAGTAGGCATTGTGTATTTCTTCCCAGATGGTAGGGGAATATTTCAGGAGACGGCTGAGTAATTTCTTGGTTGCCCATAAGCCGTCTCTGCTGAGCCCGTTCTGAAAGGCTGCGACTGCCATGCCTTCCGACATGTTTGATAGGCTCATTCTGACCCTGTTGAACGTAGCTAAGAACTCCTGTGAGCACGTGATTTTGCCTTATATATATATATATATATATATATATATATATATATATATATATATATATATATATATATATATATATATATATATATATATATATATATATATATATATATATATATATATATATATATATATATATATATATATATTACTCCCAAATATTCAAATAAAACAATTTATTTTTATTGTTTGCAATTGTTGTGAATTTGGTGTTATTTTCCATGTATTATTTGCATTTTTGTATGTCCATGTCTATTTGTTAAATTAATAAAAAATGTAAAAAATATGTCACATTTGCATGTAGGATTTAATTCTACAATTAGGAGTAATTAAGTTTTATTTAAAAAGAAACAAAAATCACAAAAATAGGCATCTTTAACATTTTAGCATTTAATGTCAAAATTATGCCATTGTATTTTAATTGTGTATGATAATTATTGTTAAGAGTTAATTATTATTTTTGAGTAAACTTAGTATGCAACTTAATTTAGAATTTTAGTTTTATTAACTAAAAAAATAGAACAAAAAATTAGAAGAACAAACTCGGATTGGGCCAATTTTCGGAATTAAAATTAGGCCCAAAACACTTCTACCCAACCCAAAACAATACCAGGCCCACACCCCATGACCCATAGCCTACTTGGTCCATGCCCCAAATAACCCCAAACCCTACACTTAACTCATCAGCCATTTTATTTCATTTTGTTACATCTCCTTCTTCATTTTTGAAAGACCAAAAACCTAGCTCATCTTCTTCTTCCTCAAAAACCCTAGCCATGGCCGTTGCTTCTTCTCCTCAACCCGCAACAGCCATGGATGACCACCCTCGTCTCCATTTCATTCTCGTAAACCTCCCTTACCTGCTGCTTCATCGGCCGGCAACACCGCCATCGCTGCCATCACCAGCTCGCACAACGGCCATGGACGACCTGCTCGACACCAAAGGAGCTCACTCGCCTACGACGAGCAACAGTCATCGCTGCCGCCTCCATCCATCGTCACGCTGCCGCCTCCAGCTTCTCAACGAGCCAGATGACCCCCCCCCCCCCCCCCCCCCCCGTTCCAGTCTTCTTCCTCAAGACCTCCATAACCACACAACAACCAGCATCGTCACAGCCACGGACGACGACCATTGCTGCTGTCCGAGTTCTAGCTCAACCAAACGACCTACTGTTCGAGTTCTAGCTCGTCCACGAACGAGCAACAACACACACAAAATAGCCTGTTCAACCTCCAAGAGTTCAATATGGGCTCGTTCAGTTTTTAGATTTTTCTTTCAAGATTATTTCGTTTTTTTCATCTATTTTCTTTTATTGTTATTGGTTTAAAAGTTTTATTTGTAACATTGTCTTGTTCATCACTTCTTCTTCTTCTTCTTCAAGACCTTTTATTTTGTCAAAGTTTTTTTTGGTTCGTTTAAGTGTGTGTTATAAGCTATATAAATTATTTGAGTATTTTTCGTCGATTAATCGGATTGAAAATTGGAGAATCAAGATAATAGGCCATTGTTGTTCTCCAGTATGTTTGCCATTTTTTGCTCCTTGCTTGTTTTGATTTTTGTTATTGAAATAAACCTGTTGGTTGAAGTCAATTTCTGCTTGAACTATTTGTGTGAATATGAATTAAGGATTGGTTTCGCTATGTAGTGATTTGGTAAATAATAACCAGTGTAGTTGAAAATCAGAGAGGTTTAAATACAGATTGTTAAAAGTCAGGGCAGGGCAGTTTTAGGGGTATTTTGGGAATGAAAAATGGGCAGAACTGACTAAGTTAATGGCCTGTTAGTCAAGCACAAACAATTTATAAAGCTTATACGTTAGTTTAATGCTAGTGTCTAATAAATCTTTAGATCATGCCTTGATTTAGGGAAAAAATAAGGAAAAGGCCTTCCTTGGTGGGATTTAGTTTGAAAATAGGCGGATTTTCTTGGGGTGGTTGGTGGGAGAAGTGCATTTTTTCAAAGAGGGTAGGTTTAGGAGTTACTATAAATATATAGAATTAAGGAGTAATTAGGGACTGAATTTGGAGATTAGAAATTGAGAGCTTAAAACTGAATTTTTGAGAGTGAACTAAATTTTGGAGAAAAGAATTTCAGAACTTAAGAGGGAATTTAAGGATGAATTTTGACATCAAGAAGTCAGTTAATTTGCGAGAGTGTATGCACTGAAAGTGAGGTCTTTTCGGGTTGTTTCTCTTCTGATTTGCTTGTGTTGATTTTCTGGTATTGTTGGGTTTTAATCTGTTCCTGGGATTCTTGCTACTATTTAATACTGGTTTACTACTGTTGTTGTTGGAACTGTTTGCTGTGTGTATTGTACCACTGATCTCCTCTTCTTCTTTGCTTTACAAATACTAGGTAAACAACTGATGCACTGATTCTTATAAACTGAAACTCAAAGCATGAACAAGAATGAAGCCTTAAATCTTTGAAGTTATTAATTGCATTTTTGTATCTTAAGTTGTGTATATAAAGTAGTCAGTTCCATCTATTAAAAACATTTAGTAGTTTTGTTATATACAACTGATGCATAGGGTTTTTGTAGTAGATATATTGTCTCGTATGTTAGTTTAAAGAATCAGTAATGTAAGGTAACACTCTAGTATTTCAGTTTATTTTTACAAAGCGCTTTTAAATATGTATAAGGCTTTAGGATAATAGCTCAATAGTTTGAACCATTTAAGGTAATAAGTTGTATATCCATATTCATAAAATAGGCTTCATTGGATACTACTTTTATTCATGCTTATGAAATGTCAAAACAATGGCAAAATAAGTAGCACGCCCAATGTTTGAATACAAATGGCCCGGCACCTGTATCGTACTATGCACGTTGGGCTTTGGCCCAAAATGGAAAACGAACTGCCCTCTTTTACCCCCTTGTTTTCGAAATTAATACCGCATTTGGACACTTAGCTCTAATAATTCCAGCATGTAAATAATATAGGATTTTCTTTCATTTTAGAGATGCAAACAAAAAATAGAAAATATCAGTCGCTTTAGGACATCCTTTAAAATGAAATAGGGCGTGCCTCGCCAAAACAAATAGCAAATCGTAGGGCCCTCATGTATATATTAACTAAGATTTCGGGAGGGACCATTTAGCGAATTTCACGGCCTTCCCCAAAAAATAATAACACGATAGTATCTTTAGGTGCGTGTTTAATAATCTTACCTTCTTAAACTCGGGTGTGCATTTCATGCGACCCAAATCCGTTGAATCAGATATTTTCAGGATTGTGGGTTCATTTCATGCGGCGCAATCCAAAGAAATATCTCAGACGATGTTCAATTTTCTTTAATAAATCAAAATAAAAGTGGTTAAAAGTTAAAATCGGCACATAAGTTACAACATGTATAAAATCAGACAAATAAGCTAAACATGAGAGTTGAGCGACCGTGCTGGAACCACGGAACTCGATGCCTGACACCTTCTACCGAGTTAACAGAATTCCTTATCGGATTTCTTGTTCACGAACTGTTAAATTGATTCATTATTTTCCTCGATTCAGGATTCAACCGGTGACTTGGGATACCATAAAACTACCAAGTGGCGACTCTGAATCTTAAAAATAAATCTCGTTTCGATTATCCTTTAATTGAAAAAACTCCTTGCACCCTCACGGGGCGGTAAAAAGGAGGTGTGACAGCTCTGGCGACTCTTTTGGGGACTATACCCAGAACTACTGGTCTATGGTTAGAAATCGAGCTTATAATAAATTGCTGTGTTTAGCTTTATCAGATTTTGTTGCATGATCTGTGCTTAATGTGCTACCTAACTGCTTTTACCGCTCTGATATTTTGTGAATTGTATATAAACTGTGCCGAAACACATTTTCTCTTTGAGTCTTCTACATCATGAAGAAGGGTGCACTTTACGTGACTTCTTTTCTGTTTAGATTTAATCCCAGCCTCATGCCGGATCCCTAATAGGAACGTTCATTTGCATCAAAAGCATTTGACTTAGGGGACTCAACACAGGGGTTGGATCCGTCTAGGACAAGCGACCTGAAGTGAAAAGACCATCATGCTACATCCTGTTTGTTTTATGCATTTATTTGCTTCAGACCGGCATGTTGACCGACTTTGAATGCTGGAAAATTGTGGAAAAAAAAGAAAAAAAAACTAGCAGTGTAGAGTGTTAATTACATGTTTTTAGAAAATCAATATTCAAGTACTATCAAAACTCTGCCGAAATTTTGAAAAAAAATATTTTATTTTTGATAGTTTGTTTGCTAAAAGCAAAGGAAAAATAGAAAGAAAAAAAGTTTTTCTGAAAAATTGGTTTTTGAAAAGAAAAAAAAAAGTCGTTATTTTGTCTTGTTTTCAAAAAATAAAGAAAAAGGGAAAATAGTTTGTCTTGCCATGAAAAATGAATATGAAAAAAAAGAGTCTTGTTTTTAAAAAAAATGTTTTTTTATTTTATTTGTTTATGAAATGCCCAAATGAAAATGAAAAGAGTCCTGCTTTGAAAGTGGTCTTGTTATTTCCTTATGTATTGCCAAAAATGGAAATGAAAAAGTGTCTTGCTTTAAAAATAGTTCGTGTAATTTGGCGAACTATGCCGGTTTGATTCTCTCAGGGTGTAGGATACGTAGGCAACCCTCATCAGTTCTAACCTCCCCTTTGCAAAAATATCAAAAAATATCAAAGTTTTTTTTTTCATAATAAAGATGTCGGGTGATGCTGTGTTTGTCAGAAATAGACGAATATTCCCGGAAGGGACACCGGAAGGCTGATTTGGCATAAACAGCCACCTTTGGGTCATTTTTTAGATATTGACCCGTTGACTCACACAACCTTAAACTCTTCGTCCCCGAGTTGCTGAAAGGCCGTGTTTGCAATACCAGGTCTTTTATTTCAATATGAAAAAAAAAGAGTTAATGGGCAAGTGACAGCCATTTGGATTTTGGTCAAAATAAGTCGAGCCAGTTTCAGCGATGTCTTAAACCGTTCTTGCCGAGATAGCCTTAGAGTATCCTTCAGTTGTCGAAAGGCTATTTTCGTAAAAGAATTGACAAGTTTGTGGAGTGTCCTGAAATAATTTTCCTGGCCTCAAAATTCATGAGAAATTGGGAAGGGGCCACATTTGCAAAAATAGTCATTTGTTTGAATTTGTCAAACAAGGAAAGAAATCTGGTTGTTTGTTTTTGAGTTTGTAATTCTTTATATTAGAATATGTGGTATGTTTAATTTTCAAGTCTGTATGTTGTCTGTTCGTTGAGTTTTTAGTTTGGTCAGTTTTTGAACCGTTGTAATTAAGTTGGTTTTACTATGAAAAATTAAAAATACAAAAAATATTTTATTGTCGTTTAACATTTATTGGCACGAACTATGCTTGGTCTTATTCATGCGGGAACATAATACGTAGACAATCTACATAATATTCGACCACTGCTAAAAAAATTAAAAAAAAAAGAAAGTGAGTAAAAGAAAAAGTGAGAGAAAAAGAAAGAGAGAAAATAATGAAAATAATGGAGGGTTTTGAAACGCTTGAAAATGGAACAAAAAATATAAGTAGGGATGATGCATGCGGTCTGAGCACAAGCATATTAGAAATGGTTTACTGCCTAAGGACATTGCATCCCCCAACGTGCAATTGCGATATTTGTAGAAATTGTAACGCTAAAAGTTTGTTGCTTTCTCAATCAATACCAGTTAGTTTGTTAGAGAGTACTGGCATTGCGTCATTATCAAACAAGATCAAAAGGGCCCATACTAGAAAGCATGATTGGATTAGACAATAATGTTGAGTCGGAAAAGATGATGAGTCAAATACTGAAAGAGGCCATGGAAAAGATGGAAAAGATGAGGCTGGAAATGAGTGAAATGCAGTTGTCCTTAGCTAAAGCACAAAAGGGGCCTGAACTACCCGTTACTCCTACTTTCCAACCAGGACATACACCAGAATACCCTTCTCTTGGTCCTTCATCAAGCTTCCCGAGCCATCACTACTATCAGGGAAGGGATGCCTATGACCCCCAAGCTCCACCACCCCAATCAAAGCCCTCCTCCACAAATGTCCCTATCTTTGTGGCACCTCCCCCAGCCCCATTGCACAGATCATACAGTGAGTCGTTGTTTCAAGCTCACGATGCACCATATTACCCCCTTGAACTCAGATTTAAAGCACCCGAGCTACATACCTATAGTACCCAGTTTGATGTCCCGGCGGAGAGTGAAAAACCGGCTAAGAGCCCAGAGCAAGATGAGGTGATGAGGAAGTTCAAAAGCCTAGAGCAATCCTTCAGGAACATGCATGGGTTGGGCAATCAGATCAGCGTGGCCTACAAAGATCTATGCCCTTTCCCCGACGTCCAACTACCGGCAGGGTTCAAGATGCCCAAGTTTGATTTATACAAGGCACACGAAGATCCTATGGCACATTTATGTGGTTTTTGTAGAAAAATGATAGGAGCAGGTGGCAAAGATGAGCTACTGATAGCTTACTTTGTCCAAAGCTTAAGAGGATCGGCACTGGAATGGTATACCAAACAAGATCCCAGCAAGTGGTTGTGATAACCCGACCCATCGTCTCATGTATATCTGTCTCTTTTTCCATGTTTTATGCTTCTTCATTTGTTATTATACGTGTTTGGTGAGTTTGAAGTGTTTCGGATTGAATTTGGATAGAAATGAGACAAATAGTCTCTTTAAGGGAAGTTTAAGTTGGAAAAGTTCACCGGACATTGACTTGTGAGTTAGAGGGCTCGGAATGGGTTTATGAGGGTTTGACTAGTTTTGGGGCATGATTTATGACATAGGAGTGAAATTTGAAGTGAATTTGGAGGTCCGGTGTAGAATTAGGCTTGAATTGGCGAAGTTTGAATTTTGGCAAATTCTGGTTAATAGGTGAGATGTTGATCCGAGGGTCGGAATGAAATTTCGAGAGTTGCAGTAGCTTTGTTAGGTGATTTTGGATATGTCCACAAATTTTTTGGTCATTCGGACGTCGTTTGGATTAGTTTTTGATTGTATGCGCATTTCGGAAGTTCTTAAGAAATTTAAGCTTGGATTTGAGGAATTTGGTGATTTTTGATGTTTGATAATAATGATTGTGTTCTTATGGATCAAGCAAGTTTGAATGAGGTATTTGGTCATATTTGTGTTTTTGGTTTTGACCCCGGGGGGCCTCGGGGTGATTTCGGATGGTTGAATGGAGGTTGTAGGAGTTTATGCATGTTTTTGTATTGCGGCTTCTGCTATTTTCGCGTCAGCGGAAGAGGAGTCGCCTAAGCAGTCCCGCGGACGCGGCTGAAGGAACATAAGCGGCTAAGGGAGAATGGCTGGGAATGCAGGAGTAGTTTGGAAATCATGGAAGCGGTCAAGGACCGCGGAAGCAGTTGATGGGATTTTATGTTGGACCGCAGAAGAGGTCAAATGGTAACAAAAGCGGAGGTCACATGAATGGTCAGTGGACCGCGTAAGCGGAAGTCGAGCTGGGCAAAAGGGTTGAAGTTATCATTTTTCATCCGCGAGTTTAAGTCATCTTTCCACCATTGTTGAGGATTTTGAGAGCTTTTGGGAGAAAATGAAGAGGGTTTCGAAGGGAATAAAGAAAGGAAGTTCCTTGGCCTAATTATTCAAGTTTATGGAAGAATTAACATGGAACCTTGGTTGAATTCATTAAAAAGGGGCTAAAGTTAGGGCTTGAACTTTGATATTTCAAATTGAATTTGATTGGTCATTTGAGCTCGGATTTGGGAATTCTTGGTATGAATGAACTCATGGCGAGACGAGGATTTCAAAAATATAAGTTTCGTAATTTTTTGAGAAGCGAGCCCGAGGCTCGGGTTTTACTAGTTTCAAGGTTTTTGCTATAATTCGATTGTTTTCGATTGGGTATTGTCCCATTTGCATATTGTGATATATGCTCTATTTTTTGCTAGATTCGACGCGCGTGGAGGCTGATTTGAAGGGCAAAGGCGTCGCGAGCTTGAGATTCCGCGGGTGAGTAGTACTTGGGAATGATATCTCGAGGGTTTGAAACCCCGGATTTGCATATCTTAGTGCTGTATTGTGGTGACTTGCACGCTGGACCTAAGCGTGGGGTAGAGCACCGTTGGGATTGTGACGTTGTCCGTCCCGGTTGTTGGTTTTTACCGCTAAATTGTAAATGTTTTGTTGTTATCATTATGACTTGGTCACATTGCCATACTTGGGGCATATTGCCGATTATTTCGATATAAAAGTATCTCTTTATTTCTTCACCGCGGGTTCCCGCATCATTTTCTTCGAACTCTTTATGAACTATCATCACAATTTTCTCACTATTAGAAATATCATTGAAATCAGTCTACGTTATTCACACAATTTATTGAACTTAGTTATAGTTTTACTCAAACTTGGAGTTTTAAACGACATTCGAACTATCATTTCAGCTGAGTGTAATTGTTTACAGATGCCCGATGGGCTTTTGACTATTTTGGTCCGATTGAGGCTGAGGGCCATATGTGAGGGTATGAAGAGCCGCAAGAAGGCTTTCAGGCCTCGAATGTTGTGTGAGCATGTGCATATACATGCATGGATCAGACTGCACGCCACACTAGCATATTGCACTGATCGGACTGCACGCCGTAGTAGCATATACATGTATGGATCAGACTGCACGCCACAGTAGCATATTATATTGGATCGGGCTGCACGCCGTAACATTCTTTTTGTGCTTGGGCTGAAGGAGCCCCTCCGGAGTCTGTACACACCCCGAATAAGCACAGGGTACCCATGGATCGGGCTACAAGCCTTAACGATCATATGCATGGCACTGCATTGCATTCATGCATTTACTCCTGCTTGTACTACGTGGCATGACATTTAGTACTCATATCGCATTGGCATACATACTGTTCTTGCCTTGTTGACCGGATACCCTGGTGTTATATGGTAAGGAGTGCTGAGCCCGAGAGGCTGATATTGGATATTGTGAGTTGGGAGTGAGACTACGGGGTGGTTACTGCACTGAGAGGTTGATATTGAGCCCGAGGGGCATGTTTCTGATTATTTTCCACTTGTTGAAATTACCTATGAAATTGTTGAAAAAAAAATATTTTCAAAAGTGATTTTTGAACAGAACTTGGGATTTTTCTAAAGGTATTTGTCACAGTATTTCGGATTTTCTCAAAAAGGGTTGTTCTGTATTTTATTGCAGTTTGGTGTGCTCATACATGTTTTCTTATCACTCAGATATTATTCTCGTTTATTACCATTGAGTTGGAAGAACTTACTTTACTCCATGCACCTTACGTGCAATTGCAGTTATTGTTCACTCAGTAGCGGGTTATTAGCAGGACCAAAGGCCTTATTATGGTAGTTGAGCAAGGTGACCGCTAGCGTTCGCGGCACCGCCCTCCATCTTTGTATTTAGGATTTATCTTGTATATATATATATATATACATTTTTGGTCCAGTTGTAGTGTTCCTATTCATTAGATGCTCGTAACTTGTGACACCCCGGTCGGGTTGTATTGGAATGAAATTCCATAACTAAATGCCATTAAGTAATATTCCTATTCATTTATGTTTAATAGCTGCTTACAGAGTATTTGGGGTTGTTGGCTGGCCTTGTCTTCACGAGAGGCGCCATCACGACCGGGTATGATATTTGGGTCGTGACAGTGGCACACACCTGGGACGATCTAGCGCAGGCTTTCGTAGGTCACTTCCAATACAATCTCGAGATAGTCCCTGACCGTCTCACATTACTAAGGACTGGGAAGAAGCCCGAAGAACAAGAGAGAAGAGGTCGCAACAATAGAGGCGGGTAACTGGCCCAGAACTAGAGGTCCTTCCCCTCATCACCAATCCATACCCCATCACCCAAATTACCCGCACACTCCAAATTATCCTCCACAACCTTACTACCCACCACAAGAACCACACTTTTCCATCCATCAAGCCCAAACATACACTCAGCCTCCGGCTCGCCCGCAATGGCGCACGCCGGCTACCCAAAACACATATCCACCTCCACAGAATACATATCCACCATGAAGGGCCGACAAGAACCCCTCAGGGCTAGGTTTTCGTGGGAATCAGGCTGTCAGAAATGAAAAGGTACAGAGAACATTCACTGAGTTGGGAGAGACTTATACTGCCTTGTTTCAAAAATTAAAGCAGCTAGGTTTGTTGAGTCCCGTCGAGCCTAGATTGCCAAATCCCCTTCCCAAAAATATGGACCACTCAGTAAGCTATGAGTATTGTTCAGGGGCTCCCGGACACGATACTGAGAAGTGTTGGAAGTTGAAACATGCAGTGCAAAATCTTATTGACACCAACAAGATTGAGGTTCAGACACTAGAGGCACCCAACATCATTCAGAACCCATTGCCGGCACACCATGAAGCCCACATAATTGAGCTAGTGCATGAAGGAGTGGTGCTAAAGAAACCTTCAGAAACAATGATGATGATCCGTGCTGGTTCAAAAGATATATCGACCAGTGGAAAAGCGGTGGTATAGTTGGAAAAGAGTAGATGACAAGCCAGTTATGGTGTTGGAAAAAGGGTCCAGTGGGGCAGATGCACAGTTTGTGGGGCTTAGGGCCAATATCAACAATTAGACGGCTACTCCTCTTCCTGCACGGAGGGAATCTTAGTAGTGGGCTCTCATTTTTCTTTCTTGTTGTCTAGATTATTTCAGGGTTGTAATCCAACTTTTTGTTTTCAGCAAAAGTATGAAACTCTGTTATTCCGCATTTTAATAAAATGAAAGTTTTCTCTTCTTATCGTGTTTTAATTCTGTTTTCTTCTTTTTCTCTTTCTGAGCAGTTCTCTTTATACTGATTTTAATAACATGGCATGCACGATGAATCTTCAACCCAGTCTATAAATTCAATCTAATTATGTACTAATAATACAAGAGGTAGATTGATGATAATGAGTTAGTCAAAACCCGAATGGAGCATTGAGGCAGCCAACAAGAACATAGAGAAGATATTGAGGAAGAAGGGTCCAGGCAATGACGTGCAAAACTACCCTTTGCACTGTTGGGTTATCGCACTATTGTTCTTACTTCAGTAGGTGCAACTCCTTATCTGTTGGTATACAAAACTGAAGCAGTAATACTTGCAGAGGTCAAAATTCCGTCCCTTCGCATTGTCGTTGAAGCCGGGATTGACAATGATGAATGGGTCAAAGCCCGATTAGAGCAATTGAGTATGATTGATGAAAAGAGATTGGCAGCAGTGTGTCATGGCCAGTTGTATCAGAAAAGAATGACAAAGGCATACAATAAGAAGGTGCGCCCTAGAAAATACGAAGTAGGGCAGCAAGTATTGAAACGTATCCTCCCACATCAGGTCGAAGCAAAAGGCAAGTTCGCCCCAAATTAGCAAAGGCCTTATATTGTGACCGGGGTGTTATCCAATAGTCACTTTATGTCTGACAGATGTCGAGGGAAGATGCATCGACATGGCTATCAGTTCTGACGCAGTTAAAAGAAATCATGTGTATTTTCTTTGATTATAATTGTTGGTTGTTTATTTGTTTGTACTTGGCATTTATCGGGGAATGAAATGACGGAGGCAATTGTTTTCTACTATCCAAACACTTTAACCTTTGCTTCCCCCTTTGAGCCTTATTTATTCTTTCATACCCCTCTCTTGGAATCACTAAAGAAAAAATGATAACAAAAACAAAAAGAAAAGTCACAAGAACAACAAAGGAATCAAGTGAACTACGTTTGACCTGATTCCTCAAAGAGGATACGTAGGCACCTCACGGCTCGGTCATAACGTGACAAAGTGTCACAAAAAATAAAAAAAATCCCCCAAGCAAGAAAACTGGGGCATAATTTATGTTTTTAATATATGAAAAGAGGTTTGATTCCAAGAGTTGTAACGTTTTACCCATCAAAGTTATTTTGAATTTTATCTACTTTTCTTTTAAGCCCCACATAAAACCCATATTGATTTAAAAAAAAAACCTCTCGATCAGTATTCGAGAGGTTCCAAGAGAGACAAATTAAAGGCGAGAATAACACGCTGGTCCCCGACTTAATGAGGATCATGAGCTGAAAAGAATGGATAGCCAAAAGAATTCCCAGCAGAGAGAATCTTATCGGTAACACTCCAATCCCCAACTGAGGAAACAAAACAAGAGAGTCTTATCAGTGAAAATCTTCACAGGCACCATAAGGCGACGTAAGTTGAAAGAAGCAAAATGAGAGATTCTTATCGATGAAAACCTTCACATGCACCATAAGGCGACGAAAGCTAAGAAACAAAACGAGAGTCTTATCGGTGAAAACCTTCATAGGCACCATAATGTGATGGCAACTAAGAGAAATGAGAGAGTATTATAAGTGAAAACCCCTCGAAGGGCACTATGAGGCGATGAGATAATATTGGCGGAGGGGATCCGCATTTGGCAAAAGTTGAGCACCTGTTTATCCCCAGCAAGTGAAGACATCTGAAAGATTGATTGATACAAATAGACAGAGTTGATTAATCCGGAATGCACGACATGATCGTTGGGATCAGTTATACCACCCAGATAAGTTCCTTTCTTTTCTTTTCCCCAGCATTTGTTCAGAAAGATTTTCTCTTTTTCTGTCTTTTCATTTCTTTGTTTAAAAGTCTTTTTCCAAAAAGTTTTTTTAGAGAAAGATCTTCAAAGCTTACTACCTGTTTCCAAAATGGTACAAAGCCAAACGGGAAGAGGATCGGCCAGAGACAAGGCAAAAAGACGTTTGTTGCAAGGCCAAATAATATGTTGATCTAAAATTTCAAGGAAAGTATGGAGAAAAACAGGAAAACAACATTTGAGAAAATTGCGGACCAAATTCCAATAGGGTCCCCAGCAGATCATAGAGATGTAGAAGCATCCCCAACATATTTTTGACCAAGTTCCAAAAGGGTCGAACAACACAGAGTGGGGAAGGAATAAAAGGAAAATTCATCCCCAGCAAGCTTTGATAGCATAATGAAACACAAGAGCGGGGAAGGGAGAAAGGGAAAAACCATCCCCAGCAGGAGCGGCACGACCACTCACCATGTTTTAAAACTAACAAATTTCTTTGATTTGAAGCAGGAAAAGGAAATATTATTAATGGCGAAAAAATATGCTACAAGGAAGAGCACCAAAACTGGGGCAGAAAATTTTCTGCCATTGTCAAAACATTTTCCGGAGAAACGAGAAAATCAATTCAAGCTTAAAGGGATAGCAAGACAGCACAATTTTAAAAGAAACAGTCGGAAGTAAGATAACTTCAAGTTTTAAAAATGGGTATGTCCGCCCTCGAATAGGATATTTTAGGTTCATTCGCCTTCGAATAGGATATTTTAGGTTCATCAGCCTTCGAATAGGATATTATAGGTTTGTCCACCTTTGAATAGGATACTAAGATATAGGTTTGTCCACCTTTGAATAGGATATTTTAGGTTCATCCACCTTCGAATAGGATATTATAGGTTTGTCCGCCTTCGAATAAGATATTTTAATATAGGTTTGTCCACCTTCAAATAGGATATTGGATATTATAGGTTTGTCCACCTTCGAATAGGGTATTTAGATATAGGTTTGTCCACCTTCGAATAGGGTATTATAGGTTCATCCGCCTTCGAATAGCATATTATAGGTTTGTCCGCCTTCGAATAGGATATTTGAATATAGGTTTGTCCACCTTCGAATAGGATATTTGGATATAGGTTTGTCCACCATTGAATAGGATATTTTAGGTTCATCTGCCTTCGAATAGGATATGATAGGTTTGTCTGCCTTCGAATAGGATATTTTAGGTTCATCTGCCTTCGAATAGGATATTATAGGTTTGTCCGCCTTCGAATAGGATATTTTGATATAGGTTTGTCCACCTTCGAATAGGATATTTTAGGTTTATCCGCCTTCGAATAGGATATTATAGGTTTGTCCGCTTTCGAATAGGATATTTGAATATAGGTTAGTCCACCTTCGAATAGCATATTTGGATATAGGTTTATCCACCTTCGAATAGGATATTTTAGGTTCATCTGCCTTCGAATAGGATATTATAGGTTTGTCCGCTTTCGAATAGGATATTTGAATATAGGTTTGTCCACCTTAGAATAGCATATTTGGATATAGGTTTGTCCACCTTCGAATAGGATATTTTAGGTTCATCTGCCTTCGAATAGGATATTATAGATTTGTTCGCCTTCGAATAGGATATTTGAATATAGGTTTTTCCACCTTCGAATAGGATATTTTAGGTTCATCCGCTTTCGTATAGGATAATATAGGTTTTTCCACCTTCGAATAGGATATTTGGATATAGGTTTGTCCACCTTCGAATAGGATATTTGGATTTAGGTTTGTCCACCTTCGAATAGGATATTTTAGGTCCATCCGCCTTCAAATAGGATATTATAGGTTTGTCCGCCTTCGAATAAGATATTTGAATATAGGTTTGTCCCCCTTCGAATATGATATTTTGATATAGGTTTGTCCACCTTCGAATAGGATATTTGGATTATGGGTTTGTCCGCCTTCGAATAGGATATTTGGATATAGGTTTGTCTGCCTTCAAATAGGATATTTTGATATAGGTGTGTCCACCTTCGAATAGGATATTTTAGGTTTATCCGCCTTCGAATAGGATTTTCTAGGTTCATTTGCCTTCGAATAGGTTATCTTAGGTTCATCCACCTTCGAATAGGATATTATGGTTCTATCCGCCTTCAAATAGGATATTTGGATATTATAGATTTTTCCACCTTCAAATAGAATATATAGATATAGGTTTGTCCACCTTCGAATATGATATCTTAGGTTCATCCGCCTTCGAATAGGATATCATAGGTTTGTCCACCTTCGAATAGGATATTTGGATATTATATGTTTGTCCACCATCAAATAGGATTTTCTAGGTTCATCCACCTTTGAATAGGATATTTTAGGTTCATCTGCCTTCGAATAGGATATTTTAGGTTCATCCGCCTTTGAATAGGATATTTTAGGTTCATCCGCCTTCGAATAGGATATTAAAGGTTTATCTACACTCAAATAGGATATTTTAGGTTCATCCGCCTTTGAATAGGATATTCTAGGTTTATCCGCCCTCGAATAGGATATACTCGGTTCTATCCACCCTCGAATAGGATAAGATGGGTATATCTGCCTTCGAATAGGATACGATGGGTAAATCCACCCTCGAATAGGATATTGAAGTGAATCTTTCCTTAAAAGTACATTTAATTCATTTCAAGCCAAATGATCCTACTTGTGTAAACATTGCCAAAATATATATTTCATAAATTATTGCCAAAATGCATTTTATTTTCAAAGTTGTTGATGAAGTTAGGCGCCCACCTGTATAATAAGAGGAATATTTTAATGTTTTAGATAAATAGGCACCCACCTGTATAATGAGAGGAATATTTTCATGTTTTAGATAAATAGTCGCCCACCTGTATAACAAGAGAAATACTTTTCATGTCTAAGATAAATAGGCATCCACTTGTATAACTAGAGGAATAATTTTCATATCTTAGATAAATAGGTGCCCACCTGTATAATAAGAGGAATATTTTTCATGTCTTAGATAAATACGCGCCCACCTGTATAATAAGTGGAATACTTTTCATGTCTTTAGATAAATAGGTGCCCACTTGTCTAGTAAGTGGTATACTTTTCATGTCATGTCTTTAGATAAATAGGCGCCCATCTGTTTAATAAGTGGAATAAATTTTTATGTTTTTAGATAAATAGGCGCCCACCTGTATAACTAGAGGAATATTTTTCAGTCTTTACATTTCAGGTCTTGAAACCAATAACCTACCGGAAAGCAGAAGGTTGCAACAAGAGCTCCCCAGTGCAAATTTAAGCACATGAGTCAAAAGGAAGATAAGACAAATCTCGAAAGAAGCGGACTTTGAACCTTAGTTGTTCCCAACACAAAAAATCTGATGAAGAAAAGCCGTATCCCCAGAAGAGCCGCCGTAAAGCTTAATGGAGGAAGCCATATCCCCAACTGACCGAACAAGACAGTGAAAACTGATGTTCAGAAAATCAAAAGGCCAATGTCATCCCCATGTTTTCGGGAGAAAGAAACACAGGAAGAAACACAAGCCGACAGGAAAGCAAGGCATCAAGAACAAGTTGAAGTTAGATAAGATCATGTGATCCATAGGCTAGCCTAGCTTCTTATTTTACTTTTGATACGGTGTAATAATGAGATCGGTAACGCAATGGTAACAACACACATCAACAGTAACAACAAAATCTCAGTCCCAAGGTAATACTAGCTACAAAAATTTCCAGAACTACATTGACCTGATTCCCTTTTAGCCAGGGATATGTAGGAAACCTTTGAAGCAAAGGTTCGGTCAAATTTTTCAAAAATGCTTCACACGGAGTGGGCAAACTGGCAAAAAACGCTCGTATCCGCTCACTTTATCTTTGCACGAAAACTCTTTTTTTTCAAATATTCAAATAAAACAATTTTTTAATTGTTTGCAGTTGTTGTGAATTTGGTGTTATTTTCCATGTATTATTTGCATTTTTGTAAATGCATGTCCATTTGATAAATTAATAATAAATATAAAAATATGTCAGATTTGCATGTAGGATTTAATTCTACAATTAGGAGTAACTAATTTTGCTTTACAAAGAAATAAAAATCACAAAAACAGGCATCTTTCGCATTTTAGCATTTAATGTCAAAATTGTGCAATTGTGTTTTAGTTATGTATGATAATTGTTGTTAAGAGTTAATTAGTATTATTGAGTTAACTTACTTTATAACATAAATTAGAATTATAGTTTTATTAATTAAACGAAAAGAGAACAAAAAATAAGAAGAACAAACTCGGTTTAGGCCAATTTTCGAAATTAAAATTAGCCCAAAACACTTATACCTAACCCAAAACGATACCAGGCCCACACCCCATGACCCATACCCTACTTGGTCCATGCCCCAAATAACCCCAAACCCTACGCTTAACTCATCAGCCGTTTTATTTCATTTTGTTACATCTCCTTCTTCATTTTTGAAAGACCAAAAACCTAGCTCATATTCTTTTTCCTCAAAAACCCTAGCCATAGCCGTTGCTTCTTCTCCTTCACACGCAACAGCCATGGACGACCACCCTTGTCTCCATCTCGTTTTCTTCAACCTCCCTTACCTGCTGTTTTATCGACCAGCAACACCGCCATCGCTGCCATCACCAGCTCGCACCACGTCCATGGATGACCAGCTTGTCACCAAACGAGCTCACTTGCCTACGACGAGCAACAGTCATCGTTGCCGCCTCCAGCCGTCATCACGCTGCTGCCTCCAGTTGCTCAACGAACCAGACGATCCCTTTCCCCCCCCCCCCCCCCCATTCCAGTCTTCTTCCCCAAGACCTCCATAACCACATAGCAACCAGCATCGTCACAGCCATGGACGACGACCACTGCTGCTGTCCGAGTTCCAGCTCGACCAAAAGACCAACTTTCCGAGTTCCAGCATGTCCATGAACGAGCAACAACACCCACAAAACAGCCCACTCAACCTCCAAGAGTTCAACATGGGCTCGTTCAGTTTTTAGATTTTTCTTTTAAGATTATTTCGTTCCTTTCATCTATTTTCTGTTATTGTTATTTGATTCAAAGTTTTATTTGTAACATTGTCTTGTTCATCACTTCTTCTTCTTCTTCAAGACATTTTATTTGGTCAAAGTTTTCTCCTGTTCGTTTAAGTGTGTGTTATATGCTATATAAATTATGTGAGTATTTTTTGTCGATTAATCAGATTGAAAATTGGAGAAGCAGGATAATAGGCCATTGTTGTTCTGCAGTATGTTCGCCATTTTTTGCTCGTTGCTTGTTCTAATTTTTAGGATTGAAATGAACTTGTTGGTTGAACTCAGTTTTCTACTTGAATTATTTGTGTGAATTTGACATAAGGATTGGTTGTAGCTGTGTACAGATTTGGTAAATAATAATCAGTGTAGTTGTAAATCAGAGAGGTTTAAATACAGATTGTTAAGAGTCAGGGCATGGCAGTTTTAGGAGTATTTTGGGAATGAAAAGTGGGCAAAATTTACTAAGTTAATGGCACGTTAGTCAAGCACCAATAAGTCAAAAAGCTTATACATTAGTTTAATGCTAGTGGCTAATAAATCTTTAGATCAGGCCTTGATTTAGGGAAGAAAATAAGGAAAAGGCCTTCCTTGGTGGAATTTAGTTTGAAAATAGACAGATTTTTTGGGGTGGTTGGTGGGATAAGTGCAGTTTTTCAAAGAGGGTAGGTTTAGGAGTTACTATAAATAGATAGAATTAAGGAGTAAGTAGGGACTAAATTTGGAGATTAGAAATTGAGAGCTTAAAACTGAATTTTAGAGAGTGAACTGAATTTTTGAGAAAACAATTTCAGAACTTAAGAGGGAATTTAAAGCTGAATTTTGACATCAAGAAGTCAGTTAGTTTGTGAGATCTTATGCACTGAAAGTGAGGTCTTTTATTGCTGTTTCTCTTATGATTTTTTTGTGTTGATTTTCTGGTATTGTTGGGTTTTAATCTGTTCTTGGGATTCTTGATACTGTTTGATACTTGTTTACTGCTGTTGTTGTTGGAACTGTTTGTTGTGTGGCTTACACTACTATTGTACCACTTATCCTCCTCTTCTTCTTTGCTTTCCAAATACCAGGTACACAACTGATGCACTGATTCTTGTAAGCTGAAACTCAAAGCATGAACAAGAATTAAACCTTAAAGCTTTAAGTTATTAAATTGCATTTTTGTATCTTAAGTTGTGTATATACCGTAGTCAGTTCCATCTATTAAAAACATGTAGTAGTTTTGTTATGTACAACAGATGCACAGGGTTGTAGTAGTAGTTATAATGTCTCGTATGTTAGTTTAAAGAATCATTAATGTATGGTAACACTCTAGTATTTCAGTTTATTTTTACAAAGCATGTTTAAATATGTATAAGGCTTTAGGGTAATAGCTCAATAGTTTGAACTATTTCAGGTAATAAGTTGTATATCCATATTCATAAAATAGGCTTCATTAGATACTACTTTTATTCTTGCTTCTTAAATGTCAAAACAAGGGTAAAATAAGTAGCAGGCCCAACATTAGAATAGAAATGGCCCAGGTCCTGTATCGTACTATGCACGTTGGGCTTGGGCCCAAAATGGCAAACGAACTGCCCTCTTTTACCCCCTCATTTTCGGAATTAATACCGCATTTGGACACTTAGCTCTAATAATTCCAGCATGTAAATAATATAGGATTTTCTTTTCATTTTAGAGATGCAAACAAAAAATAGAAAATATTAGTCGCTTTAGGACATCTTATAAAATGAAATAGGGCATGCCTCGCCAAAATAAATAGTAAATCGGAGCGGCCTCATAAATGTATATATTAACTACTTAGATTTTGGGAGGGGCCGTTTAACAAATTTCACGGCCTTCCCCAAAAAATAATAACACGATAGTCTCTTTAGGCGCGTGTTTCATAATCTTACCTTCTTAAACTCGGGTG
Source organism: Nicotiana benthamiana (assembly GCA_034376525.1). Taxonomy (NCBI): domain Eukaryota; kingdom Viridiplantae; phylum Streptophyta; class Magnoliopsida; order Solanales; family Solanaceae; genus Nicotiana; species Nicotiana benthamiana. Next base: position 23,965,105 of record CM067333.1, on the reverse strand, counting down.
TGCATTTCATGCGACCTAAATCTAAATCCAAAAATGTCGAATCGGATGTGTTCAAGATTGCGGGTTCATTTCATGCGGCACAATCCAAAGACATGTCTCAAACGACGTTCAATTTTCTTTAATAAATTAAATAAAAGTGGTTAAAAGTTAAAACCGGCACATAAGTTACAACATGTATAAAATCAGACAAATAAGCTAAACATGAGAGTTGAGCGACCGTGCTGGAACCACGGAACTCGGGAATGTCTGACACCTTCTCCTGGGTTAACAGAATTCCTTATCCGGATTTCTGGTTTGCGAACTGTTAAACAAAGTCATTATTATCCTCGATTCGGGATTCAACCGGTGACTTGGGACATCATAAACCTCTCAAGTGGTGACTCCGAATCTTAATAATAATCCCGTTTCGATTGTCCATTAATTGGAAAAACTCCCTGCCCTCGCGGGGCGGTAAAAAGGAGGTGTGACAACTCCCTGAGCCCTTCTCCTGGGGTCTGTCATATAGCAAAAATGTTGTTGACCCGTGCTTCCGCCTTCCTTGCCTCGGCATGGGCGGTGGCAAATTTATCCGCCATCTCCTCGAATATGGAGATGCTTTTGGCCGGTAGTTGTGAGTACCATGTTAGGTCTCCTCCTGTTACTGTTTCGCCGAACTTCTTCAGAAGTACGGATGGTACCTGCTCTATTGATAGATCGTTGCCTTTGACGGCCGCGACATAGTAAATCAGGTGGTCCTCGGGATCTGTGGTCCCGTCATATACCTTCAAGTACGGGGCCATTTTGAAGGTCTTTGGATAGGGTATGGCGTAGCTCCTTCTGTGTAGGGTTGTTCAACGAACCTCCCCACGTATCGCTTTGGTAGTAACTTAGGTGCACCCGGGATTTTATCCACCCTTTCTTGGTGCTCCTTCATCTGGTCGCAAAGCGACGTATTTTTGCTTTCCATTTCTTCCATCTTCTTGAGGATGGCTGTGAGTGTGCTACCGTTAGCTTCAGCATCGACAGTCACTTTTTTTGTTCTCGTGACCTCGAGTTCATCTTCGGCTGCAACATGATCTATTGCTGGGGTGCATCTATCATTTTGAGGTAGCTTCTTAGCTAGGCTGCTCAGACTGTTAGTCAGCCATTCTTCAAGTAACCTCTTTACCTCCGGGGGTGCTTCTATAGTTGTAGAAGTTGAGGCCTCTCTTTCTCGTGGAACCACTAGTTCTTCCGACGAGGAAGGTAGGTTTTTCACGCTTATCAAGGTACTGGGGGTTGCGTGTACGACATCTCCCTCAGCAGCCACGTTGAGAGTGCCTGTGAGATCTGTTCTTACATCCAAGATAGCTTTCATTCTTGTATTGTTCTCAGCAATTTTAGGTCATAGAGGGTGGTTTTTTGAAGGATCTCTAGAAGCACACTACAACTTTGCTTCTCGAAATCCCCACAGACGGCGCCAAATTGTTTGGTTAAAAAGTTATTTAAGTACTTAAATAGCTCTAAAACAATCGAAAATAATATGGATTAATCAGAATCAAGAATAATATGAACTAGAAAGTATATTATGACCGAGATTTGTGATTATAGTGTAAATAATTCGAGATACGAGAACAATAAGACAAGTAGCAAGCTTTACACAAGAGAGAGAGATAGAGAGTCATATAAAGAGATAGAAAGAGAGAGAGAGAGAGAGAGAGAAATAGAGAGAGAGAGAGAGAGAGTTGCATATTTCCATTAGCAAAATACACATGAGTCTTTACAAAGGGAAGGTCCCTGTTGCGACCAAAACACTTACGCAAGTGTACGCGATCGACAAGTAATATAGTAGTAAGTACAGTATCGTTCCCACGAGGAATTGTGATCAACTTCTCGACTGATGTAGACTCAATCAATTATCAATTCAAGCTAAATTATCACAAGATATTTAAAGAACCAAACTTACTTAATAATTGCACAATAATTCAACACAAAATTACTACACCAAGTTTATAATATGTTTATAACAATTTAGATAAATATATTCTCGGGTCATGGACTTGCTAGAAAATATGCTACTATATTAGCTTAAAATTGATTTTTCAAATTATTTGAGTTATTGATTATAGGGTTAATAATATTCATAAGAATCTTTCGAGTTCTTATGAATCTATTCATGTTAAATTAATATCTATATGTCTATGGTATTAATATTAGCAAGAATGTAGTTACAACTCCTATTCTTCAACCAAACAAGGCAATTAAGTATATGTCTATCTTAATTGCGAATTCTTCACCCGATGCCCGGGATTCAAAACTTGTTCTATTTGATTCTATATGAAACCAAGAATTTCCTTTGTCAAGTTTAATTCAAGATCCGTAAATAATATTTTACTGTTAGCTACGCAGTAAAATAATTAAGATCAAAATCAAATAAACAAGCCATAACGAAAAATTCAATATATTCAATCTAAGCTTCAAATAACATAATTATCTAACATCCATGACCCAAGAATATTAGAGTTTTAGCTACCCGTAACCATACAAAAATCGACAATAAAAGTCTTAAACATAATATAAACAAGCAAGTAGAAGAAAGTTTAGAAGAACTCTTTGAATCCTTGCTCCAAGATGTTGTTCTTCTTCTCCTTCTTAGCCCCAACATGAGTCTTCTAGCTTTTTCTATTTCAAATCTGCTCTATATCTCAATAGTGGAGCTTTACTTTATGTAAGTTGAGTGTATCCCCTTAGATTTCCCATTTTGCCCCCAAATAATTGATTTTCCGGACTCTCTCTGTCTTGGCCGCGCATCTGACTAGCGCGACCGCGCTAGTCCAGTGATTCTAACTGCGCTAGTGAGATTCGCTATAGTGCAAAACATCAAAGTTGTAGCCCTTTTAAATAGCTTTCCATCAATATATTATGGAGCCCAAACAGAGTTTTGAGTAAAACACTTATGGCCATTTTACCCAACTTGGTTCCAACTAGATTTATTTAGCTTTTACTCAGACTTCAAAGCCTCAAATTACTCAAATTCATCCCGAATTAATTCTTAAGTTGGAAACTCTTCTTGCAAGGGATAAATCATGAATTTATTATAACTCATAATCATTTAAGCTCAAACATTTGTAAAATATTGTAATTAAAGTGTTGTTACAACGGCTAAAACACGAGTTTATAGCCTCTTATCAGTCCCCTTTATATACTAAGGGACATTCCTCGAAATAATCAAAGAAAAGTACAAGGGTTGGTGGCCTCAGTGTACGGGTGCAGAGCTCGAAACGACGTCGCAGTGAGTCATATTGACCCGTCTACTAACTAAGACCGGCCTTACTCGAGTCGACCATAATTAGGGCGCTCGCTTTATTGAAGACGTACGTAGACAGCGTAGGAACATAGGGAATCAAATTTACCCAATAAACTAATCATTGTGAATTTTGTAGTAATTGGGTGAGAGTAGATTGTAATAGTACAAACCAATACTTCATAAATTTAGCCTTAATTCTCTTATTTCAATTCTAGTTCATTACAGGACCTTCCTATTGTAGGGAAAATAAGAAGGCTTAAAGCCTTAAGACTTAAGCCTTGGGAAAGAGGGGTTACGGTGAACTAGAGCAAAGGACTTTTGTGCACAAAACAAAAACAGAACATGTCCTAGTAGGTACTCACGCAGGCAAATAAAATTTTAGGGTTCTTACCAATCATTAATTCTTGAGCTCAGGTATATAGAATTTTCTATTCTCAATTATTCTAAAGTAGTAATAGGTAAGAATAGAATAGTTAATTTCCTTATTCCTCTATATCAACAACAAATTTTATGTTTAGGTGTGAAACTTTAAAACTGATTAAAATGCATTGGTTGTTGTAGAATCGATTGTTTGACTGGTGCCAATTGGACTGAGCTCTATGTATTGGCTCGAGAAGTTTTGAGGTGAGTTGATATAACACCTTTACAAAAGTGGTTTAACTCACAAAAGCACGCATATAAGGTGTTTGATTAATTGATTAAAAGAGTTATATTTACTTAGTTGGAGCGAGTGAGTACCTATTAGCTTAGAATTATTTTCTAGCTAAAGTTTAGATGATTATTTAGATATATGTGCATAAATTTCAGATTTTTATCTTATTCTTAAATGCCATTTTCATGTTGAAAATTTATGAAGGATCAAGAATCTTTATAAATGCTTTTGAATGTTTATTTCATTCTTATGTCATACCTTACATTTAGGGATACCTGTATGATTATGTATAAAAGATTTAGACTTGAAAAGTCACAAGAAGAAGTTATATAATTTTTTTAGGAGTATCCTTTATTCTAAGAAGGGGTCATCGTCTATGCATAGCTTCCTGACCGTTGACTTCCTGAAACTGCTTGTGCCAATGTAGGGAGTTCACGAGACGAGGGTCTCGTTGCTGAGAATTTACTTAGCCATGCTAAGGAATGAGACATGAGCGCTGAGACCCATGAAGCGAGTGGCACCGCGTGGATTGGTCCTATTCGATCAGGTTGGGATCGAACCCGTGCCGATCACACGGTGACTGGGACAGAATTAAGTCAGGATAGTTAGGACTCCCGAAGTGTAAAGTGAAGTATTTTTTTTATAAGAAAGAAAAAAGAAAAGAATTTCTTTTAGAATATTTATACACTGATATTATGCAATTATTTTAGAATTATTCTTATAAGCTTTTTGTTTTACATCCATTTAGAACCTTTACTCATAATGTATATGTTATTAAAGTTTCCCCCCTCAGTTGTTGAGACTCACTGAGTACAATGGATGGTACTGATGTCTCTTTTGGGAACCTACCAGTTTTGCAGGCGAGCAGGCTACTGGTTAGGACTTCCTTCTCTTCCAGTGATATTGGTGAGCTCCGCTTTTGTTCGTGGAGTATTCCTTAGAGTCATTTATTTAGTTATATCTTTATTTACTTAGAGAACTATTCGGGAAATCTTATACCCTGAGCAGTGCGTCAATTTATTAGTAGAGACTTCATAGACAGTCATTAGGTTGAGATTCAGATGTTTTCTTAAAAATAACTTAGCAGTAATTCAATAGTTACTACGAATAAAGTTTTGGAGTTCATTTATTTAAATATTTGATATTGCCTTGTTGCATATAAAATTTGCAGCTATAATAGATTTGATAAGTAGAGATGGCTCGCTCGCTCATATTTAGTGATCGAGTACCGGTCTCGACTTGTTCAGAAAATGAATCGTGACAATTCTCGTAATTGTCTCAGAAAACTCCCAACTCTGCTTCATAGAAGAGCTCAAACAAGTGAAACTCTTCTCAATAATAATTTAAAGAAAAGGATACACTAACATATTACATGTAGGACTTTTTTTCTCTTTCTTTTTGCGATATGGTAACCCACATCCAAAGGAGCCCCATAGAAGAGCTCAAACAAGTGAAACTCTTCTCAATAATAATTTAAAGAATTGGATACACTAACATAAATTACATGTAGGAGACTTTTTTTCTTTCTTTTTGCGATATGGTAACCCACATCCAAAACCTCACTGAAGGAGCCAAATACATGTAGCTGCCACTTGCTATGACACCTAACTGAAGGAGCCCAATAGAGGTTTCTACCACTTGCTCCCTTGATGACTCGAACCCCCAATGCTATGATTGGAGGTGGAGGGCCCTTACGACCTCCAAAATGATGAGCTATCCCTCACTCGTCCATGTAGGTGAATTCTTATGTACAGCTTCCACATCTAATTTCTATAGTCCTAATTAATAGTAGCGAGGGGAAGTCTTGAATCTCTCAAAGAATGAGCGTCCTCTGCAATATGCTTTACATCTCCATTTGCTTGCTTCAGTGATTTTCCATCCCAAAATGATTTCAACAACTCCTCGAATGGAGGAGTTTTGAGCTCTTCAATGGAAACAACGCTTGGTATACTGAAAACTCTCTTTTTTGGTGTCGAGCATGATGGTTCGTCAACCTAGTACAAGTGACAAAGATTTGGAGAGAAAAATTACATGAATAATGACATTACCTACAGAGTAGACACGAGAGTTTCTGTCATATAACGTTATGTCCTTACCATGTACTCTTGTGAAAGACATTGCCCTGCATGATCTGTAATTTCAATAACCTTGTGGTAGTGCCCAATCTTCAATTCTCTCAGCTCTCCGCAACAAGGAACAATCATGGAATCAAGGTTTCCACAAGCATCTCGGTCAAGTTGTAATGAATCTGCAGATCTTAATTTAGTTAGCCGGAAGATACCAAGCAGCCAGCAAAAGTCATTAATATATGTGTTCAACTTTATAGCTTACGGTCAATGGAAGAGAGTAGGTTTTTGTTGGCAACATCAGTGTCTTCAAGAGTAGATGACACGCCAGAAGAAAACTGTTCACGCAATGCTTCATTGGTATTCAATCCTTCGCTACAAAAATATACAAGCTCACAGTAAATAAAAGGTGATATATTGGAACTATGAGACAAAATCCTTGAATAGCAAGTGAATCAACCAACCTAACTATTTTATACATAAATGCAACATTTCTTTCCTCTAGACTGATCAAAGCGCGTTGAGCATCTGTCCACTGTTCAGCACCCAATTTTGCCTTTTGCAAACTGCACAATATGTATTCAAGTAAGCAGAGAGGCCAATAAAAACTTCAGCAGCCAAACAACACATAAGTTCCCATCAGAGATGATATGGTATATGCTAGGAGAACATACCAAGTCCGTAGCACCTCCTCCATCTCTTTCTTCCCGTTTTCCACAGAAGCAGTATCCTCAAGATAATGGCATTCAGCCTTTTCCATATAATTGGTCCATTCGGCTTTGACTGAAGTGGTTGAATCTTGCATGGTTGACATCTCTTGTTTTAGTCTGCTGGTTCGGTTGTAACCACTTTCGCGGAGGTCATTAATTGCGGTTTGAACCTAGAGCAGACAAAGTAAAAGATCCATTAGCTTTCGCAGCCTAGAGTAGATAAAGTATTAAGTCAAAGTAATTGTCATCTCGGATCCACGATATATTCTTCTTCTCACTGTTAAATGAAGAATAACATTATTCCATCATTAAGTACAAGCACTAGAAACAAAATTCATACATAAAAACTAGGCATTTTTATGCATCTTTTTGCATATTTATTGGTCAATGAAGTACAAGTGCTCTAATGGTAAGCAACCCTCACTTCCAACCGAGAGGTTGTGAGTTCGAGTCTCTCCAAGAGCAAGGTGGGAAGTTCTTGGAGGGAAGGATGCCGGGGGTCGATTTGGAAACAGCCTCTCTACCCAAGGGTAGGGGTAAGATCTGCGTACACACTACCCTCCCCAGACCCCACTAAGTGGGATTATGGGGGTCTATTTGGAAACAACCTCTCTACCCAAGGGTAGGGGTATGGTCTGCGTACACACTACCTCCCCAGACCCCACTAAGTGGGATTATACTGGGTTATTGTTGTTGTTGAAGTACAAGTGCTATCACTTTGTCTAGGTTTAGGGATAATATAAATTTTTTGCCAAAACTGTACTGATGCCTTTATTCAGCTGGTGAAGCAAATCATGATGCACACATTTAAAAGACCAATAAATCACCATACCAAATTTTTCTTCCTAGCATTTGATCCTTCGAGGAGTTCTGCCACTTTCTGCAAGATTTGCTTCTCCTCATTGGCAGCACATTCCTGTAAATGGAAGATATCCATATGAAACGGGGCTCAAATGCATATTGACCTTCATTAAGTGAAATAGAGATGCACATGGATGACTCCAATTACCTCAAACTTCTTTTCAAGTTCAGAAAACTTCTGATCACTGACTTTCTGTGCATCTTCCACTATATCACCCAATTGGGAGACATGCATATCTAAAGTGTTAAAGAAATTGCCAGTAACTTCAGAAAATGACCTTGACGTTGTGATTGTCCTGCAGTGAGCCTATAAAGCATTCCAACTATATCACCCAAACTTGAGAAGGAAAAGCAGAGAGCTACAGGGAGGGGAACCAAGGGTTGAAGGGGAAAATTTCACAAAATAAAAACTACTGATACCTCACGATGTTGTGCTGCAAATGCAATTAGTTTCTCCTCCTGGCTGTGAAGACTTTTTTGAAGATCATTAACCAAGGTATTAGCTTCAAAGCCAATCTCCTCAAAAAGCTACATTTCGATACAAAGAGATAAGCTGAATGTCAATACTACCTGGAATTTCTCAGAGAATTAAAAAAGAGGCATACCTCTCGGAGAGCAAATGAATGTTTAGAAAATTCAGAGTTTAAACGATCAAATGTTGACTGAGCATTGCCATCGAGCTCCCCAGCCAAACCATCTAAAGCTTTGATACCAGACCCAAACATGTTTTTCAAATTGTCTAGGCGCCCTCGAAGCTCCTCCATAGCCTAAAAAGTACACCAAACCCCATACTGATTTATCAGGAGTAAGAATCATTGAAGCATGTATGGCTAGCTAGGATACTGTTTTATACCCAACACTTGTTAAACATGCATGCGAAATGTGTTGCGACACAAAAGAGTTCAGACAATTGGATTTAAGTCTTTTCATCTAGATTCTGCTGCATCAGAATGGATATTTTCAAACTTTCCTTTCATATGGGAAGAAAATTTTAAATGATTAAAAAAATTTAAATGCACGTATGAAATTTTTTGAGAGAGAGAGAGAGAGAGAGGAAGTTAAAAGAAAAGGAAGATCAACCATCCATCACTATAATTAGAGGACACATGACAACTGCTGATATATGACATGTAAACATTTGGATCACACATAGTTTTGATTGTGTTTTACAGAAGCGCTTTTGCAATTTCTCGAAAATGGTATGTAGATGATTATAATCACATCCTTGGGTCTAGGCAATATTGCAAGGCCAACCCTAAATTTAGTTAAGTCAAGGATGCTTAAATCTTTGTAGACATGACATCATGGAAAACGATGAATTCTGTAAGCATAAATAGAGAAGTGCATACTTTAAGTCTTGTAGCTTTTTCCAGAAACATTGTAGAGTGTCTTCTTTAAAAGGTACATGGTAAATTTTAAGTCAACTATACCTCAATCTTGCTAGATACAAAGGATTGCATGTCTTCCTCCATGTGTTTGAGTTGTTGCTCTTGTTGGGTGGATGAGGAAGAGACACTCTTATGCAGAACTTCAAGCTGTTGAGTTAATTGGGATTGGAACTTTTGAATGAGAACTTTGTTTTCATATTCTATTTTGTCCTTGCGCTCTGAAATCGACCATTATCAGTATAGTAGGTGCAATGCAGCATTTATTTGAGAAAGAAAGTTCATTACATCTACAAGTCTTTAAAAGCTGTTGACATACCAATCTTTGCAAACAGGTTTGAGACATCTGATGCAGCATGTTCCAGCTCAGCTCGAAGTTCAAAGGCCTGCTCAACCAGTGATTTTTCTGGTAGAAAATGTACGCTTAAATATCTCATACAACTAATGCGAAAGGTAAAATGACTCTAAAACCCACAGAATCCATATAATGTGTCTCCTTTGGTGAATTTGGTATTTCCCTTTAAGAGAAATATGACCTCATCCCAGATTGTTTATAAAAAAACCAAAAATTGCATAACCCCCCCTGCTCAACCAGTGATTTTTCTGGTAGAAAATGTACGCTTAAATATCTCAACAACTAATCCGAAAGGTAAAATGACTCTAAAAACCCACAGACTCCATAATGTGTCTCCTTTGGTGAATTTGGTATTTCCCTTTAAGAGAAATATGACCTCATCCCAGATTGTTCATAAAAAAACCAAAAATTCCATAACCCCCCCACCCACCCCCCCACCCCCCAAAACAAAATATATTCACCCCAAAGTTCAGAGGAAAAGCGTGCAATTTCAGAACAATAGCAGATGGCTAATCGAAAGAGTCTGCCTTGACAATGCGCAGAGGATGCAGCTTACCAGACTTTAAAAGGTTCGTTATCAGATATTCCTTTTCTTTTATTGTTGTAATTGCCAGCCTGTGTTTCTCTTCAAGATCAGCCAAACTATGTTGAGTTTCCTGAAGCATTCTCTGAAAGATACAGAATTATAGCTAATCTCCATGAGAAAGAGGTGGACAACAAATGAAAGCTTCTGATATTAGGTGGGGTCAAAACTCCATATACCTCTGTCTTGTCAAGTTTGACAGTCAATTCAGTGGTCAACAACTGCTGAGAATTGTAGAGTTCCTGAAGCTCCATGAGTTGCTGTTTGCAGCAGGCAAAAATGTAATGAGTTTTGAGTTCTCAATGGTCAATAAGATCTAGCTGAGTTATTAATCAGTAGCATACCTTGTCTTTAGATTCTAAGTCAAGTTCCATTTTTTCTATCTTTTCAGACATTGCCTGAGAGAGGAGAAAAAACATGTTTACCATAAATTAGAAAAGATTACAGGATAATTCGACCAATCATGGGATCTATGAGCAGGGCCTAACCTTTTTCTCTGCTTCCTCTTGGAGATATCGATCTCTTGGTATGTAGATGCCATTCTTCTCTCTCGCAGCATACACCTCTGTTGGCATTAAAATGAAAATTTTATGTTTCAAAACATAAATAATCTAACTAGCATCCGCGATAGAGATTCATGTACAAAGAGAAGAAGAAAGCAGTATCACCTTGCTTTAGTCTTTCAATCTCAGAATATAAGTCCTTCATTAATGCAGATTTCATCATCTTCTGGTTAATCTAAATAACAGCAAAAGAAAAGTCAAGGACAGTTGAACACAAATCAAACAGACGGCTTTTGAGAATGCTTGATTGTCCACAGAAAACTGACCTCTGGCTTATTCTTTATGTTTTTGGCACGATGAGCATAATCTAAAGTGCTCAGAGTCTCTTCCATAGAGTGAATGGAGGGTGATATTGTCGCAATTATGCATGTCTTTGTTTTCCCTCCCAATGAATCCCTCAACAATCTTGTTATTTTGCTCTCCCTGACATACCAACAAATGCTTCTCAAGGTATGTAAAAAGCTTCATACAATATTGTGTAATATAGATATGGATTTTTAAGCACCTATATGGGACATGACCAGAGTGCTCAACTAAAGAATTTATAACACGACCAAGTGTAAGCAAACTCTTGTTGATTTCCCCAGCTTCCCTCGCTCTGCCCTGCAAAAGAAAATCTATCATCTATTACAGTTTTACTATAATGTTTACAGAATAAACACAATCAAAGTGGGAAAAAAACCAAGAAGAACTTGAGAAGTATCTTCCAGGATAATTTGCCCTGAAGAAGGTAAAATTATGACATTTCTAAAACAACTTTTGCGCGCTCCTTCTTGTTTTCTTTCTTTCTTTTTTCCTTTTCTTACTAACAAGCGTTCTAAATGCAATGGTTAACGAATTACAGAATTTTAATGTCTCACCTCTCTTGCACCAGAACGTGAAATGTTTTCAGAACCCGCAAGGTCTACAAGATTCAGTTTGCCACATTTGATCATCTCTTCCCCTTCTGGAGTATATTCCTTGATGTGGATTGTGATAGAGAATATGGAATGAGAACGACTGCTCTGTTTGTTAAGAAGAGTTTCAGCTGTACGCCTCTTAGCAGAACCTTTCTCTAAAACATTATAGATTTCATTTGCAGAGCATACTATCTCCTCTTCCAGGCCTCTAACAAAAACTCCACCCTTACCATCTTCCATCAGAGCTAACGGTTTCTTAGATTTGTCATCTGTAAACTTATTACATTCCTCTGGAGCTAAAAGATCGGTTATCTCCTCGTTATACAGCTCCAAGAATGTTACTTTCACGCTATATTCGGCACTTTGTGCTTCCAATATGTCAAAGATTTGCTTTATAGCTCGTGGAATAACACCTGCATCACTTGGAAATTCCCCATTCTAAACGGGGTGAACTGTAATGAATTAATATGAAGAAGAAATTAGCATAACAAATGCATTTCTAACAGCTACCAACCTTCTTTCTTCCCCCTCCCTCCATTGTATAAGTTTTCCCTGTTCCTGTCTGCCCATAAGCGAAAACTGTGCAGTTATAGCCCTCTAGAACTTCAAAGACAATAGGACAGATTGCAGAATCATACAAGTCCTTCTGTTTGGACATAGGACCAAAGACCTGGATAGCATTAACCAACACAATCTTAGTGTCATCTCAAGAATCACCAGATATCTTGATTCACAAACTTCTTTTATTCTTCTTTTCAACAACAACAACACAACTATGCCCCAATCCCAAACAAGTTGGTGTCAACTATATGAATCCTTACTGACCACGTCACTCCATTTAAAGTCATCTCATGCCAATATTATGCAAATTCAAATAAAAAGTATTAGAAGTCCTATATATTTTCAAAAAGTATAATTCTTTATTTTTTTCAGCAGTACCAGAAAAAATAATTTTGTACCGGAACTCAAGAAGCATGGGCATTCAGCATTAACCAACACAATCTTAGTGTCATCTCAAGAATCACCAGATATCTTGATTCACAAACTTTTTTTATTCTTCTTTGCAACAACAACACAACTATGCCCCAATCCCAAACAAGTTAGTGTCAACTATATGAATCCTTACTGACCACGTCACCCATTTAAAGTCGTCTCATGCCAATATTATGCAAATTCAAATAAAAAGTAGTAGAAGTCCTATATATTTTCAAAAAGTATAAATCTTTATTTTTTTCAGCAGTACCAGAAAAATTAATTTTGTACCGGAACTCAAGAAGTATGGGCATTCAGTCTAACATCAAACTAGTAGGAGCTGGTTATTATATCAATTTCTTGTATCATTCTGCTCTAAACAGGTAATGTGTCCGAATTATTACTTGAAATTACCGTTTTAACTATACACTCTGTACTTTCCTTTTCTTTTTCTTTTTTCCGTTTGGCCAATGTTCATTTGTCATATTTCAGTACCAATGCTATCAAGATAAGGATAAATCGAATAAAAGAAATTCAAAACCTTATCAAAGACAAATGTTTTGTCAATCTGCTTATTGGCAATGTTCTGCATAGCAGAAATTTCTCTTCTTCCCTCATTGCAGGAAATCACCGCTGGTGTATTCAATCTCATCTCATCCTCACTCAATGGCCTGCATATTTCATAACAATTCCATCAAATACAATCAATTAAATTCAGAGGTTACACTAAAGCTCCAAAATGCTCTGATTTTACTAACCTGCAACGCACAATAACCTGCACATTGACGCCTTTATCTTTGTCATGATGCTTTCCACTCATATTTCCTTCCACCGATCGCAAATCTCTAGCCGCCTTATCGCTCGACCGCGGTGTCTGCAACGGTGACCGCGTGACATAGCCGCCTCCTCCTCTTCTCTGTTGCTGCTGAGATTGCGACGACTCCATTTCTAGAATGATCTTCTTATTATATCCTCCAATCTCACAACCGTTTCTACCGATTCGATGATACAACTCAGCTCGTTTATAAATCTAAGAACAAAAACCCGATGTAGCAATATAGAAGCTTCCAGAAACACAATGTCACTCGATTGCGCTGAAATAGTATAAAGGAGAGGTGAAATTGTAGATTTTCACGTCAGATGTGAGAGGTAAATGCAAACGAAAATTCACCGTCAAATCGAAAACGATTGATCAAATGCTTGAGAATTGAGATTTCATCATTCAAATAACAAAATCATGAAAAAAATCGGAAAAAGAAGAAATACATTGATTGAAGTATATGCATTTAATGTACGATACAGACAAACGACTAAGAAAATGTGTAGACTTACCGACGATGAAATCGCCGGAAGGGCCGTTGAGAGTTCAACACAATGCTCAACAACTGCGATGTTTTAAGAGAGAAGATTTTGGAGAGAGAATGTAGTGATTTTGATTTGAAAAGAAATAGACTGTGATAAATTGGTGATTTTTTTTTCTTTTATGGTTATAAAAAAAATTGTATTAGAAGGAATAGAGAAGAGCAGCTGTGTGCATATGCGCGTGACGTGAGATAAAGTTGAAGAGAAAGCTCATTTTGTGGCTGTTACGCGGCATTTGAAATAGATTTTTGACTGTTGTAACATAAAAACAAAAAGAATAAAGTTTTAAATATAATTGAAGGATCTGGTCATGAGAGAGGGCACACTTTTGCTAATTATTACGAGAAATGCCATAGAATTTGTTTGCCATGATAATTGATAAGTAAGATGAGCTTAGGGCTTAGGCTTTTCGAATTTATATTTCTGTTCCATTTCAAATTACTTGTTGTATTACTCTCTCCGTTCCAGTTTACTATAACCTATTTTTTTGTTCGTTCCTAAAAAATATTCATTTTTAAATTTGAAAATAATTTAGCCAAATTTTATAATTATACCATTAATAAGAAAGTTTTATAATCACACAAATACTCTAAATCCTTTTTACTTATTTAATACCACAAATTTTAAAAGTCTTCACTTTTTCTTAAACTTCATGCTCACTTGAATTAATTCTTTTCTTCTCGGGTGTTAATTTTGAATTCAAGAATCTTTTTATTTATAGTTTCAAGGTTTATTTCCCCAAAAAATTGTCTTTGAGTGCTTTAGGAGCTTGTACAGATGCGACATTCGACTAGTTTAGCATGCGCTAAAATATGTCAACTCTTTGAAAACTAAAATTACCACTTTCACAGCTTCATTTGGTTAAGGAGTGGGGCTAACAATAGATTAAATCAATATAACGATGATGAGGCCACTTTAAGAAAGTATTTTCGAACTAATGTCATATCTTCTACTTCGATAAGGCAGGTGCAAAAAGTTGGATCCCAAATTGACGGGTTAGTATGAGCTTATCCATACGGTTAGGCGGCGGAGGGTGCCTCCGGGTCGCAGCGGTTCTTCCATGTTAATTTAGTTGAAAAGCATCCTAGAGATTGATTGGTTTTTCCTCGAAAGCATACACTTGTTAGAGGTGATCCCCGCCTCCCCTTTTTGCCTAACCGATTCGTTCACAGCTTCTCTTGAGGACTGAAGAACAAGTGAATCTTGTTTTAGGATTTATGCCTATTGCCGATCATGTGGTCAGTTTCCCCACTTTCGATGTTCAAATTTTATTAAGGAGTGTTTCTAGAAATATATGAAATCAATATGATGATAATGAGATATCAATCTTCAAATTCTAGCTAGTACTGACGAAATTGTCAGATGATTTTCTCATATGTGTATAAATATTATAGTGGATAGTTATTCTGTATTTTCAGTGATGGGAGAATGTAAATATTTTATAAAATAATTTAGACTAACGCAAGTTGATTCAAACACCACCATTATTAGAAAATACTTCTATAAATATATTTATGATGTTTTGTAAATTTAAGAAAGTTAATTATATCACTCATATTTCTCTGGAAAAAAGAAGAAGATGTGTTCTTTATGACATTTATAATCCAATTTGATTTTATTTTAAGGCTAATTTGTGACTACAATTTAGCGATTCTATATATTATAAAGAAAAGTTAAAGACGTTTAAAGAAGGCTGCCGTCTTTAAGCCCTTAAGAGGGTACATAATAGTGCTTCTATTACTTTCAAACAAGAGATATAGAATGAACAAGTCAAATCAACAACAACAACAACAATAACTACCCAGTATAGTCCCATAATGTGGGGTCTGAATAGGGTAATATGTAGACGAGCCTTACCCCTATCCGAAAGGGCAGAGAGGCTGTTTCCAATCGACCCTCGGCTCAGTGAAGGAAAGGAAAAACAAAAACAAAAACAAAAGAGCATTAGTAACTCCCGCAGAAATAGCGTAAATAATTATTTAAACATAAGAAACATAACTAAAATAGCATGCAATAATATTATACAGTAACTACCATAAATAACTAGCATAATGGAGACACAAGCCAAAAATTGATTTAAGGAGCTCCAAAAGTTGGACCAGTTTAATAACTCCATTGTTGAGCGCCAGTATAGGTACTTATAAAAAATGAAATAGCCGTTACTATTTCCTGTCTGAATTCAAAAATCTAATGTAAATAAGAGCAATTATATACCAAGATAATTATAAAAGAAATCACGATGAACACGAGAGTTATATATATATATATATATATATATATATATATATATATATATATATATATATATATATATATATATATATATATATATATATATATATATATATATATATATATATATATATATTGTTATAAAATTTCCTATTTTAGGTAAATGTCCATAATTAGAGAGATTCTAGGGTTTACTTCTCCCTATAAATAAAGGGGTCTTCTACCATTGTAAACCATCCCCAAAGTATCAATAAGAATACTCATCTCCCTATTCTCTCTATATTGTTCTTGTTCTTGCATTATTCTACTTGTTCTTATATTATTTCATAACACGTTATCAGCACGAGACTCTACCGTCTCAAGAATCGTTCTCAAAAAAAACTAAGGTATTTCTCTTTTCCTAATTTGATTCTCGATTATGTCTGACATTATGAAAAGACAGTTCGTTGCCCTTGAAATTTCGGGCAAGAACTATATGACATGGGTGTTGGATGCTGAAATCCACTTAGATGCTATGGGTCTTGGAGACACCATTAAAGATAGAGATAAAGCATCCACCCAAGATTGTGCTAAGGCCTTGATTTTCTTGCGCCATCACCTTGATGAAGGTTTGAAGATAGAATATCTCACCGTCAAGGATCCACTCATCTTGTGGAAAGGCATAAAGAAGAGATATGACAACCTGAAGTTGGTCACTCTGCCACAAGCACGGTACGATTGGGCTCATCTGAGGCTCCAAGACTTTAAGTCTGTTTCTGAATATAATTCTGCAATGTTCAGAATTACTTCTAAATTGAAGCTATGTGGAGATAAAATCTCCGATTATGATATGCTTGAGAAAACGTTTACAACGTTTCATGCCTCCAATATGGTACTGCAACAACAGTACAGAGAGAAAGGCTTCACAAAGTACTCTGAACTGATTTCTCTTCTACTTGTGGCTGAGCGAAATAATGACCAGCTCATGAGAAATCACGAAAGTCGACCCACTGGGTCTACACCACTGCCTGTAGCAGATAAGGTGTATTCTCATTATGCCAATCATGAAAAGGGCCATGGATCTAACCATGGTCGTGGTCGTAATCGGAGTCATAGCCGTGGACGTAGACAAGGAAGAAATATCCATGATGTCCGTCACCCCCCGAGGAGAGATAACCGCCGAAAGCAGAAACGGGATTATGAGGATCCTAAGGCAAAAAGTTCAGAAACTATATGTTATCGTTGTGGTGGAAAAGGGCACTGGTCAAAAGCTTGTCGTGTACCAAGACATTTGGTTGATCTTTATCAAGCTTCTCTAAAGAATAAAGGCCCTGAAACAAATTTTGTCTCTGACGACAATTTTGACATCACCCACCTGGATGTGGCAGACTTCTTTGAGCAACCCGATGGGAAAATAGACCACCTAATCGGTGATGGATCTGTGATGAAGGAAGATGGAGTTGTTTGATTTTATTTCACTTATTTGTAATAGTTAGTAAATAAACTAACAGTCATTAGTATCAGCTCGTATTAGTTAGTTTATGATATAATGTTAGTATTAGTTCGTTAAAATGTTTCAATATGCTCAAATTTCAATAATATTTTTATTTTCAAGTAGAGGTAATCGACTAACCTAACAATTCGTCGATTATCTAATATTTCGCATTAAAATTGCAAAACAATCGATTGTCAATTTTCAACAATCGATTGTCAATGTTCAACAATCGATTGTCTATGTTTAACAATCGATTGTCTTAAGACAGTGCTCGAATTTTTCAAAATAGCCAACAATCGATTGTCTATATTTAACAATCGATTGTCTTAAGACAGTGCTCTGGAATTTTTCAAAATAGCCAACAATCGATTGTCTATATTTAACAATCGATTGTCTTAAGACAGTGTGCTCTGGAATTTTTCAAAATAGCCAACAATCGCTTGTCTATATTTAACAATCGATTGTCTTAAGACAGTGTGATCTGGAATTTTTCAAAATAGCCAACAATCGATTGTCTATATTTAACAATCGATTGTCTTAAGACAGTGTGATCTGAAGTTTTTTCAAAATAGCAAATAATCGATTGTGTGTGTTTAACAATCGATTGTCAATGTTCAACAATCGATTGTGTGTGTTTAAAAATCGATTGTTATAAGAAAATGCTTAAACTGAAGTTTTCAAACTGCATACTAATCGATTATGGAAAACATATAATCGACTATCTGATTTAGTTAGTCAACTGACCTCAGCAGATTTTGAAAATATTGTTTAAATGTGACACAAACGAATTGAACTTGTTTATTCTTATGTTCGTGTATTTTTTTTGTATGTCAAACTATGGGAAAGCGAATATGGATATCTCACAATGCAAGCTTGGATCAACGTCCAGCTGTAAAAATATTTGCCTAGTTGATCATGTACTACACATACGATACTCAAAGAAAAGGAATATTTCTCTCAACTAAATATGTGTAAGGCAAATGTTACTACAATCTCTGGTAGTAGTAAATTGATCGAAGGCTCCGGAAGAGCAATTGTAACTCTGCCCAAAGGCACGATGTTTATCATAGAGAATGCAATGTTCTCCTCCAAGTCTAAGAGAAACTTGTTGAGTTTTAAAGATATACGCCGGAATGGCTATCATATTGAGACAATAGATGAAGATAATCTTGAATATCTCATCATTACAAAGAATGTCTCCGGCCAAAAGAGGGTTATTGAGAAACTCCCATCTTTATCTTGTGGCCTGTATTGGACAAGAATTAGTGCAATTGAGGCACATTCAACAGTAAACCAAAAGGTTACTGATTTCAATACTTTCGTACTTTGGCATGATCGATTGGGACACCCGGGATCGATCATGATGAGACGGATTATAGAAAGCTCATATGGGCATCCGTTAAAGAATTTCAAAATTCTTTCAAATAATGAATATCCTTGCACTTCTTGTTATCAAGGCAAGTTGATTATCAGACCATCACCAACAAAGGTTGGGACTGAGTCACCCACGTTTTTGGAACGTATACAAGGGGACATTTGTGGACCTATTCACCCACCCAGTGGGTCCTTTAGGTATTTTATGGTCTTAATAGACGCATCCTGTAGATGGTCTCATGTGTGCCTGTTGTCATCACGCAACCTTGCGTTTGCGAAATTAATGGCACAAATAATTCGACTACGAGCACAATTTCCTGATAATCCAATCAAGTCTATTAGACTGGATAATGCTGCTGAGTTTTCATCCCAAGCATTTAATGATTATTGCTTATCAATTGGGATAAAAGTGGAACATTCTGTAGCTCATGTTCACACTCAAAACGGTCTTGCAGAATCGTTAATTAAACGCCTGCAGTTGATTGCAAGGCCATTACTCATGAAAACGAGGCTTCGGTATGGGGTCACGCCATTTTGCATGCAGCAATGCTAATTCGTCTCAGACCGACGAATTATCACAAATATTCCCCGTTGCAATTGGTTTTGGGTCATGAACCCAATATATCCCATTTAAGAATCTTTGGATGCGCAGTATATGTGCCTATAGCACCGCCATCCCGCACCAAAATGGGTCCGCAAAGAAGGTTTGGAATATATGTTGGGATTGAATCGCCCTCCATCATTCGCTACCTCGAAACATTGACAGGGGACTTGTTTACTGCACGATTTGCAGACTGTAGATTTGATGAGACACTTTTCCCAATATTAGGGGGAGAAGTTGGTGAAACCAAACGGGAAATTTTGTGGAAAAATGCATCATTATCTCATCTTGATCCACATACCTCTATTTGTGAAAGAGAGGTACAAAAGATTATCCATTTGCAAAGAATAGCAAATCAAATGCCTGACGCATTTACGGACTTGAAAAGGATAACGAAATCCCATATCCCCGCGGAAAATGTTCCAATCCGTATTGATGTCCCTGTTGGAAAATCATCTAGTGTCATAACCAATGAGTCGAATGCACGCCTGAAGCGTGGCAGGCCATTAGGTTCTAAAGATCGAAATCCTAGAAAGAGGAAAGCAAATGATAAAAATGACACTACGAAAGAATCTCATGAGGACATTCATGATTTAACAAATTCTGAGATTCATGAAGAATCCATTGAGCCCGAGACTCTGGAAAATACCGAACTATCCATAAATCCAATCAATATTGAGGCAAATATTAATCGAGTGGATATAGTGGTGGATAATGTCTTTGCTTATAATGTCGCATCTAGCATTATGCAAGAATATGAGGATCTCGAACCTCAATCTGTTGAAGAATGTCGAAAAAGACATGATTGGCCAAAATGGCAAGAAGCAATTCAATCAGAATTGAATTCGCTGGCAAAACGTGATGTTTTTGGCCCTATAGTTGAAACACCTAATGGTGTTAAGCCCGTTGGCCATAAATGGGTCTTTGTACGCAAGAGAAATGAGAAAAACGAGGTACAAAGATATAAGGCACGCCTTGTTGCGCAAGGTTTTTCTCAAAGGCCTGGTGTCGATTATGAAGAGACATATTCGCCTGTAATGGATGCTATAACCTTTCGTTATCTCATCAGTTTTGCTGTCCTTGAAAAGCTTGACATTCATTTAATGGATGTGGTTACTGCCTATCTTTATGGCTCACTTGATAATGAGATATACATGAAAATTCCCGATGGACTCAAAGTGCCAAACGCTCATAATTCAAAGTCTCGGGAAATGTTTTCAATTAAATTGCAAAGATCTTTGTATGGTCTAAAGCAATCAGGACGAATGTGGTATAATCGTCTTAGTGAGTATTTGTTAAAAGAAGGCTATATAAATGACGCCATTTGCCCGTGTGTTTTTATAAAGAAAACAACATCGGAATTTGTTGTACTTGCCGTATATGTCGATGACATAAACCTTATTGGAACCCCCATAGAACTCCAAAAGGCAATTGATTATCTAAAGGATGAATTCGAGATGAAAGATCTCGGAAAGACAAAATTATCTCTTGGTTTGCAAATTGAATATTTGGCAAACGGAATTTTTGTTCATAAATCTACCTATATAGAAAAGGTACTGAAACGGTTTTACATGGATGGAGCACATCCTTTAAGTACACCGATGGTTGTTCGATCACTTGATGTGAATAAAGATCCATTCCGACAGCAAGAAAGGAATGAAGAGCTACTTCGTCCTGAAGTACCATATCTTAGTGCAATTGGCGCACTAATGTATCTTGCAAATACTACAAGGCCTGACATATCCTTTTCAGTTAATGTCTTAGCAAGATTTAGCTCGGCTCCTACAAGGAGACATTGGAATGGGATCAAACATATATTGCGGTACCTAAAAGGTACCACTGATATGGGCTTATTTTATGGCAATAATTGCAGTCCCGATCTTGTTGGTTATGCTGATGCTGGATATTTATCCGACCCACACAAGGCTCGATCTCAAACGGGTTATGTGTTTACCTGTGGAGGCACCGCGATATCTTGGCGATCGACTAAGCAATCAATTGTGGCTACTTCATCTAATCATGCCGAGATAATTGCTATTCATGAAGCAAGTCGGGCATGTGTGTGGTTGAGGTCTATAATACATCATATTCAAGACAAATGTGGTTTGAAGTGTAATACATTACCCACGACTTTGTATGAAGACAACGCAGCATGTATAGCTCAATTGAAGGGAGGATTCATAAAAGGAGATAGAACAAAGCATATTTCACCAAAGTTATTTTTCACACATGATCTTCAAAAGAATGGTGATATCAATGTGCAACAGATTCGTTCAAGCGATAATATGGCTGATTTGTTCACAAAGTCTCTACCAACGTCAACCTTCAAGAAGCTAGTTCACAAGATCGGAATGCGAAGACTTAAGGATATAAATTGATGTTCTTATCAGGGGGAGTTAATGCGCGTTGCACTCTTTTTCCCTTACAAGGTTTTGTCCCACCGGGTTTTCCTTGCAAGGTTTTTAACGAGGCAACCAATAGGCGCATATTCAAACATGTGTACTCTTTTTCCTTTTCTTTAATTTTTTTCCCATTGGGTTTTGTTTTCGTTAAGGTTTTAACGAGGCACGTCATTGAATAGACATTCAAGGGGGAGTGTTATAAAATCTCCTATTTTAGGTGAATGTCCATAATTAGAAAGATTCTAGGGTTTACTTCTCCCTATAAATAAAGGGGTCTTCTACCATTGTAAACCATCCCCAAAGTATCATTAAGAATATTCCTCTCCCTATTTTCTCTATATTGTTCTTGTTCTTGCATTATTCTACTTGTTCTTATATTATTTCATAACATATATATATATATATATATATATATATATATATATATATATATATATATATATATATATATATATATATATAAACAACAAAAGCAGGACAAGCAGTGGGGTTAGTATGAATGTGGTTCACTGGACAGGAGCGATGTGAGTCCGCAGATTCAAATAATTTGGTAATTGTATAAGGCAAAATATGTTCATTGTTGACCCTAAAATTTGGATAATAATTAAAGTTATGATGTGATATTAAGGATATGTGATTGCATCTAATACCAAATGATAAACGTAAAGATAAGTGATGCAAATAGACAATAATATAAAGCAAACAAGTATATGAACAGAGCCCTTGAGCTCGAACATGCTCGAGCTAGTTATACAAGAATAGTGAAAGACACAATAAGCTGATGAACAAGAAAGTAAGCAGAAAAATATTATATTGCTTTGATATTCGTGAATGTAAGGTGTGTACAAACGATGGGGACTCCTCTTTATATAATAGAGGAATCATAATTATGGTATAACTCTAATTACAAAAGTAAATCCCATGATTGGTAAAAATAATCGCCCTTGATTTGATCTGTTTCGGAATTTTCGCCGCGATCTTCGACCGGTAATAGTATCTCACGTTTCCGTCGTTACACTTCACTCGAAGTCGAGCATACTTAATCTCGATTGCTGCTGGCCTCAGTCTCGACGGGCACCTCGATTCTTGAACTCGACACCTTGTTTTCGTGCTATAGCCCAATCTATTACGAGGCTGGCCCTCGACTTGATCTACGGGTCTTGATCAAATAGTAAAATCGGGCAAGCCCAATTTTAGCTATATACAAATAGTCCCCTCATTTCTTGGAGTGTAATGAGAAGAAATGAATCGAGCCTTCAATTTTATACTTCCACCAATTATGACGTTACTCTTGTGAGGTAAGCGACAAAAACGACCGAAGCATCACGTCGGTACTGTTCCCAAGATCATTAATTTGCGTCAGTTGATGGTCCGCCACTAGGAACCATTGCCGTAAATCCTTAAATAGGCCATTTTCTTACTTCTTTAAACATTAGTTTGAAAGTTTCTCGTACTAATCTTCAAAATCCTTCTGAGTTTCTCAAGTTTTTCTACATGTCTTCAAAGCTCTTCACATTATTTAGCCTCTCCATTCTTGCACAATTTCTAGGCCTCATTACCAACACTCTTCAAAACTATAAATCTCATCTTCTTCTTTCTATGAATGATTACCAAAATGGCAAAAATATCAAAAATTGTTTCTCGAAAAGAGAAAGCTTCTTCTTCACGGCCGACCGACGATAAGACACCGGTGGAGTCACGCATCGAGGAGTAGGTTCCTGAGGTGTGCGATCTCACATTCGATTTCAAGATTGAAAAACCCGTATCAGCCCCTGACCAATGCGAGCCAGTGTTAAGGTATATATGCTCGATAACTAGGGTGACTTGAAGCAGGTGAAAAAAAAATTGTCATTGGGAAGGCAAAGAGGTGGTGAGAGGACATCACCTCTCCCATAAAAGGGTTATTGAGTGTTTATACTTACCCTTTTATGCGAGGTCCCGTTGATGTCGTTATCCTCGATTTCTGCCGCCAATACCAAATAACCCTGGGCCAGATCCATCCTTCCTTCTGGCGCGTTGTATTTTTGCTTCGATTCTTAGCGAGCAAAGTCGAGCGGATGCAATTTACCTTTGACCATCACATTAGACTGTCCAGCCCCATTTTTATCGAGGCAGATTAATAAGGCTTTAGCGCCGCCTTCGAGCTATGGGATGAAGAAGAGGAGAACGAAGATGCCGCCTTCGAGCTTGTGGCTCGAAAGAGGAGTGTCGAGGCCTCAAAGACCGCTAGGCCAGTGATGATTGAAGAGGTTCAGCCTCGGATTGAGGGAATTTTGGAGGTGGCCCGAGTAAAGTCCTCAAGTCATCAGAGGCCGAAAACGTCTCCCGTCGTGACGTGCAATGGTGGACGTACTTGAAGGGACCAAATTTGAGGTCCTTCAAAATGAAGAGAATACCCCAAGTAACCCTCTTGGGAAAATTAATATTGACGATTAACCGCCCGTCCCCTCATTTTCCGAGGGGCAAATTCAGGAAGCCCAAGCCATGGAGACCCCCGATGTGGGAATGGCCAACGAAGGCAAGGACTTTTTCCATGGTTGCTTCACGGGAGTCGAAGATTCTTTAGATCTGGGTGATGCCTCGAGCATCTTTGATTAGGCCCATTTACTCTTTAGTCAGGTAATCCTTAGATCTATTTATCTATATTACTTTTGCCATCGTTTCCTTTTTCCTGATTTTATTTCTTTATAGGTTTTGATGCTTTATCGAGAAGCATTTTCTAAATCCCGGGCAGAGCTGGACCAGTGTGAGGCTGAACTTAAAAGGCTCACGGAGAGGGATACCCTAAAACTTCTTATTAGCCAAAAAGAAGAGGAGATCAAGGACCTCCGAGCTGATTTGGTGACAACTCACAAAGGGCAAATCGACCTGATTGAACAGGTAATGTAATTTTTTGGAAGCTCGTTTATTGATTCAAAGACGAAGACTAACACTTCAATTTTATAGATTCAGTAGAAGGACGAAAATATCAAGCAATTTCGTGAAGAGGCAAAGACCTTGGGGTGGAAGTAAAATATGGATCGCCTTGTCTCAGAGAAAGACAGTACTTGGGCCCAACTATCTTCGGCCGAACGTAAACTCCAAAGCAAGAAGGAGGAGACCTTTTCCCGAGCCAAGAAAATTGAGGAGCTTGAGGTTCGGTTGGATGCTGAGCTTGCAAAGGCCATTTCAGAGGTAGAAAGAGTAAAAGCCAACGCGGAGGCGGTCGTGGACATCTACTGGGTTGATTCTGAAACCGCTCATGCTCGAGCAAAGGAAATTTTTGATGTTGCTCAGGTTTGATCATTCTGTATTGCTGAGCATACCAAATTCCATTCTTAGTGAGGGAGACTCTCGAAGAGATTCATGCTCGTGGTTTTGACCTTACTATCGAGCTCAACAATATAATGGCCTTTCGGATCTTCAATCGGGCTGTTATGGCCTCAAAAGAGTGGTTTTTTCCCTTTTTCGGCTTAAAAAGTTATTATACCTTAGCATAGCTTTGTTCGAGATTTCAAACAATTTGGTACCTCTTAAGGTTTTGAAGGTTAATATTATCGAAACCCTTTGTAACTTTGCTAAGGGTAGCCTTTTATAACCGGTTTTATGAAAATATTTGAAGGACTATTTGATCGCGGAATTCAGACGTCTTCAAACAGTATTAGTTTGGTCGTATCCTTTAATATACGATTTTCCGTTTGAGCTTGTTTCTCGATTATACTTTGAACTTATTTGAAGTTTCAGTCCTCGAGTGGGGTAGTTGTGGCCTATAAAATTGAGGATTGCCTTTTGTAGGTCTTATGATTTCAAAGTTTAATAATTCGAGCATGTCAATATTTGGACTGCAGTTCCCCGGTACGGGGTTAATCGCTCGAGCTTTAGTTGCGATTGTCTCTTGAGCCGGCTTTCTGCAATAGCTCATAAGTATGAATTTGTAATGTAGAAATTTCACTAAGGCATGGAACATTTGGTTGGGAAAAGATACTTCTTTCAATATATTTTTCATACGTACATGTTTTGCCACTAGGGCTGGAGTAATATACACGGGCATGGTTCATCTGACTGTTTGGACTTTTACAAAATTTACCTATCGAGACCCTATCAACACGAAGTATTTTTTTTAGAACCATAAAATCTGAGGGTGATGCCCCCCATTATTCAAGGTTAATTATAAAGAAGCCTCGAATACTGTTGAATTATCCTCAGGTAGCACAGATAATTGTTGCCTCGTGAAATACCTTGCCAGAAAAATCCATTTGGGACAAAAATCGATCTAGGGGAAAGAGAATGCAACGCGTGCTTTAAAACCTAAGGTCTTCATGTTGAAGAATTTCCCAATTTCTTTGTTCGAACACATGCAATAAGTTAGTATCAAATATATATGAAAAAGGAGAGAGTCATACCTTAGCAATAGTATCGTTTGAGGAGTGATATGTTCCAACTTTTTGCAATTGTTCGCCATTCACCGTGTTAAGTTTGTAAGACCCTTTTTCGATATTGTCGAGGACCTGATATTGTCCCTCCCAATTATGACCAAGCTTTCCCTCGTTTAGGTTTCGAGTGTTGATGGTGACAATTCTCAGTTCGATTGTAATATTTTGATTCTCTATTTTTGGGCGGCTTCCCATTTTTTGTCTAGCAATTCGAGGCTTGTGTTCATAGGCTCGTGATTTGATTCTTCCATTGTGTATCAAAACCTGATTCTTGGTTCCCCAACTTCGAGAGGGATAAAAGCTTCGATGCCATATACTAAGGAAAACGTCATTTCCCCCACACTGGATTTTGTCGTTGTCCGATATGCCTAATGGACTTCGGGGATAATTTCTCTCCATTTCCCCTTTAGCGTGATTCAGCCTTTTCTTTAGTTTCTGAATGATGGTCTTGTTTGCTGATTCGGCCTGTCCGTTCCCACTAGGATGATATGGCATCGACAAGATCCTTTTTATCTTGTAATCTTCAAAGAGCTTTGTTATTTTACTGCCAATGAATTGTTTCCCATAGTTGCATACGATCTAGGCGGACATCCCGAATCGGCATATGATGTAATCCCAAATGAAGCCTGTGACTTCTTTTTCTCTGACTTAATTGAAGGCCGATGCTTCAACCCACTTAGAGAAATAGTCAATCATAAATAAAATGAACTTAGCTTTACTTGGGCTTGATGGAAGAGGGATGACGATATCCATTCCCTATTTCATGAACGATCGTAGGGATAAGATCGAATGAAGCTGCTCTACGGGCTGGTGGATCATCAGTGCGTGTCTTTGGCATTTTTTGCCTTTTCAAACTAATTCCT
Source organism: Nicotiana benthamiana (assembly GCA_034376525.1). Lineage (NCBI taxonomy): Eukaryota > Viridiplantae > Streptophyta > Magnoliopsida > Solanales > Solanaceae > Nicotiana > Nicotiana benthamiana. Next base: position 23,938,074 of record CM067333.1, on the reverse strand, counting down.
TAGTATCTTTTTACATACTGTCGCAATAATACCCTGCTCTGATGACCTTGTAAACCAGTGATTTGGCACTGAAATAGTTCCCGCAAGTACCCCCGTGAATTTATCTTAGGATAGAGTCGGTGTCTCTCGGGCCTAAGCATATTGCTAATGGACCATCGAATATCATTCTGTACAATGTTCCATCTTCAGCCAATATGAATTGTTCAGCTTTCGTTCGTAGAGTCCTCAATTCCTTCGGGGTCCTACAGAAGTTTCCTATTCTTTAAATAATCAATATATTTTTTCCTCTAATCCCAATTAAGGCTTGTGGAGTTTATTTCGGCGTGGCCTTCTTCGACTATCAACTTTAAAAGTTGTATGACAGCCCTCGAGCAAATTTTTCATCTCGGACTGATGACCCCAAATTTGGAAGGGCATTGACCTCACTATTCAACTCTCGAGATACATGTTGTAGGATCCATTCTTTGAATCGGTGTAGTTACCTACTATTTGTCCAAGTACCTTTGCATTCGATCTTCTCGAACCTCGAAGGTTTTTTGACTTAGTTAACCATGAGTTGGGTATCAGACTTGGCCTCGATGACCTCTGCTCCCAAACTTTTAGCCAGCTCGAGACCTGCAATCATGGCCTCATACTCGGTCTCGTTGTTAGTCAATTTAGGAGTTTTGATAGATTTTCTAATTGTATTACATGTGGCTGGCTTAAAAATGATGTCTAGCCACATTAAAAGCACCATTTGTAAAAAGGGTCCCCACCCCCACCCCCAGGATGTACCCGATTTTAGCAATAGTTCCTTTTCGACCTCAGGTACGCGGGCTGGTGTAAAGTCAGCCACGAATTCTGCTGAGAATTGAGAATTGATGGCCGTTTGGGGTTGATACTCGATATCTTACCTACTGATTTCAACTGCCCATTTGGCTAATGCCCAAAGTTCGGGCTTCTGCAAAATATTGCGAAGGGGGAAAGTGGTTACAACACAAATTGGGTGACAATTAAAATACGATTATAATTTCCTAGAGGCACTTATTAGAGCAAACACTTATTTTTCTAAGAGTGGGTACCGGGTCTCGGCTTCACCTAAAGTTCGTCTAACGTAATAAGCAGGAAATTGCATATCTTTCTCTTCTAGAACTAGGACACCACTTACCGGGACCTCCGAGACTGCCAAATATAAGTAGAGTTGCTTGTCCACTTTTGGAGTATGATGCAACAGTGGGCTCACTCCCAATCACCCACACACTTTTAATTACCAGCACCCATAATGCTAATTAATTTAACCCCACCTGCTATTATTGAATCCTCTCGTCTCTCCCTTACCTCTCAAACCCTAACTTACTGTTATTATTTTCCTATGATTCCAATCCAGAAATGGAATCATATGTTGATTCCTTACCATATATGTCTTACCTCTTTATCAGCTCCTCATTTTTTATATTACTTGACAATCTTGCCTCAAATGGCAAGTTAATCTCGAGAGATTTTAACTAGATCTGGTTCAAAATCACTCATATTTTGGTTGTTTCCGTCTGTGTTCATTGTCACGACCCGAATTTCCCACCATCGAGAGTCGTGATGGTGCCTACTAATGGAACTTAGGCAAGCCACTCTTACACTTTCTTTCCATTTTTAACAATTATTATTTATTAGCAATAATTTTAAAATCTTAGCGGAATAATTGAATTTGGCGGAAGACTTGAGGAAATAATTCTAGATACGATAAGAAAAATCCAAAACATAAATTTCTACACAAGACTGGTGTCATAATACTCACGAACTTCTAAGATTACTACACACAACCGTTTGAAAGAAATGTAAAATTGTTTGTCTCGAATACGTGAGATAACAGACTGAAAAGTAAAGATAGGGGAGACGCCGGGTCCTGCAGACGCCTACAAGGCTACGTCAGTGACTCGATAATCAGAATGCTAACATACGCTCTACTGTTGCTGCCACTGCCAGTAACCTGTATCTGCGCAAAAAGAGCGCAGCATGTACAATCAGCACAACCAATCCGATGTACTGATAAGTGTTTGACCTCTCCCGTCGAAGTAGTGACAAGGCTAGAACCAAACACTCAAATAAACCTCTACTCTTCAAAATATATATATATATAAAAAAATCACAGGAAGCAATATTTAATATTTGGGAAGGGAAAGCATGCTCTGGGTAACAACAAAATATAATGGCAGAAATAGAATGAAGGAACTTCAATTAAGGAGAACAGGTAAATCAACATCTGCACGACACCGAATATCGTGCTTTTACTCTCGTTCTCACCAAAATAGTCAAATAAAGTGCACGACATCAACCTTCGTACTTTTCCTCATATACTCTTATAATAAAGTGCACGGCATCAACCTTCGTGCTTTTCCTCATATACTCTCACATCAAGGCACGGAAGGACCCTTCGTGCATAATTATTCAAAACATGGCACAGATTGACCCTTCGTGCATAAACACTCTTCCTCACCAAATCAACAATCACGACCAATCAGGGTGAGGGGAATAAACATACAGTATTAAACATCCAGCAAGGGAGAATACAATAATAACAGTCTACACGTCCTCGCAAGGGAATAATTTCAGCACATTAGGGAATAATTTCAGCACATTCTCTTTTATCTCATTTCTTTCTCAACTAACATATTATATGAAATAAATAAAACCACTAAACAAGACAGTTGTGTCACATCATTTGAACCAAAGAAATTTATTCTTTCATATCACAAAGAGTACAAAATTATCAATTTAAGACCCATGTCATGGTTGACCCCCAACATATAGATACCTGTCACCACGTTTATACGTCAGACTCCAAAAATAAAAAATAAAAAATATACTCAACTCCTATTCCCTCAAGTTAGGATAGATAAAACACCTACCTCGAAGATTTACGACCAACTCAATCCTTAAGCAATGCCCTTTCCATTGGAATTTGGCTCCAATTACATCGTATCTATACACAATTGATTTAATATCATCAATAATACTTCATAAACTAATCCAAATGGCTAAATATATTTTCTACAACATTCTGCCCGAAACAGTGAAAATCGAACCCGGGCCCACGTGGTTAAAACACGTGGTTCGAACAATTTTCCGATAACCCATTCACTCACGAGTTCAACTATAACAAAATTACTAAATTTCGATAATATTTCGGCCCTCAAATCCTCAAATCTATTCGATATTCTAAGTTTTTCCCGCTAAATTCACGGATTTAATGCGAAAACTAGTAGTAGATTGGTGTAATCTAACCAAAATTAAGTTAAGCACATTACCCCGTTGTTTTCTCTGAAAATCGCCTTTCCCCGAGTTCCAATTTGGTAAAAATGAAAAATGGGATGACTCCCATTTTAAGAAAATAAGAATTTGTCCAGAAAATGTCGGGGGCACCGTTCACGCATTCGGGCACTATTCACGGTATTGTTCATGGGGGTACTATTTCTGCAATTTTATGAATTTTTTTTCTAAGTTCGAAATCACACCGAGGCACCTCTGAAACACTCCTGAGCCCTCGCGGCTCCAAACCAAATATGCACACTGACTCAAAAAGATCATACGAACTTGCTCGAGAGATCAAATCGCCAAAATAACATAAAAACATTGAATTTAGCTTAAAATCCAAGAAATCGTTTAATTTCTTAAGCTCTCAAATTTTTCAATTTAAGGCCGAAACATGTCAAACGACGTCCGTTTTCCACCAATACCGGATCAGAATCAAAATACGAGCCCCATACCATTATGTTTTGATCAAATTTTATTTTTATTTTCCTTAAACATTTGTAGGAAATAATTTCACGAAAAATTCATTTCTCGACCCTAGGACCTCGGAATTCGATTCCGGGCATACGGCCATGTCTCATATTTTTCTACGGACCTTCCGAGATCGTCAAATCACGGGCCCGGGTTTAATTAACAAAAATGTTGACCAAAGTCAACTTTAACAATATTAATATCAAAATTCTTCAAAATTTTCACATAATTCATATATCTAATCATGAAAATTTTCTGACTTTGCGCCCGGACTACACACGCAAATCGAGGCAACTAATAGTGAGGTATACAAGGCCTTGAAAGCTCGGGATTACTTAGAAAACAGTGATGACCCTTTGGGTCGTCATATTTTCCACCTCTAAAACAACCATTTGTCCTTGAACGGATAAAAGAAAGAAGTACCTGAGTCAGGGAATAGATGAGGATAGCGGCTCCGCATGTATGATTCGGACTCCCAGGTCGATGCCTTAGGAGGCTGGCCTCTCCACTAAACATGCACAGAAGGAAAACTTTTTGATCTCAATTGTCAAACCTGCCGGTCTAGAACAGCCACCGGCTCCTCCTCATAAGACAGATCCTTGTCCAATTGGACAGTGCTGAAATCTAATACGTGCGATGGATCGCCGTGATATTTTTGGAGCATGGATACATGAAACACTAGATGCATAGATGACAAAATAGGTGGCAAAGCAAGTTTATAATCCACATTTCCCACACGATAAAGAATCTCGAATGGGCCAATAAACTTAGGGCTAAGTTTGCCCTTCTTTTCAAATCTCATCACGCCACTCATAGGCGACACTCGGAGCAATACCTGCTCACCAACCATGAATGCTACATCTCAAACCTTACGATCTGCATAGCTTTTTTGACTGGATTGAGCTGTATGAAGCCTATACTGAATAATCTTGACCTTATCTAAGGCCTCCTAAACTATATATGTACCCATCAAACGAGCTTCTCCCGGCTCAAACTATCCAATCGGAACCGACACCGTCTACCATAAAAAGCTTCATAAGGAGCCATCTAAATGTTCGATTGATAGTTGTTATTATAAGAAAATTCTGCAAAAGGTAGGGACTGATCCCACGAACCTCCAAAATCAATAAGACAGGCTCTGAGCATATCATTTAAAATCTGAAAAGTCATTTCAGACTGATCGTCCGTCTGGGGATGAAATGTTGTACTTAGCTGAATCTGGGTGCCCAACTCTTTCTAAAACGTCTCCCAGAAATGCGAGGTAAACTACGGACCTCGATCTGAAATGATAGATATCGGCACCCCATGAAGGCGAACAATCTCCCTAATACAAATCCTCGCTAACCTCTCGGACGAGTAGGTGGCGGCAACCAGAATAAAATGTGCTGACTTGGTCAGCCTATCAACAATAACCCAAACCACATCAAACTTCTTCCAAGTCATTGGAAGGCTAGTAACGAGTCCATACTGATCCGCTTCCACTTCCACTCGGGAAGCTCAATTTTCTAAAATAACCCACCAGGCCTCTGATGCTCATATTTAACCTGTTGATAGTTCAAACATCGTGCTACATATGCCACAATATCCTTTTTCATTCTACGCCACCAATAATGTTGCCACAAATACTGATACATCTTTGCTGCACCTGGTTTAATAGAATACCTGAGATTCTTCTAAAATCGATTCTCGATGACCATCGACATTTGTTACACAAATTTGCCCTTGAAATCTCAAGACTCCATCAGCATCTAAGGTGACCTACTTGTCACCTCCTTGCTTAACCGTGTCTTTAAGGACTCATAAATGACGTTCATCAAACTGTCGAGCACGGATACACTCATATAATGAAGAGCGAGTGGTCGTGCAAGCTAGTACTCGACTAGGCTCAGAAATATCCAATCTCTCAAATCGGTTGGCTAAGGCCTGAACATCCATAGCAAGCGGCCTCTGATTGACCAAAATATAAGCAAGACTACCCATACTGGCTAACTTCCTGCTCAAATCATCGGCCACCACATTTGGCTTTCCCAGGTGATATAAAATGGTAATATCATAATCCTTCAACAATTCCTACCATCTTCTCTGCCTCAAATTCAACTCCTTCTTTTTAAATAGGTACTGAAGTCTCTTGTGATCCGTCAATAATTCACATGCCACACCATACAAATAATGCCTTCAAATTTTCAATGCGTGAACAATCGCCGCCACCTCCAGATCATGTACTAGATAGTTCTTTTAACGAATCTTCAATTTCCTCGAAGCATAGACAATAACTTTGCCATCCTGCATCAACACTGCACCAAGCCCAATACGAGAAGCATCACAATAGACAGCATAAGGTCCCGAACTTGTGGGCAAAACCAACACCAGTGTTGTGGTCAAGGTTATCTTGAGCTTCTGAAAGCTTGCCTCACATTCATCTAACCATTCGAACTGGTAACCTTTCTGGGTCAATCTGGTCATCGGGGTTGCAATAGATGAAAAATTCTCTCACAACTGGGATAAAATCAATACAGGAGTCTCAGCTGCAACATCTCGCACCAAAAACTAGATATGACAGACAACTCATTCAAACTATGCGACTGTACTAGGAACGTAATAAGTCATACCACGCCACTCAATCTGCAGTTTACCCGGCAAAGCCAATGTACTTGTCTTAGAATGACATTCTATAATAGCATGAAACTAAGATAACAAATCCATGCCCAATATAATATCAAGTCCACCAGGCTCAATAGCCATAAATAAACTCGGGTCCTCAGACCTCAATAAACACGACACATGACCGGTACACACGGTCCACAATACCAGTATCGTCCACCTTGGTACATATATGAACAGGTAAAAAAAGGAAAACTCCCAAGGCGTACCCAAATAATGAGTAAAATAGAGGACAAATAAGAAGAGGTGAAACCAGGATCGAATAATACTGAGGCATCTCTGTGGTAGACTGGTATAATATGACTTTTAATCGTGTAATCAACTTAGTTAATAGCAAACTTCCCAACTTGGCTCAAGGCCATGATCAAAATGCACTTAATAAATCATAATGTATATACTCTATTATTGTCGTAATACTGTAGTGAGGTTGAGCTCATTTCCTTATAAGCTTGTGGAAACACGAATCATCTGGAATTTTAATTCCTCTGAAATCCTTGCATTTACTTCCACAACAGTTAAACCCACTCTCAAGGCAACCAAATATACTATGTCCAAATTTTTATTTTGTTTTAGAAAATTTTTGACAGAGTCTCCTTTGTAATTGGGCCTATCCACATGCCAAAGAATCACCAAAACCATCATAACAACACATCCCCAACTTTACAAAGCAGCACAATGAAAATCAAACACTTAATAGTTCACCTATCGTCCAACCGATCCTCCTCGACACTTCTTGTCACGAACATAGGCTAGATAAGGCAAACACCCTTTTCTCAACCATACGTCGAGCATTAACATACAAAACGACACTACGGGCAATATGACTAGAAATTCCCTTCCATTATATACGAGTCAAATTCGCCAGAGCTAAGGTCACAGTCTTGGTTGGATAATCCATATAACATGATATGGGGATCGCCAGTCCATCCCTAATATAATCTCGAAATCGATCATATTTAGAATCAATAAATCAACACGGGTCTCAAAACCCCCATTACCACAACACAAGAACGATGAACCCGATCCACCAGTATAGAATCCACCACTGGTGTAGACACACATACAAGAATACTCGAGGCCTCACTAGGCATAACCAAATAGAGTGCAAACATAGAACGACACATATGTATACGTGGATCCAGGATCAAATAGCACTAAAGCATTTCTAATACAAATCAGAACGGTACCTATAACGTCCGCATTTGAAGTCTCAACCTCCAAACTGGCTATTGGCTGACCCCTACCTCTGGTGGTCTGAACTCCCCCTTTAAGACCTCTACCTCCACCTCTATGTCCTCTATCCCCGCCTCTACCTAGCTGGGCAGGTTGTGGGGAAACTGGTGCCTGCATCATAGGGTGAGGATCATGTTGCTGAGGACCACCTGAAACTCGAGGGAAAATCATACAATGTGCCTCGGATCACCACAAGCATAGCAAAACTTTGACTACTGTGGCTGAGCACCTCTCAACCTCGGGCAAACATTCCTATTGCGACCATACTCATAACATTTATACCAATGTCGCAACTGAGGAAACTGGGGCTGACCCGGTCGACCTGAACAATCACCTGAAGTACCATGAGTGACAGGGAAAGCTGACTATAAGGGCCTGGGAGGATGGCCTCTACCAAAAGTACTTCTACCTCCAAACGAGGTACCACTGAACATGCCTGCATGACGAGGCCTCTTATCCGGCCTACGATAGCCTTCTTGTGGCAGAATCGCCTCAACTCCATAGCCGACATTGGCCATTTCCTGAAAAGTGGCCTCACTCCTGGCTTGAGCTGCTATACCCGGCTGACCTGGCACAACTTCTTGAAACCTTGGAAGCAAACCTGCTCGAATGATGCTCTCCACTAAGCCTGCCGATATGACCATAGCATCCTGAAGAACTGATGTGGCTATGATCCCCTCGGGGACCTGAGCTGGGCCCACTGGAGCTGCTGGGGTCGGAACCTCCTCCTCAACCTAAACCTGAGGCTCCGCCACTGGTACTACTGCTCGGGGCTGAGCTCTGCCCCTACCTCGGTCTCTAGGACGGCCTCGACCTTGGCCTTTGCACCTAGCTGGAGCTGCTGCTGGGGCCTCGAGCTATGGAACAGTAGATGAAGAAGCGCGTGTTCTTGCCATCTGCGGAAGAATATAGAAATCCAATTAGCATTTGAAGAACAAATTCGCACGACAGGAAAGAATAAAGATGGAATTATTTTCCTAACTTTGTAGCTTCTGGGCAGATTTCTCCGTACCAATCCCTCAAACTCTACTGAGGTTATTCGTGAGTTGTGAGACCTATGTAACCTAGTGCTATTATACCAACTTGTCATGACCCAAATTTCCCACCATCGGGAGTCGTGACTATGCCTACTAATGGGAGTCGCGACGACGCTGGTAAGTGTCTGGACTATCGCGGCAAAGTAATGACAAGGCTAGAACCAGACACTCACATAAACATGTACAGTTCAATATATATATAAAACAAAAATTACACGAAGCAATATTGAATATTTGGGAAGGGAAAACATGCTTTGGGTAGCAATAAAATATAATGCCAAAAATAGAATAAAGGAACTTTAATTATGGAGAACAGGTAAATCAACATCTGCACGGCACCGACCATAGTGCTTTTACTCTCGTTCTCACCAAAATATTCAAATAAAGTGCACGACATCAACCTTCGTGCAAGGGAATAATTTCAACACATTCTCTTTTAACTCATTTCTTTCTCAACTAACACATGATATTAAATTGATCAACTAAACAAGACAATCGTGTCACATCATTTAAACAAAAGCAATTTATTCTTTCATAGAATCACAAAGAGTGCGAAATTATCAATTTAAGACCCACGATCATGCTTGACCCACAACATATAGATACTTGCCACCATGCTTATACGTCGGACTCCATAAATAACAAATACCAAATATAATCAACTTCTATTCCCTCAAGTTACGATAGATTAAACACTTACCTCGAAGGTTTATGGCCAACGCAATCCTTAAGCAATGCCCTTTCCTTTTGAATTTGGCTCCAATTCAATAGTATATATACACAATTGATTTAATATCATCAATAATACTTCATAAACTAATCCAAGTAGCTAAATATATTTTCCACAACATTCTGCCCGGAATAGTGAAAATCAACCCCGGGCCCATGTGGTCAAAACACGAGGTTCGAACCATTTTCCGATAACCAATTCACTCACGAGTTCAACCATATAAAAATTACAAATTTCGATAACGTTTCGGCCCTCAAATCCTCAAATCTATTCGAGAGGGTTTCTAAGTTTTTCCCGCTAAATTCACGGATTTAATTCCAAAACTAGTAGTAGATTCGGGTAATCTAGCCAAAATTAAGATAAGCACACTTACCCCATTGTTTTCACTGAAAATCTCCTGAAAATCGCGTCTCCCCGAGCTCCAATTTGGTAAAAATAGAATATGGGATGACTCCCATTTTAGAAAAAAAGAACCTATCCAGAAAATGCCGGGGGCACTGTTCGCGTCGGGTACTGTTCACGAGTATTTTTCAGGGGACTGTTCATGGTAATACTATTTCTGCAATTTTCTGAATTTTTTTTCCAAGTCCAAAATCACTCCGAGGCACCTCCGAAACACTCCCGAGCCCTGGGGGCTCCAAACCAAATATGCGCACTCATTCATAAACATCATACAAACTTGCTCGAGCGATCAAATCGCCAAAATAATATCGAAAACACTGAATTGAGCTTAAAATCTAAGAAATCTTTCAAATTACATAAACTTTCAAAATTTCCGATTTAAGGTCGAAACTCGTCAAACGACGTCCGTTTTCAACCAAACTTTACAAGAAGCACTTAACCAACATATATGACCTGTACCGAGCGTTCGAACCAAAATACGAGCCCGATACTGTTACTTTTTGATCAAATTTAATTTTCATTTTCCTTAAACATTTGTAGAAAATAATTTCACGGAAAAATTTATTTCTCAGCCTGGGACCTCAGAATTCGATTCCAGGCATACGCCGAGTCCCATATTTTTCTACGGACCTTACTAGATCGTCTAATCACGTGTCCGGGTCCGTTTACCAAAAATGTTGATCAATGTCAACTTTAACAATATAATATCAAAATTATTCAAAGTTTTCACATAATTCAGATATTTTATCATGAAAATTTTTTGGCTTCGTGTCCGGACTATGCCCAAAAATCGAGGCAACTAATAGTGATATTTACAAGGCCTTAAAAGCTCAGAATTACTGAGAAAATAAGTGATCACATTCATCCTAACCTCCGTAAGTATGAATATTTTGATATCTTTATTAGGATTTCAGATTTTGATTCGGACCAGATTTGGTCCGATTTGTGTTTATTTTATGACTATTCTCCGTCTATATTTGCTCTATTATTCACAAATCCATCTATTTTAGTTGAATCTTTTACTTACCGTTAAAAATAGGGTTCAAGATCCTTCCAAATCTAAAATAATTTTTTAATGCTCCAGCATATCTATCTCTTTGTTTACAATTTTTGTAACAATTATGACCGATCCTATTTACCCTAAAATTTAGGGTTTCTGATTTTTAAAGACGAACTAAATCTATGTCAATCTTTAGTATCTCTATCTCTGTGCATCTTTATTGTAGTTTTCCTTTGCTTATCTACGTTGATTTTACTTACCCTAAAATCTAGGGTCTTTGATTCTTCAAAATAAAAAAAATTGGTTTAGATCTTAATTATTCCATCTATCTGTCTTCGGGCATTTTTATTAAAGCTCTTTCGTATTTCTGCCTGTTTTTACTCACATTAAATTTAGGGTTTGCGTTATTTAATTATCTTTCCTTTAATGTTTATGTGTATCTGCCTCTATGCATCTTTAACTCTTGTCGTTAACCGTTAACTGATTTTACTTACCCTAATATTATGGTTTTTTAAATCTTTACAGAGATCTCAGTCTTTCCTTTCTTGTGTGATACTTATATATCCTTATTTTGTTCGATTTACCTGATCTCATTATTTCTTTACCTTATTTGGTCATGTACTTGACTATTGATTGATTATGTATCTTAATCTAAATAGTACCTGGCTAGTTTTATGATATTATGTTATGTTAATCGAGTGAAGCCGACCTTGAATTGATTCTACTTCTATTTTCATTCCTTATTAGTCTATGATTGGCCTATTACCTTATTTGTCTATTTCATTGAGTACTATTTAAACCCCTTCCTCACTCCGTCTAGACAAGAGTCGAACTCACTAATTCTCACAAAACAAACTTAAGCTCTCCTTTGCTCTCTTGTTCTGATTTCTGTGCTAAGTGTCTTTTAATTTTTGCCAGCTGAAAGCAAAGGCCAAAATTATTCTGGAACCTAATTGTTGTGGTGTACTTATTTGCTTTCCTACTTAACTATTATGCCCTAACTTTTGCAATTTCATTTTCTATGCTTTGCATGACTAGGCTGTTTCAATTCTCAGATGTAGGTCCTTTATATGATTGTATGATCTCATCTAGTAACACTGTTAACTTAGGACTAATGTTTTTTTCTAATAATATGAATCCTCCCATGGGTTAGCCTAAGGTTTAATCTATTTCATGCACGCTTTGTTAGTTCTATACATGTTTTGAACCTTGCATACTATATACTTGTAATCAGTTAGTTTGTGACTTAACTCACATGTCTTGTTTGTTTAACTCAAATATTTCCGCCTAATTGTTGCTGTGATTAAACTATGACTGTTTTGAATACCAACATGAGTATTAGCTTAATCAGATTTCAACTTGTTTGAACTATTTTCTGAATATGAATCTTGTTTGTTTCCTCGAGCAGTTCTGCCTGCAACTCTGTGTTCTGAACCTTCCTTCTCCTGAAATCGAACTATTTAAAAACTTGCACTTTATTCCTTTTATGTACTGATTTTTTAAAAACTCCGATTCTTAGTCCCTTAGGTTCTCAACTACCCCAGTGTGAGCACTGGCTAGGGTCCTTGAGACTTCTTTGAACTCTAACACAGTGGGGGCTAGTTTTTAAATCTTTTATGAATTCTTTACTGAGTGTGTGGTTCTGGTGTGAGCATTGCCTGGGTCTCTAAGTCTTTTTGAACTTTGACACATTGGAAGCCTCGTTTTAATGTGCAATGGATGAATCACTGCTATGCTTCAAAGCTGTTATATGGGAATACCCGGTTCCCAAGTTCATCTAGGTCTATGAAGGCTCCCTATTGTGTAGATACTACCATTATGTAATTTATTCTGCTATTCCGGTCTGTAATAACTATCTAATAATAGATTTGGGGATAATTAGTAAAGCTAGTGGTTCGTCTTATATCTTTTGTTAAAACAGGGTAAAAATCCTGCCTATAGGATGTAATTATGCTGATTGAATTGTGTGAGTACTATACCGTATTTAGAAATCCTGCCTATAGGACTTCCATAATCATCTTGATTCTGTATATTACATTTGCATACTAGAGAACCTACTTATAGGACTTTTGTTCGATTCTGCACATTAGAAATCTTGTTCGTAGGATCTATGCATGTTTTCAACAAATGTGCATTAACAGCCATGCCTATAGGACCTTGTTGTTTGAGCTAACCGTCATTCGTGGAAATTTATTTAATTTCTGCATACAAAACTAATAAGTATCATGCCTATAGGACTAAAACATTAGTTTCAAACCTCGAAATCATGCCTATAGGGTTTAAATCAATAGATATCATGCCTATTGGACTAAAGTCAATTTCAAATTTTAGAAATCATGCCTACAAGGTTTAGGTTAGTTCAGCAATTAGAAAGCATGCCTATATGAAATAAAAATCTATCATCACGAGTTAAAATTAATGTTATACCCAGAAACCACGTCTATAGGTCTATAATTAATAAGCTTGTAGAAATCATGCCTATAGAATTATGTTAATCGATTCCCAATTCAATCGCTATTGCCAGTAACTTAGGCAATGTATCTGTAGGCCTTAAGAATGATTATGCGTCTAAATTGTGACATATTACTGCCTGAAGTGCCTAGATTCATGCTGAATAAAATCAATAGGCAAACAATAGGTCAATGCTAGCCTTAATTAAATTGTCTTTATACTCTATTTTTATCATGTAGATATCCTACTTATATGATTCCAAAGTTAACGAAGCTTGCCGATTCAATTGCATGCTTTTGTTTCCTACGTGTGGAGGTCAACGTGAGCCCATACTTGTTCTTTATTTGAAATTCCTACTCGTTTTATTTGTCGCTTAGATTTCACAGTTTTAAGTAATATAGGTTGGTGTAGAACTATCCAAAATAGAGGTCCTAATACCTCCATGGCCATAGGTAAGGGACGGGTAGTGCACGCATAAGGAACGGGATAGAAACTCCTAGAACGCTTAAGTAACAACTTAAAGATAGTAATTGGGTAGTAAGGAGATAATAGTACGGGCGCTAATGCTACGGGTAACACCCTGACTTGAGAGAGTTACAAAGTATTGCATGGAATGATGCTATAGGCTAAAAAACTTAGGACCACCCCCAATACCCTTGTTTAACATAAATTAAATATTGTATTTGTACAAATTGTCTTCTCTCCTATTTATACTAATTCGCTTAATTTAAGTTCGGCCGGATCCACCGTTGTGGACCTCGAGGGGTGCCTAACACCATCCCTTCAAGGTAATTTCAAGCCCTTACTCGATCTTTGGTGATGTAAATTGGTACAACATGGGTTATCGATTATAGGTGCCCTAACACACCTTAATCCATTAGGTGGCAACTCTTTCAAGTCCAATTCCCTACCTCTTAGAAAAGAGTTGTCCCAGAAATGTCGAAACCAGATTTCGCAAGAAAAAAGGGTTGCGACAGTACATATAAGTATGATATTATAAAGGTTCTAAACTAATTTATGGAAGAAGAGTTGGATTCAATTTATATCTTGTTATGAGTAAAAAAAATGAGCTTGCCACTCAATATGATTATCAATATAATTAGAGAAATGTATGTTGGATTATATTGTTGTTGTTGCTAGTGTTGGTTATATTTGTTGTTGTTGGACTGTTGATGACCTTTACTGGTCTTTGGGATGTATTAAAAATAGGAGAGTTGTAGCCCTATTTTCCTTAAGTCATGCGACTAGCCAAATACGACGGTCATCATTATATATTAACGACAATATCATTTTACTAGTTGTAGATGCAAGAAGTTGTGTTGAGCTTGGTTGAGTAATAAGGAAGAGATCATACAGGTATGTTAAGGCTAAACTTTTCCCTTATTTTGGCATGATCCAGTAACTACATGTGCTAGATAATGAGACATAGAGAAAGTGCATATTCCTGAATTTATATACATTATCCTAGTCTAATAAATTACAGTATTCTCCCATATCGGGACCTATATTCAATTTAGTATTGTCTCCTTCCAGTCAAGAGAGTAGAGAGTGTATATATATATATATATATATATATATATATATATATATATATATATATATATATATATATAACATTTCCCTTATTTTGGCATGATCTAGTAACTGCATGTGCTTGATAATGAGACATAGAGAAAATGCATAATCCTGAATTTATGTACATTATCCAAGTCTAATATGTTATAGTATTCTCCCATATCGGGACCTATATTCAATTGAGTATTGTCTCCTTTCAGTCAAGAGAGCAGAGGGTCTATATATATATATATATATATATATATATATATATATATATATATATGTATATATACATATATAATATTATAGTATTTTCACCAGCATCGAGCTATAATTGATGGGCAGGCCCTATTGGACAACCTCCGATCAGATGGTAAGTTATATACCGAGTCTACTGTGGCCGAGCGCCTATGAGCAAGCTTAGAATGGCCAAGATACAGAGCCTAGTATGGCCAAGCTCCTATGAGTGAGCCTACTACGGTAGAGCAGTTACATATACTGAACCTTATAAGGCCGAACATCTATTTTACTTATTTTATTGAGAGAGTTGAGTCAATATCAGTAGGTAAGCATAACTTTAGATTATATTTGACTTCCAGTTACTTTCAATTATTATATTATAAGTTCAGTAGCAGCTTTTAGTTATTCTGTTGCCTTACATACTAGGTACATTATTTTGTATTGACGTTCATTTTACCAAGAATGCTGCATTTCATGTGTGCAGGTTCAGATAGACAGACAGGTAGACCTCCTCAGTAGGTGTTGCCCGATTTCACCTTGAGGTAAGCTCTACGTCCTACGAAGTTGCCGGGTCAAGAGTTTTATGTACATCTTGTATATATATGTATATATATGTTACGGGTAGGTCGAGATCCTGTTCATATCATAGTACATCAATTAGTAGAGGCTTGTAAACATATCCTGTCAGTTAGTACAACATGTTGAACTTGAATGCCTTGTATGTATATTTTATTGGTTTGCCAGCTGTAGTAGTTATGATGGCCTTGTCGGCCCAACTTTATATTGATATTTAATTTGAGTTAGCAAAATATCTTGTATTGTGGCCCACCGTAAAAATATGATATTGTATGTCCAGAGTCCCTTAGTTGCAAGTTGGTACACTAGGATAGATGAAGCACCGAGTACCGGTCATACCCCTAGGTTCGGGGCGTGAAAACTTCTGTAAGAACTTTTTCATATACAAACCCTTCAGAATCGGGGGTGCCCCCGCTATTTCATCAATCTGTGAGTTGTATGCTTCTACCTTTTTATCTTTGGCCTTAATTTTCTTTTTTCCCGATGCAATCCATTTAGTGAGCTACTCGAGCATCTTCATGATGGCAGGATCAGTTCCCGATCCATTATTGTTCAATTTTTCTTGTACGAGTTCGACCTATGAATAACTTCTCGTGATTTATCGAGTTCGATTCTGCTTGGTGGTCGATTCTGATTTTGGAGTTGCGCTCTCTCGGCCTGCTGAGTGTGTAGCATGTCAAGTATCATTTGAAGGCTAATTCAACCTTCTTCACCATTTTGTGCATTCTGATTGGCTACGTAGACGTCTCTATAGACGCTATTTTCAGGGTCGATGTCTAAATCCACAGGAATGGCGATAGGAGAATTGACATCAGCCGGATCTACGGCTTGTGGTTTGTCGGGATTGATTGGAGGCACTCCATTTTTTGGGACGACTATGTGCTCATTCTCGCCATGAAGGCCAATGATGATATCTATATGAGTGGGTAATAAATTAGATTTCGACATGTTGATTCATGAAATAAAAAACAGTTAAAAGAGGAAACGTAAAAGCAGTGTGTTTTATGAGGATTAATACTAGGCAAACACTATTATCCTTAGCTCCGTGCTATCCGCCCTAAAATTTGATAACAATTAAACTTATAATGTGGTTTTAAGGATATATGATTTCACCTAATACCAATTGATAAACGTAAAGATAAGTGATGCAAATTGACAATAATATAAAGCAAACCATTATTTGAACAGAGTCCTTGAGCTCGAACATACTCGAGCTAGTTATACAAGAATAATTAAAGACACAATAAGCTCAAAAATAAGAAAGTAAGCTGAGAAATAAAATATCGCTTTGACATTCATGAATGTAAGGTGTGTACAAATGATGGGGACTCCTCTTTATATGGTAGAGGAATCCTAATTATGGTATAACTCTAATTACATAAGTAAATCCCATGATTGGTACAAACAACCACCCTTGATTTGATCTGTTTCAAAATTTCCGCAGTGATCTTCGACCGGTTACAGATATCTCGCTTTTCTGTTATTTCACTTTAATCGAAGTCTGTCATACTTAGTCTCAATTGTTGCTAGCCTCGGTGTCGATGGGCACCTCGATTCTTGATCTCGATACCTTGTCTTCGTGCTATAGCCCGATCCATTACGAAGCTCGCCCTCGACGTAATCCTCAGGTCTCAATTAAATAGCAAAATTGGGCAAGCCTAATTTTAACCGTATACATTCATATTTAATGATCGCATGAGTAAGTAACATGTGGGGTAAAGAACAGAAGACAGTCGAACTCGAAGGCAATAATCTTGCTTGTTATCAAAGAAAATGATATTTATAAAGGCAAAATAAATGTTTGCCACCCAATAGAATTTAATGAAGAATATTCTGTAACATTAAGTGCATAGTCCGTTGCGGATAATATGGCATTCACTGCCTAGCGTTATACATTCTTCAATGGCCCTCATAATTTTCATTTAAGAGAGGCTTGATTCTAGTACCTTATTATCTAGGTGCAACTACAAATAGTAAGTCCTACTATTGGATACAAATTTTCTGACAACGCGTACACTATCTGATATTATCAAATTTTTGATAGAAGAATGCCACATTATCTCCTTTAATCCAAAATAATTGATATATGAAACCCCTTAATCTTGATTGAGTTAGGATGAAATTTTTTTGTCTTTAGTAGTTTCAAACTATAGCCAAGAACATTAATTAAAAATTAAGTGACAATTTACGGTGAGACGGTACGTAAGAATAAATCAAATAACATTGTAGCTTTTCAAATATTTTATATACTATTGCTAGCTAGCTAGTGGATTATAGTGATATTCAGAAATGCGCCACAACTTAACTACTAATAGTAGTGCTCGCACTTATTACCATTGATCAGT
The DNA here is from genome assembly GCA_034376525.1 of Nicotiana benthamiana. Lineage (NCBI taxonomy): Eukaryota > Viridiplantae > Streptophyta > Magnoliopsida > Solanales > Solanaceae > Nicotiana > Nicotiana benthamiana. The sequence goes on along the minus strand of CM067333.1, from coordinate 23,920,086 downwards.
GTTTTAAAAGGTGTTTAATTGGGGAAATCCTGAGGCGAGGCGCACCAAAAACGCCCCGAATCAATGATGTGGTAAAGTCTCAAGAGGAGTATACCCAGCAATTTGGGACGTACGCCCGGGCATTCGGGTGGCGTTTGAGTCTCGTGTTTTTAGTGAGGCGTAAGCCCCCCTCTCCCAGCTTGCTTGCAAAAGAGAAAAAATGAAAAGAAAATGTCTATATGCCTTTATTTTGTTTAAATATATCTAATTACATTTTGTATGTTCTTTCCCACTATAGTAACGTATACATGTCAATATGAACTCATTTGACGGTATTGAAAACTACGTACTCTTTTTAGCGTGAGAAACTATTGAATCTCACTACACATAGAATGGAGAATACAACCAAACCAGCTATCATAGCTCGGAATCATTGGACATTTACCCCATGGATAAAAATCTTAACTCAGTGTATTCCTTCATACAAGAAAATGCTATTAAACAAGAAAGACACAACCCAAATGAAATACTACCAAATGAGCTTGGCACAACAGAAAGAGATGAAAAGGGCAAGGAAAACTTAGGTCCAATCATTCTCTCCCAAGATGATAAAACCTGCCTATATGAACCAAGGTGTTTCTCGGTTACTATCAAAATCTTTGATAGAAGAATGTCACATCATCTCATTTGATTCAAATTATTTGATCTATGGAATCCCCCCGGACAGTTAATCTTGATTGAATTAGGATGAGAATTCTTTATAGTCAAATTTGGAAAGGAGGAGAATTTGATAAAGGCATTACACCAAGGACCATGGTTCCTAATAGGAAAAGTTTCTCTCAGTCAGAAAGTAGAAACGAAACTTTGTCCTAGAAGAGGCAGCACTGTCCTTTAAGGCTATATCAGTGCGATTGCTAGAATTAGCTAATTAATTTTATGACAAAAAGATATTTGAGAAGTTTGGAAGGAAGCTAAGGAAACTACTCAAAATTGATACATGCACATCAGCTATATCAAGGGGCAGATACGTGCGAATTTGTATACAAAAACCACAGACAACTCCAGTAAAAACATCCATCACTATTGGAGATCATAAACAAATGGTGATATACGAAGGAGAAAGTATGTTATGCACAGGTTGTGGAAGGATATGACACACCCTGAAATCGTGCACTCATAGACAAAAGTCCCCCTATCCAAACCAAGACTAAACTGAATGCTCATTTTCAAAGTCAATGTTGATGAGGAAGAGGAATGGAAAACAACTACCTTCCCCAGAAGAAGGAAATAGGGACTACCCCACTACAAGTCCAAACTACAACATCACAGTAAAAGAAGAAAAAAAATTCCACTCCAACTAGGGGTATCCAAGTCAGAATGTTTGATGCAAGCTCCGGTAAATTTTTTGAAACTAACACATTTCGATGCAACTCTAACACTAACCCCATATAGGCTAATTCTAATCACCCTACCAACACAAATCACGGGCTAAAGAAGAATACGCCCTCTTCAAAGAGCCACCTACCTGGGTACAACCCAACACAAATACAAAGAGGAAATCGGGTTCAACAGGTGAATACCCAACTATCAGCAAAGAAAAGGGGCCTGCAAACTCAAAAAGTCTAGTCCAAACGACCCCCAGAGAAAATATAACAACAGTCCCAAAGGGAACAAGTGGGGTCCTGTCAAGTCAACAAAATACAACCCAACAAATTACCACTACCGTCACAGGGGCCTATACCTTAAAGCTTGGGTGATTTGGCATTTTCGTCAACTCAACCGGATACACATTTAATTTAAAATCGCAGGAATTAGACACAATTTACGAAACCCAATTCATGGGTGATTATTTAACTTTGATATTAGTGATGGCTCTTGATTACCCCCAAAACCCCTTAATTAATACCAGCCGAAAAAAGAGAAATCCAAATAAACCCAAAAATAGACCAACCTAGAAAAGCCTCGGCATTTTGACTTCCACCCCACAGCTACCAGACCACACTCCGGTGTTTTGACTGAAAGTGGAACTCCAAGGTCAACGCCTATGCTACAATTTTCAGGTGGAAAATCAGCCAATCACCCTCAATATCGAAAACTCGGTTCATCTAGCAAGGGTTACAATGGAAACCCAAAACAAGGGTTTGGCGACATTTGGAACCCAATTCTAGCTATCGAAGATTCTACAAAGCAGTTTCAATCTACTGCAGCCAACCAATGATGCTCCATCAGTGCATAACCTCATGCAACAAATCTTTAACTCGATCCCTTTCTTCTGAGACCCAGCGACGAATTGGTAAAAAAGATCCTATTATCCACTAAGGACGGACTCCCTATGGCTGGAGGCACCAGCACATTGAAATTCAATGTGGACTACAGCAAAACCCTAATACTACTCTTCACCAAAACACTTTCCAAATGTGGATTGAGCTTGGTTTCTCATTAAAGACATGGAGTACTGAAACCACTGTTGACAATGACTTTAGTCATGAGATCACAGATGCCAATAGCAAGGGGAAGTAAATTATGCCTACCCGGGGAAGGAAAAGGCACCAGTAGTGGATCTCTAAACAAACCACAACCCCCTAATGAACTTTATCATGTGGAATGTTAAAGGGGGCAAACAACGTGAAGTTCCATAGACACTGCTCAGAGATGATCAATATCCACAGGCTAACCATTTTGGTGCTGTTCGAGACAAAGATGACATATCACAAGAAGCTTACAAATGAACTGCAATATGACTTGCATATCCAGTTCCCAACAGTGGGTCACTCTGGAGGCATCATCATTATGTGTAAAGAAAATTTAATCCAGGTGGATAAAGTATCAGTCACATCCCAAGGGATCTATGCAATGGTCAAGGTACTACCATCTAACCCCTCTTGGTTATTCTCCGCTATTTATGCAAGCAACTATCATGAGGATAGGAAAACCCTTTGAAGGAAAACAGAGAGATATTTCAAATAACATAAATGGTGGTTGGTTAGTGGGGTGGGTATTTAACAAAGTTTTATAGGCAAAAGACAAGTTTGGTGGAAATTACATTAATAAAAACAGACACAACTTATTCTAGAATTGCATTAACCAGTTTAGATTAGTTGACCTAGGCTACAAATGTAGTAAATACACATGGATAACCAAGAGATATAGGAACAAGAGAAACCTAATTCTGAAAAAAAATTGATATGTGTTTTGCTAATAACTGCTGGATCAATGAATATCCTTAAGCCTCTGTAACCCACTTACCTAGGACCCACTGTGATTATTGCTCCCTTCTTGTTAAGTTAAAAAATGCCCCCCAAAATGTTAATACAAGGCCTTTAGATTTAAGGCCATGTAGTGCAGTTACTCTGCTTTTTGTAGCCTTATTTAGGGCTCCTTTCCACTGCACTCCACCTTACTTCCCTCATCTCAAAGGTTAAGAATTAATGTCACTAATTGGAACAAACACATCTTTGACAACATATTCCACAAAAAGAAGTGATCGTTGGCCAGGATTGCTTGTATCTAAAAATCTCCAAACTACTAGTTTAGTTAATTCTCCCTAATTTAGTAAACACCTTAATCAAGTAATTAGACTCAAACCTCAAAAATGAAAAAGATTTATGGAAGTTGAAATCTATAATTAACTAACTGATGGTGGTGGCAATACCAAAATATTCCACACTTCTACTCTAAATAGAAAGAGGAGAAATAAGATCCTCTAGCTCAAAGATGAGGCTGGTAACTAGCAACATGAGCCCCATAAAATCAAAGAATCCATCACCAGATTCTTCATTTCTCTTTACACGTCTTCACACACCAATCCCTCTTCTCTACCTATACTTCAATCTCACAGGGCCATACACTGTCCATAATACAAATGGCCAATCTGGCCCTACCTCTTAGAGACAGTGAGATCACAAGAGCAATATTTTCTTTCAATATTTTTAAAGCTCCAGGACATGATGGATTGCATCTCTTCATTTACCAAAAATACTAGATATTATGGGGAAAGATGTTATCTAATTCTGCAAAGATGGCTCCTCATCCAAAATAATGCACGCCCAAATGAATGAGATCCTCTTATGCCTGATACTAATATTCCCTAGGCCTTCATGCTAAAAACTATTTGGCTCATAGGTCTCTGCAATACTATCTAAAAAAGCGTGATAAAAATCTTAGTGAATAGAATCAAGCCCTACCTACCCCACATAATTGGTCCTAGTCATGTTAGTTTCCTATCCAGCAGAAGAGCTTTTGACAAAGCTATTATTGTGTAGGAATACGTCTCCCACTTTAGAAAAATGAAAGATAAAAAACTTCACATGATCCTTAAGATTGACCTGGAAAAGGCTTTTGATAGAATTGAGTGGTCCTGTATCATGGACACCCTCCATGCTTTCAACTTTCCCAAAATATTATCAATCTCATTTTGTCCTGTATAAGCTCCTCCTCCATCTTGATTCTGGTTAATGGAGACCAAACTGATCCTGTCAAATCATCAAGAAACATAAGTGTCACGACTCTAATTCACCAATCGTAAACCTGTCATGACGGCGCTCAGTCTTCGCGACTAGGTAAGCCTAACCCATTGCGAAAATTCAACAATCTTTACGAAAATGATAAACAATACTAATAACATATGAAAATGTATAGGGTGCCGCCTGGCACATACACTTCAACACATAATAATGTAACGACATCCGAGACCCGAAAACCCACGGACAACACAGGCTAAGAGTAGAAACATAACATACAGATCTAATATCCGAAAGTGTCTACCACAACGGAATACAAGAGTGAAACTACTAACTAAAAATGGTAGAGTAGAAGGAGAATCTTTGGATCTGCGGACACGGCAGATGCATACCTCAAGTCTCTAAGTGAAATGCTCCCCGACAGCTACTAGCGGTATGCCTACTCAGATGTACCTGGATCTGCACAATAAAAGTGTGCAGAAGAGTAGCATGAGTACACAACAGCAGTACTCATTAAGTGCCAAGCCTAACCTCGATAGGGTAGTGACGAGGAAGGTTGAGGCCCTACTGAGGTAAACAAAAGAATATTACAAAATGAGTAGACAGAAGGAAATACAGTAAAGCTCGAGTATCTAACAGAACAGTAAGTAAAACTAAAAAGGCTACAAATGCAAATCTATAGTACAAGATCGATCTCTACATGCTATTTACCTTCTGGGATCTCCTGGTATCTCGAGGATCTCCTGGTATCCTCATTATATACACAAGGGATCTCCAAGTATCCTGAGGATATCCTAGTATCCTCATCATATACACAAGGCATCTCCAAGTTTCCCGAGGATCTTTTGGTATCCTCTAGTTAATCAGTTCTGCGCTGGGGATCTCTTAGTATCTGCCAGTTAATCAATCCTGTTCCAGGAATCTCTTGGTATCCCACACTTCCAAATCTTGGAACAAAGTACGAACATGGGAGCTCCCGGGATGTCGTCTCGTAGTCCCAATAGTAAACACACCACAACAAACCAATATTTAACAAAAGTATCCAATTGCGACCAACAAGTAGAATCTAAAGTCTAGCATGCTTCACAAGAAAAGACATATATTGTAGTTTAGGCAAGTAGAGGAAATAAGTTACTCACATGCTTTCCTAAGCTAAAATAAGTGAAAATGTATTTTTAACAGTTAAACATGTGAAGAATACGCAACCTAAATAAGTCAAGTAGGGTGAATTTCAACAAATAGCACAAATACAAACCCGTCACCTTGCGCACAAGGAATTTAAACAACAACAAAGATATCCTAAGGGGAGAGGTCTTAGACACGCCACTTACCTCGAATCAGTACAAAGCTGCAAAGAAACAATGCCCTTGCCACGAGTATCCCACTCCGACTGGTCCAAATCTATTCAAAAAAATTACACATTATAAATAACATCGCAAGTAACTAATTATTTTATTAAAATTAAAGCTAAGGCGCGAAAATGGGTGAAATGACCAAAATGCCCCTCAGGCCAACGTCTCGGAATTGAAATATTTTAACATTTTTAGAAACCTCGTACTCTCACGAGCCTAACCATATAAAAATCTCTCAAATGGGATGTCTAATGCCCCCTCAAAACCCAATAGTTTAGCCAAAGAAGTTTTACCCAAATTATCCAATTTTTGATCCAAATTTCGAATTTAAATGATGCATTTACCCACAAAATGGTGGAATATAACCAAAAAGGATCATAGAAACGTTACCCAATAATCTTTTCTTCAAAACTCACTCAAAATCGCCTTCTCCCGAGCTTCAATTAAATTTTCAACTTATGAAATTAGACCCTCAGATTTCTCTTAACTGAACAACAATTTTCGATTTTGCGAACCAGGGACCGCTTTTCTGGTCCCGCTTTTGCCGAAAAACAACTACCTCTGCAGCCCTCACTAATCCCCTCAGCTTCCGCTTCTGTGGTCCCCCACTCGCAGAAGCGAGTCTGCCTCTCCGGGAACACGACCGCTTCTGCGGTTCCTCGCCTCATGTTCCCCTTAGGCTTTTGCAACTGACCAGCCTCTTATGCGACGCCGCTTCTATGGTCCCCAAGCCGCAGAGGCAGAAACAACAAAAGCCTGCAGCATAAGTATCATTATAACTTCCAAAACCAACCCGTCGAGCATCCGAAACGCACTCGAGGCTCCGAGACCTCAACCAAACCTACAACCCTATCCCTTAACATCATCAAAACTTGTACCCATCCTTAAAACACCTAAAACAACTCCAAAAACTTTAATTAATCAATGATTTGAACTCCAAACTTCCAAGACTTAACCAAACTCGCTTTCGATTCAAAGCCTAACCAAAACACGTTCGATTGATCTAAAAGTTTGCATGCATGTCCCAAGTGACATGACGGTGCTACAACAACTTCTGGAATCCCATTCCGACTCTCGGATAAAAAATTTACTATCGGATCGGAAACTTCAAAATTCTAACTTTCGGCATTTCTACCCTAAATGAGCTACGGACGTCCAAAATACATACCAAACACGCTTCAAACAACGAAATCACATAATGGAGCTAACTGAACAATCGAATTTATATTCTGAGGTCGTCTAAACATTGTTTTGTTTACGGACCATTTTTCAACACTTAAGCTCTCATTTAGGGACTCAGTGTCCCAAAACATTACGAATTCTATTACCGAACATCCCAGTAAACCAAAATAGCATAAATGAACTTAGGGGTAGTAGTTAATGCGGGAACGGGGTATAAATTCCAAATACTTCCGGCCGGTTCGTCACAATAAGACAATGTGACCCTCTATCCTCTTATTTGTTCAACATGTTGTTAGATAATACGCTTAACGCTAGAGGGGGGGGGGGTGAATAGCGTTATAATAAAAATTAGCGTAAACTTGCGGAATTTAAAATTTGCAGGAAATAAATAAGTGCAATCAATAAGAAAGAACACACCGAAGTATTCTGGTTCACCACAACCCGTGGCTAGTCCAGTCCCCGAGAGACTCTCTCAAGATTTCCACTAACTTGTCAAGCTTCTGGGTGCTTAACAAACCTTTACAACTTGAGGACACAAGCCTCAACACCTTTGCTCGGAGATACAACACTCCAAGACTTCAACCAAGGAAACACAAGTTCCTTCTTACAACAAGAGAATAACAATTCTCTCCAAGTGTACAAAACACTAAGCACTCAAGCAAGACACTCCTTAATGAGTAGATATGAGTAAAAGAATACGCTCAAGATCGCAACAACTTTCGACAAGAGTTTGGCTCTCAAAAACTTATGTAATGAATATAAAATGATAAGCAATAGAGTATGCAAGCTTATAGCAATTATATGATCAGTTGTTGTGTATTTTTGTACTTAAAAAACACTGAAATGAAGCCGTATTTATAGTTGAAAAACTTGGCATTACCATTGCCTAATTGCCAATTAAGAGTTGCTGATTTTACTGTGTGACAATCGATTGTCAAGAAGCCACAATCGATTGTTTGCCAATCGTTCCAAGAATCAATCCAAGATTTTACGCTTAACAATCGATTATCCAAGATCAACAATCGATTATTGGCAACGTTCAAAAAATCATTTCCAGATTTTACGTAAAACAATCGATTATACAAAATCAATACTCGATTATTCAGCAACGTTCAAAAAATCCTTTCCAGATTTTAATTTCAACAATCGATTATACAAAATCAATAATCGATTACCTGACGGTATTTGAAAACTTTACGACAACGGTCAGCTTCACAATCGATTGTGCAATGTTAACAATCGATTATTTATCAGACTTTGAAAATTATTTTAGACACTGCCTCGTGACAATCGATTGTTATATATTCACAATCGATTATTTAATAACTTTGAAAAAGTCTGGAAGACACTGCCTCAACACAATCGATTGTCATATGTTCACAATCGATTATTTTGTGACTTTGAAAAATCTGATGGACACTGTCTCTTCACAATCAATTGTCATTAACTTCACAATCAATTATTTTGACACTGTCTTGGCTTAACATAATCGATTATCATAAGTACATAATCGATTATCTTAGTCCAGATTTTAGAGGCATGTTTAAAAATTATTTTGACCAAAGTAAATATGCATGATTTAAAATCATTTAGCATTAAATTAAACATGCATGATTTTGTAAAAATAATTTTACGAGAGAAGCCATGTCATCAGTCAAGTTGTCGGATCAAGATCACAATTAAGAACGACTTATGTAAAACTATAAAACTTGGTCTTGTGCTTGAATCTCGTTATATATATCAATTGTGCGCTTGTACTTGAGCTTCGTCATATGTCAATTTACGCTTGTTTGTCATTCATCAAAACCTACACATATGAACACACGTTTTAGTATAATGCTTTGAGAACGTGTTTCCAACAATTTTCCCCTTTTTGATAATGGCAAACTTTAAGCGGGATATGCAAATTAAACAATTCATAATGACGATTCAAGACAAGTAAAGATATGCAACAAGTATGCAATTAGTTCCCCCTCAATATATGAATTCCCCCTCAATTTAAGCTAATAAGAATTGAGAGTGCATACCCGTTATCTTCCCCCTTTTTCCATTAGCAAAAAAATGTAATAAGATGGAAAGGATTAAAAAAAACTTGTTTATTTATTGAAAATAAAATGTGATTACTTAAAGAGAGTACAATAACTCAAATAATAGCAGTACAATCGATTATTGATACAGGATAATCGATTATTAGACGACAGAAATCGATTTTTCTGAAGAAGACTCGATTATTGCACGTCATGCTTTATAATTCCCCCTACCTTTAGGGCGATACCTGCAAAAATTCGTTAGACGTCTCCGACACTCAAGTCAGTAATTTGTAAAGAAATAGTAATTTAAACTAGTGTGGTCAAGTGAGATCGTGATCTCTTAAGAAGTGTGTCCTAGGGTGTTCTTAAGAGTGTTTCGGGTACTTACCTTTTCTCCGACGTCGCCAATTACCTATTCGAGAGGGTGATCTTTGATTGTCCTCCACTCGTTAGGCGTTTTCGTTTCATTCTCCAATTGTGGCGCTTCCTCCGTTGGCTGTTCCAAGATTTCATCTTTATTTTCCTTAGGCGTTTCCTTTTGTATTTTGTCTTTCAAGCTATCTAAAATACCTGCAAGATCAAAACCTGAATCCTTTCTCGCCAAGCGAGCATTATTTTCGGAAAATACAACATGAGGGGATTCCTCCACAGTTTCGGTTCTTTTATTAAAAACCCTATATGCTTTTCTACGTGAAGAATAACCAATGAAAATTCCCTCATTGGACTTAGCATCAAATTTTCCCAATTGATCTTTTCCATTGTTATGAATAAAAACTTTACAACCGAATACTCTAAAATGGGAGATATTTGGTTTCCTTCCCTTGTAGAGTTCATAAGGGGTCTTCATGGGTATTGGCCTTATGACTACTCTATTTAAGATGTAGCATGCGGTACTCACGGCATCCGCCCAAAAATGTTTGGGAATCTTAGCCTTTTCGAGCATGGTTCTAGCCATCTCTTCGAGACATCTATTTTTCCTTTCCACCACCCCATTTTGTTGTGGTGTTCGTGGAGCGGAAAAGGTATGCTCGATACCGAGTTTGTCACAAAAGTCCGCAAAGAGATTGTGATCAAAATCTCCCCCATGATCACTTCTAATTGATGTGACGGTTGTTTCCTTTTTGTTTTGAACACGTTTAAGGAAATATTTAAAATTCTGAAAAGCATCACTTTTATGGGCAAGAAATAGAGTCCAAGTAAATCTGGAATAATCATCAACAATAACAAAAGCATAACGATTTCTACCAAGACTTTCAATGCGAGATGGTCCAAGCAAATCCATGTGAAGCAATTGCAATGGTCTAGTAATTGAAACAATATTTTTCGATTTGAAAGATGCTTTTGTTTGCTTCCCTTTTTGACAAGAATCACAAATAGAGTCATTTTCAAATTTCAAATTGGGAACACCAATAACTAAGTTTTGGGAAATCAATTTGTTCAAAAGATGCATGTTTATATGTGCTACTCTACGATGCCATAGCCAAGTATCATCCTCTTTGCTCATAAGGCAATCCACATATTCGGATGAGGAATTAGCAAGATCAACCATATAAATATTATCCACTCTAAAACCACGAAGGATAGTTTTGAAATCACTACGTCTAAATACTAAGCATTCATCCGAATCAAATAAGGCAAGATTTCCCTTGTCACATAATTGACTTATGCTCAAGAGATTATGCTTTAAACCTTTAACAAGTAATATATGCTTAATAGAAGAATTTTCATCCTTACCGACCGATCCGATGCCGATAATCTTTCCTTTATTGTTGTCACCAAAAATAACACTTCCTCCTTCTTTGTGTTCTAGTTGAAGGAATTTGGATTCGTCTCCAGTCATGTGCTTGGAGCATCCACTATCAAGGTACCATAGTACACTTGATCCCTTCAAACACACCTACAAAACAAATTAATGCGTTTTAGGTACCCATGCCATTTTGGGTCCTTGAGGGTTAGGCATATCATAATGATGCAATTGAGTGATATGTCTATGTCGTGTAAAACATGCAGGAGCAATATGACCAATTCGTCTACAATAATGACAAGTCACGTTGGGATTATGCATCCTTCTAGGTTCATAGTAATTAGACGGACGAAAATTGTTCACTCTATTTTCGACACTATGGCTATTGCGCATTTCATGGAAGTCATTTCTCCTACTATTATGGGCAGCATTTCTAGAATAATTGTTTCTAGGTTGAGGGCCATTTCTAGGTGTTCTAAAAGGTTCAAACTTCCTTCTAGTGTGTGGCCTAGAATATGCATCATTTCTAGAGTGGTTATTTCTAGGTGGAAAGTCATTGCTAGGTCTCCTAAAATGTTCAGCATTCCTTCTAGCATTTGGTCTAGCATGCATGTTGGTTCTAGTATTGCTATTTCTAGGATGAGCATTTGTTTTATTAATCCTAGGTTGAGCCTTAGGTGGTTGGGGTTTGGCTTCAACCTTTTCTTTAGGCTCATTCTTAAAACCTATACCATGCTTGGTTGACTTCAAATTAACAAGAACCTCATTCAAATTTTTATGAGAGGAATTAAACTTATCTAAGGTGCCCTTATGCCTTTCTACTTCATTTTTGAGATGCATGTAAGAAGTACAATTTCTAATAGAACTTTCGAGCTTGTTGGCGCTTCTCTTACCGAAAAACTTGTTTTCCTCTTTCAACTTCTCATTTTCTAAAATCAGTTTTTCCAAATCCTTTTCTTTCAATGAGAGTTGTTTTTCAAAATCTTTTTCTTTTGAAGAAGCATTTTCTTTTATGCTTTTAACAGTTTTTGAAGCTTTAATAAATTCACTATATAACTCATCAAAAGCATTTTGCATTTCTTCAAGGGAAAAGAAATTTTTAGAAGAGATTTGACATACCTCATCTTGCTTGTCTTCTTGTGCCATAAGACAAAGATTTGCGCTTTCCTCTTCTTCTCCTTCGCTTGACTCATCTCCGGAGTCTCCTCCCCAAGATATATATGCACGTTGCTTTTTGATAGGTTTCTTTTCCTTTTTGATGTTTGGGCAATTTGATTTGATGTGCCCGGTTTCTCCGCATTCATAGCACTTTATTTGTTCTCCTTGATTTTTGCCCTTTCGTTCATACTCTTTTCGCATGAACTTTTGAAATCTTTTGATAACGAGTCCAAACTCGTTGTCTCCGTCCTCATCAACTTGCGGTTGGCTTGTGCTTGCCTTTAGAGCGATTCTTTGCCTCCTTTGATCATCAACAAGAGGGTTAAGTATAGTAGATTCATAAGTCTTAAGATTACCTCTTAATGCGTCGATGGTGACATTTGAGATGCCAATGGACTCTTGAATCGCGTCGGCCTTTGATCGCCATGCCGGAGTGGGACTTCTAAGGATTTTTCGGACAAGTTCCCTATCCGTGAAAGTCTTCTTGAGAGCATGTAGGTCATTTACGATTATTGAAAATCGTTCAAACATTTCATCCACCTTTTCACCTTCCTTCATGTGAAATAATTCATAAGCATGGGTTAGGAAATCTATTTTGGCTTCCCTTACCTGGTCCGTACCTTCGTACGTAATTTCCAGCTTGTCCCACATTTCCTTCGCCGTTGTGCAACACGATATTTTCCTGTAATCGTCAGCATTTACAGCACAATATAATAAATTAATTGCCTTAGCATTATTTTGCACCTTTCGGATATCATCCGCGTCATATTCTTCTTCGGACTTGGGAACCCATTTGTTTTCAACCTTTTTAGTTGGAGTTTGATTTCCCTTTTTTTATCACCTTCCGGAGAAGAAAATTGTTTGCTTGAACGAAGATTTTCATCCTCTCCTTCCAGTACGTATAGTTTGTACCGTTGAATAGTGGTGGTCGGGTGGAGCACTGTCCTTCCCTATTCCTGCAAAAGAGTCACGAGTAGAAGCCATGGAAGTTTCTCTCAAACTGTTAAGTCTTCAGAGAGTTGGGCTCTTATACCAATTGTTATAAAAACAAAAATAATATTCATCAAAACATGAATCAATCAATAATAATTGATACCAATTGTTAACAAAGACATATCAATCGTTAACACATATCAACTATTACGTTTTTATCAAAAATATGATAAATAACCGAAATTCCCCCTTGATGCAATAAGGTGTCGTGCTTGATGCATCTACTACAATATTGTAGTCTTCAAGCACACCTGCAAATGTACCTAAAAATAGGTTTTAGGTACCCAAACACTTTTGGGTCCTTGGGGGTTAGGCAAATAATAATCATAGCCATAAGATAAATCCCTATGTTTCGTAAAACATATAGGTGCTATGTGCCCTACCCGGTTGCAGTAGTGACATACCACGTTCGGGTTGTGCCTATGCCTAGGTTGTGCCAAAAATATTCTAGGTGATCTAATGTCATTCCTAGAAGTGTTGAAATTCCTAGAGTAATTTCTAGGTGGTCTAGTATAATTCATTCGAGACTTATCAACAAAAATCCTAGAATCATTTCTAGGCGGTCTAAAGAGATTTATTCTAGACTCATTCCTAGGATCATTTCTAGGTTGCCTAAAAATATTATTTCTAGGCTCACTTGGTAAATTCCTAGAATTATTTCTAGGTGGTGCATCATGATTTCTAGCATGATTCTTATTCTTTTTACGCCTTCTATTTTTCTTAGGCTTTTTCGTCTTGATCCCTTCAACAATTTTAGGAGCATCTATACTGCGTTTTTCTAGTATGTTTCTAAGTTCTACGTTTTCTAATTTCAAAGAATCACAAGATAAACAAATAGTTTATCAATTGAAGAAGATTCATTCATCGCTTTAATCTTATTTCTAAGATCAAGATTGTCATTTTTCAAAAAATTATTTTCTTCTTCCAAAAACTTTGTTTTGGCCGTGGCCTCATTGGCGATTTTTGAAGTCTTTTTCAATTCATAAAATAATTCTTTAAAAGCTATTTGTAATTCTTCAAAAGTGTAAGAATTAGAAGTACTTACCTCTTTTTCTTCGTCGGCCATGAGGCATCGTGCATTTGGTTCATCACACGAGCTGTCCACTTCTTGAGGTGTATTTTCGTATTTGTCCTCAAGCACATCCCACATCTCTTTAGCACTTTTGCAGTGGGAAATTTTCCTATTGTCCTCCTGATTCAAAGAGCTATACAACATATTGATTGCCTTGGTGTTATATTCACTTACCATGGCTTTCCCAACTTGTGTTGTCATTTGTTCACCATACTTGATGATTTGCCATAGACGAAAGTTGTTAGATTGGATGAAGATTCTCATCCTATCTTTCCAATATGAGTAATTGCTTCCATCAAATATTGGAGGCAAAAAGGTGCAAAATCCTTCACCTATTCCTGCACAAGCACTACTAATAGAAGCCATAGAAAAATACTCTCAAACTGTTAAGTCTTAAAGAGAGTTAGGCTCTGATACCAATTGTTAGATAATACGCTTAACGCTAGAGGGGGGGTGAATAGTGTTATAATAAAAATTAGCTTAAACTTGCGGAATTTAAAATTTGCAGGAAATAAATAAGTGCGATAAATAAGAAAGAACACACCGAAGTATTCTGGTTCACCACAACCCGTGGCTAGTCCAGTCCCCGAGAGACTCTCTCGAGATTTTCACTAACTTGTCAAGCTTCCGGGTGCTTAACAAACCTTTACAACTTGAGGACACAAGCATCAACACCTTTGCTCGGAGATACAACACTCCAAGACTTCAACCAAGGAAACACAAGTTCCTTCTTACAACAAGAGAATAACAATTCTCTCCAAGTGTACAAAACACTAAGCACTCAAACAAGACACTCCTTAATGAGTAGATATGAGTAAAAGAATATGCTCAAGATCGCAACAACTTTCGACAAGAGTTTGGCTCTCAAAAACTTATGTAATGAATATAAAATGATAAGCAATAGAGTATGCAAGCTTATAGCAATTATATGATCAGTTGTTGTGTATTGTTGTACTTAAAACACTGAAATGAAGCTGTATTTATAGTTGGAAAACTTGGCATTACCGTTGCCTAATCGCCAATTAAGAGTTGCTGATTTTACTGCGTGACAATCGATTGTCAAGAAGCCACAATCGATTGTTTGCCAATCGTTCCAAAAATCAATCCCAGATTTTACGCTTAACAATCGATTATCCAAGATCAACAATCGATTATTGGAAACGTTCAAAAAATCATTTCCAGATTTTACGTAAAACAATCGATTATACAAAATCAATAATCGATTATTCAACAACGTTCAAAAAATCCTTTCCAGATTTTAATTTCAACAATCGATTATACAAAATCAATAATCGATTACCAGACGGTATTTGAAAACTTTACGACAACGGGCAGCTTCACAATCGATTGTGCAATGTTAACAATCGATTATTTATCAGGCTTTGAAAATCATTTTAGACACTGCCTCGTGACAATCGATTGTTATATACTCACAATCGATTATTTAATAACTTTGAAAAAGTCTGGAAGACACTGCCTCAACACAATCGATTGTCATATGTTCACAATCGATTATTTTGTGACTTTGAAAAATCTGATGGACACTGTCTCTTCACAATCGATTGTCATTAACTTCACAATCGATTATTTTGACACTGTCTTGGCTTAACATAATCGATTATCATAAGTACATAATCGATTATCTTAGTCCAGATTTTAGAGGCATGTTTAAAAATCATTTTGACCAAAGTAAATATGCATGATTTAAAATCATTTAGCATTAAATTAAATATGCATGATTTTGTAAAAATTATTTTACGAGAGAAGCCATGTCATGAGTCAAGTTGTCGGATCAAGATCACAATTAAGAACGACTCATGTAAAACTATAAAACTTGGTCTTGTGCTTGAATCTCGTTATATATATTAATTGTGCGCTTGTACTTGAGCTTCGTCATATGTCAATTTGCGCTTGTTTGTCATTCATCAAAACCTACACATATGAACACACGTTTTAGTATAATGCTTTGAGAACGTGTTTCCAACACATGTGTATGGAAAGACTCTTTAGGCTAATTAATGAAGCTGTTCAGGCTAAGGGGTGGTGCCCAATCAGCATCAACAGGTTTGGACCAAAGATCTCATCTATTATTTAATGATGAAAACTTTATTTACCAGAGCTGACCAAAAAAGTTGATCCACGATCATCAATACTTTAAACTCTTTTAATCAATATTCAAGCCAAAAAATTAACCTCACAAAATCAAGAGTCTTCTTCTCTGCCAACTGCCAATCCCACAGATCGAGGCTAACTCTGCCAGTTTATCCATCCAAGCCTTATCTACTTTTGGCAAATATATTGGATTCCCATCTTCCATAAAATGCCAGTTAATAGTGACTTTTAATTCATCATTGGCAACATGCACTTCAAATTGATTGGATGGAAAACACACTTCCTAAGCATGATCAGGAGAACTACCCTAGCAAAAGTTTCACTGAATAGCATACCAAGCCATATCATGCAATTCATTAAACTCCCTTTAAAAACCACAAAAAAATCGATAAAATTCAAAGAAACTTTATCTGGGGTATTGCACCCAACAATAAGAAAATGCACCTAATAGGCTGGAACATAATTACCAAGCTTAAAAACTAGGGAGGGTTAGGAATCCAAAAAAGCTTGTTTAAAAATAAAGCTATTCACTCGGGCATTGAATGGTGACTCTTTCATAACACCTCCTCTCTATGGTCAAAGACTCCGATTGCCATGCACTATTACGACCCCCTCCCCCCCCCCCCCCAAAGAAATCAAAATTCTCTACTTGGAAGGGTATTCTAAAAGGTTAGAATACTTGCAGAAAAGACATAAAATAGGTGGTGCACAAAGATGACAGAATCAGCTTTATAAATGACTCCTAGATCTCCAACCACCCACCTATCAGGAACATGATTAAGGGTCCTCTCACTCAAACTAATATTCCAGCTAAAGTAGCTACTATTTATAAAAATGAGGCTTGGGACACGTCCTCCATATACCTGAGCATCTCTCCTAACATCATAGACTTTTTTTCAACTACTTTCATTCTTTCCAATCGCAAAAAGGAGGAAAAAATATTTGGGAAAAACTAGCAATGGCCTCTTCACCACTTAATCAACCTATTATCTCCTTACTAACAAACTACCAAAAGGTGGAAGATGATAACAATAACTACATGTGGATCTGGAAATTGAAGGTCCCTAACAAGATTAAAACGTTCATATGGCTCTTATACCATGAAGGATTCCCAGAGGGGTCTATCTCCATAAAATAGGGGTTCAATGCAACCTTATGTGTTGTTTCTGCTATTGACACCTCTACACACATCTTCATTGATTGCTCTAATGCAAAATCATTCTGGTAGAAGCTAACCTCACAAAGCACCACAACAATCTAAAGTTAGCACCGTATATTGACTAGTAGATCCTGGTCTAATACTTGGTCAACCCTAAGAAGAAAATCATTCAACAACATTCTTAGTTGGGAAGCCTCTTTCCTTTTAGCTTCTAGCAGCTCTAGATTACTAGGAATAACAACATCTTCAACAACAAAAGGGATAGTATCCTTACTTCTGTTGTATTGGATAAGGCTATTGAGTATATTACTATATCAGTTAACCAAATACTTATAAAAGAGAAGACCAATTGGGTTAAATGGGTTCCCCTCTAATAGGACATTACAAGATCAACACCGACGGGGCTACTTTAGGGAATCCTGGGAAGGGTGGTGCGGGAGGATCTTTCAGAAACTCCAGCGACAACTAGGTACTGGGATTTATGGGAAGTCTGCCTCATACCACAAACACCCAAGCTGAACTACATGCAATGCTGCAGAGATTACAAATTCTAGAGCTAAGAGGACTCATTCCCCTTGAAATCAACACAAATTCAACATAGGTAATAAGAATGCTTAGTTACGGAAACCATATCTTTGACTCAATTATTTGTGAGCGCATTTCAATCATCATAAGATTAAGAGACGTGGTGTTGAAACATGGCTACAAGGGGACAAATAAAGTAGCTAAGCTGATGGAAAAGAAGGGTGCAACCAAAAAACATTTTTGGTAGAACAACAGCTGTGGCAGTTCCTCCGATGTTTGCAAATAAATATTTTTGGGCATACATCTTAGGTATTATTTTTCCTAGAAATATTTCTGATTGTAATATTAATACTTTTGGCCACAGCTCAGGGGTTAATTCATACCCCTTGAAAACAATGCATTTGTTTAGCTATGAATGCTTTTTAAAACACACACACACACAAATATATATATATATATATATATATATATATATATATATATATATATATATATATATATATATATATATATATATATATATATATATATAATAAGCGTTACTGTGATAAAACATAAAACTAAAAAACTGTTAGAAGAATAAAGAAATGTAGAAAATAGTAAAAAATTTAAAATATTCTGAGTCCACAATTTTATTATGCGTCCTTAAGGAATTTTAAACCGCTCACACATTGCCAAGGTAATGGATTAAATCCTCCCGGGATAAAATAAAATAAACTTTCCTACAACAGTGGCAATACAAACTGCAGGATACCAACAAACTCAAAGAACGAAGCAAAATCACACTTACGAATTTGAGAGAGAGTGACTGCGGATTAGAATGCAGTACTTTTAGAAAGAAGGAAGTTCTATTGTGTTATTCATGTATAGAAAATAAATCCATGCCTCAGAATTTATAGGCAATTATCAGAAGAGGTGTCTGGAAAAGGTGTCTTTTTGGAAAAGGTGTTCTGTCGCGGTCCTACCACGGTTATGCCAGGACAGCGGCCAGACAATCCTACAGAATCTTCAGCTGTGATCTGGAATTTAATTAATTATTATATAATAAAATAAATTTTGTCCAAAAATAATCTTATCGATCGATCATTTAACAAATCCAAATCCAAAGCCAAAGCCAAAGCCGAAGCCAACCCGAGCGAGCGAGCGACAACGGTGCGAGGGTTCATTCTGTTCAACTCCTTTTAAGAGCTTTAAGAAATGATTCTATATATAAGCATACAAATGTAGTTGTCCCTCACCAATGAGGGACAAAGTGCAAGACAAAAGCTCACTTCTTCAAATTTTCATTTTCCCTCCATTTTATTTCCCTTTATTTTCAATTCACACTCTTTATAATTTAAATCCCAGTGGTTTAAAAGTCTAACAATCCCCGACATGAATGGGAATGGCTGTATCAAGAAAGATCATAGATGAAAGCTTTATGATTTTGCAAGTAAGGATTAATTGCATCTGGATAAGTAGGTTTCCCTTTTAACTTTCCGTAGTGAACATATGTCGGATATACTCGGTCAATTGGTAGATTTGATATCTTTGAACCATCGAACTTCAGTGTATACCTAGACAACCATATGTCACACAACCAACCCTTAACCGTCTTTTGGTTCTCATTGTTGTGTTCGTTTCAGCCATGAACACTGCCTGGTTTCATAAGTGTGTAGAGAATTTGCCTTACAAAATTCTCATTGAAGCGGCCTCCACTTCACACTACATAGGTGATTCCTAAAAGTGTAATTCTTTTGATTGACACTATTCGATAAATACCACATCAAACTTAGGTAATCATGAAAGAACGTGTAAAATTCTAACCTTGTTACTGAACATTATCTTCATCATGAGAATGGACCAAAGATTTTATTTTGATAATGTTAAACCGGTCAATCAAATCTTTATTTGAGCTCCTTGAACCTAGATCTTGGAACATCCAAAATTCTAGGTAGAGTTATCGCCGTGTTGACTTGTCCTCGGCCATAATCCCATTCCCTTAGATGATTTCTCAACTCCCTTTCTAGTTAAGCCTTTTGTTAGCGGATCTGCCACATTATCCTTTGATCTTACATAATCAATAGTGGTAGTTCCACTAGAAAGTAGTTGTCTAACGGTGTTATGTCTTTGTCATATATGACGAGACTTTCCGTTATACATAACGCTCCCTCCCCGTCCTATTCCAGCTTCTCTATCAAAATGTATGCATATAAGAGCCAAAGGTTTTGGCCAAAACAGAATGTCTTCTAAGAAATTTCGAAGCCAATCAGCTTCTTCACCAGCTTTATCCATAGTTATAAACTCCGGTTCCATTGTAGAGTGAGCGATAAACGTCTGTTTGGAAGACTTCCAACATACTACTCCTCCACCAATAGTAAAAACATATCCACTTGTGGACTTGGTTTCTTTTGAGCCGGTTATCCAATTTGCATCACTATATCCTTCTATAACTGCAAGATATTTATTGTAGTGCAAAGCGTAGTCTTGGGTATACTTCCAATATCCCAGAACTTGTTTCATTGCCACCCAGTGATGTTTGTTGGGATTACTTGTGAATCGACTAAGTTTACTTATTGCACAAGCTATATTAGGTCGTGTACATATCATAATGTACATTAAGCTTCCCAACACACGAGCATACTCCAATTTAGACGTACTTTCACCTTTATTCTTTGTAGATGATGGTATAAGTTAATTGGAGTTCTTGCACTTATAAATTCCAAGTGTTTGAATTTTTCAAGCTCCACTTTCATGTAATGTGATTAAGACAAAGCTAGACCCTGAGGAGTCCTCTGGATTTTAATTCCTAGAATTACGTCGGCAACTCCTAAGTGTTTCATATGAAACTTACTAGCAAGGATTCGCTTAGTAGCTTGAATGTCAGCAATGTCTTTGCTCATTATTAGCATATCATCAACATATAAGCAAACAATGACTATATGATTTGGAACGTTCTTAACTCAAACACATTTATCAAATTCATTAATCTTAAAGCCGTTTGACAACATTGTTTGGTCAAATTTCGCATGTCATTGATTGGTGCTTGTTTTAGTCCATAAAGGGACTTAAAAAGTCGACATACCTTCTTTTTTTTCCAGAAGCACAAACCCTTTAGGTTGGTTCATGTAAATTTCTTCCTCTAGATCACCATTTAAGAAGGCTGGTTTTACATCTATTTGATGGATTTGAAGACCATACAAGGCGGCTAACTCTATTAGCATCCGAATGGATGTAATTCTTATTACTAGCGAGTATGTGTCAAAATAGTCAAGACCTTTTTGCTGTCTTAATCTTTGACAATAAGTCTTGCCTTGTATTTAATAATAGTACCATCGTCTTTTATTTTCTTCTTGAAAAATCCATTTAGAACCCAATATTTTGTTACCTCGGGGAAGATCAACCAATTCCCAGGTATGGTTGCTAAATATGGATTCTATTTCACTATTGACAACTTGTTTCCAATATTGTTCTTCTAAGGAAGACATTGCTTCCTTGAAGGTACGAGGCTCATTTTCTAACAGAAAAGTTAGAAAATCTGGATCGAATGAAGTAGATGTCCTTTGATGTTTACTTCTTCTCGGATTTTCCTCATTAGGCATATCATCTATTATCTCCTCCCGAGGTCATTTTGACATTTGATAGGTCATTTCACTTTCCTTTTTATACTGATAAATAGTATCAAAGAATTCAGCAATATTTGATTCTATTATCCTATTAACGTGAATCTCAGGATTTTTTGATTTATGAACCAGAAAATGATATGCCTTGCTATTGGTTACATATCCAATAAATTCACAATCAACCTTTTTTAGATCTATCTTAGCTCTTTTAGGTTTAGGAACTTGTACCTTAGCTAAACACCCCCACACTATGAAGTATTTCAAGCTAGGCTTCCTTTCTTTCCACTTTTCATAAGGAATGGACTGTGTTTTACTATGAGGTACACAGTTGATTATTTGGTTAGCTGTATGTATAGCTTCACCCCACAAGTTTTGTGGTAAGCCAGAACTTATCAGCAACGCATTCATCATCTCCTTCAACGTTTGATTCTTTCTCTCCGCAATTCCATTGGATTTTGGAGAATAATGGGCAGTTGTTTGGTGAATAATTCCATTTTCCAAACATATTTCTTCAAAAGGAGATACATATTCACCACCCCTATCCCTTCTTATCATTTTGATCATTTTGTTTAGTTGTGTTTCAACTTCATTCTTGTACTGCTTGAAAGCATCAATTGCCTCATCTTTACTATTAAGTAAATAAACATAGCATTATCTCATGCTGTCGTCAATAAAAGTAATAAAATACTTTTTCCCACCACGAGATGGTGTTGACTTCATGTCGCAAATATCTGTGTGAATTAAGTCTAAAGGACTTGAATTCCTTTTAAAGGACTTATAAGGATGCTTAGCATATTTTGATTCCACACATATTTGACATTTGGAATTGATGCAATCAAATTTTGGCAATACTTCAAAATTTATCATTTTTCACAATGTTTTGAAGTTTACGTGTCCTAAACGCGAATTCCATAAAGTGCTTGACTCAAGTAAGTAAGAAGAAGCATTAACTTTATTGATAGGAACTGCTTTTACATTTAGCTTAAAAAGGCCCTTATTCAGGTAACCTTTTCCTACATATACGTCGTTCTTACTTAGTACAGCACTATTACAAACAAAAATACATTTGCATCCATTCTTGATAAGAAGTGAGGTACACATAAGATTCTTGCGAATTTCTGAAATACGGAGGACTTGGTTTAGAGTCACTATTTTTCCCGACGTCATCTTCAAAGTAATCTTTCCAACTCCTTCAATTTTGGCCGTAGATAAATTTCCCATGAAGATTATCTCATTGGGTCCTATGGGGGCATAAGAAGAAAATAACTCCTTGTTAGCAAAATTATGGCGGGTGGATCTAGAATCTATCCACCATTCTTTCGGATTTCCTACCAAGTTGCATTCAGACAACGTGGCACATAAGTCTTCCGTTTCATCTTCAACCATGTTAGCTTGATTCGTTTTCTTCTTATAATTTTTTGGCGCACGATAATCCGCGTCCTTATGCCCAGATCTTCCACAGTTTTGGCAATTACCCTTGAACATTTTCTTGCTTGGGTAATTCTTTGATCCAGAATCCTTCTTCCTCTTCTTATTTTGTGGCGCCTCCTCAACAATGTTTGTCCCCATTATTATCGAGTTTCCATGTGACTTCTTTTCAACATTTTTGTTGTCTTCTTCTATCCTCAAATGAACAATCAAGTCTTCTGGTGTCATTTCCTTCCGCTTGTGTTTAAGATAGTTCTTAAAATTCTTCCACAACAGAGGTAATTTCTTAAAGAAAGCAGCGACTTGAAAGGACTCCTTTATGACCATACCTTCAATGACAAAATCATAATTAATAATAAGATAAGTATTATTAATTAAATTATTGATTCGGGTCATACCTTCATCAAGGAGGTCATGCACAATGACTTGTAATTTTTGGACTTGTGTTATGACCGACCTAGTGTCAATCATCTTGAAATCCAAAAATCTTGCAACCACGAACTTCTTAAGTCTGGCATCCTCAGTCTTGTACTTCTTCTCAAGCGCATTCCATAATGCTTTTGAAGCCTCCATGGCACTATAGACATTGTACAAGCCATCTTCCAAACAAATCGGAATGTAGTTTCTACACAAGAAATCAGAATATTTCCATGCATCAGTTACAACAAGTCGTTAATCATCCGGAGTATTTTCTTCCATGACCGGAGGATCCTCCTTGGTGAAATGTTGCAAACTCAACATAGTAAGATAGAAGAGCATCTTCATTTGCCAAAGTTTGAAGTCAACACCGGAAAACGTTTCGGGTTTTTCTGCTGGTGCCATAGCATGAGCAGGAGTTGAACGGCTTGACGAGGCAGCAACACTCGTAATAGTAGCACCCGTTCCCACAACATTTCCATTAGTTTGGTATTTATTTGTCATGTTTCTATAGAGTTGGAAATAAAATAGAACTTTGTCAAATTAGTGAAGTTTTGATATCTTCAAACTGAATACAAAACCAAACAGAAAACACATAACAATGGTGAAGTTTTTATATACTTCAAACCCGTACATTTATTATTCAGGCAAAGTTTTTATATACTTTAAACCGGACAAAATAATTATTGGAGTAGAAAGCACCAATGCTTTAGTCTCCAACGCACTATAGAAAACAATTTAGTATATAATTAAACGCAACAATGTTAGTATTATTATAATTCCTTAAGCTTGTGAGCATTACTGTATTAAAATAAAAATCAGAAAACTGTTAGAAGAATAAAAAATGTAGAAAACAGTAAAGCATCAGAAATATACCGAGTCCGCAATTTTCTTGTACGTCCTTATGGAATTTTAACCCCCTCACACGTTGTCAAGGTAATGGATTAAATCCTCCCAGGATAAAACGGGATAAATCTTCCTACAACAGTGGCAATACAAACTGCAGGATACCAACAAACTCAAAGAACGGAGTAAAATCACACTTACGAATTTGAGAGAGAGACTACTAATTAGAATGCAGTATTTTCAGAAAGAAGTTCTCTTGTATTTTTCGTGTACAGAAAGCCATGCCTCAGAATTTATAGGCAATTATCAGAAGAGGTGTCTGGAAATGTATCTTTTCGGAAAAGGTGTTGTGCCACAGTCGTACCGCGGTTACGTCAGGACCGTGACCAGACTATCCTACTGAATCTTCAGCTGTGATCTGACATTTAATTAATTTTTAAATAATTAAATAAATTTTGTCCAAAAATAATCTTATCGATCGATCATTTGACAAATCCAGATCCAAAGCCGAGCGAGCGAAGACGGCGAGAGGGTTCATTCTCTTCAACTCCTTTTAAGAGCTTTAAGAAGTGATTCTATATATAAGCACACAAATGTAGTTGTCCCTCATTGCATGACAAAAGCTCAAATGCTCACTTCTTCAAATTTTCATTTTTCCTCCATTTTATTTTCTTCCATTTCCGGTTCACACTCTGTATACTTTAAAGCACAATATCTTAAAAGTCCAACACAAATTTCGTCTAATAAAGATCTTAATTTAATTAAACCTATGTGTTCCTCCAACAAGCATATTTCTCTAGGAGTGAAAATGGTTTGTTGTAGTCTTAAAAGGCATATGTAAAGGTTAAAATGTATTTTTGACACCAATAGCCATATATATGTACGCAATGCAGTGCACGAGAAGTTTTATTTTGTGTCTCAAATAACTGACATTAATTGTATCAGGTTTTTTTTATCTTACAAATTTGTGGACCACAATCTTACACTTACGGGTCCACCGTAATATGTGTCCACAAACATAAAAATTGCCTCATACAACTAGTGTCAATTATATGAGGCACATAATAAAATTTTTTGTAGTGCACTAATTAATTTGTTCAGATTCTACCATTTGATCTGTTACATTGAAATACAATACAACTTGTAAAAGGGTGTACACGAATAAGACACACTTGCAGACTGAAACGCATAATTATATATAGATGGTTGAAGTGAAGCTGAAGCTCCATTTTATCACCAGAAAGATAATATATACTGTTACTTAGGACATAATCTACGTTCACTACTACGCTTTACTTCTCCTTATTTCTTTTCCATAAAAAGCTCTGCACTCACTGACACAGTGACACCAGATCAGTTTGATAAACATCTGTATGTGCCAATCCTATACTTTCGGCAGACCTTAACCTTCTTTCTACTTTTTCTTTAGTTCCTTTATTACTCGAGAAAGATTTTGAATACGTCCGTTCGAAGAGGGTATAGATTATTTCAAAGTTTAAGTTGTATGTTCTAGCAATATATAGATCTTTTATATCATCAGGTTAAGTTGATTATTAATAATAACATGCAAGTTTACGTAATATATATATATAATGCATTACATGACTTGAAATAGAGCATCTACTCACACTACTAGAAAACTGCCTAAAGCCTTCCAAAAATATCGACCGAGATCGATAAAAAAACTAGAAATACCAACCGACTTTAATCCGTCAAAATTAGGCTAGTCAGTTAAAAAATAGCAACCGAAGTCGTTCGCAATTTCCAACCTATTTCGGCCGGTAAATTAATTTTCACAAATGACCCAAAAAGAAAAATCTGCGGAAAAAACTGACCGAAGTCGGTCGGTATTTTTAATTCTGCAATTAGAAATGCATCGTTTGGAACTCAAATCAGGGTCTGTACTGTGGCAGGATACAATTCTACCGCTAGACTATTGATACATTTTAGTTTAAAACTTTCATTTAATTATTTGTATTATATAAATGTATTTTCGTGCGATCGGTCAATTTTTTAAATATTAATTTTAATTTATTTTATGTGAAATCGGTCGGTTTCTTAAAAATAAATTTTGTGGGATGGTAAACTAGTTTCATGTATTTTTTGTGCCAAGATAAATTTATATTGCCGGTGAATGTATAGTAAATTAAAATTCATTATGTTATAGTTACGCTTTTTTTATTAGAAAAAATTGTACACGTATATATCCTTTAAGTTGAAGTCCTCACCCATTGATGTAATACTATATCTACCAATGCCTTTATATACTTTTGCTCTTTGTACCACCAGAAACCACATGCTGGTTTGTTATCAAGTCACAGCCATATCCAAACACCAAATCCGCAATTTTTGGAAATCTACCTTAAATCCTTGCATGTGGAATTACTGGTGAAGGAATCATGTATGGGTATGACACTTTACTACTCTCTCACCCAAGCATGTGTTGATGTTTAGGAATTTTATAATTTATTTTTAGAAACTCACAAGGAATACATTATATATATTCCTATTAGGCATCTTAGCTTTGAAAATTAGTTACATGTTTTTTTTTTTTGTTGCATTTGTTTTCGAACCTCAAATATATATTACTCTCTTCGATTCTAAATATTTGTGAAAAAATATTACTCTTTTTGGTCCATAATGTTAGTTGTATTAACAAATTAAATTTGTTTTCAAATATTTGATGTTTCTATAATAAAAAGAAGTCATTTATTACTTTCTTTTTCAAATATATCCTATAGTGCTTTTCCCAAAAAGTTTTTTTATTGCATTAGGAGAAGGGAGGCCGGGGAATAGGGGATGCTACTCTTCATAGGTTTGAACTCTCCACATCAATGGAGTTTGCAAATGAGCTAATCCGATCCTACACACTATCTAACAATTAATACTTCAATTATCGGAGTGTTAATAATGTATGAGACGTCAACAAAAGACGTTTAAGACAAATATGATTATGAGTAATGCAATTGACAAGATAATATGGATATGAAGGAGTATTAATATAATCATTATTACTTGGTGAAAAATAATTTAGACCATGAGTGAGAGCTGCGGTTGATGTTAAAAGAATCTGAGTTGAATAACTGACCAGCTTTGGATGCTGACATTTTAGCTAACATTAACAACAGAAGAAGAAGGTGTGTTCCTAGCTCTCTCACTTTCTTTGGATTCATAAATGTATTTCTCCTAGGCGATTCGAAGATCGTATTGTTCAAATGCCACGTTGACGTAAAAATTTTATGAGGCGTCCTGTTTGGTCGCCCTCATTTAACATATACTTATTTTTGTAAAAGGATTTAACTTGTTCTCACTTTTTAAACAACTTCAGCCCCCTTTCTCTTCCTTCTTCCCCTCCTTCCCCTCCTTTCTCATCGCTGTTGTGAATCTTCAGTTCATGGGGATGATTGTCATAAGTATTTTAAATTATTTAAAAATAAATTATAAATAACTTTCTAAAGTAAATACGTACAAATAGAACAAAACTTCAGCTAAAACATGCTGAAGTTCAACTAATAGAGAACAAACTTCAGCTACTAGAATACTTAAGTTCAACAATTACAAATAGAAACTTCAACAAATAGAGAACAAAACTTCAGCTACTATGCTTAAGTTCAGCAATTATAAACAAAAACTTCAGCACACTTGGTTCAGTAATTTTTGCCACTTCAGGCTCGTCTACTAGAATGCTGAAGTTTGCGTGAGTGTCTTTGCTGCTTCAACCCCGTATGCTGAAGTTACGTGAAAAAGTGGAAAAGTTTGTAATTTTTTTACAAAGTGCGTACAAGTTAAAACGTGACTTAAAAAGTGGATATAAATGCAAATGTCCCAAGTTGACCCATTTCACGGCCCATACACTGTATAGCCCTTTAAAATTTTAATAGCACAAAGTTTTCCCCTTGGATCTGAAATGTCCGTCCAGTCCAAACTTATTGCATCTGCTAGCCCAAAATACATAAACCACCCACGTTTTTTGAATGAATTCACTCTTTTAACAAAAGTGAAACCACCTTTCTTCTCAAATACACCTACTGCATTTTTATTTTTTGTTTCAATGTAAGTCAAAATTTCAGTAGGTTTTCCTATTTTTCTTCATAGTCGACTCTAGGTTTTTCGATTTTTGTTCATAGACGTCTCTATAATGGGGGGAAAAAGTCTTTGAAGAAAAAAAGGAAGATGAAGGCATCTCCAAATTCTCTGAAATTAGCCGGTTGATTAGTGAAATATAACCCTAATTTCATTAGAAATAATGATGGCGATTTTGAAGATTTATCAGAATTTGGGTGCGATTTGGGGCATGCAACCCATAAATCTGTTGAAGAAATGCAAAATACCCCTAGTGAAAGAAAGCAAAATACTCCTGTTGGTAGAAGGACTCGTTCTCATAGCGGGAGTCCCAGTGATAGAGTAACGAGGTCACACACTGTTCAACTTGCAGCTGTTGAAGCAATGCAAATACCGCTGTTGGTAGAAGGACTTGTTCTAATAGCGGGGCTCCCAGCGATAGAGTAACGAGGTCACACATTGCTCAGCATGTAGTTGTTGAAAAAGGCACAAGTTCCAAAAGAAAGATTAAAACAATGGAAAAGGATATTGTGAAGGATAAGGGTAAAGGTTCTAAAAGAAAGGCTAAAACAGGGGAAAATGATGTTGTGAAGGATAAGGGTAAAGGTTCTAAAAGGAAACCTAAAAGTGATGGGGATGTGTTCCATCAAAAAAGAAAAAAGTTCATATTGATCAAAAATGTTCTAGATCATCTGATTTGAAGGTATTTTCTAATGATATAACTTTGACTTTTATGCGCCTAGTTAATTTTAATATTGTAGAAATTTAACCAATATGCCAGTTATGTTCCAGATTTGTATATAAAAGGTATCATTCTTTTTTATGTTGTATATAATATGTATCAATTCAATAAATAATATGCAACTTTTGTATATAAAGTGTATTATCTATCCACATATTGTATAAGTAATGTTTAAAGTGTGTATTTGTGATTGTTATGAAGCTTATATATTTTTATATTTTTGTGTTGTTTGCAGCTTTGGGATTACTCTATTCCTTTGGCTGATCACTACAGTTACCGTGTCACTGTGCATACAAACTGCAGTATAGTGGAACATTTGAAAGTTAATTTGAATGATCAGCAGATTTGGATGTTTAGAAGAACATGTTTTGGTT
Source organism: Nicotiana benthamiana (assembly GCA_034376525.1). Lineage (NCBI taxonomy): Eukaryota > Viridiplantae > Streptophyta > Magnoliopsida > Solanales > Solanaceae > Nicotiana > Nicotiana benthamiana. Next base: position 23,890,849 of record CM067333.1, on the reverse strand, counting down.
ATTTTGTGGACTTGCCTGAATTTTTTATACAGAACCAACTTATCCATTCACTATTGCTTAGGGAAGTAGTGTCACCTAAATATAATGAGCTATGGATTAAAGTGAATATGACCAAGTTGCGCTTTGGACTTGTAGAGTTTTGTATTGTTACAGGTTTAAAGTGTAATGGTGATCCTACTCAGGATTATGAATCCTTCCAGTCAAGTTAGTTGATGGAATTGTACTTTCCAAGCATGTCGAAAGTGTCTAAGAAATCTTTAACTGATTGTTTCTTAAACAAGATGTGGAAATATGATGAGGATGCGCTAAAGATTGCAGTATTGTATTTAATTCACAGTTTCACGTTTTCTACTATGAATGATGATTTAATATCAAAGAATGATTTTATGCTACATTGGATTCAATGAAGGATAAGGTTTGTAGTTTTTAATGCTACATTGGATTCAATGAAGGATAAGGTTCGTAGTAGGAGAGAGATGTACCGATATGGTGGTTTGCCTTTGGCATTCCAGTATTGGTTTTATGAATGCTGCCCCTATACTCACAAAAGCCTCGCTTACCGGATTGGAGATCTTGTGCCACGCATACTTAACTGGCAAGTAAAGAAGAAGGTGACGTTTAAGAGGTTGAGAAAAGAGTTTTTTCTTTTAAGTCAGGAGCAGATAAAAGATATATGTTTTTGATACATGAATTATACATTTCTAATATATTTTTGATACATAAATTATGCATTCTGATACATTTCTGATACAATAATTATGCATTTCTGATACATTTGATGATTGCTAACTTTTATTTATTTATTTGTAGTTGGTGCTTGGTAACATTTCCCCAACAAAATGATGAACAAATAAGGTTTCAATTGGATGATTTTGTCTCTATTTGTGAAGTTAAAAATTGTCACGACCCGGATTTACCCACCATCGGGAGTCGTGATGGCGCCTACTATCGAAGCTAGGCAAGCCAACCCTTATAATCATTTCGAGAAACTCAAATCTAAAACAAGTTAAATGCTAAAATAATTAATTAAAACATGCGGAAAACTTCTAATAACAATAACGAAAATAATATGCGAAAAACTAACAACCAATCTCTACCCAGTATCTGGTGTAACTGCTCACGGACTACTAAAAGAGTACTAAAAATAATAGTCTGAACGAAAATACATGACATGTCGGTTTGTACAATTAAACAAACTAAAAGAAATAGATAAAGGAGACTCGGGACCCGCGAACACCTGCGAACTACCTCGGAGCCTCTGGACTGAAGGATCACTCCCGGTCTAAAGCTGTGCTCCGTAGACTGGGTCCTGACCTGTGCACAAAAAGGCACAGAAGCGTAGTATCAACACAACCGACCCCATGTGCTGGTAAGTGTCCGGCCTAACCTCGGCAAGGTAGTGACGAGGCTAACTGGACCTACCATAAAAAACCTGTACGGATATATATATCACAACAGAAAGAGAAAAAGAATTTAAACAATAAAAGGGAAGAGGACATGCTGGGGGAAATAGCAGTTAAATTATAACTTCTACAATTACGAGATAGAACTGAATATATAACATTTAAATAAAAGAAGCCAATGAACCAACAACTAAATAAGGAAAAAGACATAAGGAACACCAGTAAGATAAGGCCAATAAAACCACGTTCCACGGCACCACCCATCGTGCTTTTACTCTCGACCTCACCCAATCAATAGCACCATTCCATCTTGTGGAGGAAATCAATAAGTACTACTCCATCTTTTGGAAGAAATCGATAAATACCACTCCATCTTGTGGAGGAAATTAATATATACCACTCCATCTTGTGGAGGAAATCAATAAATTCCCCTCCATCTTGTGGAGGAAATCAATAAATATCACTCCATCTTATGGAGGAAATCAATATATACCACTCCATCTTGTGGAGGAAATAAATAAGTACACGGCATCACCCATCGTGCTTTATCGCTCCTCCTCACCCAAACAATAGTCACAATTAATGGGAAAAGGAGTAAACAACAAGATTAACCATCCCGGCAAGGGAAAACAATGCAACAACAAGTCCCGGCAAGGGAAACAAATTAACAACAAATCCCGGCAAGGGAAAAAATTTAACAACAAGTCCCTGCAAGGGAAAAATACCAACAACTCATCTTTAGTTCATTTACTTCTCATCTTTCACTTCATAGCTCTTACAACAAGAATTTATCCCAATTGTTCACTTCTTTCGCAATATTAATAACAAAAATGACAACATGGTTATGCTTGACTCGGGCGCATAGGTAACCGTCACTATACCTATAAACCGACTCCACATAGCACATAACAATTAACAACCTAATCCTATTCCCTCAAGCAAAAGTTAGATCAAACTCTTACCTCGAAGGCTTCCAACTCAACTCACGCCTCTAGAATAGTTTTATCCCTCGAATTTGCTTCAAAACCGGTCGAATATAATCACAATTCACTTAAATGTATCAACAAACACTAGTTAAATCAATTTGGATGCATAAGAATGAAATTCCCAAAGTTTTGCTCAAAAATTCCTAAAATGCCTCCCGGGCCCACGTGGTCAAAACCCGAGGTTAGAACAAAATCCGGATTATCCATTCCCCCACGAGTTCATATATGCAAATTGTTTTGAAATCGGACCCCAAATTGACGTCCAAAACTCAATTTTACGAAAACCTAGGTTCTACCCCAAATCCACCATTTTTTACCATGAAAGTTTTGATTTAAGGATGAAATCATGTTAGAATATGATAAGGATTAAAGAAAACTAGTAAAAATTGACTTACATTTGGCTTGGGGACGAAAGGGTTCGAGAGGAATCATCTACGGTGGTTTTGGGTTTTGAAAGACATGAAAAATAAGGTTTGAATTCATTTAAGTAACAGTTGCAGGGGTGCAGATGTCGCAAATGCGACATTGATTTCGCATTTTGCGAACTGGGCAAAATAAAAGGGGACCCCACAATTGCGAGATATAGTTCGCAATTACGAACTGGGGAGAATTTAAGGGGAACTCGCATTTGCGAGAAAACATTCGCAAATGCGAACTGGGTTAGACTAGGGAATACTCGCATTTGCGAGATTGAACGTCGCATTTGCAAAGACTGGCTAAGGAAGGGGGGATTGCATTTGTGGTATATATTCTCGCATTTGCGACGAAGCAGGCCAAGGGAAGAGCTCGCAATTGCGAGGTAGGCTTCGCAATTGTGAAACCTGCAGACACCAGATGATAAAAATGCAGCAAGATGAGCCTAACACCTATCCGAAACTCACCCGAGACCTCCGGGCTCCAACCTAAACATGCACCCAACCTCAAAAACATCCTACGGACTTAGTGTTGCGATCAAATCGCCAAAATAACATCTAAATCAAAGAATCAGCCTCCAAAACTCATGATTTTCATTTCAAGTTCAAAACTTTTCCACTTTTAGTCCAAAATACGTCAAACGATGTCCGTTTTCAACCAGACTTTATAGATAGCGCTTAACGCCCAATTAAGACTTGTACCGGGATTCGAAACCAAAATACAAGCCCGATACCATCACTTTTGATCACATTTTAATTTCCTATTTTTCTTAAGCATTTTCGAAAGCAATTTCACAGAAAAGCTTCGTACTCGGGCCTGGGACCTCGGATTTTGATTCTGGGATTACGCACAGGTCCCAAATTTCATTACGAACCCTCTGGGACCGTCACATCACGGGTCCGGATCTGTTTACCCAAAATGTTGACCAAAGTCAACCATAGAAATATTAGTATCAAAATTCATAGTTTTCAACAAAGAGTTCAAATATTTTTCACGTAAAAATCTTCCGGCTTCGCGTCCGGACTGTGCACGTAAATCTTGACAACCAAATAAAAGGTTTTCAAGGCCTCGAAAGTGCAAGGAAAGGGAGAATTACAGTGATGGCCCTTTGGGTCGTCACATCCTCCACCTATAAAACAATCGTTCGTCCTCGAACGAACAACAGAAAAGTACCTGAGTCGGGGAATAGATGGGTATAACGGCTCCGCATATCGGAGTCGGACTCCCAGGTTGATGCCTCAGAAGGCTGACCTCTCCATTGAACACGCACTAAAGGAAAACTCTACGACCTCAACTATCGAACCTGCCGATCTAAAATTGCCACCGGCTCCTCCTCATATGATAAGTCTTTGTCCAATTGGACAGTACTGAAATCTAACATGTGAAAGGGGTCACCATGATACCTCTCCCATACGGTCGAGAATCTCAAACGGGCCAATATACCTGGGGCTAAGCTTGCCCTTGTTCCCAAACCTCATCACGCCTTTCATAGGCGATACACGGAGCAACACACGCTCACCAACCATGAAAGCAACATCCATGACCTTACGATCTACATAACTCTTCTACCTAGACTGAGCTGACTGAAGCCTATCCTGAATGATCTTCACCTTATCCAAGGCCTCCTGTACCAAGTCTATACCCAATAAGCGAGCCTCTCCCGGCTCAAACCATCCGATTGGGGACCGACACCGCTTATCACAAAACGCCTCAGATGGAGCCATCTGAATACTGGACTGGTAGTTGTTGTTGTAGGCAAACTCCGCTAACAGCAAGAACTGGTCCACGAACCTCCAAAATCAATAACGCAGGCTCGGAGCATGTCCTCAAGAATCTGAATGGTCCTCTCGGACGGACCGTCCGTCTGGGGGTGAAATGTTGTACTCAACTGGACCTGGGTACCCAATTCACGATGTAACGCTCTCCAGAAATGCAAGGTAAACTGTGGACCCCGGTCCGAAATAATAGATATGGGCACCCCATAAAGGCGAACGATCTCTCTGATGTAAATCTCAGCATATCTCTCAGATGAATAAGTGGTGGCAACTGGTATGAAATGCGCTGACTTGGTCATCCTATCAACAATAACCCATATAGAATCAAACTTCTTCCGAGTCATCGGAAGGCCAGTAACAAAATCCATAGTGATCCTCTCCCACTTCCACTCGGGAAGCTCAATCCTCTTAAATAACCCACCAGGCCTCTGATGCTCGTTCTTAACTTGCTAAATATTTAGACAACGAGCCACATATACCACAATGTCTTTCTTTATTCTACGCCACCAATAATACTGTCTCAAATCCTGATACATTTTCTCGGCGCCCGGATGAATAGTATACCGAGAACTGTGGGCCTCTGCTAAGATCGACTCTCGAATACCATCAACATTGGGCACACAAACTCGCCCCTGCAACCACAATATGCCATTATCTCCCAAAGCCATCTCCCTGGCACCTCCCTGTTGTACCATGTCTCTCAGGACACACAAATGGGGGTCATCAAACTGCCGCTCCCGGATACGCTCCATTAATGGCGAACGAGAAACCGTGCAAGCTAACACCCTACTGGGCTCAGAAATATCCAACCTTAGAAATCTATTGGCCAAGGACTGAACATCCAAGGCAAGAGGTCTCTGGCTGACCAGAATGTTGGCAAGGCTACCCATGCTAGCGGACTTCCTACTCAATGCATCGGCCACAACATTGGCCTTTCCCGGGTGGTATAAAATAGAAACATCATAGTCCTTTAGCAACTCCAACCACCTCTGCTATCTCAAATTCAACTCTTTCTGCTTGAACAAGTACTGAAGGCTCTTGTGATCCATATACACCTCACACGTCACACCATACAAATAATGTCTCCAGATCTTCAAGGCATGAACAATGGCTGCCAACTCTAGGTCATGAACTGGATAATTCTTCACGTGGATCTTCAACTGCCTCGAAGCATACGCTGTGACCTTGCTGTTTTGCATTAACACTGCGCCAAGCCCGATGCAGGAAGCATCACAATACACAGTATAAGGCCCAGATCCCGTGGGCAAAACCAATATCGATGCCGTAGTCAGAGCTGTCTTGAGCTTCTGGAAGCTCGCCTCGCACTCATCTGACCACCTGAACTGGGCACCCTTCTGAGTCGATCTAGTCATCGGGGCTGCGATGGATGAAAACCCCTCCACAAAACGCCTATAGTATCTAGCTAACCCCAAGAAGCTCCGAATATCTGTAGATAATACTGGACGAGGCCAATTCTTGACTACCTCTATCTTCTTCGGATCCACCTGAATACCCTCTGCTGATACAACATGACCCAAGAATGCGACTGAACTCAATCAAAACTCGCACTTTGAGAACTGGGCGTACAACTGACTATCCTTCAGAGTCCGAAGAACCACTCCGAGGTGCTGCTCATGCTCCTCCTAGCTGCAGGAGTATACCAAGATATCATCAATGAATACAATCACAAATAAATCCAAGTAAGGCCAAAACACTCGGTTCATCAACTCCATGAATGTTGCCGAGGCAGTGGTCAATCCAAACGACATGACCAAGAACTCATAATGCCCATATTGAGCAAGAAAAGTTGTCTTAGGGACATCGGACGCCCTAATCCTCAACTGACGATAACCAGACCTCAAGTTTGAGAACACCTTAGCACCCTAAAGCTGGTCAAAAAAATCGTCAATCTTCGGCAGTGCATACTTGTTCTTTATTGTCACCTTGTTCAACTGCCAATAATCAATGCACATCCTCATGGACCCATCCTTTTTCTTTAGGAACAACACCGGTGCACCCCAATGTGACACACTAGGTCTAATGAAACCCTTATCAAGCAAGTCCTGAAGCTGCTCCTTCAACTCTTTCAACTCTGGTGGGGCCATACGATACGCCAAAATAGAAATAGGCTGAGTGTCCGGGGCCAGATCAATACAAAAATCAATATCCTTGTTGGGCGGCATACCCGACAGGTCTGAAGGGAACACCTCGAGAAACTTTCGGACAATAGGGACAGAATCAATAGATGGAACCTCTGCGCTGGAGTCGCGAACATACGCCAAATACGCTAAACACCCCTTATCGACCATACGTCGAGCCTTTACATACGAAATAACTCTTTGTGTGGCATGACCTGGTGTCCCTTCTCCACTCAAGTCGGGGAAAATCTGGTAAGGCCAAGGTCACGGTCTTGGCGTGACAATCCAAGATGGCATGATACGGGGACAACCAGTCCATCCCCAATATAACATCAAAGTCCACCATGTCTAAAAGCAATAGGTCAACACGGGTCTCAAGACCCTCAAATACCACCACACAAGAACAATGCACTCGGTCGACCACTATAGAATCACCAACCGGTGTGGACACATATACGGGAATACCCAAAGCCCCACTAGGCATGATCAAATAGGGTGCAAAATAGGATGACACATAAGAATAAGTAGATCGCGGATCAAATAATACTGAGGCACCCCTATCACATACCAGAATAATACCTGTAATCACAGCATCAGAAAACTCGGCCATCGACCTGGATGGCTATGCATAACAGCGGGGTTGGCCCTCACCTCCCTAAACTGTATCCCAGGGACGATCGACAGCGGCATGACCTCTACCTCTGGCTGTCTGAGCTCCACCTCTACGGTGTCTCCCTCTACCTCTATGATCCCTACCCCTGCCTCTAGCTGGCTGGGAGGCCTGTGGATCACCTGCTGCCTGAATCGTAGGGCGATGGCCCTCTTGTTGAGAACTACTCGAGGTTCGAGGGAAATACCAGACAATATGACCTGGGTCACCAAAACCAGAACATGCCCTCGGCTGTTGAGACTGCTGACCCTGTCGACCTGTATGTCCTCCCCTGACGCTCTAAAGTGGCGGCACGCTGATGGGGGATGATGGTGAGCTGAAGATCAGCTGGTTAGAATACTGTGGCTGAGAGCTACGATCACCTGGAGCACTATGCGAAGTTTGGATTGCTGACTGGAAAGGTCTCGGGGGAGGGGGTGGCCTCTGTCATAGGAACCTCTACCTCCAGATGAGGTACCACCAAACATGCCAGAATGACTAGGCCTCTTGTAAGGACCCTGACTACCTCCTCGAGCCAGTGTCATCTCTACTCGGCGGGCCACACTGGCTGCCTCCTGAAAAGTAATATCATTGCTAACCCCCACAACCATCTGTAGACGAATGGGCTGAATCAATCCGCCAATGAACCACCGGACCCTCACCAGATCAGTAGGGAGTATCACCACTGCATGGCGTGCCAAGTCAACAAATCTGGTCTCGTACTGTGTAACTGTCATAGAGCCCTGATGAAGATGCTCAAACTGTCTGCGAAGTGCCTCCCACTGAGTGACGAGGAGAAAATTCTCCAAAAATAGCTCTGCAAACTGATCCCATGTCAAAGCTGGGGACCCTACTGGTCTAGACAGACAATAATCTCTCCACCAAGTCTTGGCGGAACCCACAAGCCTGAAAGTGCAATAATCGACCCCATTGGTCTCCATTATCCCCATAGTCATGAGGATCTCATGAAAACTGAATAGAAAATCCTGAGGATCCTCCAATGAAGCACCGCTGAAAGTGGTAGTGAAAAGCTTGGAGAACCTATCAAGTCTCCACAAAGCATCTGAAGACATAGCCGACCCATCTCCAGCCTGAGCTGTAATACCTGTCTGAGCTGCCATTGCGAGCTGAACCAAGGGGACCTGAGTCTAGGGAGCTACCTGCTTTGGAGTACGTGTAGCAGGAGTCTGAACCCCTCCTCCAGCTTGAGAAGTGGCTGGTGCTACCGGCAACAAACCCGCTCTAGCGGCAGTGTCCATGAAGCCTGTTGTGCAGACAAGAGCATCCTGAAGATCCGGGGAAAACATCACCCCTCCTGGGACCTGATCCAGGCCCACTGGAGCTGGGGGATCTTGAACCTCCTCATCGAAGTCAATATGAGGCTCCACCTCTGGAACTGTTGACTGGGGCTGAGCTCTGCCCCTGCCACAGCCTCGGCCCCTGCCCCTCGTGAGAGCTGCTATGGGGGCATGGGCTGCTGCGGGGAAGAAGAAGAAGACGCATGTGTTCTCTCCATCTGCGAAAGAACAGAGTAGAACGACAATCAATACTTGAGAAACAGAGTCGCACGACAAGAATGAACAGAGTGAAACTTTCCTAACTCAATAACTTATGGGGAAGAAATACAATCGTCTCCGTACAGATCCCTCAGACTCTATCAAGCTTGTCCGTGAGTTGTGAGACCTAAGTAACCTAGTGCTCTCATACCAACGTGTCACGACCCAGATATACCCATCACTGGGAGTCGTGATGACGCCTACTATCGAAGCTAGACACCAACCCTTATAATCATTTCCAGAAACTTAAATCTAAAACAAGTTAAATGCTAAAATAATTAATTAAAATATGCGGAAAACTTCTAATAACAATAACGAAAACAATATGCGGAAAACTAATAACCAATCTCTATCTAGTATCTGGTGTCACTGCTCACGGACTACTAAAAGAGTACTAAAAATAACAGTCTGAACAAAAATACATGACATGTCGGTTTGGTAAAATTAAACAAACTGAAAAAATAGATAAAAGAGATTCAGGGCCCGCGAACGCCTACAAACTACCTCGAGCCTCTGGACAGAAGGATCACTCCCGGTGTAAAGCTATGGTCGGTAGACTGGGTCCTGACATGTGCAAAAAAGGCACAGAAGCGTAGTATTAGCACAACCGACCCCATGTGCTGTTAAGTGTCCGGCCTAACCTCGGCGAGGTAGTGACGAGGCTAACCGGACCTACCATAAACAACCTGTACGGATATATATACCACAACAAAAAGAGAACAAGAATTTAAACAATAAAAGGGAAGGGGACATGCTTGGGGAAATAGCAGTTAAATTATAACTTCTACAATTAAGAGATAGAACTGAATAGATAGCATTTAAATAAAAGAAGCCTATGAACCAACAACTAAATAAGGAAAACGACATAAGAAACATCAATAAGATAAGGCCAATAAAACCGCGTTGCACGGCACCAGCCATCGTGCTTTTACTCTCATCCTCACCCAATCAATAGCACCACTCCATCTTGTGGAGGAAATCAATAAGTACCACTCCATCTTGTGGAGTAAATCGATAAATACCACTCCGTCTTGTGGAGGAAATCAATATATAGCACTCCATATTGTGGAGGAAATCAATAAATACCACACCATCTTGTGGAGGAAATCAATAAATACCACTCCATCTTGTGGAAGACTTCAATCTATACCACTCCATCTTGTGGAGGAAATAAATAAGTACAGGGCATCACCCATCATGCTTTATCTCTCCTCCTCACCCAAACAATGGTCACAATTAATGGGAAAAGGAGTAAACAACAAGATTAACCATCCCGGCAAGGGAAAACAATACAACAACAAGTCCCGTCAAGGGAAATAATTTAACAACAAGTCCCGGCAAGGGAAACCATTTAACAACAAGTCCCAGCAAGGGAAACAATTTAACAACAAGTCCTGGTAAGGGAAAAATACCAAAAACTCATCTTTAGTTCATTTACTTCTCATCTTTCACTTCACAGCTCTTATAACATGAATTTATCCCAATTGTTCACTTCTTTTGCAATATAAATAACAAAAATGACAACACGGTCATGCTTGACTCGGGCGAATAGGTAACTGTCACCATACCATACACCGGCTCCACATAGCACATAACAATTAACAACCTAATCTTATTCCCTCAAGCCAAAGTTAGATCAAACACTTACCTCGAAGGCTTCCAACTCAACTCACGCCTCTAGAATAGCTTTACCCCTCGAATTCGCTTCAAAACCGGTCGAATCTAACCACAATTCACTCAAATGTATCAACAAACGCTAGTTAAATCAATTTGGATGCATAAGAATGAAATTCCCAAAGTTTTACTCAAAAATTCCAAAAATGCCCCCCATGTCCACGTGGTCAAAACCCGAGGTTCCAACAAAAACCGGATTACCCATTCCCCCACGAGTTCATATATGCAATTGTTTTTTAAATTGGACCCCAAATTGAGGTCCAAATCCCTAATTTTATGAAAACCTATGTTCTACCCCAAATCCCCCATTTTTAACCATGAAAGCTTTGATTTAAGGACGGAATCATGTTAGAATATGATAAGGATTAAAGAAAACTAGTAAAAATTGACTTACATTTGGTTTGGGGACGAAAGGGTTCGATAGGAATCGTCTATGGTGGTTTTGGGTTTTGAAAGATAGGAAAAATAAGGTTTGAATTCGTTTAAGTAACAGTTGCAGGGGTGCAGATGTCACAAATGCGACATTGATTTTGCATTTGCGAACTGGGCAAAATAAAAGGGGACCCGTAGTTGCGAACTGGGGAGAATTGAAAGGGAACTCGCATTTGCGAGAAAACGTTCGCAAATGCGAACTGGGTTAGACTGGGGAATACTCGCATTTGCGAGATTGAACATAGCATTTGCAAAGACTGGCTAAGGAAGGGGGGATCACATTTTCAGTATTTATTCTCACATCTTCGAGGACGCAGGCCAAGGGAAGAGCTCGCAATAGCGAGGCAGGCTTCGCAATTGCGAAACCTCCAAGCACCAGATGATAAAAATGCAGCAAAATAAGCCTAACACCTATCCGAAATTCACCCAAGCCCTCGGGGCTACAACCCAAACATGCACCCAACCTCAAAAACATCCTACGGAATTACTCGTGCTATCAAATCACCAAAATAACATCTAAATCAAAGAATCAACCTCCAAAACTCATGATTTTCATTTCAAGTTCAAAACTTTCAAACTTTTCCACTTTTAGTCCAAAACACGTCAAACGATGTCTGTTTTCAACCAAACTTTACAGATAGAGCTTAACGCCCATTTAAGACTTGTACCATGCGTCGGAACTAAAATACGAGCGTGATACCATCACTTTTGATCACATTTTAATTTCTAATTTTCCTTAAGCATTTTCAAAGGAAATTTCACAGAAAAGATCCGTACTCGGGCGTGGGACCTCGGATTTTGATTTCGGGAATACGCCCGAGTCCCAAATTTCATTACGGACCCTCCGGAACTGTCATATCACGGTCTGGGTCCGTTTACCCAAAACATTGACCAAAGTCAACCATAGCAATATTAGTATCAAAATTCAAAGTTTTAAGCATAGAGTTTAAATATTTTCACATAAAAATCTTCTGCTTCGCGCCCAGACTGTGCACGCAAATCGAAGAACCCAAATAAAAGGTTTTCAAGGTCTGAGAAATACAAGGAAAGGGAGAATTACGGTGATGACCCTTTGGGTCGTCACAAAAATGAGATTCATATTGAAGTCATGGCTGAAGTTAAAAAAAATGCTAAGAAGCACTCCAAAAATAAGCCAGAATCACAATCTATCAACAATGAGAATCTGGATCAACAGTCCAGTAACTTGAATTCAAGCAAGAAAGAGCTGAAACTTCTGAGAAGTGAAATCAAGAAGGTACAATTCTATTTTGTCTTTTAGCAGTTCTGACAACTTAATTGATATTCGATTTCACTTTTCCTTTTATAGGTAAACGACAAGGTTTTATCATTGGAGAACTTAATTATTTCCTCATTTGAAAAGGTTTTTAAAGCTCTAAGTTTACGCGATGCTTCAAAGGTATTCTCATGACTACGCGTATTTGTTATTTTTACCTTTTACTACAACTTTACAACTTTTTGTATATTTTTCTGAATAGGGTAATCAAAAAGATGACAACCATCATGATAAGGAAGTTTCAGAGAAAAATATTGGCAGTGAAGAAGTTATGGAGAAAAATATTGGTAGTGAGGAAGTTATGGAGAAAAATTTTGGCATTGAAGAAGTTTTAAAGAAAAATGTTGACATTGATGTAATTCTAGAGCAAAATGTTGATGTTATGCAGGGTGTGGTGAAGGACTATACAAGATGGTAAAAGTAGTGATGGTTTTGGTGATGACGAAGACTGGATTCAGGATGCCGAGCATGAAATCACTGCAATTACCCAACAGTTTTGTGACAAAAATAATGCAAATACGGGGAGTTTGGTGGATGATTCTGCACAACTTGGTAAAACTACTTGTGAGGAAGGTGGTGAGGACAATACTTGGAGTAGTGATGCCGAGGCTCAAATAACTGCAATCACTCAAAAATATTTCAATCAAAGTATTTTTGTTGATCACGACACACCGGAAATGAACCCTAGAGAAAGGAAACCAGCAGGGGTTATGAAGTCACCATTCATAAACATATATGACTCAGGTAGCACCATCCAAGTTGTTAAAAATAAGCCAACTAAGTCAAAGAAGCCCATCTTGACTATAAAGTATCATTTTGAGGGTAATGTTGACATTCCTGTTGATTTTAAAGTGCTGTGTAACTGGAACACTTTCATCAATAGAGGCTTAAGGACTAATGCGCTGTAAGTTTTATGTTTCTGTTTTTTCTTTTTTCTTCTTTTTTCTTGTTTATTTCGTGTTATGAACTATATCTTTTTATCATGATTCATTAGGGACGTTGTTTATACAGAGGCTAGCAATAAGCTAAAGAAAATCTTTGAATTTGGGGTTGATGATATTGGAGAAAAAAATGGTTCTTCACATTTGCATATCCCGGCCTACCCTTGTGTGATTCAGTAAGTCAACACTTTAACTGTAAATATAAAGTGGTGATATACATTTTTAGTTTTCTCACACTGTAATCTTCTAATTGTGTGTATATTCTTCACATTTCAGCATATTGATGTAATTTTTTATTATTTGAGAAAGAAAGGGAAGTACAGTGTTGATGTTCCAAAGATTCACAATGACTGATTGTTGGTTTAACTGCCTGATTTCAAATTTGTACAAGGAGTTTTTGGAGAAAAATAGAGACATGAATTTGATAATTGAAACATATTCAATTATTGAGTACATACTTGGATATTTTTAAAGATGTTATGTTCCTTGGTCGACTGTTGATGAAATCATTTTCCCTATAAATTTGTCTGATAAGTGGCACTGGATATTGCAGAGATTGTCATTCAAATATCCGTGCATTTATGTATATGATTCCATGAGTGGCGCACGACAGAATAGTGCAGTTCTGAGATCAGTTGAGCCATACTCAATGTTGCTCCCACATATCCTTCATCGTATTGGTTTTTGGGACACAAAGGAGAATCCTATGAGAATCCACGCCAATTATCCTTTTGAGATTCATGTCGTTGATGGGTTGCCAACGCAAGATAACACGTAAATTATTATTGAATATTTCTGATTCTTATTCATTTTTTGTATTTGAATTCCTATTTTGTATTGTCCTAACTTTTATTCAATGTTATGTGATACCTTGTATGTAGTGATTGTGGTGTTTATGTTGCTGCATTTGTTGAGTACATCATTCAAGGTAGTAGTATTCCTAAAGCCATTGATATTCATGGGATACGAAATCGATATGGTATATTGCTATGGGATTATGGAATGAAGAAACAAAGAAGAAATGCAACTAGTGATGATGAGTCTACTAGTAGATTGAAGGATCAGATAAAAAAACATAACAAGAAAAAGAGCAAGACGCATTCAGTTGTTGATGTCAAGTCTTTGAAGGATTATAAGAAAAGGGCAAGACGCATCTTGGTGATGACGAGACTTTGAAGGATATTAAGAAAAAGGGCTAGTTGAAGGGCAAGATGAAGTAGTTTGGGATAGTTTAACAAAAATTTCACATGTAGTTTTAAAATTGAAGTAGTTTGGTTTTGATATTGTCTATGATTGCATATAGTTGCATACTTATATCATGTTGTATGCTTTTTGTTTGGGATGTCTTTGAACAATATGTTTGAAATGCTACCCACTTCGAAGAAGTAATTGGAGTGGGTAGAGTACTGGAATGTACAGATTTAGTGATGGCAGATGCTCAAATCTTTATGTAGTTTCTTTTTGACCAGTGAATGTAATGATGTTAGTTACCATTATGATACTATACCTCCTGGATGTTTTATGGTCAAGTTTCATTTTCTTCGAGATATTACAGTTTTGTTGTTTTCATATTAATTGGTAATCCCTCTTTTTTATATAGTTTCTATTTCTTTCTAAGGAGTGTATCCGACTCCATGTGGCTTTGGTTTTGGTTTGTATACAGGAACTGGAGGAGGATTAGGTTTTTCTACTGGTGGTTCTTATTTAGGCTTGGGTTTGTAAATAGGAAATGGAGGAGGAAGTGGCTTTACTACTGGTGTTATGGTGTTGGTTTGGGAATTGTATGAGGACATGGTTCTTTGAAAATTATATAAATAGGGGGAAGTGGGAAAGAATTTTTTCAGTCTATGCGCTTCATAACGTTTCAATCTGTACTCATTTGTAGAGTTTATTCAATGCCATTGTGTGCTAGACATGGTGCAGCTGATGCACTATGTAATTGTCCATAGCACTCTTCCTTTAGTTTGTATCAGAAATGTATCCGAAATGTATAA
Source organism: Nicotiana benthamiana (assembly GCA_034376525.1). Classification (NCBI taxonomy): domain Eukaryota; kingdom Viridiplantae; phylum Streptophyta; class Magnoliopsida; order Solanales; family Solanaceae; genus Nicotiana; species Nicotiana benthamiana. The sequence goes on along the minus strand of CM067333.1, from coordinate 23,875,593 downwards.
TTTACGTATCATAAATATATATCTTTTACCTGCTATTGTGATAGTCTATTCTGCATATTTTTTGTATATCTATAGTTTAATTTTTATTTTTTTGTATAGGAACAAAATATTACATATAAATTGAATAGTGACAGTCTATTTGATATATGTTTTGTATAGCTATAGTTTAATTTCTTTTTTTTTTGTATAGGAACAAAATATTACATATAAATTATATAGTGACAATCTATTTTGTATATTTTTTGTATAGTAACAGTCTTTTTGTATATTGTCATCTATTTTGTATATTATTTTGTATAGTAACATCCATAATAGTATTTGAAACATGTTAAGAGCATTAGTTTCCGGTGGTCAGATTTCACAGGAAAATATGGTAAGGGGAAAGTGTGCAAAGCCAAATCTTCAAGGAAGTTTGGTACAAACTTGATACCTAAAGTTATGATTGCAAATATCATTATATCCACCAATACTTTTATTATGACAAAAAGTAGCATCTTAATTCATACATCAGAGAGAATCTGATTGCAAATATCATTATCAATATTCAGAAGAATTTTTTTTTATAAAATACTAATCACAGTAGGAGCATCTACTAGTTCTCTTGAGCATTCCTGCATGTTCTTTTGTTATGTCCTTAGTTTCCACACAGTCCACATGTAATAGTTTTAGTATACAGATAATGATAAAGTCCCTTGCATCGCGACTTCGTTGGTCTTCCTCGTTTGTCCTTCACTATCGGTGGTAGGACAACATTATCTAACACCTCCGTTGGAAGGTCCCATGTAGTTTCATCAGGAAGTGGATTAACTGGCACTTCATATGTCTTCTTGAAGTATTCCTTGGTGTAATAGGGAGAACAATATTTGGGTGCTTCCATGTGTGTGTAGTCCAATACTGCCATAGCATGTGGACAAGGAATCTCATCCACATGAAATCGTTTGCACGAGCATTCTTTTTTTTTGCATGCAGACTATGTTCCGCCTTTGTGCAGCATCCATTACTACAAATACATAATCGGTTGAAGGCTTCACCTAAATTAAAATAGATATCATTAATAAAACTAAAATAGGTATATGACAAGTATTAATGCATTTTTGTCAAAGTATGTTATTATGGCGTATGAAGTAAGACATGATAAAAAAATATTTACCGTCATCTTCTGCGACAAATAGCTATTTTCTTTTAGTACTTCATGATATTTTTTTCCTATGCCAATAAATGTACTCATCGCAGTCATTCTATTTGTATTATTCCATTCCATAACCAAATTCATCATATAATCTAGCAAACTCATGATTAATAGCTCTCTTGTCTCTCTGTTCCTTGCATTGAGTGACTCAGTTTTATTTGAAGTCATCACCATGGATCTATTAACAGTGGAATGCACTATAGACCACTTTTCATAACCAACTTGGAATGGGTAACCCCTTACCTTCTTATCAATGTTGTCCATATCTTCCATGAGGCGATTAAAATTTTCAATTTTGTATGCTCTGGCCATTGCAAAAAATACTTCCCTCAGTCAATCATGGTTCTTTTTGAACTACTTCTTTAGGTTATTCCAAAGATGAAAGATGCATATACAGTGAGATACCTCTAGATACACAATCTAAGCACCCCTCAATATGCTTGCATGGAGATCTGATACAAGCACATCCTTTCCCTTTCCCCAAAAGCCTGTCTGAACATTTCAAAATACCATTCCCAGGAAGCATCATTTTCAAAAACTACAACAGCGTATGCTAGTGGAAAAATTTTACCCGGTTAAGCAAAAAAGAAAGTATCCACATGTTATTTTTGTTATACACAAATAAGAACTATCTATACTATATATAACAATTATACGAGTCTGCAACATATTCACCTGCTGCATCTTGTGCGCTACCTGTTAACATTGTTCCTCTGTGTGATAATTTAAGGAATGTCCCATCAACCACTACGATAGTGTAACATTATTTCCATCCTATGATTGATGTATTTAGTACGACAAAAACATACATGAAGCGCCCGTCTTCTGATTTATGTAACCTTGTGACAGAACCAGGATTTGTCATATTTATCATATATAAGTGACCTGGTAGTTTTCTATAAGATTCACATGGTATTCCTCTTAGTAGTTCAAGCGCCTTTTCTTTTGTTCTATAAGCTTTTGTGTAACTCATATTAATCTCATACTGTTGTTTCATGTCGCTCATGATGTCTGTCGGAGTGTACATTGTTTTTTGATTAGTATATTTGTTGCAAATCATTTTTGCAATAGCTGACGAAGTAGCATGACGTTGTGAAAATAGTCTACTCATCTCTAGGCAAGTGTGAACATCATTGAACCGTCTAACCTTGAACACATTTGATTTGTGTATACTTGAAGATCTAAGACTCCATTTGCAACTTTCATCCACGCATGTAAGACAATACCTATTTAAAATATAGTGTTATGATAATGCATTGCTTCAGATTTTTACACTTGTGTCTCAAAGAAACAAGCAGTATACATATGCAATCTCACTATACAATAATTATACATTTTTTATACAGATTTGTATACAAAAAATTACAGATAAATGTAATCTCATAAGTAGAAATCATACCTAGTTGTAGATGATCTATCCACTATAAATTGACATTTTTTCCGTATTGCATAGTGCTTCATTACACTAATTAGTGTATCTTTGTCACAATACAACTGACCTTCTGCAATTTCTTCATGTTGTGGATTATCTATTATACAATTTCCCTTCAAGACCTCAATTTTGTCTTTCTTTACATTAGTATCCATCATCTCAACAATATTAGTTCCATGTACTTCTTCTATGTTCTGATATTGTAAACCAACTGAAGTTATTGCGAGTAAGTTTCCACCCAAGTATGAACTTGAATATGAACTTTCAGCACTTGAATATACAGGTTTCAATGTTATGCATAACGAATATTCAGTGATATCTAGTTTTTTCTTTTTCATCTCCATATACAAGCGCACACTCATATCATTGTATATTGGAATTGTTACATAGCCATCCTTCACTGTATATTTTATCTCCATTGCACTCGTAATTGAATCTCTACCCAATTGCTTGTATATCTCATCAACAAAATAATCATAGCTACAGTCCGAATTTATCAACACGCCATTAACAAGGAAATTAACAAATTTACTCTCACTTACCCATTCACCACTGTGTTGAAGTAAAATCGGAATCAAAGTTGGAACTGTAGTTCCAACATTCACAATCTCCATAGACATCTGTTGATTTTGTCGATTTTGTATCAATTTCACAATTTAAGAACGAAATCTCAAATCTATTAAGCTGATTGTAGGCAACAATTGTGCAAAAATTTGAATTTAGCTTCAATTTTTGGGAGCTCTTCTCTGGGTTTAATCTTCAGAAACCCTAGAATTTCTTTCACAATGTGAATAATTGAGCGACTTTTATAGTGTTTGGAGGTTGAAGATCCCATACTGAATGCGTGAATTTAGGATAGAATATCGATTAGGATTGCTTTCCTTTTCGTTTGCCTTGAGCGTATATTTTCAGCTTTTTCAGTTGCTAGCCTTTGTTATTGTTTTGATGCTATTACTTGCAAGGAAATATTTTGTGGCTATCAGGTGATATAAGTTTGGCCCTAGTGGCTACAAATGAAGTTTGCTCAAATATTTACTCTTAAATTTGTAACCAAAGAGCACTTTCTTTAAAATTGTATTATGATGGGCGATTATGGAAATACCATTCCATGCGAAGTTAAAGTTCGTCCGTATAAACAAAAGAACCTCAGAAGACTTATCATTATGTGTCTAATGATGTCGAAGAGTCTGCTTTGTTATGTGTTCAGTTATTCTCTGTAAAAAAGTGTAGGGAGGGCGTGTGTGTAATTTGTGAACCCAGTGTGGCGGTATGTGATTCTTTTTAATATTCCTCGAATTAATAAGTTGGAATATTCATGCATTTTCTTACGCACCTAAAATAATATTGACAAATTGAGAGAAGAAAACAGAAAAAAGTATGTTTAGGGAACAGTTTGAGTCAATGGTCAATAACACATCCGAGCCATTTTGGCTTAAGTAAACTTTGAACGTGTTGAGTCACGAACCATAGAAAAATGTCATGAGTTGTTCGCTAACATAACTAAAAAAACCATAAGTGCAATTGATGTTTTACTTGGAGAATAATTTTTTTTTGAAATTTAGTGGTATATGTATATAAGATCTGTATGATTAGAAAGGAATAATAGAACAACCCAGAAGTCCAAAATCACAAGAGCCCATATGAAAATTCAAAATTATCGCAAGACCAAAAGAACGCAATATCAAGGTAAATTTCTCAATGAGACTTTTTCCTTCCTATATTATATATATAAAATTTTATTATCAAAAAGGTATATAGTTTTATATTTATCCTTCATGTTTACAGTTATTCTACAAAATATATACCATTCATTAAATATTATTGTTTCTTAATTAGGCGCGCTACAAATCTAAAACTAAATATTCTTTCAGATATTACTATTTAGGCGCGCTAAAATTGTAGAAGTAAATATTCTTCCACATATTTTTCACCATTGATAATCATTAAAAAGCTTGAAAGTTTTGAGTTCAAATTTGGGTTTTCAAAAATCATTATTTGTTTGGATTGAGTGTCGTTGAAAATAATTGGGAATATAATTTGGCGTTTATATATCAATTTTGAGGGGTTTTGGTGATGATTATACTTGGTTTTGATAGAATTTTAGATTGAAATTCGAAGAAGAAGAAGACATATTGCAGAAATTGTAGATTATTTGTATTCTGATTGTAGATGCTTTATTTTCTGTTTTCACAAACAAAAATGGCTAAAACTTCTACAATCTTCTGAAAATGCAATATGTCAAAAATCTCCATTATGCTACAATTGAATGTGAATTGGGATATAAAAATTTAATATACCCAGTTTGTAGATATTTTACAGATAAATTGAAGATTATTTTTATTCTAATTGTAGATGCTTTATTTTCTGCTTTCAAAAATCTAAAATGACTAAAACATCTACAAATCCTCTGCAAAAATGCAATTATGCCGAAAATCCCAATAAACTACAATAGAATGATAATTGGAGAAAATAAAATTCAATATACCCAGTGTATATATTTTTATAGATGAGTTGTAGATTATTTATATTTTTACTGTAGATGCATTGCTTTCAATTGTAGATGTATTTTTACATTCCTATGCCACATAGAAATTTTTACATTTTCATTTATTGTCAAGAAGATGTAGTTGATACACTAATGTTGCTGTTATTTTACTTTATGGCTTTGGACTAAAAGATTAATTGATAATTAATAATCCAAAGTGGAAATATTAATATATAATTAAATAAAGAAACAAACAAATATTTGTTTATCAAACTTATGTTCAGATTTTACAAAATAGATACTCTCCATCAAATGGTTGTACGTAGCCCAATGGTACGACTAGAATATAAAAATAATTGTAATATCTGCTCTTTAATTTTCTACAAAATTTGAATTCTCGATCCATGAAAAGTGTACATATTATATTACTCAGCATTCCTTCGTCATTGTCATATTAAAAAATTTATGAGCTGGACTCAATTAGGTAACATATTTTAATATGTTAACAAAAATTGCTCAAGGCAAAAATGCTAGCTTTTTAGATTAAATACACTATGATATAGAATTGGTAATTTGGTATACTAAGTGTAATTAAGTCAAACCTTAAACATTGAGGGTAATAATGTGACGACCCAAATGGTCATCACCGTAATTCTTCCTTTTTTTCATGCTTCCGATGCCTTGGAAACATCGCGTTTAGTTGCCTCAATTTACGTGCACAGTCCGTACGCGAAGTCGGAAAGTTTTTATGTTAAAATATGTGAATTATGTGAAAAATTTGAAGAATTTTGATATTAATATTGCTAAAGTTGACTTCGGTTAAAATGTTAGGTAAACATACTCTGACCCATGATACGATGGTCCTAGCAGGTCCGTAGAAAAATATGAAACTCGGGAATATTTCCGAAATTGAAATCCGAGGTCCCAAGCACGAGAAATGAATTTTTGAAAGAAATTAATTTTCTGAAAATGATATGGAATTTTGAAAAGAAAATGAGTTAGAAAAAATAGGTATCGGGCTCGTATTTTGGTTCCGATGCCCGGTACAGGTCTTTATGTTAAGCACTTGCTGTAAAGTTTGGTCAGAATCGGACGTCGTTTGACGTATTTTGTACCTAAATATCTACAGTTACAAGTTTAAGAACTTTGAAATGAAAATGATAATTTTGAGGCTTGATTCATTAGTTTTTTTTTTTTGTCGATTTGATCGCTTGACTAAGTTCGTAGGGTAATATTGAGTTAGTCTGTTTGATTGGTTGGGAGCCCCGAGGGCTCGGCAATGATTTCTGGGGTGGTTCAGAGTGTTTTTGGAACTTAGGAAGGATCAGAATTTCTGCAATTTTTACACAGGTCCGTTGCTCTATGCGAATGCGACCTTGTCCCGTATTCGCATTGCCTTGTACCTCCATCCTTCTTCGCATTCGTGGAAACGCCACGCATTTGCACTGCTTTGGCAACCTCTACAATGCGTTCGCATACACCCCCTTCGCGAACGCATAGACCAAGCTTGCCCCCGTCCCCCTCCCCCCAACTTCCCTTCTACGCATTCGCAAAAGACCATCGCGAACACATAGAGTACCCAGCCTTCCCTCCTTCGCGAATGAGACACTGTGTCGCAAACGCATAGAACAATTTTTCTTCAGCAATTCTTTTTAAGAACAGAACAATGTATTACGAGATTGGACCATTTTTCGCACGAGCTCTCTTCTCCATCAAGCCTTAAGACACCATTGAAGCCCCCCTTTTTCAAGACCTCTTGGGTATGTAATTCCCCACCTAATTCCTTTACTTTTCTTCAATAATTAATAAATTCCTAAGCCAAAAATCAAGAAATAAAAGTAGAAATTAGGGCTTTTGGATAGAGTTAGGTTTTTGGAAATTTTGGGTGATTCAACACCCCAATTTGGGGTCGAATCTTAAAATAAATTATATAATTGAACTCGTGAGGTTATGGGTGATTGGGTTTTGGTCCAAGCCTCGAGTTTGGACCATGTGGGTTCGATGTCGGATTTTGGTATTTTTGGAAGAATGATGTGAATTTTCTTTCTAAGATATGGGATTATGTTTTTGATCCCTTATTGATATTATTGAACTAATTGTGCCTAGATAACGTTGTTTCGGATTTGGATTCTAGAGGAAAGGCGGTATTAGAGAGTTGATTGCTATTTTTGGACCAAAGTAAGTGTTTGATCTAATTTTGACTTGAGAGAATAGGATTACAGTATTTTAATTGCTAATTGATAAATGATCGAGTACGGTGTATATGCATGGTGACGAGTATCTATACACTGATATCTAGCATGACCCTGGGTCTTTATTTGCACTTATTTGATATTTTGGGACTCTTCCACGATAATTGATGAATCCTACATGATGTGCAAAGTACGAGGATTAGATATGAATTGTGAATTCTTTGGAGGCGTTGGATCGAACGATATAAGAAGTGAAAGAAAAAAAAACGGACGTGATAGATCCCTTGCCAGGATGTGAAGGTTATTGTTGTTGCTCCCTTGATGAGAGATTTTACTGGTACTATAGATATACCCGTTTCCGGGGATTTGTTGAGTTGATATGTTCCCTTGCTGGGATTTCCCTACTGTTTATTCTTCTCTTGCTCCGTAGTTGTGATTAAATATTTGGATGGGAAAGCATAATCTTAGTGGGTCGGGTTGCGTGCCGCAACAAGATAAATAATATCTGCACGGATCAGGTTACGCACCGCAATAAGGATACATAATATCTGCACAGATTGGGTTGCATGCAGCAACAAGAATAGATAATATCCATACGAATCGGGTTGCATGCCGCAACATTATCATAAGTAGGTGGATCGGGTTGCATGCCGCAATAGTGACGCACTGTATGGGATAATTGTGTCCTTTTCGGATTTGGGTTTTGTTGGTGGATTCACCTTTATTTAGATACATGTTTTTCATCTGTTTTTTCCCCAGCATGTTTCCTCCTCCTGTTATAAACTGTTTATCTCTTGTTTATTATTTCGCAAAATATACCTCAAATCTATACATGTTTATCTGGTAGCCGGGTCTAGCCTAGTCACTACCTCGCTGAGGTTAGGCCAGGCACTTACCAGCACATGCAGTTGGTTGTGTTGATGCTATTCTTATGTACTTTTTGCAGCGGAGCAACTTTGAACCACAACAGTAGCATATTAATTGGGAGCTGAATTCAGTCCAAGGACTTCGAGGTAGCCTAGCTAGCGTTCGCAGGCCGGAGTCCTTTTCCATGTTTAGTTTGTTTTTATTGTACCTAGACAGGCATTGTGTATTTCTATTCAGACTTGTTTGTAGCACTATTTAGTAGTCCGTGAGCTAGTGACACCAGATTTTGGGTAGAGATATGCTTTTAACTTCTGCATTTTGATTTCAGTTTTATAAACTTAAAGTCTTCCGCTTTTATTTAATTGTTTTCGTATATTGTTACTGTTGAGAAATTATCAGAGAATGTTTAAAGTTTGGCTGGCCTAGCTCCATTAATAGGCGCCATCACGACTCCCGATGGTGGGAAATCCTGGTCGTGACAAATAAGGTTTCCTATTTGGTATATGAATGTAAAAATTTCTTTCTGAGACTTTTTTCTTCCTATACCATATATGAAACCTTATTACCAAAAATGTGCATAGTTTTATATTTACCCTCCTTGTTCACAGTTATTCTACAAAATATATACCATTCATTAAATACCAATTATTAGGAGCTGATTCCTTCCTAATTAGGCGTGCTACAAATCTGGAACTAAATATTCTTTTAGATATTCCTATTTAGGAGCGCTAATATTGTGGAAGTAAATATTCTTCCGGATATTTTTTACCATTGAAATGCATTAAAAAGCTTGAAAGCTTTAAATTAAAATTTGGGTTTTTAAAAATTATTATTTATTTGGATTGGGTGTTATTGAAAATAATCGAAAATATGATTTGGAGTTTATATCTCAATTTTGAGGGGTTTTGGTGAAAATAATACTTGGTTTTGACTGAATTTCAGATTGAAACTCGAAGAAGAAGAAAACATATTGCAGAAATTGTAGATAAATTGTAGATTATTTGTATTCTAACTGTATATGCTTTGTTTTCTATTTTCACCAATAAAAAATGGCTAAAACTTATACAAATCTTCTGAAAAACACAATTATGTAAAATATTCCAATTATGCTACAATTGAATGTGAATTAGGATATAAAAATTCAATATACCCAGTTTGTAGATATTTTATAGATAAATTGTAGATGCTTTGTTTTATGTTTTCACAAATCAAAAATGACTAAAAACTTCTACAAATCTTCTGCAAAAATGTAATTATACCAAAAATTGCAATTAAACAACAATCGAATGGGTATTGGAGAAACTAAATTCAATATACCCAGTTTGTAGATATTTTGTAGATGAATTGTACATTATTTGTATTCTAATTGTAGATGCATTATTTTCAATTATAGATGCATTTTTACATTCCTATGCCACATAGGAATTTTTATATTTTTCAATTGTTGTCAAGAAGATGTAGTTAATACAATAATATTATGGTTATTTTACTTTATGGATTTGGACTAAAAGATAAACTGATAATTAATAATCTATAGTGGGAATATTAATATGTAATTAAATAAAGAAACAAACAAATATTTGTTTATCAAACTTAAGTTTAGATTTTACAAAATTGATACTCTCCATCACATAGTTGTACGTAGCCCAATGGTACGAGTAGAATATAAAAATGATTGTGATATCTGATCTTCAGTTTTCTACAAAATTTGAATTCTCGATCCATGAAAAGGTGTACGTATTATATTAATCAACATTCCTTTGTCATTGCCATTTAAAAAAATTAATGAGCTGAACTCAATAAGGTGAAATATTTTAATATGTTAACAAAAATTGCTCAAGGTAAGTGTGACGACCCGACCCATTGTCTTATGTGTTAATGCTTCATTTTTCCCGTTTGTTTCTTCTTCTTCATATTTCATTATCAGTATGCGGTGTATAGAGTTGATTTGGAATGGTTTTTAAAAGAAATGAGACACTTAGTTTCTTTAAGGAAGCTTTAATTGGAAAAGTCAATAGGAAGTTCACTTCTGAGTTATAGGGCGCGGATGTGATCTTTGGTGTTTCGGTTAGCTTCAGGGGATAATTTGCAACTTAGGAGGGTGGTCCAAAATGATTTTGGAGGTCCGGTGTAGAATTAGGCTTGAATTGGCGAAGTTAGAATTTTGGCGAAATTCGGTTGATAGGTGAGTTTCCATAGCTTCGTTAGGTGATTTTGGTCATGTGTGTAAAACTTCAGGTCATTCAGACATCTTTTGATCGGGTTTTTGATCGAATGCGTGTTTCGAAAGTTTTGAAGAAACTTAGGCTTGAATCCAATGTGAATTGGTGATTTTAGTGTTTTTAATGTGTTTTGATGATTGGAACAAGTTCGATTGATGTTTTGGGATATGTTGGTGCTTTTGGTTGAAGTCCCGGGGGCGTAGGGGTGATTTCGGATGGTTAAACGGAGGGTTTTGGACTTAGAACATTGTAGAAAAGTGCACAGCTATTGCAGGCCACTTTTGGACTTCGCGTTCACGGAGGTGTCCTTCGCATTTGCGTAGTTGAGTTTTCTGGGCCATTGCATTCGCATGAGTGGCCTCGTGTTCGCGTAGAAGGGCGTGGGGCCCTGCCAGGTTTTTTCATCGTGTTCGCAGTGAGGGTGTCGCGTTCGCGTAAGTTGGTGGCCTGGTGCATCACGTTTGCGTATAGGAGATCGCATTCGCACAGTGGGAAGACTCAAAGCATCTGGTTCGCATTCAGTGCTACGCGTTTGCGTAGAGGAAAATTTTGGGCGACAGAAGGGTTTTTATATCATTGCATCCATGACTTAGGGTTCGGGAATTGGGTCGTGACAAGTTGGTATCAGAGCCTAGGTTACTAGGTCTCACGAGTCATGAGTAGGTTTAGTAGAGTCTCGCAGATCGGTACGGGTATGTCTGTATTTATCCTCTAGAGGCTGCAGCCCCTTAAGGAAAACTTCACATTCTTGAATTCTTATCGTGCGTTCTTGATTCAGCTTGGAAAGTAACTCTTGAAATTCCTTCCACGCGTTCGCATGCACGCATGAGCGCTCAGTATCAGATGTTCCTTGACGGCTTGTGATTCCGTGATCGAGAGGAAAGATGTGATTTCTATGAGTGGATGTTGGGCCCGTCTGGAGGACTTGAGGCCGGATCTTTGCTTATGGCTTGAGCACCAAGGTGCTGTTTGTGCAAGAAAGTGTTGTGAAAGTATATGTTCAGTATTTCCCCAATTAGTGGGAATGACAACTGGGTAGCTATGTGGTGAGTATGTTGGTACTACGAGATGTTCCTATATGACTTGGAGGTGTCAAAGACGGTCTGCTGGATAATAGATGAACCATTAAGTGTTTTATTTCCATTGTGATTGGATGGGTTGCCTCGAGTTATGGGTGTTTGAAGAATCTTTTCAAGTCTCCTAGTTGGGAATGAGGTAAATAACATATTGCGCTTTGCGTTCTGACTCAGAAAGACTAGTCGACTGTGTAAGGTGTATGACGGTGGAAGGTATATGGAAATGTTATATTGAGGCGAAGAATGTGGGCTATATTCTGCGGAGTGTTCTAGCGTGGTATGGTCCTTGTGTGCATGTTAGATGATCTGTGCTTCACAACTTATAAGCGATTGGAGCTTATTCTCACTATGTTATTGTGGCATCAATGGAGTAAAAGTGCTATGAGCTATTAAAATATTTTTGTCTATGGCTTCGAGCCAAGTTGGGGAGGTTTCTGTTGATTAGCTGATTGCACGGTCATGTGCTATGTTGGTTTCATTTTGATATATGCTGGCAGATTAGTTCTGGTTGCATAAATTAAGCCGAGTATGGCACGAGTGAAGCAAAATTTTGACAAAGGTTACATGGTGCTTTGTGGAGGTATGGAAATAATAGGTTGTCTTGAGCTGTTGTTGATAAAGAATGCTTAGTTTAAAGAGAATGAAGTTGTTTGGTTGTATCAGAATGAGATCATATCCTCCGGGGTCAGAGTGCTAATGAGGAATGGGTGGTTACGTCTGTTTGATAAGGTAAATTGCAATTGAATAAGAGTGAATGACTTGCGAGAATAGTTCTAATGGGTTCAAGAGTCTGCGTACATCACTTGAGAGTTTTAAAGTTGCATATGGGGTTAAGAACTGAGTTTCATTAAAAGATATCAAGACTTGTGGTATTCTATGTTAATTATGGAAATCTATGTATCGGTGTGTCAGGAAAGTAAAGTAAACAGAGCTAGATTCGCAAAGAGTTCTTCTGAGTAAGTAGTCAGCATGTTGTGGTTCGTAACAATGTGGTCTTATGCTTGGGTCTCATGCGGTAATCCTAGATTGAGGAATTGTGGTATACGGCAAGAGAAATATCAAGTTAAAGACGAATCAGAAGAAATTTAGATAAATGGAGTAGCTTGATAAAGGACCGGATCGGCATGGCAAGGGTATGATTGTGTGTATTCGAGGTAATGAGTTAGCACATGTAATTATCAGCAATGCTCTTTGGCTTTGACGACTTGCTTACATGATTTGGTTAGAAGGATTCAATCATGGCAGTTTAGTTTGTGCAAATGAAATTGGGAGAGTTCTTGTTGATTGCTACCGTGGTTGAAGAAGTGCATCTTCCATGAATGTGAGAGGCATGATATGTATTAGGATTTTCTTCTAGATAAGATCCATGGAAGTTCATGATTAGTAAGTTTTAGTTCATGTTAGAAAGGAAATTCCTAAAGCACTAAGGCAGTGGGTAGCCTTAGATAATCAAGGAAAATGGTACGGTTGTTTGAAAGCGATCCGATGGGAATATATGTTTCAGAGAAAGAGAAATGTGATTAAGTGATGGTACTTCGGTGGTGTTGCGGCACTTCCTCGTTAGATCGACGGGTGATATTCAGGTTTGCTTGATGGCTCAGGAAGATTTTGAGTATGTATCATGGAATTATTGGATATTTAGTTGTGGCACGTGTTCGGACGGCGAAATTGGGATCAAGTATAATGATTTGTATGCTATGTGCAATTGGAGGCGGAAGCCTCATATTCGGGCTATTTGTGATGGTGGATCGTATGTGTCGGCACCGTTTGGCAAGTATTGGGATTTGGAGGCCCGAGTGAATCTTTCGTTGCTGGTATGTTGCATTTTAGATGTGATGTTGGAGTTCAGGCTGGTTGTTTCAATGTTAGATTAATTTTGGACTATTGCTTTATGGGCTATGCTTGAAACGCCACTGTTTGAGTGGCGAGGTGCATTGGGTTATGTTCTTGTAGAGTGGTTCATCTTTCAAAGACCAGCGGACGGTTGGGAATGATTGCTTTTCCTAATTGAGCATTCATATTGGATGCCAGTGCAGAGGTTGCTATTATTGAGCCAGTTCCGATGTCAAGGGACTTTTCAGATGCGTGTTCCAGTTTGAGTTAACTCCGAATTGTATTGTTGAGGGATAGGTTGACTCGATCGTTGTTGAGATTATTAGTGATCTGGAGAGATCTATGAGTTGTTTTCTGCGTTACGAAACATTATGATTTACGGACTATGGGCATATATGGTGTGGTGCTATCAGTATTCACAGTGGAAAATGAGGGGGAAAACTCAGTTGTGCTTGAGTTTTGTAGAGTATAACGCTACATGTAGATATTGTATGCACTCAGTATGCTTACGACCGATACTCGGTATTTTTTTGTAATGAGCAAATTTGGCTCAATGTGCATCTCCTTATGTGAGATATATGTATGGATCGGGTGGCACGCCGCCATGGGTATCTTATCCGGATCGGTTTACACGCTGCAACAGTGTGATATTGAGAACAATTTTCCAAATGCTATTTTGTATGCCTTGCTTCCTTGTTTCTAAGGAAAGTCCGTATTGTGTGTTGCTTGGCGAATGGTGCATCGGTTGTGTCCTTTCCGGATAGTATGGTTGTAAGCCCCCGGAAAAGTTTGCTAAGTAAATTAGGATTCCATAGTGTCACACAGGCTTATTATAATATTTTTATATACTATTAACATGGTGGATATCAATTAGACTTGGTAAATATGAGTATAAGTCTTATGGTAAGTGACATGATGTCCAAATGGAAGCCTAGGTATACGCCATAGGGAATATTTTCGAAATAGGCCAAAATTCCAAATGGATTCGCACAAGGCTCCACTTCAAAAGAGCATATATAATTCTGTATAATGTTTTATTCGGTGAATACATATCAAATGAAATCCATTTGAGTCTAGTTTCCAACACTTCAAACCGTTCGTCATTTGGACATTCCTACACAAAGTTATGATCAAATTACCAAAGTCTAGAAATTGATGTCCTGTGTCAATTCTGCGGACCGCATTTTGGAACGCAGAATGCACTCTGCGGTCGCATTTTGACCGCAGAATGGTCCAGAAAAGCCCAGTTTTGGGCGTTGATTCTGCGAAGCATTCTGCGGACCGCATGTCGATTCTGCAGTCCGTTCTGCTACAATAGAATCGACATCGTGGGGTTATTTTTTTTAATTTCTAGACCCGACCCCCTATCGTTATATTTGACCCCATAGCTCATTTTAAGCATTTTGTGAGTATTTCTAGAGTGAGTAAGAGGGTTTTTAGAGAGGGAAAGTTTCTCCCATCGAATTTCTCCACAAAAGCTTGTTAATTCCTTGAAGATAATCAAGTGAAGGCCCTAGATCTTTGTCCCAAGAGGTAAAATTTAATCGCCCTAGCCCTTATCTCCATTCTTAGTTATAAGGAGTAATTAAAAAGGTGATTCATGAGTATAAGAGTGAATTCCTTACTTGCATGTCAACTTAGGTTTATGGGAAGATTATTGAACCTAATTAAGTGAAGGTTAGGTTGGGGAATGGAGGAAACCCTTGAAAAAGGGATTTGTAATGAAGATGCTCAACTAGTGTTTGACAAAATGCTCCAATAAGCTAGTTTAATGAATATATTTCTAATATATGTTTAATCTTGTTATGTCTCATAGTAGATCGGAATTGCTAGAGTTTTTGGAGTGTTTTAGTAACTTAAGGAAAGCTCATCAAGGTATGTATGGCTAAAACCCCGTCTTTTAGAAATTAAGCTCTATCGATGCTTATGTAAATGTGGTAAGACTGAACATTGGATTCTTACTTTGGTTGATACTTTACATGAATTGGTTTTGTGACCCTATATTTGTGGTAGATACATTCAAATTCGATCAATGTGCTATTCTTGAGAACCTGAATTATAAATGTACTTGGTGAGGCCTTTGATGTATTTTATTGTGGGACCTATTGATGGACTATGAAACGAATAGGTGTGTGCTGTAACATGCGGGACCTATGGACAAACTATGAAACTCATAGGTGTGTATTGTATTGTGTGGCACCTATGGACGGGCTATGAAACGCATATGTGTATACTGTAACATGTGGGATCTATGGACGGGCTATGAAACGCATAGGTGTGTGCTGTAACATGTGGGACCTATGGACGGGCTATGAAACACATAGGTGTATAATATAATATGCTATGTGAACCCTATGGACGGTCTATGAAACGCATAGGTGTATAACTGATACGTGAACTCATTGGACGGGCTATGAAACACAACCTATAGGTATGGAAATTTATGTGGAAGCTATGTGATCCTTTTTATTTTAAAATGTTGTGACCATTTATAAAGTGTTTGAGTTTCACTTGTGATTTCCTCATTTGTTGTATGAAAGTTCTTTCTAAATAGATGGTGTTTAGTTATGCATACTAGTGCTATTCAATGGCACTAACGTACCTTTTGTCGGGGGCACTACATTCGTGTTATGATTGTAGGTGGATCCATAGCAAGTACTCCAGTCCACCGACCGTAGCTCCTCATCACTTCCCGTCAGCATATTCGGCGGGCCCCTTTCCATTCGGGGCCCTATATGGCTCACGCCACTTTCTGTTTGGGATGTTGTTTTAATGTTTATATAAGGTATAGCCGGAGCCTTGTTTCCGACATTTCCTTATTATTCTTCAATTTTAAATAAAGGCTCTGTAGATATGTTGTGGGTAGTGTCGCGTATTGCAAATTAAAATAGAAATATTGATGTTTGCCAATGATGCGTAAATTTGTAATACCTTTATAGTGGCGAATGAAGTTGCTAATGAAAATGAAATGGAAATGGTTAATTATATGTTTATAGATTTTGATAAATGGATTCCATCTCCTATTTATTCATGAGCTGGTTTGGGTATAATGAGACCTAACATGCTTGCTCGGTCGGGTTTACTCGGTTGAGCGCCGGTCGCGCTCCTTGGATTTCGGGGCGTGACAAACTTGGTATCAATGCCTAAGGTTTTAAAGTGTCCTAGGATGTCTCGGAGCCGTGTCTAGTATAGTCCTTCTTATCGATGTATTGTCGACCACATCTATAAGTTGGAGGCTTTTTGTACATTTAATTTCACCCTTATTTGATAATCCAGATCATGCGATATAGCTCAAGATAGAAAGTTGATTCCCTATCTATGTCTTACTCTCAAGATTGGTAATTTTGATACCATAATCCCCGAATTTGAAGCTCGTAAGCAGGGATTGATCCTGCAATTGAGTCCGAGTGGATTACCCAAGGACTTGTTAGAGGAATATTTCGAGCCGTGGGGGGATTGGTGGAACTTGTTGTTAAGAGGAGTACCCTTGTTCCTACTAATGTCACCGCATCACCAGATCATGTAGTATATCATCAGTATGTATGGCTAACTTTCACCTTTGTAGAGTCACTTTGTTTGGTGTACGAATATTTGGTATGTGGTACCTATGTGGACTATTTGTGAATTTCTTGTGATTGGTTTGATTTGAGTAATTGTGGTTAAGCCTCAAGACGTAATGGTGCAAGTAATTGGAAATAACTGCTTGATTGTGAAAGTGTTATGTGGTAAGAGATGAGAAACAAATGATGGAAGGAAGTCATAAATTATGCAATTGGAAGAACTGTGGTAATATCATATTTGGCTTGTTGTGGATAGTTATTGTGGTGACTTAAATTGCACATGAGTTGTTGAATATGATGAAAATTGTATTGATGGCTACAGAAATTCTTGTGAATTGTTGTGGTTTCTCTATGAGATTTATTGTTGTTGTTCTATGTGAATTGTTATTGTTGTTCCGAAATGATATTCTGGATGGCCTGAAGCCGTTTGATTGAACTGTGAACTATTGTTGTTGTGTGAAATGTGGTTGAGGTAATAAGGTGACCGAGGTAATAAGGATGGATTGTGATCATTATCACTATCGAAATGGAAATTTGTGAAATTATTGATATGATGAATTGATATTGATGTCAAATATGTGAAAATGATGTGAAATGCGGGACAGAAGAGATTGTGTTATGAAATGTGGTCTAGCGCCAATGGTGATGTGACAATTGTGGCTCCAAGTGCCGATGAACTAATATATGTGAAAATGGCATGATTTTTTTATTTGGTAATGCGGTGATTGTTTAAAGCTTTTGATAAACCCTTATGATTTCCTTATCCTTGCATATATATATATATATATATATATATATATATATATATATATATATATATATATATATATATATATATATATATATATATATATATATATATATATATATATTCTTAAAAAGAATCTAAATAACAAAACATTACATGCACTTGCTCTTTGAATGAGACGTATTATTCACAAAGTCTCTCGGTCATGATTCTCTTATTTATGGCCTTATGTGGAATTGAGCTCCTTAATTATGTTCCTGAATTGATTTATAACACTATTGATATTTCTCACTTGATTTTCCTAAATCCTCAACAAGGTATCATTCCCGATGAATTTCATACAAAGGTGTTTTATTTAAATGGACAAAATCTACTCACTTGCGTCTATACATGCACCATCGTAAAGTTTACCTATGTGGTGTCAAGTTTCATGTAAAGCATCCTTGTGTTGCAATCCTTCTCGAGTCACTCTTTTACTCAGTTGTGCATATGGTTTATATGGTTTGAGCACCCAATCTACTCTCTCGTGAGTATCATAATGGAAGCTTTTCAGAGTCAAGTAATATAAGAGTATACCTTAACACATATCATATGAGTGCATATCAATCGAAATGGTCACCGCGTGCATACAGGTATTCTGAAAAATTGAGATCCTTACATCCCCATCACAGGAAAGTCGTATCTTACCATACATTTTGTGTCTACTTAGGTTATCTCGTAGCAGGTATCTTACTTGATTTCTTGTATTGTGGTTGCCCATGATATGGTCTTGCAAATGCGGTATGGGAGTTAACAGAAGTATGTAGCTCATAACAAATGTCTATTTTCTCTTTATGTCTCCACAATGTTAATTGTATTCCTATTTAGGGAATTCATTGTGTAAGCTCCCAACACTTGTACGATAACACTGAGAGAACATTCCCTTCTATGCATCACTATGACACTTCCTTTTTCAAGTCAAAACCTATGGACAGCTCATCATGAACATTTGTAAACCTTTTATGATTATTGAGCATTGTCTCATTGAGTTTGGTTGTCTTTACACCCTCAACTTCTAGAATCATTGACTATGCTGTTGTCATGAGCGGGGAGTTTTACTACCTTTGGTATCTCACCTACTTGGTTAGATAGGAGTGTTATTTTCCTTCTCCCCGGAGCATCATTTTTTAACTATTATAACCATCTAACCAATTCATGATTTCATCCCATGTCGAGAAAACCCAGCTATAGAGTTTCACTCGTGCAAAGAGTGGGATTAGATGACTCCAGATTTTTGCACATATCATGAGCATATTGATTTGAAAGACTAATTTGTCTTATCTTTAGTCCCCTCATATAGGATCAACTATCATGGAAGGTTAAATTGTTTGATAATATGATGATTTCATAGGTGT
This sequence comes from Nicotiana benthamiana, assembly GCA_034376525.1. NCBI lineage: Eukaryota > Viridiplantae > Streptophyta > Magnoliopsida > Solanales > Solanaceae > Nicotiana > Nicotiana benthamiana. Next base: position 23,856,595 of record CM067333.1, on the reverse strand, counting down.
TCCACTTCTTTTCATCCTTGTGGGCTTGTGGCATAAATTCCTTGTGTCAGTAACATTAAGAGTGTAATTCAACTTCATGTGTTTTGCAACCCATATTGCATTCATGGTTCTAGAATATTCTCATTCTTGATAAACGGATTTTTCCCTACACTATAGGAAATGAGTAGTTCACGTACTTGAGTATTCCTCCTTAAGTGTTCCTATTGCCAATGTACGAGTTACCCATATGGATTATTTTCCTAATAATTGACGTCCTCACAATGATTAACTATGTCTGTGTTGTTGGTTGTAACTTTCGTGTTCCTTAGCATATAACCCCAGAAAGTACTCTACTCAGTGCATTAATGGATTCCTAAATAACTCTAGACTGATCTTGAACTCTGTTGTTCCTTATTGTGTTAGATCCATTGGGTATTATAAGTTCAAACAAGTAAAGGATAAAACTTCATAGTGTGATCAAATATATATATATATATATATATATATATATATATATATATATATATATATATATATTGGATAGATAGTTTTATGGTTAGTTTATGGTATCACATCTTAGAGTAACTATTAAGGGTCATCAAGGGGTTAGTGTGAGTGTTCCACTAAAAATGTTATGTGAGTTGATAATAAAGGTAACATGACTGTATTGCACATTAGGTTGCAATAGGAGTATGATATCCCCCGTAACGGTTTCTCATGTACTTTGTGTTTCCATATGTTATGTATAAGAATGTAATGAATTGGTTTGAACGAACTATATGATCATGGTAATATCATATATGATGCATTACTAGAAAGAATCGTGATGGCTTGACTTCATATGGACTCTTGATTGAAATGAAATTATATCTTGTTGATGAACATCTTTGTGATTACATTAATGGCTGGCAAGGATTATTATGAACACATGATCGTTTGTTAACTATGAGATGACATTCTTGATGGTATGACGCTATATGAAGGAATTGTCGGTTGATGTTGATACCATTAATTGCAGTATCCGTGAAATGTAAATTGTATAGTGGAAATTGTTAAAAGCTAAAGTCAATGGATAGTTATCTCATTCAAGATGTTTATCTGTCATCCGTGTTATGTATGTTTGAGAGTTGATGTTATTTTTGAGAAGGTGTCATGACAATGCTTGTAAGTAGATAATGTCATCTAGAAGGCAAAATGTGTCGTGGAAGGAAAATATTTTCGCTTGAGTGAATACCTGTTAGTTTTGACTTGGAATGTACCATATATGTGTTTTGATATAGAACTATGCAGTCCATGCTCTTGTATCCTTATGATAATGTAGTGCTTGTAATACTAGGATTAGGATTGTGCATATATACATTGTGGTGCGAGGTATAGTTGTGGATGTGTTGATGAGGCGCATTGGTGATTCTCTGGCAGGTGGATAGGCCTAGTTACAAAGGAGACTCTGCCAAAATTTCAGAAAATTTTGGGAGTTAGTGAAAATTTAGAGAATTGAGGTAGGTTGGAAAAGAGATGAGTGATGTTAAAGTGTTTGGTGAAGGCTCTACTCCTCATTTGAGGACGAATGATCCTAAGGGGGGGAGAATGTAAGCCCTCGAAAAATTTTGCTAAGTAATTTAGGATTCTGTAGTGTCACACAGGCCTATTATAATATTTTTATATACCATTAAACTGGTGGATATCAATTAGACTTGGTAAACATGGCTATAAGTCTTATGGTAAGTGACGTGATGTCCAAATGGAAGCCTAGGTGTATGCCAAATGGGAATATTTTCGAAATAGGCCAAAATTCCAAATGGATTCGCACAAGGATACACTTCAAAAGAGCATATATAATTATGTATAATGTTTTTTATGGTGAATAGAATATCAAATGAAAGCCTTTGAGACTATATTTGTGGTAGATATATTCCAATGTGATCAATGTGCTATTCTTGAGAACTTGAATTATAAATGTGCTTGGTGAGGCCTTTGATGTATTTTATTGTGGGACCTATGGACGGACTATGAAACGCATAGGTTTGTACTGTAACATGCGGGACCTATGGACGAACTATGAAACACATAGGTGTGTACTGTAATGTGGGACCTATGGACGGGCTATGAAACACATAGGTGTGTACTATAACATGTGGGACCTATGGACGGGCTATGAAACTCATAGGTGTGTGCTGTAACATGTGGGACCTATGGACGGGCTATGAAACGCATAGGTGTATAATATAATATGGTGTGTGAAACCTATGGCCGGTCTATAAAACGCATAGGTATATAATTGATACATGAACTCATTGGATGGGTTATGAAACACAACCTAGAGGTATGGAAACATATGTGGAAGCTATGTGTTCCCTTCATTTGAAAATGTTGTGACCATTTATAAAGTGTTTGAATTTCACCTAGTATTTCCTCATTTGTTGTATGAAAGTTCTTTCTAAATAGATGGTGTTTAGTTATACATACTAGTGCTATTCAATGGCACTAACATCCCTTTTTCCGGGGGCGCTACATTCGTGTTATGATTGTAGATGGATCCATAGCAGGTACTCCAGTCCACCGACCGTAGCTCCTCCTCACTTCCCGTCAGCTGATTCGGCGAGCCCCTTTCCATTTGAGGCCTTATATGGCTCACACCACTTTCTGGTTGGGATGTTGTTTTAATGTTTGTTTAAGGTATATCCAAAGCCTTGTGTCCAGCATTTCCATATTATTCTTCAATTTTAAATAGAGGCTCTTTACACATGTTGTGGGTAGTGTCGGGTATTGGAAATTAAAATAGAAATATTGATGGTTGCCAATGATGTATAAAATTGGTAATACCTTTAACGTGGCGAATGAACTTGCTAATGAAAATGGAATGGAAATTGTTAATCATATGTTTATAAAATTTGATTAATGGAGTCCATCTCCTATTTATTCATGAACTAGTTTGAGTAGAATGAGACCTAACAGGCTTGCTCGGTCGGGTTTTCTCGGTTGAGTGCTGGTCGCACTCCTCGGATTTCGGGGTGTGACAATGGTGTATATTACTTGCTTCACCATGGTGTATAATGATTTGTTGGGGTTCCAGATATCAATCGTGCGTGGTTGTCAATTTTGAGTATAGTGACTTGAGGTGTCTCATGCGGAGTAGTGGTTGGATCGGATCGTGCACTATAGCGAGGCTACGTGGTGATACGACCTTGGGGATTAGATTTGTATACTCTATTCTATGATGTGAGATGGATTCTCAGCATTGTGTTTTAATGGTACTGGTGAGCTTGAGGTATAACTCTTTCATTTGAGTCATTTGTCATGATTTGAGTATGTTCAGACCGTCCCTCATTGGTGCGTGTATTATGCAAGTTGTGGCTTAGGCCTGTGGTGAGGTGCCATGTCACCAGAGTGGTTTGTTGGATTCGAGGTGATCGTTGGAGTCATTAATGAATACAAACAGATTTGATCTCTGCTTGTCAGAAGGATAATATCGAGTTTGGCCCAGAAATCTGTTGTGATATTAGACAGATGGATGTGGCTTCATGAATGGTTGATCTGAGGAATGGTTACGGATTATCGCATGTTTCACTTGTTTTTTGCAACATATGAAAGTGTTGGAATAAGACTTTAGCTAATAAAAGGTTTTCTATCGGTATTTGTTTATTGTGGGCAACTACTGTGAATAGAAGCTACCGTTCGAGTGTTTAGATTCAGCTGTATATCATATGATTCCAGCAGAGGTTGCAGATATGGGTTATTACAACTATTTTGGACTAATTCACAGTGTAGATGTGAGGTTCTGATCTTGTGTATGATTTCGGAAAGTGCAATGCGGTCCTACGAGTTTAGTTTAGATGAACTGTGAAATTTCAGCTATATTGTGTTATCGAACCTATGCGAGATAAGGTGACGAGGGATCACCCCGGGTATAAGCTTGGTAAGGTCATTCAGCTCTTGGGTTGCTTCTAGTAACACTCTGGGTACGCGCGAGGACGAGCATTGGTTTAAGTTGGGGATGATGTGACGACCCGACCCGTCGTCTCATGTTTTACTGCTCTATTTTTCCCGTTTATTGCTTCTTCATATTTCATTATCGGTATGTGGTGTGTTAGAGTTGATTTGGAATGGTTTTTATAAGAAATGAGACACTTAGTCTCTTTATGGAAAGCTTAAGTTGGAAAAGTCAATCAGACATTGAATAATGAGTTATAGGGCTCTGATGTGATTTCTGGTGTTTCAGTTAGCTTCGGGGGATGATTTTCGACTTAGGAGCATGGTCGGAAATTATTTTGGAGGTCCGGTATATAATTAGGCTTGACTTGGCGAAGTTAGCATTTTGGCAAAATCCGATTGATAGGTGAAATTTTGGTTTGAGGGTCAGAATGGAATTCCGAGAGTTGTAGTAGCTCCGTTAGGTAATTTTGGTCATGTGCAATATTTTAGGTCATTCGGACATCTTTGGTCGGGTTGTTTATCGAATGCATGTTTCGGAAGTTTTGAAGAAACTTAGGCTTGAATCCTATGTGAATTGATTATTTTATTGTTGTTCAATGTGTTTTGATGATTGGAACAAGTTCGTATGATGTTTTGGGATATGTTGGTGCTTTTGGTTGAGGTTCCGGGGGCCTCGGGGTGATTTTCGGTTGGCTAAATAGAGGATTTTGGACTTAGAACATTGCAGAAAAGTGAACAGCTGTTACATGACACTTTTGGCCTTCGCGTTCGCGTAGTTGTGTTTTCTGGGCCGTCGCGTTTGCGTAGAAGGGCCTGGGGTTCTGTCCGGTTTGTTCATCGCGTTCACGGCGAGAGTGTCGCGTTTGCGTAATTTGGTGGCCCGGTGCATCGCGTTCACGTATAGGAGATCGCGTTCGCATAGTGGGAAGACTCAAAACATCGCGTTCGCATTCAGTGGTACGCGTTCGCGTAGAGGAAAAATCTGGGCGACAGAAGGGTTTTTATATCATTTCATCCGCGAGTTGGGAGTTATTTTCCTTCATTTCTGAGCACCTTGAGAGCTTTTTGAGAGCAATTGAAGAGGGTTTCGAAGGGGATTGACTGGAGGGAAGTTCTATGAAATTAAAACATGATTATATTGTGAAATTGGTCTAGAGATTCATGGAAATTGAGTCTAAAAATTATGAACCAGGGCTTGAGTTTTTGATATTCCAAATTGGGATTTGATAGGTCATTTGAGCTCAGATTTGGGATTTTTTTGTATGTGTGGACTCACGGAGAGACGAGGAATTCGGTAATGTGAGTTTTGTAATTTTTTGAGAAGCGAGCCCGGGGCTCGAATTTTGCTAGTTTCGAGATTTTTGCTATTTTTCAATTGTTTTCGATTGGGTATTGTCCCCTTAGCATGTTGTGATGTATTCCCTCTGATTTTGGTTAGATTCGATGCGCATGGAGGACGATTTGAGGGGCAAAGGCGTTGCGGCATAGAGATTTCACCGGTTCGAGGTGTGTAATGCTTGTAAATGATATCATGAGAGTTTGAACCCCTGGATGTCACATCGCAACGCTTTATTGAGGCGTGATACGCATTTTATGATGAGTGCCGGGTCGCTTGCTATTGGGGATCCTAACTTAGTCCATCCGGAGGGTTATTTTTACTGTATTGGTGATTGAGACACGTACTATATTGATGCTAATTGGGCTTATTGCCATGTGTTGGGCCTTGTGCCGACCTGTAGAACCCTTCTGGGATTGATATTTCTATTTTATCATATTTTGCATATCATTTGGTTTCAGTCCAAGGTTTTAAATACTGTTTTGCAAACTCAGCCATACTCCTAAGTTTGGAAAACTCAAATGATAATTTAAATGATAAATCGCGCTGGGAACTACTGTTTTATAATGCCCAAGGGGCTTGTGATGATTTCTGGAATGAGTATGGATCGGGCTGCGCGCCGCAGCAGTGATTTTGAAACAGTAGTATCAATGACACTGTATGTCGTGACTTGAAATAGTGGTAACAATGATATTGTATGATGTAAATTAGTCAGGTAATAATGACTCATCGGTCAGGTAACAATGACTGACCAGGATTTAAATGATGCCACGAGATGGCTTGGTTTTACGCTTGCGCTGTAAGAGCCCCTTCGGAGTCTGTACACACCTCCAGTGAGTGCCGACAATGATAAATAACTATGGATGGCTCGGGTTGCATGCCGCAGTGGGCACTGGAATGTACCATCATATGCATTGCATTGTATTTATGTATTTGTTCTTTATTCGTTGTCTGTGCTATTTCTTGAGAAATTCATCTACTGTTCTGGTACTATCTGATCACTCTTGGAGAGGATAACTTTTAGACAGTGGTAACAATGACACTGTATGATGCATTTCGTCAGGTAACAATGGCTGACCGGGAACAAGAATATTGCCCGAGGTGCGGGTTTCTATGCATAGTGTCACTAATTGTTTTAATTTATTTTCGCAACTCTTGGAAAGATCATTGTCAAAAGAGGTTTAAAACTGAACCAGGATATTTCAAATGGTTGCACAGTTTTTAATGATTTTTCTCAATTAAGTTGGAGTACTCACTTTACTCCCCGCGCCTCGTGTGCAAATGCAGGTAATTATTCACCCGGTAGCGGGTTTTGAACCGATTGGAGATCTTGCTATCGTAGCTGTGCCAGGTGACCGTCAGCGTTCGCGACTCCGTATTTCTTCCATTGATATTAAATTCCAATATGTATATAACTGATCTTGTAATAGTGTAAGGTTTCTTTAGATGCTGGTGACTTGTGACACCTCAATTTCGGGCTGAGCTGGGATGGTTCCCTGTTATATCATTTTCTTCCGCATTTTGATAATGTTACTATTTTTGTGACTCATTCATGCTAATTAATTGCTAAAATAAATATTGTTATTCTTTTGGCTGGCCTTGTCTTCACGAGAGGCGCCATCACGACCGGGTTCGGGAATTGGGTCGTGACAGTAAGGATGCAAGCTTTTTAGGCTAATATACACTATGTTATAGAATTGGTAATTTAGTATACTAAGTGTAATTAAGTCAGACCTTAAACATTAAAGGTAATAAGGTTTCCTATGTGGCATAGGAATGTAAAAATTGCTTTCTGAGACTTTTTCCTTCCTATACCATATATGAATCTTTATTACCAAAAATGTGCATAGTTTTATATTTACCCTCCATGTTCACAGTTATTCTATAAAATATATACCATTCATTAAACGGAAAAGGGTCAGAACTGCCTTTAACGTATTGACGCCAGGTTAAAAATGCCCTCCGTTAACCTATTTTGAAGAAAACGCCCCTACCGTTAAAATTCTGGCATATTTGTGCCCCTAACGTATTGACTCCAGTTTAAAAATGCCCCTACCGTTAACCTATTTTGAAAAAAATGCCCCTACCGTTTTAAATATAAGTACAGTCAGTTGTTAGACTTAGGGGCACAAATATGCCAAATTTTTAACGGTATGGGCATTTTCTTCAAAATAGGTTAACGGAGGGCATTTTTTACCTGGAGTCAATACGTTAGGGGCAGTTCTGACCCTTTTCCGTTCATTAATTACAATTTATTAGGAGCTGATTCCTTCCTATTTGGTCGTGCTACAAAACTCAAACTAAATATTCTTTCAGATATTCCTATTTAGGCGCGCTACAATTGTGGAAGTAAATATTCTTCCAGATATCTTTTACCATTGACAACCATTAAAAAGCTTGAAAGCTTCGAATTCAAATTTGGGTTTTCAAAAATCATTATTTATTTGGATTAGGTGTTGTTAAAATAATCGGGAATATAGTTTGGAGTTTATATCTCTATTTTGAGTAGTTTTGGTGAAGATTGTACTTGGTTTTGACTGAATTTCAGATTGAAACGCGAAGAAGAAGAAGAAGAAGAAGAAGAAGAAGAAGAAGAAGAAGAAGAAGAAGAAGAAGAAGACATATTGCAGAGAATGTAGATATATTGTAAATTATTTGTATTCTTATTGTAGATGCTTTATTTTCTGTTCTCACAAATAAAAAATGGCTAAAACTTCAACAATTCTTCTGAAAAATACAATTATATAAAAAATTCTCATTACGCTACAGTTGAATGTGAATTGGGATATAAAAATTCAATTTACCCAGTTTGTAGATATTTTGTAGATAAATTATAGATTATTTATATTCTAGTTGTACATGCTTTATTTTCTGTTTTCATAAATAAAAAATTACTAATACTTCTACAAATCTATCTCGAAAATTCCAATTAAACTACAATTGAATCGGAATTGGAGAAAATAAAATTTAATATACCCAGTTTGTAGATATTTAATAGATGAATTGTAAATTATTTGTATTCTGATTGTAGATGCATTGTTTTCAATTGTAGATGCATTTTTACATTCCTTTGCCACATAGGAATGTATACATTTTTCAATTGTTGTCAAGAAGATGTAGTTGATACACTAATATTGTGGTTATTTTACTTTATGGATTTGGAATAAAAGTTAAAGTGATAATTAATAATTCATAGTGGGAATATTAATATGTAATTAAATAAAGAAAAAAACAAATATTTGTTTATCAAACTTAAGTTCAGATTTTACAAAATTGATACTCTCCATCACATGGTTGTACGTAGCACAATGGTACAACTAGAAAATAAAAATGATTGTGATATGTGCTCTTCAATTTTCTATAAAATTTGAATTCTCGATCCATGAAAAGGAGTATGTATTATATTAATCAGCACTCCTTCGTCATTGTCATTTACAAAAATTTATGAGATGGACTCAATTAGGTGACATATTTTAATATGTTAGTAAAAACTGCTCAAGGTAAGGATGCTAGCTTTTTATGTTAAATAACACTATGGTATTGGTAATTTGATATACTAAGTGTAGTTAAGTCAAATGTTAAACATTATGGGTAATAAAGTTTCCGATGGCATACGAATATAAAAATTTCTTTCTTCAATATCTCATTAGTCAGACCGAACTGGTCCATATTCATTAAACCATAATACATAGTAATGCATGTCCAGCTCTCGTGAACCTAACCAACTACAACAATGGAAACTAAGAGTTCACCTTATTGTAGAGGATTTCACTTTATTAGATGCTTTATAACTCTTGTATCACTTCGAAATTCATGAAAAAGTCGATTATTTAGAGAAATCGTAAGCTTCTATTTCTCTTTTTAATTGGAGAAACTACATAATTAAAATGCAAGTGGTGTTTGGTTTACCTTATCTTTAATGTCTCTTGATGACTTCTTTCCCCCTATCTCTTGGTTTCAACTATTTTCAAATTCAAGGGGAAAACATGTGAAACCTGTTTAACATATAGCTTCAATAGTTGTATTGTTGTGACCATTGATGTGGCACAAGATGTTAGATGTAGATTTCAATGATGAAAAAGTAATATATTATTATGTGCATGATCACGAGAGATGAAAAGAAGGATATGAACAAATCTATCAATGATGTACAGACAAAGTCAAGAAAGAAAGGAGTAAAAGAATCAAGGCAAAGAACTGTCAATGGAAGAAGGCAGGGAAAATTTAATATTGAAGCAATATGAAAACCAGGATAATTGGTACAATGAATGAAGGACCAAGAATTATGGCTACCCTGATTACTGAAGATATGTATTGAAAAAAAAGAGAGAGAAGGCTATCAGTCCCATGAATTAAGGAATAACTTAAGGACCAATTATGACGAATTCTATTTCAAAGAAGGATATGGCCGGCCATCATGGAACATCTATGGAAGTTCTATACTTATTCTTGGAATGCATCATAATAGATTCAATTCCAAGGATCAATTTCCTTGGAAGTATAAAATTGACTATGTCAAGGAAGCATCATATACTTTGATCAAACCATTATCAATATTTTTGTTCTGCTCCAAATAAACATTATTGTATACTCTTGATCTACTGTGTAATTAGGGAGAGAAGAAAGAGATTAAAATCAATGGTGAGACATTGTATCAAGAAGCAAGAAAAGAAGTAATATAGTTGTTAATTTGGGAGCAATCTATGAACCCTAATTGACATAAGAGAGTTTAGAGAGAAAAATATTTCATGAAGGAAGATGACTTCATTTCAGTTAAGTCTTTTGTACAGTATATGTGCATAAGTATAAAAATACTAATGACTACTTTCCAACTATCTTGCTAACGATTTTGTTTAACCACCTAACTAACTTTAATTATCTAGAACATTTCTACACTTCCACACACCTACTAAGTCACAATATTCTTATTATTCCCTCTCAAGCTAGGTGGTGCAAAAATATTTAGCACTCCCAGGTTGCTTACAAGATGTTTATGATGTGGACTTTCTAACCCCTTTGTTAAAATGACTACTTCTTGATCCCTGGTTCCCACATGCTTCATCTTGATCAATCCTTTCTGAATTTTTTGCCTGATGAAATGACAATATATCTCTATATGCTTTGTTCTTTTACGGATACTGGGTTGGGTGTAATTTGCAATGCTCCTTTTATATTGTTGTATATTTCGATTGATAGTTCCACATTAGTCCCAAGTTCATTCAAAAGTATTGTCAACCAAACTACCTCTGAGACTGCATTAGCCATGCTTTTGTATTGAGCTTCAGCTGAACATTTAGATACTGGGTTCTGGTTCTTCGATTTCCAAGAAAGTAGTGACTCTCCGTACTTTAATATAAAGCATGATACTGACTTTCTTATATTGGGGCAAGATGCCCAATCTGCATCAAAGTACATACTCAATTTATTTTGCTGTTATTGCTCAATAGAATGCCCATGCCTAGTTCTCTTGTTAATATACCTTACTACTCTCAAGGCTTCTTCCAAATAAGACTTCTTTAGACTCTGCAAAAATTGGCTAAGTGTCTGCACTAAGAAGGCTATATCAGGTCCAGTCTGTGTCAAGTATACCAGCTTACCAATAAGCCTTTTGTATTGCCCTATGCCATTCATCAGCATATTATCTTCAACCCTTGTTTACTTGACAAGTTCTGCTATTGTTAGCTTTGCATTTGCCTCTAAGGAAGTCCAAGCTGGCATAGCCCCTGTAAGCCCCAAGTCAGATATTATTTCCAAAGCATATTTCCTTTGATTGATTAATATTCCATTCTTTGATCTACTGAATTCCATTCTAAGGAAAAGATTTTGTTCTCCTAAATACTTAATTTTGAAAGCTTGATGCAAGAAGTTCTTGGTGGCTTCAATTAGCTGTAGGTTGCTTCCAGTCACTAGCATATCATCCACATAGACTAGGATCACCACAATATCTGAATCCTATTGTCTAATAAAGAGTGATCTTAGTGCTCTGATGAAACCAGAAGATAGAGGGATTCTATTAGTTTCATATTCCATTGCTTACTAGCTTGTTTGAGTCCATATAGGGATTTTACAAGTCTGTAGACCATACATGACTCCCCTGACATGTAAAGCCCTGTTGCAATTCCATATAAACCTCATCATGAAGATTCCCTTGTAAGAATGCATTGTGTACATCTAATTGATAATAAAACTAATTATGCAAAGCAGTAAGGGAAAGAAGAGTCGTGACAGTGGCTATTTTAACCACCAGTGAGAATGTCTCATTATAATCTAATCCTTCTTTATGATTATAGCATTTAGCTACTAATCTTGCTTTAAATCCTTGCACTTCTCAATTGGCCTTGAGTTTCACCTAGTAAACCTACTTGCACCTTATATGTCTCTTCCCTACTGGTAACTTGACCAATTCCAAGTATTATGCTCCTGTAATGCTTGAACTTGTGCTTGCATTGCATCCACCCACCTTGAGAAGCCTGCTGAAATTTCTTAAGCTCTATGATTGCTGAAAAAGCTCTAAGATACTACTGACATGATGATGATAATCTATCATATTTGGAAAACTCAATATGATATAGAATTGAGCTAGCAGAAGGTTTGTTTTTGTTTGTGACATAGTCTACCATCCATACAGGTTCCTTGGATCCTCTATGAGATCTTCTCAAAGGAACAATAGTGTCATCAGTAATTGGTGTTGGACGGGTCTCTTCTGTGAGTGCACTTGAATCGGATGAGTCATTCTCAGGAGCATCTCCAGGTTGTGAAGTATTCCGGAAGTCATTACCAGTTGCAGGATCAATTGTGGTGCTGGAATCTAAGTACAATACAAGTGAACATGGTGTTACTGCTGTTGTGGGAACATTGTGGTCATAGCCTAGTATTGCTGCAACTATTGGTACACTGTGATCATCATATGTGAGAAAGTATCCATTGTTTGACTTGTCTCTACTGACTGCAATTCAAATGGAAAGGTAACATCCATGTGGGTAAATAATATGTGTTTTGACATATCATACAGAATGAAACCTTTAGGTACATTGGAATATCCCATAAATACTGACTTTATTGCCATGCTTGTAAATTTATCTCCCTTTGATAATGTAGCAGCATAACATAGACAATCCATAGTTCTTAAGTGACTGACAGAAGGTCTCTTGTTAAATAAAACCTCATAAGGTGATTTCCCCTGAAAGACAACAGATGGTAGTCTGTTTATCACATAAGCAGCAGCTAATATGCAATGGCCCCAAAACTTGAGAGGAATGTACCCCTAAAACTTTATTGCTCTAGCAACCTCTAGTAGATGTCCGTGCTTCCTTTCTGCAATCCTGTTATGTTAGGGTGTGTATACACATATTTTCTGATGTATAATTCCCGTCGTTTGATATAGTTCCTGCCTGAAGTCACAAACTCCTTTCCATTATCTGATCGAATTGTTTAAATCATAAAATTGAATTGATTGCCAACCATTTTAATAAAGTTCCTCAAAACAATGATGACATCTGATTTTAGCTTCAACAAAAAAAATTCACGTCACACGAGAATAGTCGTCCACGACAGTTATGAAGTATTTATTTCTAAAATTGGCGCAGTACAAGGACCCTATACATCTAAATATAACAGTTGAAATACCTTATTTGATCTACTAGTACTCAAAGAGAAGGGTGATCTGTGATGCTTAGCTCATGGACATACTTCACACTTATCAACCACATACTGACAAGTATCTAAGTCCTATACTAGGAGCTTCTATATAGATCCTCCTGAAGCATGTCTGTATGCGGCAAAATCAGAGGGTCTAATTTCTTGCTATCGAGTCACTTCTGAAGAACACCTCGAGATCCCAAGGACGCGAAGCTGTTATCGAGTTCCCCTCCCTTTGAGCTCGTTCAGGTCCGACTTAAAGAGGATACAGATTGAGGCTAGAGCGAAATAGGGGGTTCCCAAGGCACACAGTTGAGTTGGACAAAGTCGACCTACCCAGAGCCTGTATCAAGGTGTCACGTCTAACCGTCCAATCTCTATGCCTTTACAATTAATACATTTTGTACTATAATAGGATACCCCTCCTATATAAAGGGGATCCTCGTCACTTTTTAAAGGGCTATTGTTGCTTAACCTATTCTACACAAGATCAATAACAACCGCCTCTCTCTCTTTTCTCTCAAACTTACTCACTCGAGACTACCTCTTTAATTTATTGCTGTCATACTTGTTCTTCATTTATTTCTTGATATTACCAATAAATAGCTTACTTTAACTATATCCTAACTGTTAGCCCTTTGCTGATTATCCCTGATAGCTCGAGCTCGAGCCCGAGCCTAGGCATCGACCTCGAGGCCCCTCATCGGTCAATTAGATAATTAAGCTTTACATATCTAGCATCAGATGCTTAAACAACTAGCATAAAAATAGATCACATATTTTTAGAGTTTCGTCAACAAATTTAGTTGTCTTTACCATTTATACGGTAAACGGATTGGTAAAAATAATAGTGATTATTTTCTTGTTGGTTCATTACACAACACAGGTTATCTTTCACACTTTTCTTGTCCAAGATCTTTGATTTCATGTCAAAATATCTAGCTCAGTAAGCAGAGTTGAGAATGACAACCTTGGAATCCAAATAGAAAATGGTGTGGATGTCCTAGTTGTTGGCGTGCCACCGCATAAAACCATATGCATCTTTTAAGGTATTCACGATATTTCATATGGATGTTAAAAGTGCCTTCTTGAATGGTTTCATTGAAGAGGAAGTTTACGTGAAACAACCTCCTGGTTTTTTGATTCAAAGTTTCCCTATCATATATATAAGCTAATCAAAGGTTTTATAGACTAAAGCAAGCTCCATGAGCATGGTATGAAAGACGGAGTTCATTTCTTATTAATCATGGTTTTACAAGAGGCAAAGTAGATACTATTGTATTTATTAAATGATCATCAGAAGTAATCTCATTATTCAGATTTATGTTGATAATATTATATTTGGTAGTGCTAATCCTCCTAAGTGCAACGAATTTGCAAATCTTATGCAAAATGAGTCCGAAATGAACATGATGGAAGAGCTAACGTTCTTCCTTGGACTTCAAATCCAACAATCTAAAGAAGGAATGTCCATATGTCAGTCCAATACACAAAGGTGTTGATCTAAAAATTTGGCATGAGCAATGTTATTGATATTGGCACACCAATGAGTCCTTCAACGATACAAGGAATCCATGTTGATGAAACTAAGTATCATGGAGTGATTGGCTCACTTCTTTATCTACAGCTAATCAACCGGATATTATATTTAGTGTCTGTAAATTTTCCAGGTTTTAATCAGCTCTTAAGGAATCACATCTGACTGCAATAAGAAGAATTATTCAATATCTTATTAGAACTATCTCTCATGGACTATGGTATCCTTGCTCTAACATATTTAAATTAGAAGCTTTTTTAGATGCTGATCCTGCAGGTGATAAGGAAGACAGAGAAAGAACAAGTGGAACATGTCAATTACTTGGTGAAGCATTGATTTCCCGGAACAGTAAAAAACAAGCATCAGTTGCACTATCTACTACTGAAGCTGCATACATCGCTATTGGACAATGTTGTGCATAATTATTATGGATATATTATCAACTTGGTGACTATGAACTTTCATATAAACCTATACCAAATTTCTATGATAATTCTAGTGTTATATGTCTCTCTAAAAATCTTGTACATCATTCTAGGGCAAAGCATATAGTTATCAAGCATTATTTCATCACTGATCATGTTCTTAAGGAAAATATAAAAATATATTTTGTTGGAACAACTAATCAATTAGCGGATATTTTTACCAAGTCTTTATTAGAAGAAAGATTTTTTTCACTAAAAGATGTACTTGGCATTATTTCATTAATAGTTAATATTAGGACTCGTGTTCCATTATTTTATTTTGTATGCCAAATAATCTATATCTTTTCTTAATCATTAATTATTCCTCTTATTTTTCTCGTTTTTCCCATGTTTTTACATCGGTTGCAGAGTTCAAAGAAGGAAAGCCAATCATCGTGCTTGATTAATTGACGCCTTTCCCTTTTTTGTACTCAACCATTAGAAACCCCCTTTTAATACTGAACCTTATTTTTAATCTCCATCGTCTCTATCGCCTAAAAGCCATCTCCAAAGTCTTGCCCAAACTAAAATTTCTTCTATGGCTAAGCAACCCAAAAATCCCTCTTCCTCCACTAGGAAGAGCACTCTCACCAAAGCAAAACTCTGTTCTCAGCCCCCTGAACAAGTAGACCTAGGGTCCGATCATTCTAAGGGGTTTTCCTCTTCTCAGGCGGACTTCTCTGATCATTCTCAACCCTTAGGAGAAAAGTCTTTTGGAAAAAGACCAATGGAAGAACCCCATGTTTCCTTCATTCAAAATAAATCAAAAATAGATCTTTCTAGTTCTATAGAGTTGGAACTCGATTTACGGTATTCTTCAAATAGGGATATTTTTATCGCCCTAAAATACAAGCCTATTGCTCAAGGGAGGGTAGTCGACATTGATGACATGGAAGCCTAAATTGTAAGGTAAAAGATCTCTTTGTTTATCAAGGGTAGTCAAAGTTCTTTTCTGTTCCACCTCCTAAAGTCTATGAACCCCTAGTGAGAATGTTTTATACTAATTTTTGCTCTAGTAAGTTTGATACGTTGGAGTCCTTAGTATTAGGAAAGTGTATTGTTCTTGATAGTGCCATCTTTGATTCAATTTTTCAGTGTAAGTGTTCTTGTTTCCCCATGCTTTTTAAAAATTCTTGGCCCGATGATTTGAAATTTCCTTTGATCAAGCTAAAAGGTGTATTGTTGAGTGTCCATCTGAACCTCTCCCAAACCAGCTAAGCCCTAGTTATGTTTGTTTTGGAATTCATGTTCTGGCCCACATTGTTGCAACTACTCTGCTTCCTCGCACTGGCTCTTTCTCCACCTTCTCTCTAAGAGACACCTTTCTGATCTATTACCTTGTGACCAAACTCAAAATCAAGTTGTCCTCCTAGGTCATCAGTTTTATGATTGAGAGTGCAGAAGATCCCACTAGTCTACCCTATGGTATGGCTATCACTCACATTTTGGAAGCTCACAATATTTCCATATCTGTATATCATTTTACCTGTGTTTCAAAATTTACAACTCCCGAGCTTTTGTAAGTATGGGGTATGTGTGTGTGAAGAGCTCATGGGTTAAGAAAAAAGAAAGAGACATCAAGAATGCTCAAACAAACTCCAGACCCAAACCTTCTGCTTCCCATCCTAGCCATAATGATTCTGACCTTGCTGAAAAACTTAGTACCATTGACAATCAGCTCTCTTAATTCAAAGATCTTCTCATTTCCACTTAGTCCATCGTTGGTACCATTCATGCTATCTTTAAAGAAACGAGATTTGGTGTCTCTAAGTTAAGAGTTGCGGTTCTCAAAGTATGGGAAAACGTTGTCAAAGCATTAAAGGAGGTTCATGACAGGCTTGGTGGAATAAGCGTTTCAGCCAATGTCAACTTTGATCGACTAAAGGAGGCGATCTCAAATACTCTTACCTATTTTCTACATCACTAGTGTGTAAGTTTAAGAAAATGTCTTTTTTGTTGTGCTATTTTTGGACTGAATAATCAGTCGGTGGATAATTTTGTTCTTTATTTTGTTTTGCTATAACTCTGCGACTACATCCTGCAATAAATCTTGTTTTCCATGCTGTGTGTTTTTATTTGCTGTTGTCAAAAAGGGGAGAAAGGATATATGTATTGTACAGGAACAAATAGGAATAAGTCGACTAAGGGTAAGTCAACTTGGAACTTTTTGAGGGGAGTCATAGAACCTGCAGAAGTTGCCAACATGCGCCTCAACAAGTAGCATCAAACAAAGTCAATTGCTCTTACTGTGGGGGAGTATATACAGGGAAGTCAACTAATGTTTACATATATATATTATTTTGTCATCATCAAAAATGGGATATTGTTATATCTTATTTTGATGATGAAAATAAAATATTTATTCTTTGTATAGGAACTCATGAATAGCATTCAAGATTGAAAAAATTGATTAACAAACATTAAGGAACTCATGGCTGGCATACAAAATTGAAGGAAACAATTAGGCGCAATTAACGAAAGCAACCGTGATTAAAGGAATGATTGATACTGACAGAATCAATTAATGCTAAACTTAAGGAATCAAATCATTCAAGCGTATCGAAGATCTTGTAAGATAATAAATCAAGTATCAAAATCTAGAAGGATTTAAAACTGATTAATTAACGACTCACCAAGCAAGGGCATGTTTCACGGTAGTAGCCAGTTCAAGGAAGTGAAACTAAGACAAGAAAATTCCCCTTTTTCAAAGATTCAAGGATTGCGCACAAGGGTGGTTTAAGGCCTCTCATCAGTTAGAGTCGTTGCTTAATAACCTTATTATTGGAAAGAATCAATCTTTTTCCAAGGATCAACTCTATTGGGTTAGCAAATCTCCCTAGAATTCAAGCCTCTGTCAAAATCTTTAAGCTTTTATTTGTACCTTAGCACATATACTTTGATCGAACCAAATACCCCCTCTTTGTTCTACTACAAACAAACATTGTAGCTCTACAAGACATGCTGTGTAAAGAGTTAAAAAAGAAAGAGAGGACAACACTAGTGAGGGATTGTAACAAAAAGAAATGAGTTATATAGGAACTGGTCTACTATCGATGTAGATCATACCATTCAGTGTGTACTCGAGAAACTCATTCACTGACAGAGAACTCCTTGCAACCCAAAGGGTCTGGACTAGGATTCACATTGAATTTGAACCATTATAAAAATTCCAGTGTCTTTAATTCCTGCATTTAATTTCTGCATCTTAAATTCTGCTCTTACTGTTATCACATTATTATATCTAGTCGGCTAATTAGAAAAATATTCAACTGGTAGCGATTAACTTTAAAAATAAACAATCCCCCCCCCCCCCCGAACTTTTAGTCTAAATAGGAATTTGGGAAAGTTGAGCCGCCTTCAAATGATCTTAAATCAACTTGGCTTTCTCCATAGCTTGATAGACCAAATCTGGTTCCCAAAACTCTGTTTCCACCAAATTTGAACCAACCAATTTGGCGATCTACATCTTCTCACCCATGCAGAGTCTCGCACGGTGACATCTTGATACTAGAATGGTAGGTGTTATTGCAAGCAAGGTCAATGATAGGTATGTGATCATCCCAATTACTTTTAACATTAAGTACATATCTTCAATTGCTTGAATAATGCGCTCTGCATAGCCATCTTTCTGAGGATGAAAAACTTGTGCCTCATCCTTTCTAAAAGAACTTCGAAAAGTTCATTTTAATCTGATCACCACAGTCCGAAATGACGGACAACAGAGTCCCATGCAATCAGATGATTTTCTCAATGTGCATATTTTCTTAATCTTCTACTGAATATGTAGTCTTTACTTGCAAGAAGTGTGCTGATTTGGTAAGTTGATTTACAATCATCCTGTCAAATCATGCTTTTAAAATGAGCAAGATAATCCTATTATAAATTTCATATTTACCATCTCCACTCAAAATATGTGTATTCTATGATAAAACACTAGGCTTTTCGGCTCGACTTTCACTTGTTGACAATTCGGATAATTGGCCACAAAGTCTGCGACATTCTTTTTCATGTCATCCAACCAATAAGTCTCCTTGGTCATTATTCATATTTGGGGAACCTGGATGGAAACAATACTTGGAATTATGAGCTTCTAACATGATCTTCCCTCTTTAAGTCCATTTATGTCTGGAACACACAATCTGTCTTGGTACCTCAAAGTACCAACATCTCCCCCTTATTCAAAAGCCATCATCTTATATTTGTGAATCTCCTCTTTCAACTGCAACAAGTAGGGATCATCAAATTGTTTCTCCTTATCTTTGGCTACTAAGGGGGACCAAGTCATGTTCTGCACAAAAACTCTATCATCTTCGGAGCCCGAAATCGAACTCCTATCTTGTCTAAGTGGTGAACTTCTTTCACCATAGTCCTCTTGTCTGCCTAAGTCATGACCTGTACTTCCCGTGCTTGATTATCCTTTTAAGGTACTTCCTGAAAACTTTCATAGCATTGCAGTGAGCTAAGTCTTTGACTTGTACTCCAAAATTAGAGTCTCGTGCAATGTCGCTACCCTCATAATACATAATTGGGCATGATTTTATAGTTTTTATATCCCACGCTAAATATGCGAGTTCCAAATCTCCATCTGGACTTAGTGATGGTTTTCACATCTCTCTCACAGACCAAAGTTAAGGTCTTATACTTGCAGATCCTTCTCCTTTGTTGGGATTTGAACAATTTTTCTTATCTTCTCCAATTCCTTACTATTTACATCAATGGAGACTCATTTTTTTACGTACTTCTAAGCAATCTTTCTTACTAGGAAAAACTAAATTACTTACATAAATGGAAAGCGGATGTATTCATAACTATCATACACAATCTTAATGACTTAAATCTGCTCACAATGTCATTCTTAGGAAGACCCCTTTTGATAACTCTTAAAGTCTATTATTTTGTAGTTTGCACTCTTATTGTTAGCTGACTTTTCTTCTTCCACTTCCACTATACTTCGGCTTCACTTAAAATCTTTGGGTTCTAACACGTGTTCTGTATTTCAAACTATCATTCACTCACTAAAGTTAACCTGGCTAAGTGAATCAAATCTTACCTCTACTAGCTCTGTTGAAATTGCCAATTCATTATACCCACTCAAAATATACTTACTATTCTTTTACTTACCACATGCTAGCTTCATATTTTCTTGTTCTGCTTTGAATAACTAAACTGAAGTCATAAAGTTTTTCCTAACTTCCTTCACCATCCAAGCTTCTTCAACAGTGGCATACTATCTTCCTTTTTGAACTATGTACATGGATCAACCTTAGGAAAATTTCAACTATCTTATACGAAATTGGAATATCGATCTAACCCCAAACTTTTTATACACTTCAAAGGCATATTAGACTATAAACATCTGGGATAAACACTTAGTCACTTTCTAGTTCTGATTTAAATAAATCTGAACAACTTAAAATCACTCCCTGAAATTCAATGACACCTGCTCTTGGTTCTCTTTTCGTACATCATATTATTCTTAGCTATATGCATGAGTAGTATGAAAAATACATATTTGATAAATCACTTCCTGCACCATCAAGTGAGTCTTTAAAAAATATCGAAGATTTTGCTATAATCATTGTTACTTACATATTCTTTTAGCAACCATAGGCATCACTGTATACTCACAAGTCACCAGTATTTGGATACACTGAAAATTAGAGATCTGACAAGAAAAAACTAGCATACTAGATAACCATAAACCTGCTAATTGAAAGACTTCATAACTAGTAACTAGGGAAAACTGATAACCATAAAACATCGTAACTGATTTTGTACTTTTTGATTAGGTTATGCTCTAATATGTACTACTATACATTTCACTTTCAACATACCCTCAAATCTCATTTGTTATCAACTTGCACTCCATAAATATACCCCAATGGGCAATTATCCTCTATAGAACCATAGGTTTCTCCTGCGCATTGCTTGGGAATCCAACACGTTTGCGATAGGAAGAGAGGGTTATCTATTACTCTAAGCTTTAGGGCACGATTTAGAATAGAAGAAGTGAGGCAATCCTGAATGTCTTGGTAGTTAACCGTTTATATGTGTGGCCGGAACACACATATAAAGGACCTCTACTGGACACGGCTTCATAGACTCCCTAGCACTCTTAAACCTAGTGTTCTGATATGAAGCTTTGTCACGCCCCAAGGACGTAACATAGCACTCGGTTCCTGGCTACATACAACAGAGCAAACCAACCGGTTGGATGAATCAACATGTAATATCATAACATACTGAATATGGAAGTGAAACTAACACATGCTGGTATACTGAAAGTCGAGATGATACAAATCAAAGTGAGGAAACTAATACAATTGTGAAATATATTTGTAGCCAACATAGCTTAATATGAAAAGCCTATGACTCTCTCTAGTTTATGAAGCCTCTAATGCAGTAGTGAAAACACTGACTGTCTAAAAATACTGAAGACTATAAGGTAATGACAATGCCCTTAAAGTAGGGGTGTTCATCAGGCGGATTGGGCGGCTTTTACTCTTAACGGTTTGGCTTAGCGGTTATCGGCTTTTAAATGTATTAATCCGTTAGCCACCCGATAAGATATCGGGTGGATTGGTATCGGGTTAGCTCTTATAGGGCGGTTATTGGGCGGCTTATCGGCCTAACATACATGTTTACTAGAATTTGATAGATCTCTTCAGGCAATTATAGATCAAACACCTATTCCAGTATACCTTCATATGAGCTAGCTTGTTAATGTCTTTTCAGGGCGTTCATTTTATCCCTGAGGTAGTATAGCTTTGCCCTCCTCATATTTTTTCTTGTCCATCACCTTCATCTCCTTTATATTGGGCGAGTACCTGCAAATCATCTAGATCCCGAGATTAAAAATGCTTAGAAGTAGAAATAAACTTTTGTTAATCATTTTTAAGGGTTTTAGTTTTTTTATATTTAATATATATAAATAAAAATAAATTATATATATATATATATATATTTATATTCTTAACGGGTTAACGGATTAGCCGTTAAGAAAATTAAATAATCCATCCCCAAACCGATAAGCCGTTAATAAAAAAAATTCAATCTGTTCCCCGTCCGTTAAGCCGTTAAGCCGTTACCAGTAAGCCGTTAAGCTTCGGTTTGGATTGGTTTTCGGTTTCGGATCGGTTTTGAACACCCCTACTGAAAGAACTAGGGATCACCAAATAGCTGGCACGAGAATCCTAGCGCTCTGATATGTCAACCTATAAATCATGCAGACCCCGAGCAATAAAGACGTCAGTGCATTTGAATTGCACTGGTATATAAAGAAACTGAAAGAAAAAGAATTATAAATGTTGAAACTGCAACTAAACTGATAACTGAGAATTGATAATTTATAACTATTGAAACTGCAATTGAAATGATAAATGATAACTGATAGATGAAATGATAACTAATAATTGAACTGAAGAAATAAAGGATATGAATTCTCCCTCTTCTGAATGATGAACAACCAGTTTATCTGAATAAGCTAGGACCTCGGGCCAAATATATATGTGCATAAGCTACGGCCTCAGGCCCAAGTATACGTATACATAACTAAGGTCTCATGCCCAAAAATACATAAAGAATAAACTACAACCTCAGGCCCAAACATGCATAAAGCATAAACTACGGCTCAGGCCCAAGTATGCATAAAGAATATAAACTTGTGCCTCAGGCTCAAATACAAGTGTTGAATATTCAAGGATTTAAATTCACGAACTGAGATTATACTGCAATATGTGATGCTGAAATACTAAATCACATTGAGTTACATGATATTGGAATACTGAACAGGACTAGAGTGAGACATGTATTCATGAAGTGATTATGAGAACTTATGCTTCAACTATTTATTACATAAGAGTAATCTAGACTAAGACTCATGGGAATTAAACACATGTCTATATTGATTACGCACTGAGCTTACAACATTCGAAATGAAAGTCATAAACGAATTACGAAGCTAGAGAATAGAAGTTCTGTAAATATTCAAGGAACTAGACTTGACTATATTTTTGAGGCAGTTAGTAATGTCGTAAAAGAAACGTAGTCTAGGGAGAATCATTAACATTCCCAAACAGAGTTAGCCTCAGATACCTTAACTTCCTTCCCTTGACTGTAATACAACATTTGCCAACCCTTTCAACTTTAATCTATATAAATACAAATCAAAGAGATTCCATATTAGCAATAATACTCATATTATGGTTAACTAGGCATTTTATCAAACACTTGGTGAGTTTAAAGCTTCATAGCCCTCATTAATGGTGTTTGTACACCTAATAACTCATTCTCTTGCTCCTAGATAAATTTTAAAGTCTCAAATGGTTATAATCAACATCATTCTTTATCACCCATAAGGTAAACAACACCTTTAACCAGTAATCAACAATTAACAATCAAAACCGATAACCGTTCATGCTTTTCTATCAAACCCGTCAACTCATATCTCATGAACTAGAGTCTATAACCATTAATCCAATGTTAGAATCAATTATAGGGTGAAGACATTACCTTTTTAAAGTTCAAGCCCCTTGAATTCAAGTTCTAGGGTTCCTTCTCTCAACAATAATATCCCAATCGAATATTTAATGATATGGAGGGTTTACCCATGTTAATAAGATGTCGGAAAATTAAAGTTAACTTAGAATCACCATTTGAACTTACCTTGGATGGTGGAGGGATCTATAAGAATTTAGGTTCTTGAGAGCTTCCAATTCTAGAGCAAGTTTTTATGTTTTTGGTTGTGGGAAACGAAATAGGACTTTAAACTGACCCCCCATGTGCTCCCCCATGCACCTGAAGGACTGACCGAGCACCTGACTGTGGGAAATGGCAGTAGCACTACCACAAGTGCGCGTCCGCGCACGTGACCCTCTGGGCACGCGCCTGGGCGATCATATTGCGCACTGCTCTATAAAATGCATAAAACCTTTTTGACAGTAATCCGTTCGGACTCCAGAAAGATATTTCAAAGGCCTAAAACTTTTGTGTTTTGAGTTTTCCCAAATTCCTTACAAAGTTTCACCAAAACTTGCTGCAAGACAGATCTTTCGTAAAATTAGTCGATTTTGTCGAATCTTATGCACCTTACTCTCCGTCTTGATTCTAAAACAACTATTTTCATCCGTACTCATTCAACTAGGACTCCATATGTCAAAGATATCAAATTAATACTTATTTAACATATCTACACCTATCCTTAATGTACGGGGTGTTACACTTAAAGATTAAATACAAATATTAAGGAAAAACAAGAATTCAACTAAGCATGCTATATAGATTTCAAATAAGCATTTAAGACATGTAGACATGCAATATTAGGCTAAATATGATAACTACAAATGTTGGGATAACTCATTTAAAATATAACATGTTACTATTTAGTAAAAATAAGATTTTTCAACAATTAGCCTATGTACGCACTCGTCACCTCGCATACACAGCACTCACATATCACAAATTGTTATAATAGTACCAAATATTAAGAGGATTTTCTCTCACCCAAGGTTAGGCAAGTCACTTACCTCGAACCAAGCTCAACCAGTCAATAAGAATGTTTTTCTTCGAATAGCCCAAATCTAGACAAAAGCAATTTCATATAATAAATATAACTATAAGAAACTAATCTATTTAGTGAAATCAAGATTTTAACAAGAAAGCAGAAAATCGCCCCCAAAAAAGTTGATCTGGCCCCATCGTCTCGGAATTGGATAAAAGTCAAAAAAATCCAAACATTCATTCAACCACTTGTCCACCCATACCAAAATTACTCAAATCCGATACCAAAATCTCGATCAATATCCCAAAATTCAGCCTAAGAACTTTTCCTCAATTGTCCCTAATTTGTCACCCCCAAATCACTAATTTAATAATGAAATCAAAGGCATAATCATGATCATTAACTAAAACTAGGTAAGAACTACTTACCTTAAACACCCACGTGACTCCAATAATTTCCAAATTCCGAGCTTCCAAAATAATTTTGTGTTATGAACTCAACCCCTCATTTTTGAATATTTAAGTTCTGCCCAGGTGTTTATACTGCGCGATCGCAGAACATCTCCTACAATCGCGTAGAACAAATTAAGTTGCCCTAGAAATTAAGCCTACACGAATGCATACACACAACCGCGATCACGTACAGCTGACTCCTCATAGCTACGCGATCGCGTCCTTCACCACGCGACTACAAATAACACATGTGTGGCCCCAGCGTCTATCTCCAACACCCTACGCGAATGCGGTCTTAGCCACACGTTTGCGAATAACCACATCACACAACTACGTGTTCGTATCCTCCTAATCGTGATCACGAAGAAAAAAATCCTCCACTTCCCAGCTTAGCCTACGTTATCACAGACCATCCCACGCGATCTCATATTAGGAAACCAGATCAGAGATACCAGAAAACATCAGCAACCTTCTAAGTCCAATTTCCAGTCCGTTAACCATCCAAAATCCACCCGAGGCCCCCAGGACCTCAACCAAATATACAAACAAGTTCTAAAACCTGATACGAACTTAGTCGAGCCCTCAAATCACATCAAATAACGCTAAAAATATGAATCACGCCGTAATTCAAGTTTAACGAACGTAGGAAATTCTAACTTCTACAAATGTTGAAACATATCAAAATACGTTCGATTGACCTTACATTTTGCACACAAGTCACATTTGACATTACGGACTACCTCCAACTTTTGGAATTAAAATATTCCCCCGATATCAAAAAGCCCACTCCCGATAAAACTTTCCAAAAATCTTCCAATTTCTAACTTTCACCAAATAATGCCGAAATGACCTACTGACCTCCAAATCCACATTAGGACGTGCTCATAACACCAAAATCACCATAGAGAGCTATTGAAACTGACAAAACTCCATGCGAAAGCTATCTTTATAAAAGTAGAGTTAACTCTTGCAACTAGAACTTGAAATTTAGGAACTATGTGTTTCATTTCACTCCAAGACTCTCCTGAATCTGATACCAGGCACCCCAGCAAGTTGAATAAGCATAAAATTAAATAGAGGAAGCAATAAATAGGGGATCAGAGATAATACTCTAAAAACGACCGGTCGGTCGTTATAGGTTTGATGAATAATCCCCTATAAAATAAAATATTTTGATTGTAGATTTAATTTCCCTAATGTCAAGGCATTATCAAACAGAACTATTTTTACTTTGGGCTAAATTACTTTCCTTCCATGATAATGAATGATTTCAAGATAGTGAATGCATTGCTTTTGGTACTCATCATAAAAGTCCATGTCCCCCTACTAATGTCATCTACAATGGTTAAGAAATACTTTTGTCCTCGATGAGCAGGTGTCCTATATGGTCCCCAAGTGTCTATGCGAAAATGTGGTGAAAATTGAGCTTGATGCAAAATGAAGCTTTGATTATCTAGACAAAGGACATATTTCACAAGAATTAGAGAATTTATTACAACATAATATTAGAAATGACTTGATGATTTTCATATTTCAAAAATATATGTGTCATACTGTTATATACCATAATGATTCATCACAAATATTCTAAACATATGAACACAATGGATTACAAATTGAACTCTTTTCATTGATAAGCTTTGAAGGATCATTACACTTTAAAATTGAAACTAGAAAATAGTTGGAATGTCACATAGGTATTGTTTTATCTTTGAAATTGAAACAAGAAAATAGTTGGAATGTAACATAGGTATTGTTTTATTTCTAGATGAACTTTCTGAAGCAGTAATGATATTTATAGTGGAGTGTAGACTATAGAGACAATCCTTAGCATCACCAAGAACCACTGGCCTCTTCATTAAAGGGCCATGCAACATAAAACTTGAAGATGAAAAAAAAAACATTGTAAGTAAGTTGTTTGCATAGTGTGTGAATAGAAATAATGTTTTTATTAAATCTAAGCACATAAAGAAAATTTTCAAGAGTAAGATCATGAAGCACACACGCATCTAAACCGATACACTTTGACCATGTAAAAGTTAGGTAATTGAATGTATAAATGGACATGAAGAGATTTGAGATTTGTAAAATTTAATTAATTGTGACTCATGTGATCTAAAGCTCCTGAACTGAAAGCAAGGCTACAAGACATGCAAGTTATGGTTAAAAGTTCTGTACCACCAAGGTTAGCATTGACATTTGCATCAGGAGAAGAGTTGCTTGGATGCCCAACCTTCACCTGTTGAAGTAACTGAAGCAACTGAGAAAATTGATACTGAGAAGCAGGTGCACCAGGTATATTGTAAGAAACACACATTCCCTGAGATAAATTCTCATGTCCTATGAAATCTCAATGACCATATATTTGTCCTTGGAACTTTCTTTGCTTGGTGAAATTGAAATGAGGGGAAAATCCATGAATTATATAGAATTTGTCAATGTTGTGTCTTGGCTTCTTGCCGTAAACATATGTTAAGCTGTTCTTCCTTGCAGCCAAAAAAGAAGAAGAGTCTTCTGGAAATTGATTATTGACCCTGGCCTCCCTTTGTTTGTCATCTTGCATGACAAGGGAGTAAGCGTGAATCACCGTTAAGGATATTACTTTTCACATATCTATAGGTATCATTGAGTTCCATCAAAAGCTGAATAAGTCTTTCATCTTGCAATTCCTTGAGACGTTTAACCTTTTCTCACATTCACAAATGTAAGTGCAAGTCACACAGGTGTTCGACGCATCTAGTTCATCCAATAACTTTTTCATCTTAGTGAGGTAAGTTGCAATGTCATTAGATCTCTAACTAAGTACACTTAGTTCTTTAAATAAATAATATAGATGAGCTTCATTACACTGTCCAAAATGATCCTCTAAATTTGTCCAAATCTCTTTTCTATATTTAGAGTAAAGCACACTCTCTGGATTTTTTTGGTGAGGGTTCAAGATCTAGGATATTACCATATCGTTATAACAACTCCATAATTTAAACTTTGGAGAATCAACATCTCTAACTATTTTTGTTGTTTTGCAGGCATCAGTGCTTCACCATGAGAGCTTCCTCTGGTACCGTTTTGAAACTAAGCAGCTCAATTTCGAGCTCAAGGAGTAGGTTTGGAAGAAGGATATGTACATGTTTCTCAGTGAACAATAGGACGGAGTCGTAAAGGATCTTCAGGCCAAGCTTGACAGGGCATAGAAGGAAGCTTCGACCCTGAACCGGGAACATGCCGACCAGGTTGAAAAGTTAACAGTCTTTGAAGCTAGGAATGAGGAGCTAGTAGTGACTAACAACAAAACCTCGTAGGTCCCACATAAGATCGACCTAATCGACCAATTTCGAGTTGAGATGAACGAGGTCCAGGCAATGGACGACGAGTGAAAAAAGTAAAACAAACCTGCTGGGTTCAGAGAAGGAATCCGCTAAGGCGAAGCTGGCATCGGTTGAGAACCAACTCCGGGTGGTGAAAAACAAACCTGACAAGTGGTCTCAACTAAATGACAAATCTATGGGAACAGTTGAGCTCGGTCGTCGCAGAATGGGACGCCCTCGGTAGAGAATATGAGTGTTTGAAGTTCAAATTGGCTTTGACAACCTCTAGCGATGCTGAAGAAATGGTGGCCCAATACAAGGCCGATGTGGAGGCAGCCAAGACCCACCAAAAGGCAAAGACCGAATATATAAAGCAGTTGTCCCGACGAGAGAACCTCGAAGATATTCATGCACGAGGTTTTGACCTGTTGGCTGAGATCGAGGAAGCCAAGAAGATCAAGCCCAAGGCGAAGAAGCTTTACACGCTTTAAGATGCCGAAGACTCCGAGGGTTCCGAGGGATCCGAAGACTCCGATGGTTCTAGCGATGAGTCGGGCCCCGGTAAAGATCTGGCATAGATGCCTTACTACTTTTTTAGTTTTTGTCTCATGTATATATCTTCTTCTTCTTCTATTTTTGAGGCTGTTTTTACGAGGCCTTTTTAAGTATATTCTGGAATATATATATATATATATATATATATATATATATATATATAAAATTATCCCTTTCTGGCAATTTTGTATTTTTACTTTTGCGGCATCTTTTCATAATTTCTATTCTTGTAATGTTTCTAATGCTTAAGCATATAAACGAATGTAGTTATAGGGCATTCATTCTTCGGAGGTTCGAATGGAGCCTGACTCCGATACAACTTTGAAATCTCGGTGTGACTAGAAGTTTTTTTTTCAAGATGCTTAAGTGATTTTAGATGATACTTTTGCCGAGGGTAACCTTTTAGGCGGTTTCGAGTTCTTATAAATGTTTTAATTTTTTATTACGAGTTGGATCTATTGAAAACAGTCTCTCTAACTACAAGGTAGGGGGTAAGTTTTGGATATACACTACACCGCCTAGACCTTACTTGTAAAATTATATTGAGTTTGTTGTGGTTGTTGTTGTTGTTGTACGCATAAAATGAAGGTCTGTTGAGTTACTATTCTTTATTTCTAAGCAATTTTGTCGAAAGCTGATTGAGGATATAGTAGCAACTAGGCATTAGTATAAAATATGCATTATTATAACTAGTTCAAAACTATTATCAAAGAGTAACAATGTGAGTTTCAAGATATTTGGAAAAGGTAATAACATTAAGGTATTAGCGACTTATTAACTCTTAGAAAATAAAATTTTCACATAAAATAGGATAGATGTAGTAAATAGTACTTCCTCCGTGTCTATGTGTCCATTTTAGTTATCATGTTTCTCTTTTACTAGTTTTTATGTACGTGTGAAAACACGTAAAAGATATTCAACGAAAAAAAGAAAGATAAAAAAAAGTAAGGTAAGAAAAATAAATTTGTATTCCTAGTTTAAACAGGTTCTTTTCATACATCTATCTTCCTTTTTTTTTTGGAAAACTAAATTCTAATTATTCTCATATGTACATTTAAGTAATGGCATATATTTTCAATTGAATTCAAATAGCATTGTAGCTACATGAAAGTCTCAGCCCCAATTATAAAATTGCATGCTTGATTAATTCCTAGAGTTAACAATTTTGTTAGACGATTTGTATTTTTTTATTAATAGCCAATTTAATTTTTAGAAGATTGTGTCACGTGCTCAACGGCTCAACTGGTATGCTGAAATTATAATTACATTAATTTATTCATTTGGATGTCTTTATAAAATCTTCTATGTGTTTGTAAGAATAATTATTTTATAATTGAGTACTCAAAAGTTTCAATTCAATGGACTGTTAGACTCAACTTTTAAAAATTTATTATGCTACAAATGTTAATTGTCAGGAATGTCACTTATCTCTTCCGTAATTTTCTTCTCCCTTAAATAAGTTAATACTTTCGATATATTGTAGATAGTTAATGGTATTAAATCATCTTAATTAGAATTTTTAAAATTTTAAATATTTTCATATCGAGCATGACATGCAACAACACATGTTAAGTACATGGTCTTTAATTAGTTCACAACTGTAATTTATAACTTAAGCGCAAGTCCAGAGACACAATTTTTCTATTTAAACTCTTGATTTTCACAACTATTTTAATTCGATTTGAATTTTGAAATAAATTGTGATAGATTTATTAAAATAAATTATTATGCTTATGAAGTAGAAAAAAATTACATTGAGTGATTAGCAAATCTATCGTTGGGTTCCTTTTCTCCTATTATTATTTAGTTTCACATGAAGGATTTGCACAAAAAAAATAGCATTTTAAATGGAACTAAAGAAACGTGAAACTATAAGCTTAGTATAATTATGAGTTTTGTTTAACGCTGCTCACTAAACTCTGTGGTTAATGAGATTTGTAAATCGGTTGTTCCTGTTTGGAGAAGAATTAACAGAATAGCTAATAGCAGGGGCAGGCCTGCACGGCTTATTTGAGACTACTAAGGCAGTTGGATGAAAGCTCTAAGCCCGCATCTTCAGCTTCTATTAGAGGGGCAGCGGATCCAATCCATTCGAAGGGGGAGCAGAGCAGCAGGCAGGCAAAGCAGGGGAAGAGATATGGATTGCACAGAAAGCAATGCCCTTCGCACCTAAGTGCCACAGGCTTCATATGCAAGAGTTTGCACTTATCCAATCCAAGTAGATAATTAGTAGCTGATTTTCAGGTGCCAAAATTCAAAAGTAGGTATTTAATAAGAACTCCACTTCTATTATATTTTACCAAAATAACTTCTAATTTTATATATTTTAGGGCTATTTTGATCAACCAATATTATATTCATGCTTTTATATAAATAAGTCTCTTAAAAATAATTGATGAGGAAGTTTGACTACAATTACCTTATTATTATCTTTATTTATTCAGTATATTAATCTCTCTTCAATAAATATTCTATCTATTAATCGATGTTTTCTAAGGACTACTAGTGTTAAGGGAAAAAGACAACAATAAAAATTATATCTTGATTTCTAGAATGAGTTTTTTAGATCAAATATATTTAGTAACCATGATAATTAATATGGATTGAAGGGAGTACAGCAATAAAATTATTTCTGTGTATAAATACATCTGATCGACTTGCTATCCTTTTGTAGACCAAGGCAAATAAGGCAGAAAGCGTCTTATTTTGCACCTTCCAGACTTATTTTATTTTCGTCTAAATGCACTAAAATCTAGTCCTACAATCAGGGAAAAGAAAAGGCACAAGGGATGAGGGACAATAAATTCGCTGAAGCTGCCTTAAGCATCCTTACTCAATCAGGTATCTCATTGGAATTAAAACAAGATTAGTAATCCTAAATTACTTAGGGTTTGGTATTTGTTAATCTCTATAATTCATGTCAAACATGCTTGTTGGAATTAAACTACGATTAGTAATCCTAAATTGCTTAGGATTTGATATTTGCTAGTGTCTTTTAACTCATATCTAAATAGGTTTTGAAGTATTACATAATATGGGATTAGGTTTCCTAATTGTAATGGAAACTGATTTTTCTCTCATTATAAATATTATAGGCGTAACTGCTAGCTAGCTACTAGATTTTCAGATTGAGAGATAAGTGAGATAAGTTAATTTCTGGCCGGAAAATTAACCAAGATGACCTCCGCCAGCATATCAACTAATTGCGTTAATGAAACTGCCAAAGCACCAGTAAGAGCAACATACGTGAACCTGTATAAATGGCCAGAATCCGACGTTGAGTTCTTAAAATCAATCAACTCAACAATAAATCAGAATAGCAATATTGAGTGCAGTCATCCCAAGCCAAACGCGTTGGACATCATTTCATACAGGCAATTATTCTTAAGAAGCTACCCATTTTCAAAAGAAGATCAGAGCGTTTGTGAAAAAATAGTACTGAAATACTATGAAATAAAACGAAAAGCTCGTAATACTGGTGATAATTCAAGTGGTGCTCGGAGTCGCAGTGCTAAAGATTATACAAATGGATTTAGAAAGATATCATGCGCTGCTTTGTTTTCCATTTTTCGTAGGTTATTATCTTGCACAGTCAAGGTTGATGTGGTTGATTAAGACACTATAAATTAGTAATTTAAAGATTTTTCCTTCATCTTAATTCTTATTAATTTTCTTATTTCTTTTCGTCGATTTTCTCTTTTCTACTTAGGTTTTTGAGTTCTTTTCTTTAACAACTAGCTTGTTGTTTGCATTTATGGAACCTATTATGGTAATGTATTGCATTGATCAGATTTAGTACAAGGATATTGGCATTATTGTGGTAGGAATACTTTAATTTGATCAAGCAAATTTACACTTTTCTTGCGTAAGACTGGTGATTTTAAAGCTTTTTTTTTGTCCCAAATTAATATTTTATTTTCATTATTCTTAACTAGTGTCGTCATATAGTGCATGCACGCAAAATTTGCATAAAAATATATATAAAATACAGAACTTTTTGCGAAGCATGGTCGGATCTCTGCCATATGCTGGTCACTTTCCCTTGTGTAGTTCTATTTTTTCCTAGTTGGTTGTAAGTTTGAATTTACAAATAATGATAATGGTTTGACGATTGTTGAATCATAAAAGTTTCCTAACAATTTTGATTTACGTTAGCACTTTGGCTAAATAAGGTTGTTCAAAATTGAAGCATAACCGTTAACTAAAGAGCAAAAATAATTTATTGGTTTATTGGTATCAAGTTATTGGAGTAATGGTTAGTGAACT
The DNA here is from genome assembly GCA_034376525.1 of Nicotiana benthamiana. NCBI lineage: Eukaryota > Viridiplantae > Streptophyta > Magnoliopsida > Solanales > Solanaceae > Nicotiana > Nicotiana benthamiana. The sequence goes on along the minus strand of CM067333.1, from coordinate 23,823,631 downwards.
ATTTGGAATTTTATAGTTAACGGCTTAACGATTTGGAAACGAATTGCTCAATTTTCTTATCGGATAAATTGTTAACCCGTTAAGAAGTTTTATGTTTATACTTTTATCCCTATGATCCGATAACATATGTAACCCTTGATGTAAGATTGGATTTAAGTTAGTTCGGCCAGAATAGTACTGCTAGTCTACTACTTCTATATTTATTTCAATAAGCTAAAGGACACGTGGTTGATAATCTTGTTGCTCAAATACTATGCTTTCTCTAGCTTTGAATGAATTTGATTTGCAAAGGCAAAGCAAAATAAAGAAATTTTAACCTTATTCAATTAGGTCAGGTTTCAAGAGCGTCTTTATTAGGGATCAATTTCTTTTTTCTAGTCTTATTTAGTTAGTTCAGTTTTCAATACAAAAAGACTTAATTTACTTTATCCAGAATCATTGCAAAGACAAAGCATATGTGATGCTTTACTCCAAATTTTCTTTTAATCGCTAATTCGATAAATCGACTCATAATCGCTAATCCAATATCAATTATTAATTTGCCTGATGTCTTATTAGTTGGCTAGCAGATTATTATATTTATAATTCGATAATCAATAAGTAAAACTGTTAGCGTAAATATCCACCCAATCTGCCTAATAAGCATCCTGGGGTAAAGCACTAAAGTTAATAGAGTCGATTTAGTCAAATACAGTGTCAGTTAATTCAAGCTATTACTTACCGAAAATAAGCATTATTATTTCTCAGAAAATTAAAACAGAAATTTCCTACAAATAAAGGAGAAATTGTCGTCCATTTGACTTTCTAATACTTTTCTATTTCACAGATTGAATAGTTTCGATAATTATAAAAAACACAAATTGATGAAAGTCTGAGAAACTAAACAACTGAAATACCAAAAAAAATATACTACTTACCAAAAATTAAGCATAAAAGATGTTATCAAAAATAGCCAAAAAATTACCAAATATATAAAATATTCAAATAACTAAGGCAAAAAAGATTTTTTTTTTTCAACCGATTTGATCAAAATTCTTTTAGAATACATAGGTGAGACAATATATAAAATTTTAAAAAGATTGGAGGTGATTTGAATTAATTTGGAGTCAAAATTTATTACCAATGATATACAATATTTGAAGAACCTAGGCAAAAAATAATTTTCTACCGATATAGTTAAAATTCGTTGAAATATTTGGATGATGCAATATACAATATTTGAGAAAGACTGGAGGTTATTTAAAGTTAAAATTTGTAGCTGAAATCTAGATTAAAATATTCTCTCTGAAAGATATACCTTATTTGTATTCGCACGGGAATACATGAGATACATAAGAAATATATATTTGATACATATGGGATACATAAATAATACTTGAGAGATACACATCATCTTCTTCAATGTTCATATACTACTTCAATTTTGGCTCAAATTTCAATTAAAACCGCATCAAATCTCCCAAAATTATGATTCAAGATCGTTGAGATATGCCCAATATATTCCAACAATACTTTTTCGAAACAAGTTTAAAGTTTAAATTCAAGCTTAAACGAGCTTCAACAACTTTCAATGGGGTTTTAATTAGTCGTCTTTTTCACTTTCTTGATTGATCAGTAGAGTATTGATTTAGGGTACACACTTTCTTTTTCTTTCTCTTAGCGCCAATGTTTAATTCTGAAAATAAAAATAGAGTTTGATCATGGATTATAGGTCTATGATCAGGTCTTAGTTTCTTGTTATTCAATGCGTGTATTTTATCTTAAATTAAATGGAACATGCAATTTTTGTTCCAAAAACTGAAGTAGCTACATCTTGAATCTTTAGTGATTCATTCATCTGGAGCAGAAGGAATGGCTTCAACGGGGCCTTTGGAGAGGAGAAGGCAGAGAAGAAAACGTCCTTCTGTCGCGAACTGGGATCGCTCGCCAGCTAGGTCAGATTGGAGCAAGATTTTATGAGAACAGATTCCCCATATTCGGGGACAATCTCAGGGCTGACACAACCGAATTGGTTGAGGAAAAGGAAACCCCTCTTTTTTTTCTCCTTTCAAACAAAGAAAAATGAATATTTAAAATATACAAAATATTAAACATCAGAAAATGAAAAGGAAGAGCAGAAAGGTAGAGGAAAAATGAAAGAGAGAGAGAATGTTATAGGTTCCAAGGTGTCTATGTTGTACCAGATAGTTTAGTTTTGATACAAATATCATATGCAAAAGTAGAATAGAGGTCCATCCCTTAAATAGATATGGAAGTAATACTCTCCCAACTCAGTTATGTTTCAAACTAAGATAATCAATAAACGGTGCTGCGTTCTGATGAGAAAAAAATGACCATCGGCTAGTATTGGAACAAAAATACTTTAAATATGGACATTAACCAAAGGTATGAATAGACTAATGTTAATAGTTTTTTTCCTTTGAAAGATCAAATCAAAGATATTAATGGTGGAAAAGTAGACTCGTTATGTGAACTAATGATATACTGACAGGTTGCACAAGAGTTAATATGAGAAAGAAGAGTGAAGATTAGAGAAATCATGAAATGAACTTATTGCGCGAAAAGATTCAAACTTTAGTAGAAAGAGAATGTCCAACCTCTCACTACAAGAATCATTATCTACTATCATCAATATTTCACTAAAATCACCGGATAAATCTAGCCACCAATTACAATCTTTTCTTCATATAAGGAAACCCTCCTAAAAGATAATTTCACTGCCAAAGTAGTAAATCCTCCACCCCAAGAGTTAGAAAATCATATAGATATGGACATTAACCAAATCCAAGCTGATGATCCAAGCTAAAATGATTTAACTAGCTCATTAAGACAAGTATTCCTCAGCCAAGATGACCTTCAACGAATGTACATGCCTTGGAAAAAATCGATCATCATCAAGCTAATAGGGAAGAGACTTATATATCACTACCTCAAAAAGAAATTATAAGATCTTTGGAAGCTCAGCGAAAATTTCCCTCTAATTGATCTTGGAGAAGATTACTATACTGTCAAACTAAATAGTGAGTAAAACATGACAAAAATTCTACATAATGGTCCTTGGTTCGTTAATGGTTTTTTTCTATCCACTCAAAAATGGGTTCCAAATTTGTTCCAAACAAAGCACAACATAACTTCACTGTCATTCGGATCCGATTACCACAATTACTCACTGAGTTTTATGATGGAATAGTTCTTGCAAAAATAGGTAATTCAATTGGCAAACTTCTCAAAGTAGATGCATGAACCTCAACTATACTTAGGGGACGTTATGCCAGACTATGTATTGAACTTCCTCTCGATCAACCTATCCAACACCACATACTCATTGGACAACATAAACAGCCAATCGTGTATGAGGAAGTGATATATTGTGCAAATCTTGTGGCAGACTAGGTCAAACGACTCAATATTGCACACAAGGAAAGCTGCCAACCATGAAAAGAGTAACCAATGCAAAGGAAATCCATGCAGAAAAGCAATGTAACAGCCAACAAAATTCAGAAGAAGAAGGAGAATGGATGACAGTCAAGTTCCCAAGAAAAGGTAAAGCCAATATGGCAAATGCCACACTGCCACAACTGAACCAAATCCTTTTCCAGGTATGAATGTCCGCTTGTTTGATGCAAGATTAGGTAAGTACCTCAAAACTCTACACTTACACTATATTAACAAGCAACTATTAGCCAACCCTCCAAAAGTCCTACCAATATTTGCTAATTCATCTGCTAGCATTGATCAAAGCTTATTCAATAACTGCTCATCTTTGGATCAAATGGAGGAAGACAAGAGTAGTTTCAAAAACCCTCAAAACCAGCCCATGATTTCGAAGGATCTACAACAAAAGGAATTTTTTTAAAAATAATACTAAATTCTTGCATGCAAGCCAAGTGACAAATGGCACAAGAATCCCCACCAATCCGGCTAACAATGTGTCTAATAAAAAATTGCTAAATAACAAGATAATAGACTCCACCCCTAACCCATCCAATAAGAATGTTAATAACACTATAATTACCCCCTAATAATACAAACCTATCTCCTATTGATCCCTTACCTCATGCATGCATGCCCGGCAGCCAACACCCGATCAATTGATAAACATTTGGATGGCCTCCAAGGACAAGTGGCAAACGACATCTCCTTAGGAGATTTTGCTATAAGAAACACGCAAGTATGTACCTCCCAATCACAAATAGAGCCAATCATTATCACTACATCTACTTCATCCAATACACCACACCCTATAAACACCATCCCGTCTTAAAAAAATGGCCAGAACCCCCTACCCCTCAGGAGAAGATACCGACTTCTCCAATTATTCCGCCTATCACGCAATCAAACTATGAACAACCTTCCCAACCTCCCTCCCCATCCTCAACACAATCCGGCGATCTATGCCCAACCACCAACACCACCAAATCACCTTGCCCAGTCGTGGATAGAATTGGGACTTCAAGGCCATGCAGTAACTTTCAATATGGAAATCAATGGCCAAGAATCGATCCTAGTGATACAAAACACTCACTTCCTCGCCCAACTCATATCAGAAGGTATGAACCTAGCAATGAACAATTATGTGAACCAAATGTGGTTAAACGATATACTCCTACCATTAGCTCCCAGTATGAACCAAAACTTGGTGAACAACATGCAACAAAAGTGGAACATCCTACATCAACCGAACCAACAAATCTTACAGAACCCTCCCCTCAATCTACCCTTCTTTGCACTGGAGGACATGATGCTTCTCAACCCAGTCTTCATCCAATGGAATGCCCCAGTCTTCCCCAACCATCCAGACCCACAACCAAATCCCATGGAAGAACAAATTCAACAAATGAACGTACCAAATCACGCACGGAACCAAGAGGGAGACGAGGCAGTGGTAGACTTAGCACACTTGGTGGAACCAGTTGTGACTCTTTCAAGCCTAAACGAGTTAAAAATATTGATATTCAGGGAGATGCTCGATAGGAAGTATATCTTCAGCTGCCCGATGACATTGTACAAGTGCTCGTTGGATATCCGTCCACCTCAGGATCCAACAGTGGGAAAAAATGTAGTGATTATGATCCCATCCCAAAGAGTGATGCAAAACACCAATCCACCGAATAATATGCCCATGCACCAGCCCAACACCGTAGTCATTTGGAATGTTAGAGGTGCAAACAATGAAAATTTCACCAGAAACTTTAGGGAACTAATGGACTCTCATAGGCCATGTCTGGTTACTCTTCTAGAAACAAGAATGGAAAGCCACCTCTCAATATTGGAAGCTTTTAGCTTTACAGAGATGATAGAGGTGCCTTCCAATGGACAAACTGGATGTTTTGTGATCTTTTGGAACAATGAGGTGGTCACTGTCAAAGACTTCAATAGAAATGGACAAGCTATTTATGCCATGATCGAAGTTAGACCGAAAAACTTAACTTGGCTAATTAGTCATATATATGCTAGTAATGATGTTAATTATAGACATATGCTTTGGGATTACCTAAGAAATATGTATGATAGTTACAAATGGCCTTGGCTAGTAGGCGGGGATATTAATGAAATTACTAACGTATCGGATAAGTTTGGTGGTAGGCCTATTAATCAAAGGAGAGAAAAACCCCTCCGCTATTGCCTAGACTATTGCAACCTGTTAGATTTAGGGTTTAAAGGGTGCAAATACACTTGGACAAATTTTAGGAAAAATAATAAAGGGTTGATCATGGAAAGACTTGATAGGGTCTATTCAAATGAAGGTTGACTAGAAGCCTACCCAAACGCCATTGTCACCCACCTCCCTAAAGTCCATTCGGACCATAATCCCATTTTGATCAACTTAAACAATACCATTAATTCCATTAGAAATAAACCATTCTGGCTTGAAAGTTTTTGGTGTAATCATCCAGATTTTAGCAACTTAATATCCGTCAATTGGGGTAACAAAGATTTACTAGAAGGCTCGGAGAGTTTCAGAGATATGGTGATAAATTGGAAAAACCAAACCTTTGGAAATATATTTACTAGGAAAAAGAAGCTCCTTAATAGAATTACTGGCATCCAAAATTCCCCAAACTACCAAACAAGCAGTTTCCTCAGGAATTTGGAAACCAATCATGTTGAGGAATTTAATTCAATCCTTAGACTAGAGGAAGACTACTGGAAAATAAGATCAAGAGTGGATTGGTTATGCAAAGGGGATGCCAACACTAGATTCTTTCACATCAAGGCCATAAATAGAAGACGAAGAAACAACATAGTCTTCTTTAAAGATGAATTAGGAAAATGGATGGAAAACCCTTTATTAATTAGAAATCATGTCACAAATTACTTTGAATGTTTATTCACCACCTCCCATGAGTGCTCTACCAAATGCTATGACACTGCTTATTACTCACACAATTGTGCCCTATCAATCCTTGATAGACCCCTCACTAACCACGAAATTAGAAAAGCTAACTTTTCTTTTAAACCATTTAAAGAACTAGGACCGGATGGCTTTCATCCATTCTTCTTCCAAAAAATTTGGCATCTATTAGGAGGGAAAGTAATCAAACTTTGTCACAGTATATTTGCTACAAACAAAATTCCTCCAGAGATGAACCACACGCACATCTTCTTAATCCCCAAAATAAATAATGCTAACTATTACAAAACTTTCGTCCCATAAGTTTATGCAATGTTATTTACAAAACTATTACCAAGATAATTGCAAATAGAAAAAAGCCCTTCCTAGACCACCTTATAAATATTGAGCAGCCAGTTTTGTAAAGGGAAGGAGAGGAAGTGACAATGCTATTATAATTCATGAAATCCTGAGATACTTCAACAAATTTAAGAGAAAAGAGAAAATGATCCTAAAGCTTGATTTAGAGAAAGCCTTCGATAAGCTCGAGTGGTCCTACATCTATCGAACTCTAAGGTACTACGATTTCCCTAAAAACATTACCAATCTCATAACGAACGTTTTCACAACTCGCTCATTCTCAATCTTGGTCAATGGAAATAAAACTGAAGAATTTACCCCTTCTCGTGGAATCAGACAGGGTGACCCCCTATTTTTGGGAGAAACAAACTATAAGACCATCACCAGCATCAACAAATGCCTAGAAAATTTTAGTAAGCTTTCGGGCCTAAGAGTTAACAACGCCAAATCTAAATTAATAGTGTCTAATAACTGTTGCAACGACACAAGGACTCTTTTAACAAATACTCTGGTAATAATATCAAATACCAGCTTTGGGAACTACATAGGCTTTCCCATGCTAAATGCCATTCCAAAGCATACAGACCACCTTCCTCTTCTTGATAAAATGAGAGCTAAGCTCAACAACTGGAATGCCCAATGGATTAGTATGGCTGGTCGATGTACGCTCATTAAGTCTACCCTTAACACTCTTCCCAATCACCTAATGCAAACATCCATTCTTCCCAAAAAACTTTAAAGGAAATCAACAAAATCCAAAGGAATTTCTTATGGGGTACCACCCAGGACCAAAAGAAACTTCACCTTGTTAACTAGGACATTGTCACTAAGGAAGTTTCAAAAGGGGGGTTAGGTATAAGAAAAGCATACCAAAAAAACCAAGCCCTAATCATAGGCCTAGCTTGGAGAATCCTCAACAATACTCACTCTATATGGGCACACGTACTAATTAGCATTTATGGGAGAAAAAAGACAACTATTGGCTCATCAATCACTTTGAAAAACCTGTTGCAAGGATGGAATATATGTAAAAAGGACATTAGATGGCATGTTCATAACAGCTCATGTCACAACATTTGAGACACTAATTGGATCCTTACCTATAAGAACCTTAGGAGCAGTATACAAGGGCCCCTGTCAAAAGGAGAGGAAAAACTTCAAATTAAGAACATTAGGGATAATAACACCTGGTGCTTAGGAAAAATCTCCTTTGAACTACCAACCCCTTTAAAGAATTGTATCAATTCCATTCCCTGTAATAATGAAAACTCAGTTATCCCTAGTACTATATGTTGGAGCCTCACCTCAAATGAATGGTTTACAATATCTTCATCCTACCAGCTAATTGACAATAACAACAACAATACCTTAAATAGCATCTGGTTCTGGAAGCTCCAATGTCCTAACAAAATAAAATTCCTCTTATGGAAAATATACAATGGACGCCTTCCCACAAGGAATTTTTTATCTAAAATCGGTATAAACATTGATCCGTTATGCCCTAGTTTTAAAAATAACAAGTAAACTATTCGCCACATATTTTGGGAATGCCATATAGCAAAACGCCTTTGGCACAACTTTGGTATCAACACTGTCGACAACCCTAGCAATAAACCTTGGATGGATTTCCTCTTGAACGTACCCCCAAAAATAAGTCCTAGATATGTACATTGGCACCAATTACTTCCTTTTATAATTTGGAAAATCTGGAACAACAGGAACCGTAATAATATTAATAATAATACCAACCCTATCAACATTAAAAAAGTTCTTGATTACACAAATGAATATTTCTTTTACACTAATAAAAATGTGATAGTGGAGAGGACTATATTACAAGTAAAGTGGATAAAACCACCCTTCGGGTGGTACAAAGCAAATATTGATGGCGCCTTCGACATAAAAATAATGGAAGGTGGCATTGGAACTGCTATATGTGACTCGAAAGGACGATGGTGTATAGGATCATCGATGAAAATTCTTGCAACATCAGAATTACAAATTGAACTCGTGGCTCTTCGTCATAGCCTTCAATTAATAATCAAGGAAGACGTCTTCCCCGTGGAAGTGGAAACTGATGCAACGGATATATTAAACATAATACACAATAACACCCTTACTGACGACAAACTTTCCTTTGAATGCAGATTATTAGTGGAGGAGGCAACCAAGCAGGGGAGGATATCATTCATGCATAGCTTCAGACAAGGAAATGGCGTGGCTCACACTTTGGCAAATGAAGCTCTAAGAAACAAGACTTTTGACAAACTATGTACTTTTTCTAAGCCTCCTTTTTTTGTAACTGATCTCTATGAAAGAGATATGGAGGACTATGCCTACGTAAGATCATGTAGTACCAAACAATGCGAAACTCTACCTGCTCTAGGAAATATTAGTGCCATTGATGGCCTAATGGTTGACAATAGTAATGCTTGTCCCATATTAGCTTTATATAATATATATATACTTTTCCTTTCACAAAAAGAAGAAGATTAGAGAAATCATGGTTAAGACAGCCACAAGATTCTTCAAATTAAAGACAACGAGGAAGAATGGTTTATTAATAGTCGCGAATATGGAAACTAATCGGCATAATCCCTGATTATGTGCGGCTAGCTGTTATTACCATAACCGTTACAAATCATCCAGTAAACAAGGTAATAAATATTAGTAGCGGGCAAAAATTAGAATGGCAAGATAGTTACATGCTGTACCCTTATATGAACCTCGTACCTTATCTTGTACACTCATCAAGAAATTTCAAAAATTATCACTTATATTTTCTTTGCTACCTGATAAGTGGGGATCTTGACTACTTATTAGCGTCTTTTAGCTTTCGTTTTGGTATAAAAGCGTTTAATTGTGTTTCCAAAAACTAATAAAATATTCTTAATTACAGGAGTATTGGAAAATGAGCCACTAAGATGAAATCCAATCGTCACGACCCGGATGTCCCAACATCGGAGGTCGTGATGGCGCACACTAATAAGAGCTAGGCAAGCCAATCGTTTGATCATTTCTTTTAAGCGATATCAACAGTATAAGGGAAAACGAGATATGTGATATAAAAGCGGAAGTTTGAAACATAAATAACTAGAAGCAAGTGCAGAATTTTTTGTACAATTCTACCCCGATCTGGTGTCACTAACTGACAAATGTCTAATGAGTGCTAAATACAAAGTCTGAATAGGAGTACAAAATGTCTATTCTAATACAAGGAAAACAAACTAAATGACATAGAAAGGGAATTCGGTCTGCGGACATCAGCAATGCTACCTCGAAAGCCCCTGGACTGAAGTCAACTCCCGATCAATCTTGCAGCTGAGGTCCAAAAGTTGCTCCTAGATTTGTGCAAAAAGATGCACAAAGTGTAGCCAGCACAACCGACCCCATGTGCTGGTGGCCTAACCCCAACGAAGTAGTGACGAGGCTGGACAGGACTACCAAACAAACCTGTGTAGTTCTATATATGTGTGTGTGTGTGTGTATGTGTGTGTGTGCAATAGAAGTAAAATACCGAATTTAAACAGTTAAGAGGGAGGGAAGCATGCTATGGGGAAAGTAACAGTACGGATGAAAAGTTAGCAAATAGAGCAAAAATCTGTGAAATAAAAATGATTAACGAAAGAATGATAATTTAACAGTTGCACGGAACTGACCTTCCTGCTTATACTCTCTTCCTCACCAAAACAATCAAATAGCGTGCACGATATCAACCTTCGTACTTTTCCTCACATAAATCTCATATCATGGCACGGAATGACCCTTCGTGCAATAGTAATCAAATCAGGGCACGGAATGTTCCTTCGTGCTTTAATAATCAAAACATGGCACGGAATGTTCCTTCGTGCATTAATAATCAAAATATGGCACGGAATGACCCTTCGTGCATTAATAGTCAAACATGACACGGAATGACCCTTCGTGCATTATCACTCTTCCTCACCTAAACAACAATCACAATCAAAATGGGACGAGGGGATAGACAAATAATAATAAACATCCCGGCAGGGAATGCAGCAGCAAACAGCTGAATCCTGGCAAGGGAGTAACAACAATAAACTCAAAACATCCCGGCAAGGGACTAATCACATCTCTTTCTATTTCTTTCATTTCTTACACAATAGTCAATTTATCATTCAAGCCAATTCTCCAAAGAGTTTACAACTCATGATTATCTCCCATACTCTTCACATTACATAGAAGTCATTGATTTAAACATGGGAGAGCCACAACAATACCAAAATAAGTACAAGTAAAGACTCACGGTCATACTAGACACCAGTGTATAGAAACTCATCACCATGCCTATACACTGTACTCATCATTTAGAAATTATTTAACAATAGTCTAATCCTATTCCCTCAAGCCAAAGTTAGATCAAACACTTACCTCGAATGCTCCAAACTCAACTTAATTCTCTAGTATAGCTTTAGGCCTCAAATTCACCACAAAACCGCTCGAATCTAGTCACAAATTACTTGAATGTATCAACAAATACCAACTGAATCAATTTGAATGAACGAAAATGAATTTCCCAAAGTTTTACTCAAAATTTCCCAAAATGCATGGTCAAAACCCGAAATTCAAACCAAAACCTGGTTACCCATTCCTTTAAGAGTTCATATCTATGATTTATCTTGAAAGGGGACCTTAAATTGCGGTCCAAATCTCAAATTTTAAGAAAACCTAAGTTCTACCAAAACCCCCAATTTCCCACATAGATTCCTCGATTTTAAGATAAAAACATGATAAATTATATTAAAGATTGAAGAAATTTAGTGAAAATCAACTTAAAATGGATTGGAGAAGGAAGATTTCTTGAAAAATCGCTTGTGGGTGTTTGGGTTTAAGAAACATGTAAAATGAAGCTTAAAAATCGTCCAAGTAAAAAAAAAATACAGGTACATGTATGGAAATGCAAACCTGGGTTCGCAATTGCAAACCCAACAGACTTAGGAAATGCGAGAAAAGAGTTCGCATTTGCGAACGCTGCCCAGATGCCCAGTCTTCTCATTTGTGATGTGTGCATTTGCAGAAAAGCCTTCGCTTTTGCGAGCCCATGCGAACCTCGCTGACTTCGCATTTGCTATACCCGCATTTGCGAGCCAAGCTTTGCAAATGCAAAGCCTGGAGGTCTGAAGCAGCTGTTACAAATCTACTTGCGAAGCTTGGATGTCTGAAGCACCTGTTGCAAATCTGCAGCCCAAAGTTTAAGAAAAACAACTCAACACCTATCCAAAACTCCCCGAGCCCTCGGGGCTCCAACCGAAACATACACACAACCTTATAACATCCTACGGACTTACTCGTGCGATAAAATTGCCAAAATAATATCGTATACCTAGAATCAAGCCTCAAAACACATGATTTCTTCAAATTTTTCATAAACCACTAATTTTCCATTTATAAGTCCGAAACATGTCAAATGACGTGTGTTTTCAACAAAACTTTACAGAAAGTGCTTAACATATATAAGACTTGTACTGGGTATCAAAACAAAAATACTAGACCAATACCCAAGTCCCATATTTTTCTACAGACCCTACGGGACCATCGAATCACGGGTCCGGGTCTGTTTACCCAAAATATTGCCGAAGTCAATATTATGCATATTAATATCATAATTCACCATATTTCACACTGAACTCATATTTAAGCTTTCCGTCTACATGCCCGGATTGCACACACAAATCAAGACAACCTTAAACGATGTTTTCAAGGCCTCGAAGACATGGAATGAATGAGAAATCAGGTGATGACCCTTTGGGTCTCACATTCTCCTCCTCTAAAATAACCGTTCATCATCGAGAACAAAAGAAAGAAGTACCTTAGTCGGGAAATAGATCAGGACAACGGCTTCGCATACCGGACTCGAACTCCCAAGTCGATGCCTCGGGAGGCTGACCTCTCCACTTGACACGCACTGACTGTAAATCCTTCAACCTCAAGCGTCGAACCTGCCGGCCAAGAATAGCTACCGGCTCATTCTCATATAACAAATCATTGTCCAATTGGATAGTGCTGAAATCTAACACGTGGGTTGGATCACTGTGACACCTCCGAAGCATGGACACATGAAAAACTGGATGCACGGCTGAAGAGCTATGCGGCAAGGCAAGTTTATAATCCATCTCTCCCGCACGATCGAGAATATAAAATGGGCCAATGTACCTAGGTGTAAGGCTTCCCTTCATCCCAAACCGCATCACGCCCTTCATAGGCGACACTCGGATAAATACTCGCTCACCAACCATGAAAGCCACATCTCGAACCTTGCGATCTGCATAGCTCTTCATCCAAGATTGGGATGTCCGCAGTCTATGCTGAATGATCTTGAACTTATCCAAGGCCTCCTGAACTAAATCTGTTCCCAATAACCGAGCCTCTCCCAGCTCAAACCCTCAAACTGGAGACTGACATCACATACCATATAACGCCTCATATGGAGCCATCTGAATGCTGGACTGGTTGCTGTTGTTGTAGGCGAACTTTGCTAAAGGGAAAAACTGGTCCGACGAGCCTCCAAAATCAATAACGCAGGCTCAGAGCATATCCTCCAATATCTAAATCGTCCTATCGGACTGACAGTCCATCTGAGGATGAAATGTTGTGCTCAACTCAACCTGGTTGCCCAACATCTGCTGGACTGCTCTCCAGAAGCGCGAGGGAAACTGTGTACCCCCGTCCAAAATGATAGATACCGGCACCCCATGAAGGCGAACGATCCCTCTGATATAGATCTCAGCTAACCTTTCAGATGAATAAGTGGTTGCAATAGGAACAAAATACGCTGACTTGGTCATCCTATCAACAATGACCCAAATAGCATAAAACTTCTTCCGAGTCATCGGAAGTCCAGTAACAAAATCCATAGTAATCCTCTCCCACTTCCACTCTGGAAGCTCAATGCTCTAAAATAAACCATCGGGCCTCTAATGCTCATACTTAACCTGCTAACAGTTCAAACATCGAGCAACATATGCAACAATATCTTTCTTCATTTTGAGCCACCAATAGTGCTAACTCAGATCCTAATACATCTTCGCGGCACCCGGATAAATAGAATAGAGAGAACTATGTGCCTCCGCTTCTCTCGAATCCCATCAATATTAGGCACACAAACTCGCCCCTGTGTGTTTAGGATTTCTATTTGGTTAAGGTGTGATGGCTGGTCCGGCGGGTTAAGCCTGGCGGCGGCGAGGTGAAGAGATGAGGGGTAGCGGCGGCTGGCAGTGGGTTCTTGAGGGGGAAGGAGTGTGGGCGGTTGTTAGGAGTGATTCTAGGGTTTTTGGTCTTGTGTGTTGAAGAAGAAGGAGGTGCTAAAAGATTTTCTAGGGCTCTTGATGTGTAGTCTGAAGAGAAATTGAAGAGTCCCTTCTCAGTAAAAATAAGGGTTGCTGATTATTTTTTGTAGGTTCTCAAGTCTAGGATTCTTTAGGGTGTCATAAGGGTTGACCAAAGTCAAGCAACAACTGGTCTCTTTTGGAGTTATGGGCTTTTGGGTTATTGAAGAGTAATGTAGGTTAGGTTTCAAATTTCACAGGCAGCTAAAGATGGGCGAGGATCAATTAGTTAGCTAACGAAGTTGATGTTGAAGTATGGCCTTAATATTGGGCTAAAAATAAATGTCCAAATCTTATTTAAGTTTCTTTTAATATAAGATAAATATACTATATAATGTAAAAATTAATCTAATTATATGAAACCGGTTATAATAAAAATGAGTAAAAAAATATTCTTCTAAAAATACCTAATACCTTAATTAAATAGAAAAAAATAAAACTATTTTTGTATTTTTTAATTTTGTGATAAAAACAATGTAAAAGAGTCAAAATTAGTTGAAGTAACTATATTAGACCTAAACTAAATATTTAAATGCTAAAATATATAAAATCTTGGGGAGGGTCAAAAATTACATATCTACAGCTGTCTCTTTGACTGGAAATACGAAGTATTTTCAGGCAAAGAACGACAAGACATGTTTTTTGACCCGACCCTTACTTAAAGAGACCAAAAACTAAGAGAAAGAAAGAGAATGTGACCGAGCCCCGGTATCTGAGCTGCCTACATATCCTTGGATATAAAAGAATCAAGCCACATGTAGTTCAGAAGTGAATGAGGTGATGGAGTATACTGAGGTGGAGAGCCGGTCGAGGTGCCATTCTGTCGAGATTCCAGTCTGTGGTCCTATTATTACATTAAAACATAAAATGAAAAAGACGAACTAAGCCTGTTAATTATGAGTTACAAGATTCCTATCTATAAGTCTTCTGAAGCTTGATCTTGAGTCTTGAATGGTTTTTCATGCAGACTTTAGATTTAAACCTTGATGCTTGCTAGTTGTAGGTGCTAGTTCGTTCTTATTCAGCTTTCCGGATCAGGACCGGACATGTAGTTCTTGTGACTTTAACCACGTCTTGAGCAGTTCACATCTTTTTTCTGCTTCTGCATTTTCGATTCACTTCTTTTTTTTTCTTTTCTCTTTTTTCGGTTAGTCATCTCGGATTGTTGACTCGCATTCTTTCCGCGAGCTTTTGCTGCTTCTAACTTGAATTGGATTCTGAAATGACTTCCCTCGTTCTTCAGGTGGGCGCCTGCTACTGACTAGAAATTTGAAGTGACTCTGAAAAGAACTTGAAATGGATTCTCTTGTTCTCTAGGTGGGTGCTTGCAATTAAAACAACAAAACAGACAAAATTTTCTACCCCATTTTAAAACTAGGAAGATTTGTGAGTTATTAGCAAAACTATAAACCACTTATGCTACTGATCCAATGATGAGAGTAAAACTAAAGACTTTCCTAGGATGCGCATCTCCTAGGAGATGTCATACCCCTTTTTCGTTATCTTAGAAGAAAGATTCATCACACTAAGATTTCTATCCTAAGAGAAAATTTATCGGACTACGTCTTCTATCTTAGGAGAAAAATTCATCAGACTAAGATTTTGATCCTAGGAGAAAATTCATCAGACTAGGTCTTTTTGTTATCTTAGGAGAAAGATTCATCAGACTAAGATTTTGATCCTAGTAGAAAATTAATCAGACTAGGTCCCTTTTTTATTATCTAGGAGAAAGATTCATCAGACTAAGATTTTGATCCTAGGAGAAAATTCATTAGACTAGGTCTCTTTTTTTAATCTGAGGAGAAAGATTCATCAGACTAAGATTTGATACTACGAGAAAGTTCATCAACCTAGGTCTTCTATCTTAGGAGAAAGATTCATTAGACTAAAACGTAGTTCCTATGAAAACATTCATCAGACTAGGTCTCTTTTTTGTTATCTTAGGAGAAAAATTCATAAGACTAAGATTTTGATCCTAGGAGAAAGTTCATCAAAGTAGGTTTCTTATCTTAGGAGAAAGATTCATCAAACTAAGATTTTGATCCTAGGAGAAAGTTCATCAGACTAGATTTTTTATCTTAGGAGAAAAATTCATCAGACTAAGATTTTGATCCTAGGAGAAAATTCATCAGATTAGGTCTCTTAACTTAGGAGAAAGTTTCATCAGACTAAGATTTTTATTAGTGAAAAATCCATCAGACTAGGACTTTTTATCCTAGGAGAAAAAATGTGAAGAGCAATGGCAAGATTTTATGCACACTAGAAAAGCAGATAAAGGCAAAGATTTGAGAAACTTTCCTTTGTCGGCTCTTCTCTTCTTCTTTTTTCTTCCTCTTTGTTTTCTTTTTTTTTCCTTCTTGTTTTCGAACTAACTTGATTGCAATTCTTTATTACTATTTCAAACAAAGGAAACTTGTGAGTCTAAATGTGGTGGTTAGTTTGCGGCCTTGATCTTAAAGGCGGCAGCTTCTGCACTTGCCAAGATAACTTTGATTTTAACTTGGATACCTTGACTGTTATCAACTACCCATTTTCTTTCAACCCTTATCACAGAAAACACCTCCGCTCCATTCGATCCTAATATCCTCTATCTGTTGGATTTTGCTCATTAGTTGACATTTATTGGACCCTTGCGTTTCACATGACTCCCAAATCATGTTGATTGTTACTAACTCAATGCGCATACCAATTTTTCCTAACCTACGCCACTTTGATGTACTAGCCAAATTTGTTTTGTGCATTTGGAAAGCTAGTAGCAAATTTGAAGTCATTCTCACTTGTTCTGACCAAACAGGCTCAAGAAGGGATTCAAACCAAATAAGAGGAACAAAATAAGGGACAAGGGAAAGAGATGACACCTAACAAGAAAATAAAAAAGTAGAAACTTATTAGATGTGGGTACCAATTTTAATGACCATGACATGCACCTTTAGATTAAGTATCATAATCTTTCAAGCGAGTCTAATATTCCACTCGTGTTGTACCTCTTCGCTGTGAAATTGGGCTTCAGCACTCCAATTTTCATATTTGATCCACAATCCTCAATCCACTTGTAGTGCCCTGAAGGGATTTCACCATCAAGCCTCTCTCATTTTGCTCCTTTTCTCAACTCACCATCGCTTTATGGTGCCCATTTCGTTTTTCACCGATAAGACTCTCTCATTTATAATTTTCTCTCTTTGCGAAGAGAACAAGGTATTACCCCTGATGTAGGAAGATCACACTTTCACCACAAACATGATTTGGCATCCTCAAAGATTGGTCGGAAGGTCTTTCTTTGGACCATAATGTACACTTTTTAACAGAGTCGGAAAGAAAGGGTGGCATGAAGGCTCAAAATAATTTAAGATGAAAGGGTTCAAATTACATCTTTTGGAATCAGACCTTTTTGAAAAATTAAAACTTCTGCCCCGGTTTCTTGGAGTTTGGAAAAAAAATTGGATTTTGCTTTGATGGAATTTCTAAGAAAAATTGTCCCACTCTTGACTTCGGGAATTATGAAATATTTTATTTTGTTTTACCGACCGTAAGGCTGCCGACGTATCGTGTGGTGACAAGAATCAATTCGAACGTAGTTCGAAAGACAAAGTTGTTGTTTTATTTCTTCTTCTCTTTTCTTCTTCTTTTTTTTTTCTTTTCTAGTTCCCAACTCTACTTCTGATTCCAAAAGAGGTGTATGGAACAATGCAAATTAAGGCTCAAAAGGGGTAGGAAAAGATAAAAGTGTTTGGGGTAGTAGAATAAAATGTCTTTTGATGTTTTATACGTCAATACCACACAAGAGGGGGGTGATTTGTTTGGTACCTAATTTTCCACTTAAGCTGCTTATAAAGGACCTAGTTCTTCTATGTGTTCCAACTACTACTGTTGCAAAATAATAAATACAGAAAATAAAGAACACAGGGATTTTACGTGGAAAACACCCGACATAAAAGGTGAAAAAATCACGGCCTACCACTCAGTGGGATTTTCCCAAACTTCCACTAAAATCACTGAGCCAAAAATTGCATTTACAAAACTCTTTGTAAATCTAAGGATTAACTCTAATCTCAGTATGGCACATAGCCTCAATTGTTGCGACACCTTCAAGTTAACTCTAACTTGAATATTCAAAGTAACTAATACAATTGCTTCTATGAAAGCTGGAAAGCTATAAGTCTAAACCACCTACTACAATTGAACTAGAATAAGAATAAACACAATGAAATTGTTTCTTCTATCTCGCTCAAGTAGCTACAGGAGTGCACACTTTAATCTCACGTAAATTTCTTGCAAAATTTCCTTGCTCTTTTTCTCTCAATTTAGTTTAACTTCGGCGTATGTGCATTCCCTATAAAATAGAACAAACTCAGTTATTTATTCGGTTAGTAACCAGAGTTTGATTGAGACTCAATTGCTGATCCTCCATCGAATTTAAGTCCTAGAACAGTACAAACTCCAACCCTTATCCTTGATCCGGATTGTGTTCTCTTCTCATAAGGAGACTTCTTCTCCTTATCCCATATGCAATCTTTTCTATCAGTTCAGAAGATATTGTTGCTTGATCCCTAAGACTTATCTTCTTCACGTGCATCTCATATGCATAGGTTGTTAACTACTGTGTCTCACAAGATAGACATGGTCCATCACTGATTTCATTTGTCATTCTTCAAAACTTTAACTGAACTTGGGCCAACACCGTCATCATACAAAACTTTAAAAATGCCAAGACAAACTTAAAATTGAAGATAAGCAAAGAAATCATACATAGTATCTATCGATGGCATCAACACAAACAAAAAGTGCCAATGGTAAATACCTTTTTCCCAATGAATGATCCTTGCCAGTTCGCAGTTGACTTGATTCAAACTTATCTTGATGTGGAAGAATGCTTTTCAACACTAACTGATCTACCTAAAACTGCTTGAGAGACATTCCCTTGTTGGGTGCTGTCATCAACCTCTTGATTTTTTAGACTACTACTTCAATTTCACTCAATTTAAGCTTCAGGTTACCTCAGAATGCGCGAATATTTACTTGTTTCCTCACATGCCTCTTTTATCATGTTCAAAACTGTGTCATTGCTTCATGATTAAACTAACTTTCAAAATCAGACTGAGAATTATACGTGCATGCCATGTTAATAGAGTCGGCATAAAAGAACTATAAAAGGAAAAATGACCTAACAAACACTGACATGAGCTAATAGAAAATAGGATATTGCATTAGACAGATGATGAAAAGGGTTTGAACAAGACAAGAAAAATGCATTACAACCCTGGGACAATCCTAAATAACACTGGATGAGTTACCATAACTAAACAAACTAGACAAGATAAGAAGAAGAAGAATTTGAGCCACAAGACAATGTCCCGAGTAGAACCCAGAAATAACTTAGACAACAAAAATGACAACAAAATAAGCCACCGAGACTCCTCCCTAGCTAGCCAAGAAAGGAGTGTCTTTCCATTTACCAAGCTTGGCGTCTTAGCTACCGGGTTACACATAAAAATTACTTGGACCCAATTTCAATATCATTCACTTCAGTCAGCAAGTTCCCTAGAAGATTCTCATACTCCGTGTCACCATGCATCTCTCCCACAAAGTGTGCATTATCATGTGCAAGTAAAGGATTCTGCGGGATGTTTTGGGTGTCACTTTCGTGGACCATAATTATCGCTTCTTGAATCATTCATTCTATCTCCCTTTTCAAAGCACAATAAGCTTCAATGTTATGCCCTTGGACATTAGAGTGGTACATGCATCGTATAGTAGGATCAAAACCTTATGCATATGGGTTTAGAGTATAGCCGATGAGCGGCTTAATCAGGACAGACTCTTTTAACTTTTCAAACAAGCTTGTGCAGGATTTTCCAGTTGGAGTGAACGACTTTTCTCTTTGCTGCTTCCTTCACATTTTTTACTCCGTCCATGGTTAGAACCTCTTTCGGGTAGGGGATTGATATGCTTGTAGAGGTGGGTAAGACATTTATGGAGGCGGTGCAAGCCGTTGCGGGTTTTGTGAGTTTGGAGCATATAGAGGTGCATTGCGGTGGGGAGGTGAGGTATGACTTTGGGGATTCTGTGGAGGAAAGTAGCATTGGGGAGGATTATTTTGAGTATGAGGATATTTATGGGGTCGGTATTGAGGCTGAAAGCATTTAGCATGAACGCTCACTAGATTATGTCGTTGGCGGGGCTCAACAACATCTTTTCTACTAATCGGAGAACTGATCCAAGCAACTTGTTCATTCTATCTGACCGAAAACTCCCTAAAACTTTCCTTGGGTCTCTTTCCTTTGGCATCAGGGAATTTGAACACAGTCTTGCTAGAGGATAGAGGAAGAGTAGCTAGTGGATGAGCTACAAAAAGAGGATCAGATGCCGGAGCAGGGTATGAGGTTATTTTGGTTGGTGGAGCATGGAACATTTGGGAGGAAGTTCCAGAGTAATTGTGGTAAGGGGTAAAGTCTGGTGCATGTTGAGGGGAAAGGTCGACGGTAGTGGGAACCTGGGCTTGTGATAGTGGCGGGATAGTTGCAGGGTTTTCAATGTAGTTAGCGGTAAATGAAGGTGGAGGATGCCCCCTGACCCAAGACTGATACATTTCTGCCATCTAATTTTCAACCTTTGGATCTCCTCTTTCAATTTAGATTCCGACTTCTCAATCTCCCTTGATAGGTAAACAATTCTTGTGTCCAAGCCTTTGCTATCCATGTCTACCTTGCTCTTTGTCCTTATGTTGTGTAGATGACTTGCCAAAATACCAGAACTAACTGCTCTTTGTTATGATAACAATGAAAGTAACAAAGGGGAGCAAAACAAATCTAACATGTTAGCGTTAGGGCATTTATCAGATAGAAATATCACATTGTGTGCAATGCCCATAGCAAAAATAAACGACTCTAAAATGGCTTTGAGGTCACAAGGTCATTTGGCATTATCCCAATTTTACTCTTCTTGCGCCATTTCCCTTCTTCACTTTCCTTTCTAACACCGCCTGACTTTTAATTTCCTTCCCCTTCTTTTCTTTCTAATTATCGCTCTTTTCTTTCCTCTCATTTCGCACGTCGCACACTTCATTCTTTTTTTTTCTTTTTTCTCTTTTTTTCAAAAGAAAATAATTCAATCGAACCCTATATAGGTTGCCTACGTATCATGCCCCTCATGAATCAGATCAAGTATAGTTCTGGAAAAGTAATAGACAAAATAAACTAACAAACCAAAATCTTTTTGGATTTTTTAATTATAACTTTCTTTTTGATTTTTCAAATACAAAAAAGGAAGTACTATAACAAAAGACTTAACAATCTTAACTAGATTGACAGACTCGATAGTACTGAACAACACTAATAATTAAAAGACAATATATAATAGACAAAAAAAAAATTCTCAAGTAGCTCAGGCATGCAATGGGCCTTGACTAGAATGATCATGGGGTATCTATCATGCTCGAGTTCTGGCACATGGATTCATACCTGAATGAGAAAAATAAGACCAATTAGATTGGTGACTCAATACACAATGCAACATCACAACACCTCCTATTGGACACATGCAAGACACGATTGGGCTATTTTTGCAAAATAGCTTACGTGGCCAAGGGTGGCTGTTAATGCAAACTCAACAAGATTGACCTCTAAGACATGAAAATACCTCACTAAGGCTTATATGGATTCAAATATCAATAATCATGGCCCAAAATCAATTTGCAAAAATGACCCATTTTACAAAAACGACCAATATGACCAGAAATAGCTAAAGATGCAAACACAATAAGGACGGACCTTAAAATAATATGACACCTAGTTGAGGACTTAATATCTGAAGACATGGGTAATTGAACCACTTTTGCGAAAATGATCTTATTGTTGCAAAACTTTCAAATGTGGCCAAAAGTGGCTGGACACGCAAGATTTGGCAACGACCTCACATAGCCAAGAACCTAAAACTCACTAGAAAGACCGGACCCTATGTGGGTTGCCTAAATATCCCACCCGAAAGACGAGAATCAGGTATGCTTAGTTCGGGAAGATTAAATATATGATAGAATTTTAAAAAATGCATCTAATGTTATATATATATATATATATATATATATATATATATATATATATATATATATATATATATATATATATATATATATATATGTCTTTTTGAAAAAATTAATGAAAAATGTAACACTTTTTGGATTTTCTTTTTTCTCTTTTTTGGAAAATGATGGGAAAGTGTAAAAAAAATTCTTTTTCTTTATTCTTTTTATTTTTGAAAAATAATGGGAAAGTGTTAAAAAATCTTTTTTTTCTCATTTTTTGTATTTTTTGGCTTTTCTTGAAAAAGTTGTAAAAGAAAAATATAATTGGGCTTTACTTGCTTCATCTTTCACGCTTCTTTCCCAAGAATTGGTCCGTCAAATGACCTTTTTACCCTCAAAGATGTAACATGTATCACATAGGGATGATGGAATGTCTTTTTGGGCCACGGACCCATTTTGACAAAATTTAGATAAGATTCCTATAAAATGACACGGTAACTGGGATCGAGCCCTGCTAGGTCAAAATGACATGATGCAAATAAAAATGACCTAAAGGCTGACCTAAGTTTGGGGTTCAATAGACAAGGCAATTCGGGGCGGCACGTGATCGATGGTGGAAGTGCAAGCTGTATGCGCACTTTACACTCCCACGCCACCCCCTAAAGACACGGGCGACTCACAAAAAGGTCGTGTACGCTCGAACATACTTCGAAAGACTTGTTGCAGAAAGAAGACTCGGGGTTATGCGAATGATGACAGCTATAAAGCAATAAAAACATAAAAAAGAAAATTGTAAACAAATAAGCAACCAGAAAATAATAAAACGACATAAAGAAAATTAAAATCAAATAAAGCAAACAAAACACATGAAAATCTTAACCGTATCCTAAAAAGCCAACAAGATCAAGTGCTAGCTCGAACCTGCAAGTCCCTAGCAGAGTCGCCAGAGATGTCACACCATTTTTTCAACCACTTCACTAAACCTCTTAAATTAATAAAAAGATTTTGTAAAGCTTGAAAAGGATTTTCCAATTAGAATGTGAAAAAAACATATTCAAAAGGAAATAAACTCAAAGTCGCCGCCTGACTTTGACTTCGTTGTGCCAAGTCAACGTTTTTTTTTTAAGAATGATTTTTCCTTTATAACACTTTGTACTCCAAAACTAAGCACACACCAGAAATTCGTATAAGGGGATTCAATTGACTCGGGGAGAAGGTGCTAGGCACTCCCAAAGTCCCGTGAAAGTCATGGTTGCATACTTGATCTAGTCTGCTTTTAATATATTTGAATTGAGGTAATAAACACACGCGAGACTCGAGGTTGTCCCCACCTAATGATAGAAAATTAAAAGAAGAAAAATTAAAGTTCTAAATTATCCTACGCTACTTCTTCTATGATATTCTCCATGGCCTCCAATTACAGTCACTTCAGGGCATACCCCTGAAATAAAATATATACAAATCCTTCAGGGCATTCTCCGAATAAATTTAATGGAATCACCTTTCGCCTCGAATAAGATAAAAGAGAAAAACCTAAAGTTTTCCAACCTGCGTGGACGGCCTAAGCATGAATATAGAAAACTAACAATGTAACAAATAATCAAAAACTCAATTTCATGAATTTTAGCACCCGAACCCCTTTAGTCCAATTTGATGTTATCCAAGTCAGTTTATCAAACCTTACCTCTTTTTTAATACTTAATTTCCTAATTTTGCTATCTACTCATGTAATTTGAACAATAACAGGGGAGTATCAAAAGTTCAGAACAATCTGCAAGCATTCATCTTCATTCAACATTCACGAGAATCACAAAATAAGCATTCAAAGAGAAAAGTAAGAATCGAACCTTAGTGTTGAGTCGAAACTCCTCTGAGAGTCAGATGGATGGCAAAACTTCAAGCCAAATAATGCAACAAATTCAAAAGGCTACTCGAAGACTGGTGAGAACTGAACCGAACATACCCCAAATTACCACGAACACAAGCACACAAAGAAACTTCGATTGAAAATTTCAACACGAGCTTAATCGCAAAGCTCGAACCACTAAATAACCAAATATATAGATGAAAAATTCGGGAACGCAATAGTCATTTAATAATGAGCAATTTCCTTTCGGAATTGAAATAAAGCAGCAACTTCTAGCAAGGGTCAAACAAAGACATATCTATCAGAATGAAAGCTCGGCCGAGTAAAACTGCTAAAACTGGACCAAAAATCACGACCTTAAGCTTAGAGAGCACCTCCTGACGGACGCAAACCTCCTCAAAAGAAACCTCAAATGGATAAGGTTTCTGTTTTAGTGATGGTTATGGAGTTCCGGTGGAAAACAGTGACAATAGGTAATCCGAGAAAACTCGAACGAGAATGACAAACTGACTTTGAACAGCCGCACCTTAATCAAACTCAAACCAACAAACTCAGACCAACAAAATCAAACGAGTTACATAATAAAACAGAAATCAAAATTAGAAGAAGATGATTGAAACTTATTTTTGTTTTATTTTCTGGTATTTATTTTCCACGCTCTTTTTTTATTCTTCTATATGTGTGTACGTTAATGAGAGATGAAGCAACTAGGAGGGGTTGCTTGTCCATTTGAATCTGCTTCTGGGGTCTGGCGGAGATGGCAGTGGCCACTCTCTCCATTCTATTTCGTTGCTAGCGTAAGTTTAAGAGAGAGTGGGAGCGGTTATGTGCAATGGTGTGATAGTGTGGATGATTGTTGAAGAAGAAGCAACGGGTCATTGAAAAAGAAGAAGCTAACGGGGTTGATTAAGGTAAAGAGGGGACGAAATTTGGGTGGTGTGAACGATGGGAAGGTGGTGGTTGCCTTGCTGTTGATCGCTGGTTTTGTGTGCCTATGGTTTCTGCTTGGTTAAGGTGTAATGGACGGTGTGATGGGTTAAGGCTGGCAGCAGCGAGGTGAAGAGATGATGGGTAGGGGCGGCTGGCAATTGGTTCTTGAGGGGGAAGGACCTTGGGCGGTTGTTAGGAGTGATTCTAGGGTTTTTGGTCATGTGTGTTGAAGAAGAAGAAGGTGCTGAAAGGTTTTTTAGGGCTCTTGATGTGTACTCTGAAGAGAAATTGAAGAGCCCTTTCTCAATAAAAAACGGTTGCTGATTATTGTTTTTAGGTGCTCAAGTCTAGGGTTCTTAAGGGTATGTTAAGGGTTGACCAAAATCAATCAACGACTGGTCTCTTTGGCAGTTTGTGACGACCCAAAGGGTCATTACCTGTTCTTAATTAAATTCTGTGTCTTTGATGCTTTTAAAATCTCATTTAAGATTGCCTCGATTTGCGTACATAGTCTGGACACGTAGTCGGAAATATTAAATATGAATTTTGTAAGAAAAATGCTAAGTTTTAATATTAAAATGAATAAATTTGACTTCGGTTAATATTTTGGATAAATGAACCCAGACCCATGATTTTACGGTCCCAAAGGGTCCGTAGGAAAATATGGGACTTGGGTGTATGCCTGGAATCGAAATCTGAGCTACCAAGCCCGAGAAATGAATTTTTGTGTGAAATTATTTTTGGAAAGAGGAAATTTGATTAGAAGACTGTGGTATCAGGCCCGTATTTTGGTTCCAGCACTCGGTACAAGTCTTATATATGATTTAAGATATTTTTATATAGTTTGGTTGAAATCAGACGTTGTTTGACGTGTTTCAAACTTAAAATGGAAAATTGATATTATATGAAAATTTTGAAGGAATCATGGATTTTTGGCTTAATTTGATGTATATGATGTTATTTTACCGATTTAATTACACGAGTAAGTCTGTAGGATATTTTTGAGGTTGTGTATATATTTTGTTTGGAGCCCCGAGGGCTCGGGTGAGTTTTGCATAGGCCACGGGTTGCATTTTTAAACTTGGAAAGTTGCTGGCATAATCTGACTTGCATGCTTCACAATTGCGAAGCCTGGCTCGCAAATGCGAGCTCGCAAATGTGAAGACTTACTCGCAAATGCAAGATAGTCCAGAACTGACCCCACATCGCAAATGCGATTATTTACTTCGCAAATGCGAAGATGCCCATATTGGTCGGGGATCGCAAATGCGAAGTTCCCCATTTCGGGGAAGTGTTCGCAAATGCGAACTTTGTTTCGCAATTTGCATACTAATAGGAATTGCGAACCCCCGTTCGCATTTCCCACATTTGAGACCTATATATTTTTATACTTAGCCGATTTGAAGCATTTTCACCATTCTTTCAAAACCTAAACTCACTTAGGCGATTTTCCAAGAACAAGACTTCTTCCAAATCAATTGTATGTTAGTTTTTACTCATTTCTTTCAATAATTAACATCATTTAGCATGTTTTAAACCTAATATCAAAGATTTTCATGGGAGAAATTGGGGGTTTGGGTAGAATGTAGGTTTTTTCTAAAATTGCGGATTTGAATCTCAATTTGAGGTCCGATTTCAAAATAAACATAGATATGGATTCGTAGTGGAATGGATAATCTGGTTTTGGTTCGAAACTCGGGTTTTGACCACGTGGGACTGGGAACGTTTTTGGACTTTTTGGAAAAAACTTTGGGAAATTTATTTTTATGCATTCAATTTTATTTATTTAACATTTTTTAAGGTAATTAAGTAACTTGTGACTAGCTTCGAGAGGATTTGTGGTGGAATCGATGGGTAAGCCATAGCTGAGGCTTGAGTTGAATTCAAAGCATCGAGGTAAGTGTCTGGTCTAACTCTATCTTGAGTGATTAGGAGTTTAGTCTTATTTGTTACTTATTTGTGTCGAGTACAACGTATAGGCATGGTGACGAGTATTTATACATTGGTGTCTAGCATGACCGTGAGTCTATAAATTGTGAATATCTTGAATCATGTTATATATTGTATGCCTTAGAGATGATTTCTAGCTGTTGTGAAACATTGATGGAAATAATTATGACCTTTGAGCGTCAAAGAGCATTGGCTCAAGCTATTTTACGAATTGAGAAAGTATATGAATTATTGCACTCTTTGGAGCATTGGCTCAAGTGATTATGAGAGTGATGAGATGAAAGAGAAAGAAAGAGGAATAATCATTTATTGTACCCATGCCGGGTTGTTTTTGGCTATTGATTATCTCCCTTTTCCGGGATATAAAAGATATTGACGTTGTTCCCTTGCCGGGATTTAATTTTTTACTTGTGTTCCCTTGCAGGGACTTTTATTATTGTTTGTTTACTCCCTTTCTCCTTGTTTGTGATTTTTATTTGGGCGAGGAGGAGTGTTAAAGCTCGAAGGGTGATGCCGTGCATTGGTTGTTTTTGTAAGGAAATGAGATTGAAGAACCAAGGGTGATACCATGCCGCACGATGTACCATTCCGTGCCTATTACATTTATTTCATAGTGGGGAAAGAGTATAAAGTATGATGGGTGATGCCGTGTCGTACGATGTACCATTCTGTACCGATATTCATTAATTATATGGTAAGGAAAGAGTGCAAAAGCACGAAGAGTGATGCCGTGTACTTTATATGATTTATTTGGTGAGAATGAGAGTAAAATCACGAAGGGTGATTCTGTGCAACTGTTTATTTCTTATTCTTGTTGATATTCTAGATATACAGTTTCATTACCTATTTGGTGTTTCTATTTCTAAAATGTTACTTTCCCCACAGCATGTTCCCCTCCCTCTTTGACTGGTTACTTTCTATATTTCTATTCCGTTGCATATATGTATATTGACCTGCACATATTTGATTGGTAGTCTATTCCTAGCCTCATCACTACCTCGCAGGGGTCAGGCCTGGTACTTACCACCACATGGGGTCGGTTGTGCTAATACTCCACTCTGTGCTTTTCTGCACAGATCCAGGTGTCATAACAGCATACGAAGCGCAGATGGCCAGAACACGCGCTTTCTTATGTACCACTCAGCAGCCTGAGCCCCCAACAGCAACTCCACGAGGGGCAGAGGGCAAGGCCGAGGTTGTGTCAGAGGCCGAGGTAGGGGCAGAGCTCAGCCCCGAGTAGCAGCACCAGTAGAGGAGCCTCTGGTTGATTTTGAGGAGGAGGTTCCAGCCCCAGCACTTCTAGTGGGCCCAGCTCAGGTCCTATGGGGGTTCATTGCCACCCCCGTTCTTTAGGACGCTCTAGTCTAATTGGTAGGCCTCATGGAGAGTGTCACCCAAGCGGGTTTGCTTCCGGTAACACCAGCCACTTCTCGGGTTGGGGGAGGGTTCAGACTCCTACTACACGTACCCCGGAGCTGGTAGCTCCCCAGGTTTAGGCTCCAGTGGTTCAACCAGCTATGGAAGTTTAGCTGGGTACAGTGACCTAGATCGGCGATGGAGCGGCTATGTCCGCCGATGCTCTGTGGAGGCTGGATAGGTTTACCAAGCTCTTCACTTATACATTCAAGGGTGCAGCCACGAAGGATCCCCAGGATTATCTGGATAGTTGCCACGAGGTTCTTCGGTTACATGGTGATTGTTGAGACTTACGGAGTTGATTTTGCTACCATTCGACTGTCTGGATTTGCCAAGACTTGGTGGAGAGATTATTGCTGAGCCAGAACCAGCCGGTTCGCCTTCTTTGACATGGGAGCAGTTCACATCGTTATTTCCGGAGAAGTTTCTCCCCGTGTCAGTGAGAGGCTTTTTGGAGGCAGTTTGAGTGCCTTCAACAGGGTTCCATGACGGTCACTCGGTATTAGACCAGGTTCATTGATCTAGCTCACCATGCCCTTGTTTTACTCCCAACCGAGAGAGAGAGGGGGGGGTGAGGAGGTTTGATGATGTTCTTTTTCATCCGATTCGTCATCAGATAGCCAAGGAGGCCGGGAGTGAGAACACTTTTCAGTAGGCAGGCAATGTTGGCCAGCCAAGTTGAGATGGTTCTGACACAGTGAGGTGGTGATAGGTTGGATAAGAGGCCCCGTCACCCAGGCAGATTCAGTGGTACCTCATCTGGAGGTAGAGCATATGCCAGAGGCCATCCTCCCAGGCCCTTTCAATCAGCTCTCCAGGTTTCCGACAATACTTTGGGTGGTCATGGTTCTCCAACGCACTATTCTGATCAGCAGCCTTACACTGCAGCACCAGCTCCTATCAGTGCACCGCCACTTCATAGCTTTCGAGGTGGTAATTTAGGTCGATAGGGCCAGTCCCAATTCCCTCGGTAGCCGAGGTCTTGTTACACTTGCGGTGATCTGGGTCAAATTGCTAGATTTTTCCCTCGAGCACCAGGCAGTTCTCAGCAGCAGGGTTCTTGTGCCATGGTACAGGCACCAGGTGTTCCACAACCTGCCCAGCCAGCTAGAGGTAGGGGTAGAGGTCATATAGGTATAGCTCAGGCCACCAGAGGTTGAGGCCAGCCAACAGCAGGCTGATCTGGAGAGGTAGTTCAGGGTGGTGGGACCCAGCCCCGATGTTATGCCCTTCCAGCCAGGCTAGAGGTTGAGTCTTCAGATGCAGTCATTACAGGTGTTGGACACGTGATTTTTGACCCTCCCCAAAATTTTATCCATTTTAACGTAAAATATTTAATTTAGGATTAATATTGTTATTTTAACTAATTTTGACTCTTTTACATTATTTTATCATAAAATCATAAAAGACAAAA
The DNA here is from genome assembly GCA_034376525.1 of Nicotiana benthamiana. Lineage (NCBI taxonomy): Eukaryota > Viridiplantae > Streptophyta > Magnoliopsida > Solanales > Solanaceae > Nicotiana > Nicotiana benthamiana. Next base: position 23,793,997 of record CM067333.1, on the reverse strand, counting down.
AATAATAGTTTGATTTTTCTATTTAATTAGCATTAGGTATTTTTATAAAGATATATTACTTTTAACCTATTTTAATTCTAATATAATCCTTAAAAATACAATAATAGTTTCAACTTTTATTTTTAGATTTTTTTTAAATATTAATAGTTTATCAAAATTAATTAGAAATTTGTATATTTTTATAGGTATTTTAAGTTGAATTTTTCAGCTCACTTTTGGCCCAATTTTAACAAATAGAGACCCAAATTTGACAAGCCTAACCTTCCCAACACTTAACTTTTCTCCTTAAGACCATGGGAGAGAACTGAAGCCCTAGATCTGGGAACTTAGAACAAGAGAAAATAGAAAAAAACCATGACTCCCATGGTTTCCCTTCTTCATCCAAAAGGGAGCCAAGACCAAAAACCCTAGGGAGCGACAGCCTCCCTCGTTCCTTTTAGTCGTCGCCGCTCCTCCCTCCCTCATCTCCATTGTTAGTCCAACCGACGCCTCAACCACCCACCTCCAGGCACCTAACACCAACATTCCTCACCGGAAATCATTCCCTTTCCATCGTACATCTTGTCAGAAAACAGTGACGCACACAGTCGTCTTCTCCAACACAAAGTCGCTTACCTACTGAAAAAGAAGCTCCAGCAGTATCCATCGCACCACTCTCCGACACCTTCAAACAACACCTTCAAAATCTGACAACACATATTCATTTCTTGGCATAACACAAACATAAGAAACATAAACAGATTTTCGACATATCATTGCTCGTGTTCCAATTTTTGTTTGCTCGTTAGTCTCTATTCGAGGCTTGTTTTGAGGCGGGTCAGTGGAGGTCGATTTTGAGATGTTTGTTCGATTTTTCGGTCCAGCTTCGTTCCATAATTTTGTTCGATTACTTGTAAATCTCAGGTTCATTTTGAGATCTCATCCTAAACTCTACTTTTGTTGTTTCGTTTCTTATGTGAATGTTCTGCATTTTGTTTGTTATTGCATTCTAGTTGCTATTATGTGACGATTTGCTAGTGTAATTTCAAATTAGATTAAGTTGGTTCTTTGTTCTAATTTGTTTTATAAGAACATAGTTGAACTCATGTTATATGAATATAAATGTGTGCTGAAGAACAAATTTGCTTAACATGATAATGGATACAGTTAAAATGTCTCACTAATATATATCATATTGTTTTGCTTAAATAGGTTTATGGATTTGTTCTAATTTCAAATAAGTAGACTATTAGTTTAATATTGAAAATAGGCCTAGTAATCATTCGTCAATTGAATTAAGTGAGTAGTGGTTCTTGTTAGACTAAATTAAAAAGAGTTTGGACGCAAGACAACTTCGTTATTCCCTTTTCTTTCTTTTAGGTTGAATCGTTATGAGCATGCTTTAGGTCTGATAATTTAGGCAAGATTAAGAGCTTTTTTGTGGTTGGTAGGCAAGTCGTAGGATATTTGTTAGTTTTAAGGTGAGAGGTTGTCCCTTAGTTAAATTTATCTGGGGAATTCCCCGTGAAGTTTGTAAATATTATTATCCGGGGTATGCCCCGAAAAACTATGTAAATATTTTGGAGGCCTTGCGAGCATGGTGGAGAAGTCGTAGTATAGGTTAGCTTAGGAATTTTTCTTTCCTTTTCCTTTTCATTTTCTTTTATTAGGTAGGGACGACCTCGAGCCTTTGTGTGTTTCTTTTTCTTTTTTGTGTTATTTTTACCTCAACTTGAATATTTTAAAAGTCAACGGGATCAAGTACGCAATCATATTTTACGGGACTTGGGGAGTTCCTAACACCTTCTCCCCGAGTGAAATGAACCCCCTTACCCGAATCTCTGGTGTGGTCTTGGTTTTAGAGTCTGAAATGTTTTAAAAGGAAAAATCATCTTAAAAAATGGTGACCTGGCATACCGAAATCAATGTCAGGTGGCGACTCTGAGTTATTTTCTTTTTGAAACAAATGTTTGTTACTTTTTAATTAAAAACCCTTTTCAAGCTTTACAAATCCTTTATTTAATTTAAGAGGGTTAAGTAAGGTTTGGGTAAAAAAAGGGTGTGACATCTCTCGCGACTCTTCTAGGGAGTTGCAGGTTCGAGCTAGTACTTGATTTTGTTGGCTTTTTAGAATATTCGGTTGAGTTTTTTATATTTTTTCATTAGCTTTACTTAATTTTTATTACGTTTTTATATTATTTGCTAATTGCTTATGTGTTTAAAATTTTTGCTTTATGTATTTACTGCTTTGTAACTGTCATCGTTTGCATAACCCCAAGTCTTCTTCTGCAACAAGTCTTCCGGAGTACGTTTGAGCGTACACGACCTTTTTATGAGCCACCTGTGACATTAGGGGGGTGGTATGGGAGCGTGGAGTGGGCGGACAACTAGAGCAGCCGCCATTGACCACGTGCCGTCCCGAATTGCCTTGTCTACTGAACCCCAACCGTAGGTCAGTTTTTAAGTCATACTTATGTACATCATATAATTAAAACCTAGTAAGGTTCGGTCCCAGGTATCGTGTCCCTTTGTAAGAAGCCTATCTAGATTTTGTCGAAATGGGCATGTGGCCATAAAAACATTCAATTATCCCAGTATAATACATGTTGCATCATTGAGGTAAAAAGGTTATTTGGCGGACCGATGCTTGAGAAAGAAGGGTGAAAATGAGGCACGTAGGCCCGCTTATATTTGTCTTTCAAAACGTTTTCAAGAAAAAACTAAAAAAATATTAAAAATGTTAAAATCCAAAAAGATTTTACACTTTTCCACTATTTTCCAAAAAATCCAAAAACAAAAAAACAAAAAAAGATTTTACATTTTCCACTATTTTACAAAAAAAAGAGAAAAAAAATCCAAAAAGATTTTACGTTTTCCATCATTTCTCAAAAAGACAAAAAAATGTGGTTTTTACAAATTAGTTACATTTTTTAAGCTTTCTCTCATCTTTCTGAACTATGCAAACTTGTTTCTCGTCTTTCGAGATGTGATACGTAGGAAACCCACATAGGGTCCAGTATTCCTAGTCAATCTTAGGTTTTTGGCTTTGTGGGGTCTTAGCCATATCTTGCATGTCTAATCACTTTTGGCCATATCGGCCGTAGTTGCAAAATGAGATTATTTTCGCAAAAGTGGTTCAATTATTCATGTCTTAGTATTTTGAGTCCACAACTAGGTGTCATATTACTTTAAGGCCCTTCCTTTTGAGTTTGTATCTTTAGCCACTTCTGGCCATATCGGTCGTTTTTGCAAAATGGGTTATTTCAGCAAATTAATTTTGGGTCATGATTATTGGCAGTTTGAATCTATATAAGCGTTAATGAGGTATTTTCATGCCTTTGAGGTCATTTGTGTTGCGTTTGCATTAAAAGCCACTTTTGGCCATATAGGTTAATTTCCAAAAAATATCTCAATCATGTCATGCATGTGTCCAATAGGAGGTGTTGTGGTCTCACACAGTGTCTCGAGTCATCTGATATATTTGGTCCTATTTTTCTAATTCAGATAAGGATTATTTTACCACACCTCAAGCATGATTGATACCCCGGGGCCACTACATTCAAGAGCTGCTTAAGAAGTCTTTTTATATTTTGAGTCTATTCATATTTTCTCTTACTTGTCTTGTACAGTAGTATCGATTCTGTCAGTATAATTTAGTTTGTCAAGTCTCTTATTATCGTACCTCCTGTTTTGTATTTGTAAATCAAAAAAAGTTATAAATGAAAAATCAAAACTTATTTTGATTTCTTAGATTATTTTGTCCACTACTTTTTTCAAGAACTACGCTTGATCTGATTCATGAGGGACATGATACGTAGGTAACCTACAATGGGTTCGATCGAATCATTATTTAAATAAAAAAGAATGAAGTGTGGGACGTGCGAAATGGGAGGAAAAAAAAGGAACGATAATTAGAAAGAAAAGAAGGGGAAAGAAATGAAAAACCAAGTGGTGCTAGAAAGAAAGATGAAGAGAAAAATGGGACAAGTAAATAAAATTGGGATGATGCCAATTGACCTTCGTACTGTCGAAGCCATTCTAGAACCGTTAATTGTGCTAGGGGAATTGCACGCAATGTGATATTTCTATCTGATAGTTGTCCTAACGGTAACATGTTGGCTTTGTTTGCTTCTCTTTGTTACTTTCATTGTTATCATAACAGAGGGTGGTTAGTTTGTGGCCCTTTTGCAATTCTCCCATACAACACAATGTAAAAGAGCAAGGTAGCCATGGTTAGCAAAGAAACAGACACTAGGGTTGTACATCCACCAAGGGAGATTGTAGTATTATAATCGGAACTGAAAGAGGAGGTCTGATGATTGAAACGATAGATGGAAGAAATGTATCAGTCTTGGATTAGGGGCCATCCCCCACCTTCATCCCCTACCAACTATACAGAAAACCTTGTTTCCATTCAACCCTGTCACAATCCCAAATTCCTAATACCGTTGATATTTTCCCACAACACGCCCCGGGCTTCACCCCTTACAAATCCTACCCCGACACTTTTTCCCAAATTTTCCATGCCCCACCAGCCAAAAAAACCTCATTCCCAACTCAAGCCAAATTTAACTAGGTTAGTAGACATTGTGGGAAAGATGCGTGGTGACAGGGAATATGAGAATCCTTTTGGGAACTTGCTGGCTGAAGTTAATGATACGGAAATTGGTGAAGGTCCTAGTAATCCTTATGTGCAACCCGGTGGCTAAGATGTCAAGCCTGGTAATTGGAAAGACACTCCTTCCTTGGATAGCAGGGAAGAGTTTTGGTGGTTTATTTTGATGTCATTTATGTTTTCGGGTTATTTTTGGGTTGTAATTCGGACATTGTGTTGTGGCTCAATCTTTTCTTCTTTTTACCTAGTTCGTTTTATTATAGTAACTCGCTTAGTGTTATCTAGAATTATTCTAGGGTGTAAACCATGTCTACTTTGCTTTATTTGTTCAAACCCTGTTCACCATCTTTCTAATGCAATCTCTTGTTTTCTGTTAGTTCTAGTCAGATTTTGTTTAGGTCACCTTTCCTTTCATAGTTCTTCTTGTGCTCAATCTAGTGACGGGGCATGCACACATATTCTCATCATGGTCTTGAAAGTTTAGTCTAATCATGAAGCAATGATACAGTTTTGAACATGATAAAAAGGGACATTTAAGGAAAAAAGTAAAGATTCGAGCATTTGAGATAATCTGAAGTTGAAATTGAGAGAAACTGAGGAGGTAAGTCTAGGAAATCGAGAGGTTGATAAGAGCATACAACAAGAAAATGCCTCTCAAGCAGTTTGAGGTAAATCACACACTGCTGAAATGCATTCTTCCACGCCAAGATAAGGTTGAGTCAAGTCTACTTCTAGCTGGCCAGGGTTATTCGTTGAGACAAAGGTATTGCCCATTGGTTCTTTTTGTTTGTGTTGATGCCATCAATAGATATGGTGTATGATTTCTTTTTTTATCTTCAATTTCATGTTTGTATTTGGCACCTTTAAAATTTGGTATGACGATGGCATTTTATTCTGCTACCCAAACACTTTTATCCTTTTCTACCCATTTTGAGCCCTAATTTTTTGTTTCATACCCCTCTTTTGCAATCAGAAATAGAGTTAGCAACAAAAAAGGGAAAAGTAAAAGAGAAAAAGAAGAAAAAAAGGGAAAATAGAAAAAGGAAAAAAAGAAAAGGAAAGGAAAATAAAAAAATAAAAAAAAGGAAAATAAAAGTAAAAAAACAACTTTGTCGTTGAAGTACGTTCGACCTGATTCTTGTCACCTCAAGATACATAGGCAGTCTTACGGTTCGGTCACACCAAATAAAGTATTTTATAATTCCCCGAAGTCAAAAGTGGGGCAGTTTTTCTTAGAAATTCCATCAAAGCAAAAAAACAATTCCCCAAACTCCAAGAAACTGGGGCAAAAGTTTTAATTTTTCCAAAAGGCCTGATTCCAAAAGTTGTAATTTTGGACCCTTTTCATCTTAAATTATTTTGAGCCTTCATGCCACTCTTTATTTCCAACCCTGTCCAAAAGCCTACATTACGGTCCAAAGAAAGACCTTCTGACCAATCTTTGAGGATGAAAAATCAAGTGTGTGGTGAAAGTATGATCTTCTTACATTATGGGTAATACCTTTGTTCTCAGCACAATGAGAGAAAATGATGAAATGAGAGAGTCTTATCGGTGAAAACCCTTATGGGCACCGTAAGGCGACGTTGACTTGAGAAAAGAAGAAAAATGAAAGAGGCTTGATGATGAAAACCTTTGTGGATCAAATGACACAATTGAAGCGCGGATGCCCAGTTTCAGAACGAAGAGATACAACAAGAGTTGAATATTAGACTTGCTTGAGAGATTAGGCCACTTAATCCAAAGGTGCATGTTATGGTCATTAGAGTTAGTATCTACATCTGATAAGTTTCTACTTTGTAACTTTCTTGTTAGGTATTATCTCTTTCTTTTTCCCCTTATTTTGTTCCTCTTGTCTTGTTTGAGTCCCTTCTTGAGTCTTCTTTGTCAGAACAAGTGAGAAATCACTATAAAATTTGCTACCAGCTTTCTAATTGTACAAAGTAAATTTGGCTAGCACATCAAAGTGGCATGAGTAGGGGAAAAGTGGTATGCGTATTGAGTTGGTAACAATCAATATTCTTTGGGATTCATGTGAGAAATACTAGGATTCAGTAACTTTCAAAATGAAAACACAATGCACCAAGTGAGTGTGAGAGATTTAGGACTGTAGTTTGTGGTCCAAAACCAATCAAAAGGTCAAATAAATCCTTGCTAGCCCGAAGCAACTAATCAGAATGAAGCGTGGCAGTGGCAGAAGCAGACGCTCAGCAATGATGCCACAAACTAACCACCACGTTTTCAAACTAACAAAATTTTATTTGTCTGAAACAGGGGCAAGAAAAATTGTTAATCCACAGGGACCCTCCATGAAGAAGTCATGGTTCAGGGGCAAGAAGTTCTGTTCAGAATCCTCCAAGAAGAGAGCATGGCTTAGGTATGTTCTCAGGACCCTCCTGGATAATAAGATTTAGGTTTTAAAATTCTCAAGACCCTCATGGATAATGAGATTTAGATATTAAAATTCTCATAACCGTCCTGGATAATATGATTTAGTTTTTAAAATTCTCGGGACCCTCCTGGATAATGGAATTTAGTTTAAAATTCTCAGACCCTCCTGGATAATGGGATTTAGTTTTTAAAATTCTCAAGACCCTCCTGGATAATGGGATTTAAGTATTAAAATTCTCAGGATCCTCCTAGATAATGTGATTTAATTTAAAATTTTCAGGACCCTCTTGGATAATGGGATTTAGTTTTAAAATTCTCAGGACCCTCCTGAATAATGGAATTACCTTTAAGATTTTCAGGATCCTCCTGGATAATGGAATTTAGCTTTAAAAATTCTCAGAACAATCCAGGATAATGGGATTTGGTTTAAAATTTTTAGGGCCCTCCTAGATAATGGGATTTAGCTTTTAAATTATTAGAGTTCTGTAGGTTATATGATCCGATTAGTATTAACAAATATGCCTAGATTCCAAACTGGGACAGAAAATTTTCTTTTGTTTTGTCTGTTTTGTTGCAGTATCAGGCACCCACCTGGATAACAAGGGAATAGATTTTAAGTTTTTGCAACCAGGCACCCACCTGGATAACAAGGGAATACATTTTAAGTTTTAACAATCAGGCATCCACCTGGATAACAAGGGAATACGTTTCAAGCTTTTGCAATCAGGCGCCCCCTTGGATAACAATGGAATACATTTCAAGTTTCTGCAATCAGGTGCCCACCTGGATAACGAGGGAATACATTTCAAGTTTCTGCAATCAGGCGCCCACCTGGATAACATTTCAAATTTCTACAATTACGCGCCCACCTGGATAACAAGGGAATACATTCCAAGTTTCTACCATCAGGCGCCCACCTGGATAACAAGGGAATACATTTCAAGTTTTTCAACCAGGCGACCACCTGGATAACAAGGGAATAGATTTAAAGTTTTTGCAACCTAGCGCCCACTTGGATAATAAGGGAATACATTTTATGTTTTTGCAATCAGGCGCCTACCTGTATAACAAGGGAATACATTTCAAGTTTCTGCAATCAGGCGCCCACCTGGATAACAAGGGAATACATTTCACGTTTCTAAAATCAGGTGCCCACCTGGATAACAAGGGAATATATTTCAAGTTTCTGCAATTAGGTGCCCACCTGGATAACAAGGGATTATATTTCAAGTTTTTGCAATCAGGCGCCCACTGGATAACAAGGGAATACATTTCAAGTTTCTGCAATCAGACGCCCACCTGGATAACTAGGGAATACATTTTAAGTTTCTGCAATCAGGCATCCACCTGGATTACAAGGGAATACATTTCAAGCTTCTGCAATCAGGTGCCTACCTGGATAACAAGGGAATGTATTTTAAGCTTCTGCAACAAGGCGCCCACCTGGATAACAAGGTAATGCATTTCAAGCTTTTGCCAATCAGGCGCCCACCTGGATAACAAGGGAATACATTTCAAGCTTCTGCAATCAGGCGCCCACCTGGATAACAAGGAAAAATATTTTAAGTTTCTGCAATCAGGCGCCCACTTGGATAACAAGGGAATACATTTCAATTTCTGCAATCAGGCACCCACGTGGATAACAAGGGAATACATTTCAAGCTTCTGCAATCAGGCGCCCAACTGGATAACAAAGGAATACATTTCAAGTTTTTGCAACCAGGCGCCCACCTGGATAACTAGGGAATACAATTCAAGAAGCATCAGGAGCTCGCCTAAAGAACAGAGTCCACTTCTGAGTCTTATGTTGAAGATCAAGTATAGGTTCAAGGAAGATTCCAGACAAGAAGTAGATAGAATCTAGTATTTTTCCTTTACTCTTGATGTATCTTTTCCCTTTCGTTTTTATATAATGGGAGGAAACGAGAACTGGAGCCTCCACAGCACTTCACTCGGCTCTCCACCTCGTTATACTCCACCGCTCTTCTTACTCTGAACTACATGTGGCCTGATTCCTTTATAGCCAAGGATGTGTAGGCAGCTCATATATCAAGGCTCGGTCACAATCGCTTTTTCTATTTAGTTTACTCTCCCCAAATAAGGGCCGAGTCAAAAATCATGTTTAGTCATTTTTTGTCTGAAAATACTTCATATTTTTAATCAAAGAGGGGCAGCGTAGACACGTGATTTTTGACCCTCTACGAAATTTCACCCATTTTAACTTAAAATATTTAATTTAGGCTTAATATTATTTTAACTAATTTTGACTCTTTTGCATTATTTTTATCATAAAATCGGAAAATACAAAAACAAATAGTTTGATTTTTCTATTTAATCAGTATTAGGTATTTTTAGAAAGATATATTACTTTTAACCTATTTTAATTCTAATATAATTCTTGAAAATACAAAAATTATTTTTAATATTTAAATATTAATAGTTTATCAAAATCAATTAGTAATTTTTACGTTTTTATAGGTATTTTAAGTTGAATTTTTCAGCTCTCTTTTGGCCCAATTATAACAAATAGAGGCCCAATTTTGACAAGCCCAATCTTCCCAACCCTTAATCCTTCTTCTTGAGACCACGAGAGAGAGCTGAACCCTAGAACAAGAGAAAATAGAAGAAAACCTTGACTCACATGGCTGCCCTTCTTCATCCAAAAGGGAACAAAGACCAAAAACCCTAGGCTGCGACAGCCACCCTCATTCCCTTTAGCCGTCGCCGCTCCTCCTCCCTCATCTCTGTCGTTACTCCAACCGACGCCTCAACCACCCACCTCCAGACACCTGACACCAGCAGTCCTCACCGGAAATCATTCCCTTTCCATCGTACATATCGTCGGAAAATAGCGACGCACACAGTCATCTTCTCCACCATAATGCCGATTATCAACCGAAAAAGAAGCTCCAGCAGTCGCCATTGCACCACTGTCTGACACCTTCAACAACACCTTGAAAAATCTGACCACATATATACATTGCTCGACATAACACAAACAAAAGAAACATAAACAGATTCTTGACATAGCATTGCTTGTGTTCCCATTTTTCTTTGCTCGTTAGTCTCTATTCGAGGCCGTTTCTGAGGCGGATCAGTGGAGGTCAATTTTGAGGTGTCCATTCGATTTTTCGGTCCAGCTTCATTCCACAATTTTGTTCGAGTAATTGTAAATCTCAGGTTCATTTTGAGATCCCATCCTAAACTCTACTTTTGTTCTTTCATTTTTTATGTGAATGTTCTGCATTTGGTTTGTTATTGCATTCTAGTTGCTATTATGTGACGATTTGCTAGTGTTAATTTCAAATAATTTGATTTGGTTCTTTGTTCTAATTTTTTTATATGAAAATAGTTGAACTCACATTATATGAATATAAATGTGTGCTGGATAACAAATTTGCTTAACATGATAATGGATACAGTTAAAATGTCTTACTAATATATATTATATTGTTTTGCTTAAATAGGTTTATCGATTTGTTCTAATTTTAAATAAGTAGACTATTAGCTTAATTGAGAAAATATGAATAGTAATCATTCGTTAATGGAATTAAGTGAGTAGTGGTTCTTGTTAGACTAAATTAAAAAGAGTTTGGACCCAAGACAATTTCGTTATTCCTTTTCTTGCTTTTGGGTTGAATCGTTAGAAGCATGCATTAAGTATGATAATTTAGGCAACTTTAAGAGCTCATTTGTGGTTAGTAGGCAAGCCGTAGGATATTTGTTACTTTTAAGGTGAAAGGTTTTCCCTTAGTAAAATTTATCCGAGGAATTCCCCATGAAGTTTGTAAATATTATTATCCAGGGTATGCCTCGAAGAACTATATAAATATTTTAGAGGCCTTGCGAGCATGGTGGAGAAGTCTTAGTATAGGTTAGATTAGGAATTTTTCTTTCCTTTTCCTTTTCATTTTCTTTTGTGAGGTAGAGACAACCTTGAGCGTTTTGTGTGGTTATTTTTATTTTCTGTGTCATTTTTACCTCACTTGAATATTTTAAGAGTTAACTGGATCAAGTGCACAACCGTATTAGTTACGGGACTTGGGGAGTGCCTAACACCTTCTCCCCGAGTCAAATGAACTCCCTTACCCGAATCTCGGGTGTGGACTTAGTTTTAGAGCCTGAAATGTTTTGAAAGGAAAATTCATATTTATAAAAATGGTGACCTGGCACACTGAAATCTATGTCATGTGGTAACTCTGAGTTATTTTCCTTTTGAAATAAATTTTTGTCACTTTTTAATTAAAAACCTTTTTCAAGCTTTACAATTCCTTTTATTTAATTTAAGAAGGTTATGTAAGGTTTGGGTAAAAAAAGGTGTGGCAGTTACTATTCTGGTTTGTGATAGAGATGCCTTAGTGCTATTTGATCCAGGGTCCACGTATTCATACGTTTCCTCTTATTGTGCATCGTACCTGCTCATGCCTAATTATTCACTGAGTATTCGTGTTTATGTTTGGGTGATTCTACCGTGGTTGATCGAGTCCATCATTCTTGAGTTGTAGTGATTGGGGTTCTAGAGACTTTGTTGATTTGTTGCTTTTAGACATGGTCGACTTCGATGACATATTGGGGATTGATTGGTTATCCCCATACCATGCTATCTTGGACTGCCATGCCATGACTGTGACCTTAGCCTTACCAGATTTTCCCCGTTTAGAGTGAAGAGGGGCTTCTAGTCATTCCACTCGCATGTGTAATCTCGTATGTGAAGGGTCGACATATGGTCGAGAAGGATTATTTGTTCTATTTAGCTTATGTCCGTGATTCCAGTGCCGAGGCCCTCTCCATTGATTTTGTGCCCATTGTTCGAAAGTTCCTTGAGGTTTTCCCTTTAGACCTGACGGGTATGCCGCCCGACAGGGATATCGACTTTTGTATTAATCTGGCTCTGGCCACTCAACCCATTATTATTCCACCATATCATATGGCCCCACCAGAGTTGATAGAGTTAATGGATCAGTTGCAGGATTTTCTTGAGAAGGGTTTCATTAGACCCAGCATTTTGCCTTGGATTGCATTGATGTTGTTTGTAAAGAAAAATGATGGTTCGATGAGGATGTGCATTGATTACCGGCAATTTAACAAAGTTACAATCAAGAATAAGTATCCACTACCGAGGATTGATGATTGGTTCGACCAGCTTCAGGGTGCCATGGTATTTTCAAAGATAGACTTGAGATCTGGCTATCATCAGTTGAGGATTAGGGCATCCGATGTCTGTAAGACAACTTTCCGCACTCGGAACGGGTATTACGAGTTCTTGGTCATGTCATTTGGGTTGAGCAATGCCCCAGCAGCGTTCATGGAATCGATGAACCGAGTGTTCAAGACTTATTTGGATTTATTCATGATAGTCTTTATTGATGATATTTTGATATATTCCCGCAGCCAGGAGGAGCACGAACAGCATCTCAGAGTGGTTCTTCAAACTCTGAAAGATAGTCAGTTATATGCTATGTTCTCGAAATGTGAGTTGTGGTTGAGTTTGGTTGCATTTTTGGGTCACTTTGTATCAATAGAGGGTATCCAGATGGACCCGAAGAAGATTGAGGCAGTCAAGAACTAGCCTAGACCAGCATGAGCTACAGAGATCTGGAGTTTCCTGGGGTTGGCAGGCTACTACCATCAGTTCGTGGAAGGGTTTTCATCTATTTCAGCCCCGATGACCAGGTTGACCCAGAAGGGTGCCCAGTTCAGATGGTCCGACAAGTGTGAGGCGAGCTTTCAGAGGCTCAAGATAGCTCTAACTACGGCACCGGTATTGGTTTTTCCCATAGGTTCAGAGCCTTATACAGTCTATTGTGATGCTTCCTGTATTGGACTTGGTGCAGTATTGATGCAGGATGTCAGAGTCATTGCCTATGCTTCGAGACAGTTGATGATTCACGAGAAGAGATATCCGGTTCATGGTCTAGAGTTGGCAGCCATTGTCCGTGCATTGAAGATTTGGAGGCATTATCTATATGGTATGACGTGTGAGGTGTACATTGATCAGAAGAGTCTTCAGTATCTATTCAATCAAAAGGAGTGTAATTTGAGGCAGAGAAGGTGGTTGGAGTTGTTGAAAGATTATGATCTTACTATCTTGTATCACCCGGGGAAGGCCAATGTGGGGGCCGATGCCTTTTGTAGGAAGTCAGTCGGTAAGGGCAGTCATGCATATATTCCGTCCAGTTAGAGGCTGCTTGCTTTGGGTGTTCAGGCTTTGGCCAATTGATTAGTGAGGTTGGATATTTCTGAGCCTAGTCGAGTATTAGCTTGCACGGTTGCTCGTTCTTCATTATTGGAGCGTATCCGTGATCAGTAGTTTGATGATACCAATTTGTATGTCCTTAGAGATACGGTGCAGTGTGGAGGTGCCAAGTAGGTGACCTTAGGTGATGATGGAGTTTTGATATTTTAGGGGCGAGTTTGTGTGCCTCATCTTGATGAGCTTTGAGAGTTGATTTTTGAGGAGGCCCATAGCTCCAAGTACTCTATTCATCTGGGTGTCGCGAAGATGCATCAGGATTTGCGGCAGCATCATTAGTGGCATAGAATGAAGAAGGATATTGTAGCATATGTGGTGCGGTGTTTGAATTGTCAGCAGGTTAAGTTTGAGCATCAAAGGCCAAGTGGATTGTTTTAAAGGATCGAGCTTAACGAGTGTAAGTGGGATAGGCTTACTATGGACTTCATTACTGGACTTCCGTTGACCCGGAAGAAGTTCGAAGCAATTTGGTTCATTGTTGATAGGCTGACCAAGTCAGCGCATTTCATTCATGTGACAGTCTCCTATTCATCCGAGAGGTTAGCTGAGATTTATATCCGGGAGATTGTTCACTTTCATGGTGTGTCGGTATCTATCATTTCGAATCAAGGAACATGTTTACCTCACATTTCTGGAGAGCAGTTTACCGAGAGTTAGGCACCCAAGTTGAGTTGAGTACAACATTTCATCCTCAGACGGACGGACGGTCCAAGCGGACTATTCATATATTGGAGGATATGCTCCGAGCTTGTGTTATTGACTTTGGAGGTTCATGGGATCAATTCTTTCCTTTAGTACAGCAACCAATCGAGCATCAGTTGAAATCCAAGAGTTTCCCCTCTGTTCGTGTTCAGCGGAAAGCTCAGCCTCCTGAGGCATCGACTGGGAGTCCGAGTCTGATATGCGGAGCCGTTATCCTCATCTATTCCCCGACTTAGGTACTTCCTTTTTTGTCTATTTGAGGGTAAACGGTTGTACTAGAGGTAGAGAATGTGACAATCCAAAGGGTCATCACCAATTTCTAATTAAATTCTGTGTCTCCGAGACCTTGAAAACCTTACTTAGGGTTTCCTCGATTTGTGTACGCAGTCCGGACACATAGCCGGAAAGCTTAAATGTTAATTCTATGAGAAAACTGCTAAGTTTTTATATTAAAATGAGTAAATTTGACTTCGGTCAATATTTTGGATAAACAGACCCGTGATATGATAATCCTGGAGGGTCCGTGGAAAAATATGGGACTTGGGCTTATGTCCAGAATAGAATTCAGAGGTCCCAAGCCCGAGAAATAAATTTTTATGTGAAAATATTTTCTGGAAAAAATTAAGGAAATTCGAAATGAAATTTGATTAGAGGACTGTGGTATCGGGTCCTTATTTTGGTTCTGGCACCTGGTACTAGTCTTATATATTATGTAAGATGTTTCTATAAATTTTGGTTGAAATCGGACGTCGTTTGACGTGTTTCAGACTTAAAATGGAAAATTGATGGTTTATGAAAATTTGGAAGGAATCATGGATTTTGAGGCTAAATTTGATGTATATGATGTTATTTTGACGATTTGATCATACAAGTAAGTTCGTAGGATGCTTTTTAGGTTGTGTATATATTTGGTTTGGAGTCCCTAGGGCTCGAGTGAGTTTTGGATAGGCCATGGGTTGCATTTTTGAACTTGGAAAGTTGCTGGTATAATCTGATCTACAGGTTTCACAATTACGAAGTCTGGCTCACAAATGCGAAGATTACTCTTCACACCTCCTTTTTCCTACACACCGTAAGGGCATAAATGAGTTTTTCTAATTAAAGGACAATCGAAACGGGATTTGTTATTAAGATTCAGAGTCACCACTTGGGAGATTTATGGTGTCCCAAGTCACCGGTTGAATCCCCAATCGAGGAAATTATTGAATCTGTTTAATGGCCCGCGAATCAGAAATCCGAGTAAGGAATTCTTTTAACTCGCAAGAAGGTGTTAGGCATTCCCGGGTTCCGTGGTTCTAGCATGGTCGTTCAACTGTCATATTTGGCTAATTTATCTGATTTTAAAGCATGTTTTAACTTATGCGCGTTTTAACTTTAAACCACTTTTATTATTATTTTTTAAATAGAATTGCAACGTCGTGAAAATACGTCTCGAACCACGTCACATAAATGCACCCATGATTTTTGACACATTTCAACTTTGTTGAGATTTGGATGGAGGTAATATTATTAAATGTCGGACCTAACGCAACTAGCATATCATTAACTTTGCGAGAGACCATTAAATTCTCTAGGTCTAAGTACTTTTTATGGAAAAACAAGCAAGAGGGACACGCAATTTTAGGAATTTTGTTTGGCTCGGCGCACTTCATTTTTA
Organism: Nicotiana benthamiana; assembly: GCA_034376525.1. Taxonomy (NCBI): domain Eukaryota; kingdom Viridiplantae; phylum Streptophyta; class Magnoliopsida; order Solanales; family Solanaceae; genus Nicotiana; species Nicotiana benthamiana. The sequence continues at coordinate 23,778,402 of CM067333.1, read as the reverse complement.
TTTAAGGATATCCTTAAGCGAAATATTATTTTCTATTACATTTGTCTTTACATGGGCCTGATCAATTAACTAACATTATCAGTAAAGGTCCTTGATGAGTCTAGATATAGACTCTGCAACATCCTACTGTTGTTGAAGGAACCAGGACTAGAAGGTATTATACGTGAATTCCAGTTATGAAGCTGGACAATAACTGTCTAAGCCTTGAAGCAGGATCTAATACTGATCATGGAACAAAAATCGAATTCAACTAATCAACATTATATAGCTATTTCAAATTATTTGGTTAACACCTATATTCTGCTAGTTTGACGCTCGAAACTGTCCAAGAGGGTAAATACACAATTCGAATTTTTAAAGGAAAAAATTTAAATGCTTAACGTCAAATTCAGAATCCTACTTTACTGGACTATGATTTCCTCATTTGTGAATTAACATGCTGAAACTCAAGTTCAAATCCAACATCTAAACTAACATATTTATCTATGATTACGATTATGTATTCACATATTATACCTACTACCTAATTAACAAGAAGACTTAAGCAATCTACTATCACTGAACACGATATTTCATCCTACTGAAACAGTCCAAAACAGTCCAAGCAATCTCAATTATATAGGTGATATTAAATTCGAATAAACATAATTGCCCTATACTTTTGAACTTAACAAAAAGCGAAAAATCATAAATCAATTCATGTAGCATTTATCATTTAATTCTTCACATCTTGCCTACATTAACTCTCACAATCCATACAAGACCAAGGGAGTACCTGGAGATGAATAAACGACAGAAGTAGAGTCAGTACAGTACATTACAATAACTAGAACTCAACAACAGCAATGAAATCAATCTCAAACCCATAATAAATTCAGAACTGCCTAGGAATAGGTCATAGAAGAACAAAAACCACTAGATAAACCAAAATAACTTGATTGGATCCAAATCCAAGCTTGAAATTAACCTGGGAAGGAACTGAAGCTTTAAAAACCCAGCACTCAAGGAATTTTCAAGTCGTTTTCCACTTATATATGCTAGAAATTCATATCAAGAGCTGGAATTTGAAATTACCTTAATGAACTGCAATGAAACACTATGTTTTTGGATTTTTGAAGGTTTTTTGTTATTTTTTGGGTTTTTGACGATTTTTGAATTTGAAATTCAAGTTTCAAATTGGAACTTGTTGAACACTTTTTTATGGGGGGGGGGGGGGAATATTCAGATCTCAAAACATGTTCATTAAGACTCTAGACATGCCTTTTTATTGGCAGAACTAAGGACAACCCTCAAATCTCTATTTTACCCTCTTGTCCTTCTTTTATTCTCAGTATGTTAACCATTTAGTCCCTAATTTACTGACTTTTTTCTTAAGTTAAACCGTTAACTTTCTGAAAATCTATTTTGAATCTCATCTAGAATGTTCTTGGGGATTCTATTCAGTTGTTACTGCAATATTCCCTAGGTAAACTACCCTTATTACCCCTGTATTAACCCTGAAATTACTCACCCACCCCAACCCTATTAACTAACTAAATAACCATGGTCAGTCAATATAAAACTAAATACTAATCAACTATAACAAAACATGACCTAATGATTGAACCAATTAACTACACTAAAGCCCTGAATCACAATAACAATCAACGCAATATTGTAATACCAATCATCAACTTAATAAAATTTGGGCTCAAGCCAGATTAAATCAAATAGAAACAAAACAAAAACACAAAAACCAATAACTTAGTAAACCAGAACAAAATCGAATTGAAATCCCTAGGTCATGCATCATGAAGAATAATTAATTACGCGAAAGATATCCTATTTGAAGCTATATAAAAATAAATAAAAAAATAAAGCTGAACGAAAGAAAAATCACACAATCAAAAGAAAAGGGCTTACTAATTTTGGCTTCAATTACATGAGCTCAACTCTGTTCAACTGATGTTACTCATTAGAAAAAAATCCACAGGCGACTGAGACTTGACAAACTTTAATTGCAGAAATCGTAGATCCAGTGTTCGAGTAATTGAGGCCAAAATTGGACAAAACCAGTCTAGGTTTTTGGGAGGAAGAGGGTGAAGAGACTTTGGGTAGGGTTTTGGGGAGGATTGATTGCGGTGCCACCGTAATACAAAGGCGGCTGCTAGAGTTCATACATTCAAATCGAGATTCGACGATTTCGGGTGTGTTTTGAGGGAAACTAGAGTCAGATTTGGAGAGTGAAGATGGAGAGGATACTATGGTGTTAATTTGACGGGTTTCGATGATTTAGGGTTTTGGGAAAAATATTCGATTCAAGATTCGAAGACTTCGATGGAGATTCAAGGAAAAATGTTTAAGGATTTGAACAGATGAGGCTGAGGAGACGTTATGGTGTTATTTTGGAGTCGTTTGGGCGATCGCCGTCGGCGAAGACGATTTCTGGTGGCCGTTTGCGGCGAAAGACGGTGAGGGTTCTCTAATTTGAGTAAGAATGGGAGAGAAGGCTTGAGGAGGGTAGGGGGTCTCCGACACTCTTATACCTAGTGATCAACAGTTGCGGGCCGTTGGATCTAGAAACATATACGGCTGAGATCAAGCCAAACCAAACAACGTCGTTTTTGTATTTACAAACGGGGCGAGACCAGACGGGTACGATTTGGGCCTGATTTGTTTTGTTTTTTTACTTTGCAATTTTAATTCATGCAATTTTACTTGTTTTTCGTTTTTCTTTTTTTTATTTGTTCTAATCTCTATTATGCAAAATTAAAAATTCCAGAACCAAATTGACTCTAAAATCATACTAATTAATTTCCAAAATTAACTAATCCTAAATTAAAAAGAAGACTATTAACAATGATAGACAAAAGAACTTTTTTTGCTATTTTCTTCTATTTTAGAATATTTCTTAACTAGTTAACCTAAAAATATAAATCTGGGTTCTAAATACAAGTGTGATTTTTTTTGTATTTTTATGGATCATGCCAACTAACATGCACAGACAAAAATACAAACAATTAACAGAAAATGTAACAAAATCCACAAAAATGAAAATAATTAAAGAAATTATTTTGTTTGAATTTTTGGGAGTGATTCATATAGGAAAAAAATCACATGCTCACAGTTGCCCCTCTTTACTCGAGAACACGAAAAGTTTTCGGACAAAGATAAGTGAGCGGATATGAGTGATTTTATCCCATTTTAATACTTCATGTGAAGCATTTTTGAAAGAGTTGACCGAACCATGCTTCTGAGGTTGCCTGCATATCCTTGGCTAAAAGGGAATCAGGTTAGTATAGTCCGGGAAAGGTTGGTAGCTGGGACTACGAGGAGCTGTGATTTCACTGTTGTTGCTGCTGCTTACTGACCTTCCTTATTATACCATGTCAACAATAAAAGGAAGCTAGCTTAAGCTGTAATCTACGAATTATAAAATAATCATATTTATCTCTTCAAACTTGCCCTTGCATTTCTTGTTGTCTTGTGTTCTCTCAGTGAGATCCATTGTTCCTCTTTGGGTTGTAAACTGATATGTTTTTCCTTTCCTTAAAATTGATGAGCTTGAATGTATTCCTCTGTTATACGGCGGGCTCTCGACTTCAAAACATGAAAATATATGCCTCTGTTATACGTGCGGGCTCAGGACTTTAAAACTTGAAAATATATGCCTCTGTTACACGGGCGGACTCCCGACTGCAACACTTGAAAATATATGCCTCTGTTACACGGGCAGGCTCCCGACTTCAAAATTTAAAAATATATGCCTCTGTTATAGGGCGGGCCATGACTTCAAAACTTGAAAATACATGCCTCTGTTAAACGGGCGGGCTCCCGACTTCAAAACTAGAAAAATATACCTATGTTATACGGGAGGGCTCCCGACTTCAACACTTGAAAATATATGCCTCTGTTATACAAGCGGGCTCCCGACTTCATCACTTGAAAATATATGCCTCTGTTATACGGGCGGGCTCCCAACTTCAACACTTGAAAATGCATGCCTATGTTATACGGGCAGGCCCCCGACTTCAAATCTTTAAAATATATGTCTCTGTTATAAGGGGGCTCCCGACTTCAATACTTGAAAATGCATGCATTTGTTATACGGGCGGGCTCCCGACTTCAAATCTTGAAAATGTATGCCTCTGTTACATGGGCACGCTCTCGATTTCAAAAATATGAAAATGCATGGCTCTATTATACCGGGAGGCTCCCGACTTCAAAAACTTGAAAATACTTGCCTCTGTTATACGAGCGGGCTCCCGACTTCAAAACTTGAAAATATATGCCTCTGTTTTACGGGCGGGCTCCCGACTTTAGAAACTTAAAAATGCATGCCTCTATTGTACGGGCGGGCTCCCGACTTCAAATCTTAAAAATATATCCATCTGTTATACGGGCGGGCTCCCAACATCAAAAACTTGAAAATGCATGCCTTTGTTATACGGGCGGGCTCCCGACTTCAAAACTTGAAAATATATTCCTCTGTTATACGGGTGGGCTCCCGACTTCAAAACTTGAAAATACATGCCCCTGTTATACGAGCGGGCTCCCTACTTGAAAATTTAAAAATATATGCCTCTATTGTACAGGTGGGCTCCTGACATCAAAAACCTGAAAATGCATGCCCCTGTTATAGGGGCGGGCTCCCGACTTCAAATCTTGAAAATATATGCCTCTGTTATACGGGCGGGCTCCCAACTTCAAAAACTTGATAGTATGTGCCTTTATTACACGGGCGGGCTCCCAACTTCAAAAGCTTAAAAATGCATGCCTCTGTTATACAGGAGGTCTCCCGACTTCAAAACATAAAAATAAATGCCTCTATTATATGGGCGGGCTCCCGATTTCAACACTTGAAAATATATGCCTCTATTATACGAACGGGCTCTCTACTTCAAAACTTGAAAATATATGCCTTATACGGGCGGGCTCCCAACTTCAAAACTTGGAAATATATGCTTCTGTTATATGGGCGGCCTCCCGAATTTCAAACTTTAAAATATATGCCTCTGTTTGCCAAGCGGGCTCCTGACTTCAACGAAATAGACAAAGTAAAGAAAATTTTCTGCCTCAGTTTGGAAGTTGGGTACACTGATGAGTGTTAACTCAATCACTATACCAACTATTACTGAGAGTTTGAAAGCTAAATCCTATTATCCAGGTAGGTTCCGACAGCTCCTAATTGAACCTTATCTTAAACATGCAAACTTTGCAACCAACTTACATTCCCCTATGCTACTCATGATTATCTTGTATTTCAATTAAACCCCACTTTACGGTCAAACCTGTTAATGCTTGTTTTACCCTTATGAAGGATCCCTCCGAAACAACCAAATATTCGCCCCCCCCCCCCCCCTATTTCAATCAAATAAAATTTGCCAGTTTAAAATGGTGGTTAGCTTATGGCATTCTTGTTGAAGGTATTCCCACTACATGTTTTGCTTTGAACTGGCCCTGAGTCGCTTGACTTTCTGATTGACTTTAAGCCCCCATGTAGTTGTTTCACACCTCTGACCCCTTTATCTAAACCTTTGAATTTCCCACTACATTACCAAATCATTCCACTGGTGAAACTTCCGGTGATTCCCTATATTCCACCTTACATCATGTTGTCTTTGACATGCCCTGACCATGTTGCGCTTTACAATTTTGAAAATTGTTAGTGAGCTTTGAAATCCCTTTTCACTTGCTTTACAGAATACTAACATAGAAACATCATAGACAGATAAACCCTAGAAGAAAAGGAAATGCAATGATTTTAACGAGTTAAGGATAAGAAGAATCCAAAATCGGATGACTGCTAAAAAGTGAAGAAAAATAAACTTAACTGACCGGAACAACTCGTACCAATGGTCATGAAATGCATTTCGGACTAATCGGCCCAATCTTCCAACCAATCAACTTCCAATTGCCATACTTCGTTGCCTCAGAATTTCCATAACTTGATTACTTTACCCAAACTTTGACCTTGTTCATCCTGTGATGCCTAAAAACAGTTTTCCACCAGCAGACCTCTCTCATTTTTTCACTTTTAACTCACTTTTGACTCAAGGTTCCCGAGAGGGTTTTCACCAATAAGACTCTCTCATGTCAATTTCTCTTAACTTACATGGCCTTACGGTGCCTACGAAGGTTTTAACCAATAAGAATCTCATATTTATTTGTCTCAGCTCATGTCGCCTTGCGGTGCCCGTGAGGGTTTTCACCAATAAGACTCTCTCATTTTTAATTTGTACGGCTTGAACCGGAGTGTTGCCTCTGTCATGAATGACCTTTACCTTCTTGACTTGGTATTTCTCGAAGACTGATCAGAATGTCTTTCTTTAGACCGTAACGTGGCTTTTGGATGGGTTAGAAAAGAAGGGCATAAAACGCAAAAAATAATTTTAAATGGGTTAAAACTACAACTTTCGGAATCATATTTCTCACAACAACCTCAACTTCTGCCCCAGTTTCTTGCTTGGGGTCTTTTGAGTTTTTATTTTGGTGTGACTGAACCTCAAATAAAGGTTGCCTACGTACCCTTTCAGGATCAAGTCAAACATAGTTCATGTCATAGAAATTACTTTGTTGTTGTGATTTTCTTTCTCTTCTTTTCTTTTCTGGTTTTCTTTTCTTCTTCCATTTTTCTTTTCTTTTCTTTCCTTTTCCTTTCTTTTCCTTCTTTTTTCATTTTTCTTCTTCTTTTCTTTTCTTTTATTTTTCTTCCTTACTTTCCTTTTCACTTTCTTATCATTAGCACTTGCGTTTCTGAATTGTGCAATTGATTCCGAAAGAAGGGTATAAGAGAAAATAAATAAGGCTCAAAGGGGGTGATAATGGATAAAGTGTTTAGATAGCAGAACAAAATACTTTCATCATTCTAATATTCAAAATATGCCATATACAAACAATTAAAATTAAACAAAGAAATCATACATAGTATCTCTTGACCGTATCTTAATTGATGTCCATTTATACACATTTTCCTTCCACATCTGTTAGATATAGTGCACCATTAGACAACACTCTGGTTACAACAAATGGTCCCTGCTAGTTTGGGGCGAACTTTCCTTTTGCTTCAGCCCAATGCGGCAAGATATGTCTCAGCAATAACTGTCCCACTTCAAACTTCCTCGTACGTACTTTCTTGTTGTACTCTCTTGCCATTCTTTGTTGGTACAATTGGCCATGACACACTGATGCCAATCTTTTCTCATCGATCAAACTCAACTGTTCTAGGTGGGTTATCACCCATTCATCATCATCGATCTCAGCCTCTGTGATAATTCAAAGGGATGGGATATCCACTTCTGCGGGTATCACTACTTCGGTGCCATATAACAATGAATAAGGATGTGCCCCTACTGAAGTACAAACAGTGTTGCGGTACCCCAACAATGTGAAAGGCAACTTTTCATGCCACTGTCTAAAACCTTCCACCATTTTTCGAAGTATCTTCTTTATATCCTTGTTGGCCGCCTCAACCGCACCATTTTCCTTAGGGAGGTATGCGAGAATTGTGATGGGTAATCTTGAACTGCTCACATGTCTCATTCATCAAATGACTATTGAGATTAGCTCCATTGCCTGTAATGATCATCTTTGGTATCCCAAACCGATAGATAATGTTTGAATGCATAAAATCCACCACAGCTTGAACCTGTGCCCATTTAACGTTGTTGGCTCAATTAGCCAAATGACATCCATGCCCCATGCAACAAATGGCCACGGTGCAGACATCGTGTGTAATTTTGAGGGTGGAGAATGAATCAAATCTCCATGCACTTGGTACTAATGACATTTGCGTACATAACTGATGCAATCCCGCTCCATAGTAAGCCAATAATACCCTTCTCGGAGAATTTTCTTTGCCAGGACGTACCCACTCATATGTTGTCCACAAACTCCGAATTATACCTCAGTCATGATAGTTGTGGTCTACCTTGCATCAATGCATCTTAATAGCCCGAGGTCTGGAGTTTTTTTATACAACACTCCTCTACTAAGGAAAAACACGCTTGCCAACCGTCAAATTGTTCTTATTTGATCACCTGTTGCCTGTACCAGATACACCCCCATCCTGATATATTCCTTGGTGTCATGAAACCATGGCTCACCGTCAAGTTCCTCTTCCACCACATTATAGCAACCATGTTGATCGTGGACCTAAATCTGCAAAGGATCCACGTAAGCCTTATCCGAATGATGCATCATTGATGCCAAAGTAGCCAACGCATCAGCAACCTTATTATGAATCCTTGGAATGTGCCTGAACTCTATTGATTGAAACCGTTGGCAAAGATCATGTAAACATTGTCGGTATGGTATAATTTTTATGTCTCATGTTTCCCATTCTCCTTGAATTTTGTGTATCAGTAGGTCCGAGTCACCCATGACCAAGACTTCCTGGACACCCATATATACAGCTAGCCTTAGACCCAATATACATGATTCATATCTTGCCATGTTTTTGGTACAATAGAAGTGAAGCTGAGCTATTACAGGTTAGTGCTGCCCTGTTTTAGAAATAAGTACCGCTCATATCCCCATGCCTCTCATGTTTGAAGCCCCATGGAAGAAAAGTTTCCATCCTGGATTCTCCACGTGTTCCAACTTATCAATATGCATCACCTCTTTGTTAGGGAAATAAGTCTTCAAAGGTTCATAATCCTCATCAACTGGATTCTGGCCAAATGATCTGCCAATGCCTGTGCTTTCATTATAGTCCGGGTTACATAAACAATGTCAAACTTTGTAAGCAAGATTTCCCACTTTGCAAGCCTTCCTATGGGCCTTGGCTTCTGAAAAATATACTTAAATAGATCCAACCGAGATATGAGGTAAGTAGTATAAGATGACAAGTGATGTTTCAGCTTCTGATCCACCCACGTTAGGGCGTAACATGTCCTCTTAAGATGATTATACTTAACCTCATAAGATGTGAACCTCTTCTTGAGATAATAGATAACATGCTCGTTTCTGCCAGTAACATCATGCTCCCCCGGTACACAGCCAAATGAATTATCCAAAACCATCAAATATAGAATCAAAGGCCTCCCTGGTTCTGGCGGGACCAACACTGGTAGGTTCGACAAATATCCCTTTATCTTATCAAAAGCCTCCTGACATTCATCCGTCCACTTGACCACAGCATCTTTCTTTAATAGCTTAAAGATTGGCTCGCAAGTTGTCGTGAGCTGAGCAATGAACCTGTTGATATAATTCAATTTTCTCAACATCCTCATCACCTCGATTTTATTCCTTGGAGGTGGAAATTCCTGAATAGCCTTGATCTTTGACGGGTCTAGTTCAATACCCTGGTGGCTGACTATAAATCCCAACAACTTTCTAGACGGCACCCCGAAAGCGCACTTTGCAGGATTGAGCTTGAGATATAATCATATGACCATGCAAAAATATCCTTGTACTCAAATAGTGCTTTGATTATATCGTCCTTGAGTTGCGATTCCAGATGAACACTTAATTTAGTTTCACGAACATTACTTGGGTCCCCTATATTAACTGCTTCTGTGTCATTTAGGTTAGGTTTGGGTTATTCCTCAAAGTGGCTTAATTCCTTACTAATTTCTTCATAGGCCTCGTCATCATCATATTCCAACTCATCATCACACTCAATTTCTTGTATTATTATTTTCGAGTTAGATTGGCTTTTAAAAGTGGGCCGAAGATTCCTCATGCATGTCATGTCATTGATATTAGCATAAAAAGAACTGTACAGAGAAGAAAAGAAAACAGAAACAAAATTAGAAATGAAGAAAAAAAAACAATTGCATTTCATTGAATATAGATAATAGGGCCTTAACACATCCAACTGGACGGAACATAATATATGAATTACAAACCCTAGAATAATCCAAACAACAAAAGAAAATCAAAACTAACTACCAAGCCTCCTTTTGAGTAGGAAGAGGAGTATCTTCCCGGTTGTTAACTTTTGCACGTGGTCCGATGAACTACATATTTTCCTTGCTCGACCCTTCCCCGGCCTCAACCATGTTAACCTTGGTGAACAACCTTTCAAACCCCTTGTCCATATCTCCATCAGCACCAATCAATGACCTAGAAACGTTTGGCAATAGTTGCTTTCTGATACCCAGCCTGACAAAAGATCTGGACAGACGTGAGATTGGCTTGGGAAGGACCCATGCCTCTTCTTCATTTTGCAGGCTCGTCTTACATCTGCAACTGTGGGCTTTAACCCCAATCCAAAAGTATCCAGATTCTTGGGAAGAGAAATTAGTTTCACAATGCCTTGGAGATCAGCACCTAAACCTTTACCCTGTACGAAACCATTCTTTAACATCTCAGAAGCCACCATGACAGTTGTAGTTGTTATTCTAGGAACCAGGATGCTTTTACCCTCTGGGACCTTTTCCACTGAGACTGTCTCAAAGACTTGGTAGAACCATGGCCCCTTATCATTGTCAACATCTATGAAAGGCACAATGGCATCACTTAAAGCGCATATATTTTCTTCACCATGCACTACAATCTCATGTCTGTCCCATTCGAACTTGACCATTTGATGCAATGTAGAAGGCACTGCCTTGGCGGCATTGATCCATGGTCGCCCTAGCAAGAGGTTATAAGAGACCACCACATCTAATACCTAGAATTCCATGGTGAACTCCACTTGCCCGATTGTCAATTCTGGTACTATATCACCCACTGTGTCTTTACCGCACCGTCGAACCCTCGAACACAAATGTTATTCTTATGAATTCTATCGTCATCGACCTTCAGCTTATTCAATGTGTACAAAGGATAGATGTTTACATTGGACTCATTGTCAACTAGCATTCGAGTGACTATAGAATCCTCACACTTTATTGTTTGATAAAGAGCCTTGTTATGTTATGTGCCCTCTACGGGCAACTTATCATCGGAGAAGGTCACTCTATTCACCTGAAAGATTTTATTTGCTATCTTCTCTAAATGATTCACCCAAATTTTATCAGGGACATGGGCCTCATTCAGTATTTTCATCAGCGCCCTGCGATGCTCATCTGAGTGGATATGCAATGAAATCAATGAGATCTGGGTTGGTGTCTTCCTTAACTGTTCATCAATAGAGTAATCTTGCACTTTCATCTTTTTCAAGAGCTCTTCTACTTCCTCTTCTATAATGCCTTTCTTGACCAATACCGGGTTATCATTGGGACTCTGGCTTTTCTTAACTCTTTGGGGGCAAAGCACCTTCCCAAACGAGTCAGACCCTGTGCCTCACAAACTTCTTATGTGATTTCTTTCCCGTTGTATGTCACCACCACTTGTTCATAAATCCAAGGAATAGCTTTGCTGTTGCTAGTGGGTCATTGGCAACTGAGTTACTGGCTTTATGATAATAGGCTCTGTGTGAGATCCTTTCACGACCACCACGGGTTCGTTTGCTACCCTTTGCACCACCACTTTGACCGGCTCTAGTTTTATTGAAGCAATGCTTGGTGACCCTCTTTCGGCTACCACAGGTGGCTTGCTGTCCACCCCTTTCAACTGAACCACTGCATTCCCACTGGTTGGTTTTTCCTTTGAACTGGTTTCACTAGCACGGATCATCATTACCGTTTGTGAGGGTTTTTTGAGCTCCCCTCCCTTGTGTAGCAATTCAATCATCTGGGCCTCATGGTGAACCGGCAAGAGATTCTAATTATATTTGGTGCCTCTGGGCCTGAACCTAGATCTAGTGAGTATCAACGAGCTCTTGCACAGCAGTCTTTCGTTTCCAACACTTTTCTGTATCATGTCCAGGGGGCCGAACAGTATTCACAATTTACTGAGTGGTCCAAATTTCTAGGAAGGGGATTTGGCATTTTGGGCTCAATTGGATTCAACAGGCCTAGCTGCCTCAATTTTTGAAAAAATTTGGTATATGATTTTTCTAGTGGAGTGAATGTCTTCCGCTTCTGTAATCTCTCATTTTTGAAGGATGGGTTTTGTCGGTGGCCTGTTCTGGGGAGGGGTTCTGTCGGCCCTTGGGGGTTGATAGGTGTTTTATGGAGCTGGGTATGAATTTTGAGGAGCCGGTGCACGCCATTGCGCGTGAGCCGGAGGCTGGGTATATATTTGAGCATGATGGACAGAAAAATGTGGATCTGGCAGTGGGTAATAGTGTTGTGGAGGGATATATGAAGTGTATGGGTAATTTTGGTGGTGGGGTCGAGATCGGTTGTAGTGGGGTGAAGGGCCTCTAGTTCTGGACCAAGCTCTGGACTCAACAGTTGCAACCTCTTCTTTCTTCTTTTTCTCGAGCACGCCCCCAGTGCCGCTTTGGATGGCCTAGGTGGTTGCTTTAATCACTGAATATCTCATGATTTTATTGGATTTCAATCCTTCCTCTACCATTCATCCCATCTTCACAACTTTATTAAAAGATTTACCAATTTTTGTCACCAGGTGACCAAAGTAAGTCGGCTCCAAAGCCCGGAAAAAGTAATCAACCATCTCGCTTTCTTTCATTAGAGGGTCGAACCTCGCAGCCTGTTCTCTCCAGTGGAACCCATACTCCCTGAAGCTCTCCACGGGCTTCTTCTCAAGTTTTATTAATGACAGGCAATCTCGATCAATTTCAGATTGTACTGGAAATGGCAAGTGAACGCTTGTGCCAAGTCATCCCGGGTATACCACCTACCATGGTCCTATCGAGTATACCTCTCCAAAGCAGATCCACTCAGACTCTGGCTGAAGTACACCATAAGTAACTCGTCTTTTCCACCTGCACCTCTCATCTTGCTGCAGAATCCCCGTAAGTGAGCTACCGGGTCACCATGCCTATCATACAGATCAAACGAACCTTATTGGTAACTGAAAATCCGGGAACAGACACAAATCCTTATAGGCCACACTAACTTGGCTACCCAATCCTTGCATGTTCCTAAAATATTGCTCCAGTCTTTTTACTTTTCTAAACATCTCTTCCTGCTCCCGGTTCTTAAGTGGCTTTTTAGTTAACACCGGGAGCTCAAAGTGAGGGGTGTAGGAATATTTCTTATGAGCATTAAAGGTAGGCTCAGGAGGGTAGTATTGGCTGTCGTGAGTTTGAAATAATGGCTCACTGGAAGATCTTGGCAATATGGCAGGTGGAGGTGCCACAAAGACAGGGGTGATTGGTGGAGGAGGGTTTTGTTTGGGTGGTGGAGCTTGGGAGGGTATGAGGTAGTTCCATAGCTCTGTTGGTAAAAAAGGAAAAGATGGAGACGAGTTCACAGTAGGAGGCTCCTAAGACTGAGCCAAATGTGGGATATAGGCTGGATTAGCCGGATAAACTGGCGCTGGCTGACCCTTAGCCCAGGCTTGATGCATTTTGGCCATTTTCTACCTCAACTTTTACATTTCTTCCCTTATTGAATTAACATCCACCTCCTCTACCTCTTTTGATGGGTCCACAATACTGGTATCTGATTCCTGGCCTGTCATGTTCAGTTTTTCTTTTGACCGGGTGTTGTAGGAATGGGTTGCCAGAATGCCAATCAACTAACCACCTGTCTGGACTCAATATCAACAACAACTTGGTTAGTGGTGAGGGCATTAACAGAATTTATAACTACATGTTTGGGGAATGAATGCACCTAAGCAGTTAACTGTTTCTATTATGCATTTGCTCGACTGCTTGCGTCATCCCGACATTCCTTATTTCCAATTGCAACGTTGTTGTTTTTTTTCTTCTTTCTTTCTCACTCTTGCATTTGTCTCCTCTTTGTTCTTATTTTCTCACTCCCTCTTGTTTTTCATTTGGTTTCTTTTCTTTCTTTTTCTCTTTTTTTTTCTTTTTCTCTCTTTTGTTTTTCTTTCCTCTCTATTGTTTTTATTTCCTTTATTATTTTCCACCCCTTTCTTGTTTTATCTTTTTGTCCTTTTCATTTAGTTATAGTTGAATCCTATGGAGATTGCCTACGTATCATGACCCCGCATGAATCAGACCATGCGTAGTTCGTGAAAATAAATGTAAACATAGAAGCAAAATGTTTTGGAATTTTCAATTTTATTAATAGCAAATACTTCAATTACAAAGACTTAAAACTGATATATTAACACAACTAACGGACTCTAATGACAAAAAGAACTATAGACTCCACCATCAACTATTCTATTTCAAAAGAAAATACAGACTCAATCAACTGACAGACTCCAGTAGAAAAGGAAATACAGACTCAAATGACAATCATGAATACATTGAAGCTCCTGGTGCCCGCGGGACATCGCTCTCTCTCTCTCTTGCCGCAGGCCTATATGCAAGTTCCCTCTTAAGCTTGTCCAAGTCACTCATTATCTGTTTCACAGATATCATCACTGATGCAAAGAAGGTGGTGAGAGTCATGTTCTCGCACACTTGGCATTTTCGAGTAATGTAATGAGCAACGGTTAAGATTCTTTCTTTGATCCGGCCTTTTTCTTGAAGCAATCGCCCTATCTGTTGGGCCTTGGCCTCCAAAGTCTGCTCGGCTACATGGTTTTGTTCTTATAGTCGTTGCAAGTCCATCTCTAATTGTTCCAATGTCGTTTAGCAGTGCTCTCTTTCAATTTTAAATTCTTTTGCCTGTTTGATCATTTTTCTCTCTGTGGCGATGACCCTTTTCTTTAATCTTGTGACCTCATTATCATGATCTTCTTTCAGTTGCTTAACCATGCGAGCTCGTTCTTCTGCATTTTTACCCAATTGCTTGTAAACCCCAGCTAATTCCTTTTTCTGCTCTGTTGAGGTCAAAACTATAGTCATTCACTTTTTTCCTTAGATTATCTATGAGTTTTTCATCCCTGGAACTCCTAACGGGATTTTTTGCCGCTATTTTCATCTTTTGAATTTAGGCTCATAAGGCTTCATTCTCTTTGGCCAATTTCTTCTTCTCACCCTCATCAGTTGTGGCTTGCAAACTATTTTCAAACCGGAGGTCTCGGACTTGCCTTTCCAATTCTCCTATTTTGGCCATGTACTCGTTTTCTTTAGCTAACCAGGCCCACTGCTCTTGTGATGATTTGGCGATATCCTGGAAGTGAGGTCTTTTGTCTGGCCTCCTAAATGCAATTTCCCTTCTGTACCAAGCATGATACTCATGTGAAACTTCTCCTTTATATCGATCCGCACATAGGTTTTCGCCCCCAAGTATTGACATTCGCTCCAGATCTAGCGGACCTTTCTTCATGAAACTGGCCATCAGGACCAGTCTCAACCACTTGGATACTAAGATCATAGTCTTTTGGCACTACTTGGAATCTTCTGAGTTGCCTTAAAACCCGATATGGAGTATATTGTTGAATGCTCTTAAGACCCATCAAGAGGAAGTCTGGCCCTGCTACTGGCATATATATGATTTCATCAATAGGAAACCATCCAGACGTCCACTTTATTTGACTAGCAGTGAGGGGCCGAAAGTATGACGTCCATCCTGTGACTCCCTCAGGCAAGTTGACCCCCTTAATCCTCGTATAGAACTCTTCTATACAGGTCTTCTTTGTATACCCATAACTCAAGAATTGAGGATGATGGCACAGGTATTCAGTCATCCACATTTGCAACAATAGATTGCACCCCTCAAAGAAGTCTCCGCCGGCTTTGTAGACTCTAAGAGCGCGGAAGATTCCAGCTTCTATCATGGGCGCAAGAGTGCTTTTGCCATGAGTAAGTAAAGTTCTGACGACCCCGGCTATTTTTATGTCAATGTTTCCATCTTTCCTCAGGAATACCAAAAGCCCTAAAAAGACCACCATTAAAGCAAAACGTCTATGTTCCTCCCATTTTTGTCGGTTTCCTTTGTTATATTTCTTGCTTTCCGGGTTATTGAACCCTCCTATGTGGCTATATCTGTGGTGTATGAAGTGTGTAGTACAAAAGACATTTGCCAGATCCATGTTGTAGACTGTCCTGATTATCTTCAGTGAGTCAAAGAATTTGTGTATAGCTACGGTTCTTAGGGCAACCAAGTACTTGTGCCTTAAAGGAACTTCAGCACTTCCGATGTATCCAGCTATTTCTTCTAAGGTCGGGGTGAATTCAAAGTTTAAAAAATGGAATACGTTATGTGTCGGGTCCCACCATGTGACCAACGCTCTTATGATGTCTCCCCAAGACACAATCTCCAACAAACCGGTAAGCCCTTTCAAATATTTTTTGACCTCGTCTTGCCCTTCTTTACCTAGATTGTTCCACCATAGACGCAGCTCCAGAGGGATTTTATTCATGATTGAGAAAGGTTCATTTTAAATCGTGCGCATCCTGCACATTTATTAAGGTGATTTAATCACTTATTTTGACCTAAAAAGGAACAATGACACTATCTTTTGTTCAAATTTCTAATTTAAAACAAACAACCGGTTTTGTAGATATGGTCTTTTAGCACTTCGAGAAGAAGACTTTAAGGATGTGCCCGCTAACCGTTAAAAATGACCCAAGGTGGTTGTTCTTCCAAAAATAGCCTTCCGGTGCCCTTTTGGGGACATTCGACTTATTTTAGATAATAATGGCCTCACCTGACTTATTCATGACCAAATTAAAATTTTTGTTGTTTTGGGCTACTTTTGCAAAAAGGAAAGTTGGACCGATGGGGGTTGCCTATGTATCCCACACCCTGTGAGAATCAAACTGTCGTAGTTCGGGCAAATAAGATAAACTATTTTTGAAAACAACACTCTTTTCATTGGCAAATACACTATTTCTGAAAACAAGACTCATTTTTATATTTTTTTTCAATGGAAAATAAACAAACTATTTTGAAAATAAAACTCTTTTTGTTTTTGTTTTTCATTGGCAACACTTCTTCTTTTTTCCTTTTTTCTCAAAAATCTGGTAGAGTTTAGGCACTACTTGGACATTGGTTTTTTCTAAAATAGGTAAATAACTCTCTACACTGCTATTTCACTATTTTTTTTTTACTTTTCCCAAATATTCAAAGCTGGTCAGCATGCGAGTCCGAGACATATAAATGTACACGCAACACGCAAGATGCATCAGGATGATCTTTTTCATTTTAGGTTAGCTATCCTAGACGGACTCAACCCCTGTGTTGAGTCTCCTAAGTCATATGCACGTGATGCAAATAAGCGTTCCTACTAGAGATCCAGCATGAAGTCAAGTTATTCTAGGTTCGAAACCTGGGTATATGTTCTAGACTGTGTACCCGAGCGGACAACTCGAGTCGAGGAGGAGGCCATGTACCGGGAACCAAAAGGCCATCTAGCTTAGTAACTTGTCCGGCCTCTTTCTTATTTCAAGGTATGACACTAGAAGAATAGGGAGTCTCAAGGAGTAAGCACATCCACGGAGATGAGAAGAGAAGGGTTTCGTCACAGATTATATGCAATTCAGATAATATCAAAGCAGCAAAGCATTTAGCACATTTAGCATTAAATATGTAGGAAAATCTGATAAAGCCAAATATAACAATTATTCTAAGCTCGAATTCTTAAACCCTGAACCGAAGTTCTATGTTTGTATCCCTAGCATAGTCGTCAGAACTGTCATACCTCCTTTTTCCTACATCCGGTAAAGGCGTAAAGGAGTTTTTCCAACAAAAGGACAATCGAAACGGGATTTGTTATTAAGATTTAGAGTCTCCACTTGGGAGATTTATGGTGTCCCAAGTCACCAGTTGAATCCCGAATCGAGGAAATTATTGACTTTGTTCACCAGTTGGTGAATTAAAAATATTAACCCGGGAGAAGGCGTTAGATATTATCGGGTTCCGTGGTTCTAGCACGGTCGCTCAACTGTTATATTTGGCTTATTTATCTGAAATTAAAGCATGTCTTAACTTATGTTCCTTTTATAACTTTAAACCTCTTTAATTATTATTTTTAAAGAGAATTGCAACATCGTGAAAATACGTCTCGAACCACGTCACATAAATACACTCATGGTTTGTGACACATTTCAACTTCGTTGAGATTTGGATTTAGGTCACATAAATGTGCACCCGAGATTAGGGACGTAATATTATTAAACGTCAGGCCTAATGCAACTAGTGTATTATTAACTTTGCGAGAGGCAATGAAATTCGCTAAATGAAACGTCTCATGGTCTAAATACATTTTATAGAAAAACAATGAAGAGGGCCACGCTATTATTAGAAACTTTGTTTGGCGCGGCGCACCTCATTTTTATTTAAGGATATTCTAAAGCGAACCATTATTTTCTATTAAATTTTTTTCTACATGGGCCAGATAAATTAACTAACATTATCAATAAAGGGCCTTGATGAGTCTAGATATGGACTCTGCAACACCGTACTGATTGTATAATTAGGGCCTGTTGTTGAAGGAACCAGGCCCGGGAGGTATTATACGTGAATTCCAGCTATGAAGATGGAGAATAACTGTCTGAGCCTTGCGTTTGAGCCCAAAAACAAAGCTTAAATTGAAGTAGGATCTAATACTGATCATGGAACAAAATCGAATTCAACAAATAAATATGCTACAACCATTTCAAATTATTTGGTTAACACCTATATTCTGCTAGTTTGACGCTCAAAACTGTCCAAGATGGTAAATACACAATTTGAATTTTTAAAGGCAAAAATTGAAATGCTTAATGTCAAATTCAGAATCCTACTTTAATGGACTGTGATTTTCTCATTTTTGAATCAACATGCTGAAACTCAAGTTTAAATCCTACATCTAAACTAACAGATTTATCTATGATTACGATTACGTATGCATATATTATACCTACTACCTAATTAACACGAAGATTTAAGCAATCTACTATCACTGAAAACGATATTTAATCCTACTGAAATTCAAAATAGTCCAAAACTGTCCAAGTAGTCTCAATTATATAGGTGATATGAAATTCGAATAAACATAATTGACCTATACTTTTGAACTAAACAAAACGCGATAAATAAGAAATATATTCAGGCAGCATTTATCATTTACGTCTTCACATCTGGCCTACATTGACCCTCACAATACATACAAGACCAAGGGAGTACCTGGAGGTGAATAAACGACAGAAGTAGAGTCAGTACAGCACATTGTAATAACTGGAACTCAACAACATCAATAAAAGCGATCTCAAACCCAGAATAAATTCATAATTGCCTAGGAATAGGTCATAGAAGAACAAAAACCACAAGATAACCCAAAATAACTTTATTGAATCCAAATCCAAACTTGAAATTAACCCGGGAAGGAACTGAAGCTTTAAAACCCCAACACCGAAGTCATTTTCAAGTCATTTTCCAGTTAACTATGCTAGAAATTCAAATAAGAGCTGGAATTTGAAATTACCCTAATGAACTGCAATGAAACAGTATTTTTTGGATTTTTGAAGGTTTTCTGTTATGTTTTGGTTTTTGAAGATTTTGGAATTTGAAATTCAAGTTTCAGATGAAACTTGTTGAACACTTTTTAAGGGGAATTTTTAGATCTCAAAACATGTTAATTAAGGCACTAGACATGCCCTTTTATAGGTAGAACTAAGGCAACCATCAGATTTCTATTTTACCCTCTAGTCCTTCTTTTATTTTCTGTATTTTAACCATTTAGTCCCTAATTTACTGACTTCTTTCTCAAGTTAAACCACTAACTTTCTGAAAATCTGTTTTGAATCACATCTTGAATGTTCTAGGGGATTCTATTTAGTTGTTACTGCAATATTCTATAAGTAAACTACCCTTATTTGTATTAACCTGAAATTAATAACCCTCCCCAACCCTGTTGACTAACCAAACAACCATGGTCAGTTAATATCAAACTAAATAATAATAAACTATAACCAAACATGACCGAATGATTGAAATAATTAACTACACTAAAGCCCTAAATCACAATTACAATCAACGCAATATTCTAATATCACTCATCAACTTAATAAAATTTGGGCTCAACCAGATTAAATCAAACAGAATCAAAACAAAAACACAAAAACCAATAATTCAGTAAAAATGAACAAAATCAAATTGAAATCCCTAGGTCATGCATTATGAAGACAATTAATTACGGGGAAGATGTCCTAATTGAAGCTATGTAAAAAACAAACAAAGCTGAACGAAAGAAAAATCACACAATCAAAGGAAAGGGCTTACTAATTTTGGATTCAATAACATGAGCTCAACTCTGTTCTTCAACGGATGTTACACGTTAGAAGACAAATCCACATGCGACTGAGACTTGACAGACTCTAAATTTAAATACCCTAGATCCAGGGTTCGAGCAATTGAAGCCGAAATTGGACGAAACCAGCTAGGTTGGGAGGAAAAGGGCGAAGAAACTTTGGGGTGGGGTTTTGGGGAGGATTGATTATGGCTCCGCCACCGGAATACAAAGGCTGTAGTTAGGGTTCATAACTTCAAATCTCTATTTGACGAGATTGGAGAGGGTAGATAAAGGAATACTATGGTGTTAATTTGGACGGGTTTCGATGATCTAGGGTTTTGGGCAAAATCTTTGATTCAAGATTCGAAGATTTTGATGGGGGTTCGAGGAAAAAAATTTAGGGATTTGAAGAGAGGAGGCTGAGGAGACTCTATGGTGTTATTTTGGAGTCGTTTGGATGATCGCCGCTGGCGAAGAGGATTTTCGACATCGGTTTCTGGCATAAGGCGGTGAGGGTTCTCTGGTTTGAGTGAGAATGGGAGAGAAGGCTTGGGTAGGGGGTCTCCGACACTCTTATACCTAGTGATCAACAATTGCGGGCCATTGGGTCTTCAAAAGATAGACGACTGAGATCAAGCCAGACCAAACGGCGTCGTTTTATTTAAAAACGGGGCGGGACCATACGAGCATGATTTGGGCCTAATTTGGTTCAGATATTTCAACTGGGCTAACATAAGTCTGTACCAAACGTTATATTCTCAAATAAAGCCTCTTTTTTTTGTTTTTTTTTCTTTTACTTTGCAATTTTAATTCTTGCAATTTTACTTGTTTTCACTTCTTTCTTTTATTTTATGTATTCTAATCTCTATTATGCAAAATTAAAAATGCCAAACCTAAATTGACTCTAAAATCATACTAATTAATTTTCAAAATTAACTAATCCTAATTTAAAAAGAAGACTATTAAAAATTAAAGACAAAAGAACTATTTTTGCTATTTTCTTCTATTTTAGAATATTGCTTAACTAGTCAACCTAAAAATATAAACTGGGTTCTAAGTGTAAATATGCTATTTTTTGTATTTTTATGGATTATACCAACTAAAATGCACAGACAAAAATGCAAACAATTAACAGAAAATATAACAAAAATCTGCAAAATTGCAAATAATGAAAGAAATTGTTTTATTTGAATTTCTTGGAGTGAGATAGTCCAGACCTGACCCCCATCGCAAATGAGATAATTTACTTCGCCAATGCGAAGGTGCCCATATTGGTTGGGGAACGCAAATGCGATCATTATGTCGCAAATGCGAAGTTCCCCATTTTGGGTTCAGTGTTTGCAAATGCAAACTATGTTTCGCAATTTCCATACTAATAGGGTCGGAGTTCGCAATTGCGAACCCCCGTTCGTATTTTCCACATCTACGACCTGTATATTTTTACACTTAGCCAATTTTTGAACCATTTTCACCTTTCTTTAAAAACCCAAACTCACTTAGGCGGTTTTCCAAGAGCAAGACATCTTCCAAATCAATTGTAAGTTCGTTTTTACTCATTTCTTTCAATCATTAACATCATTTAGCATGTTTTCAACCTAAAATAAAAGATTTTCAACACATCGAGGTAAGTGTCCGGTCTAACTATAGCTTGAGGGATTAGGAGTTGAGTCTTATTTGTTACTTGTCTGTGTCGATTACGACGTATGGTGACGAGTGTCTATACGTTGGTGTCTAGCATGACCTTGAGTCTATAAATTGCAAATGTCTTGATTCATGTTATATATTTCATACCTTAGAGATGATTTCTAGTTGTTGTGAAACATTTGTGGAAAGAATTATGACCTTTGAACATCGAAGAGCATTGGCTCAAGTTACTTTATGAATTGATAAAGTATATGAATTATTGCACCCTTTGAAGCATTTTATCAAGTGATTATGAGAGTGATGCGATGAAAGTGAAACAAAGAGGGAGAATCATTAATTGTACCCTTGACGGGTTGTTTTTGGCTATTGATTATCTCCGTTGCCGGGATGTGAAAGATATTGATGTTGTTCCCTTGCTGGGATTTAACTGTTTACTTGTGTTCCCTTGCTGGGACTTCTATTATTGTTTGTTTACACCCTTGCCCCCTTGTTTGTGATTGTTATTTGGGCGAGCATGAGTGTTAAATCACGAAGGGTGATGTCATTCATTGGTTGTTTTTGTGAGGAAATGAGAATAAAGCACGAAGGGTGATATCGTGCCGCACGATGTACCATTCTGTATCTATTATATTGATTTCATAGTGGGGAAAGAATATAAAGTACGAAGGGTGATGTTGTGCCATACAATATACCATTATGTACCGATATTCATTGATTATATGGTGAGAAAAGAGAGTAAAAGCACGAACAGTGATGTCGTGTACTTTATATGATTGATGGTGAGAACGAGAGTAAAAGCACGAAGGGTGATGCCGTGCAACTATTGATTTATTACTCTTGTTGATATTCTAGATGTACAGTTTCATTCATTATTTGGTGTTTCTATTTCTGAACTGTTACTTTCCCCACAGCATGTGTCCCTCCCTCTTTGATTAGTTAATTTTTGTATTTCTATTCCGTTGCATATATGTATATTAAACTGAAGAGGTTTGATTGGTAGTCTGGTCCTAGTGTCGTCACTACCTCGCCAGGGTTAGACCTGGAACTTACAAGCATATAGGGTCGATTTTGCTGATACCACACTCTGTGCTCTTTTGCATAGATCTAGGTGTCGTGGGCAGCATTCGGAGAACATCTGTAGTCTAGGAGCAGCCCTTCAGTCCAGTGAATTACTGAGGTAAACTTGCAGGCGTCCGCGGGCCCGGCATCTCCTCTACCTTTCATTTCAGTCTGTTATCTTTTGTATTCGAGACAATCACTTTATCTTTTTCTTTCAAACATTGTATGTAGTAAATATTAGTAGTTCGTGAGTTATGTGAAGCTAGATTTTAGGTAGAGGTTTATGGTTAACTTCAGCATTATTATTTCAGTTTTCCTTAATTTAAGACTTCCGATTATCTATTTAAATTCCGTTGTTTCATGTTATTATGAATAATGATGAAAGAAGTAATTGTTTAATGAATAAGATAGTTAGATGTTGGCTTGCCTAGCTCCCAATAGCAGGTGCCATCACGATCCCTGAAGGTTGGGAATCCGGGTCGTGACAGAGTTCTGGGCTTTTGGGTTATTGAAGAATAAGGTAGGTTAGGCTTCAAATTTGGGCCGTTATATTGAACTAAAAATAAATGTCCAAATCTTATTTAAGTCCTCTTAATATAAGATAAATATACTTCATAATGTAAAAATTAATTTAATTGATTAAACTAAATTACATATAAAATATGAAATCGGTTATAATAAAAATGGGTAAAAACTAATATTCTTCTACAAGTACCTAATACCTTAATTAAATAGATAAAAATAAAATATTTTTGTATTTTTCAATTTTGTGATAAAAATAATGTAAAAGAGTCAAAACTAGTTGAAATAACTATATTAGATCGAAACTGTAAATGCTAAAATATGTAAAATCTTAGGGAGGATCAAAAATAACATGTCTATATCAAGAAGGAGTGATCTGAACTCAAAGATAAAAACAAGCACAGAAGCTCAAAGTGCGGACAGCACAATATCATCTCCGACTGCAAATTGTGAAGACAAACTTATTAGAGACAAGTGGAAAGTGCGGTCCGCACATGATATGTGCGGCCGCAAAAGCTAAGCAAAAGCAAAAGTTTAGAGAGTTTTCTTATCAAGTTCAAAGGAAGCGCGAACCGCACAATTATTTTGCGGTCGTAGAAGATCAGCTACACAGTTGTAGTTGCATTTGTGCGGTCAAAAAAAGAGCCATGTGTGGCCGTACTCAGATTGTCTGGATCGCAGAAAAGAAGAGATGCAGGCGTGGTTCAAAATTGTGCGGTCGTGGTTTAGAATTGTGCGACTGCAAGATTCAAATACTATTAAGTTTAAGCAAAGTGCGGACTGCACATGGACTTGTGCGGCCACATAACCTCCAAAACCAAAAATTCGAGCTTTGTATAAATAGAAGAGTTTCACTTTCTTAGGTCAAGTTTGAATATTGGCAACCTAAATAAACATTTTTCTTTACCTTTTTTTGTAGTTTTTGCAATTTTGAGCTTTGTGAAAATAGATTTCATTATTTTAATTATCAATATGAGTTTAATTATCACTGCATCTTCTGTTTCTTGTATTTTAACCATGAGTAGCTAGATTTTCACCAGGGTTGTGACCAAACCCTAGAGTGTAAATTTAATGGATGTTTGATTTATTATTTGTTTATGGTTGGATGTTTATTGTTTAGCCTTGTTATTGCTTTTAATTGTAGAATTAATGGTTGCAAGCATTAGTTATGCCTATTTAACTTGGTCTTTACTTGAGAAAGAAAGACTTAGTCTTGAAAACTTGGCTAACAAGAAATTAGGATAAATCAAGAGATTGATAGTCTCAATTAATGGGTTGAACCTAGAGATAGTAAAACCCGGCTTGAGCTTTGTATCAACCGTTTTATTCAATACCCATTTGGACTTGAGAAAGTCGTATTGGGTGAAGCCCCTCTCTTATCGAGAGGTATTGAGTGTAACGACCCAATCAATCATTTTACTTTCTAGAACCCCATTCACTAAATGAGACTTCCTGTAATTTCTATTACTGATTTATGACTTGTGGGGATGGTTGGTCGGAAATTGGAAGAGTTCAGGTTGAAATCGGAACACTTGATTTCTTAAAGTCGGCTTAAATGCTAAGTTTGGCTTTGGTTTTGAGTAAACAGCCTCAGAATCAGGATTTGATGGTTCCAATATGTTTGTATGATGATTTCACACTTGGGCGTATGTTTGAATCAGGTTTTGGATAAATCGGGAGCATTTTGGCACCTAATACTAAAAGTTGGCTCTTAAAGGTTTTAGAAGTTCTTTTATATTTGGTTTGGAGCGGTATTTGGTCATATAAAGATCCAAAATGAATTTCGAGACCGAAAATAGTTCACTATGTCATTTAAGATTTGCACGCAAAATTTGGTGTTATCCCGAGTAGTATAAGTATGTTTCGACGCATCGGAAGTAAATTGATGAACTTAAAGTTATTAAGTTTGACTCAATTGGTTTTAGGGTGTCATTCTTAGTTTATATGTTGTTTCGGGCGTTCTTGGAGTTTGAGAGATTTTTTTTATAATTCCAAACTTGTTGGTACATTCGGGCGGGACCCTGAAGGACCCGAGCATCAATCGGATCGGGCCTAAACCAAGTTGAATGTTTGGATTAAGAGCTAATGCTCTAGTTATTGTCATAACCGTAGGTGCGAGCTCGCAGGTGCGACCAAAGGTGGGCAGCCCAGGTTCTGCTGATGCGGCGCCCTTTCCACAGAAGTAGGATTGTAGGAGTAGGAGCCCGTCCGCAGAAGCGACCCCATCCGGCCCAGCCAATTCCACAGAAGCGAACCCTCGTCCATAGATGCGGCCAACGCATCACAGGTGCAAATATCTCTAGGGCATTACACTTCATTTAATACGGGAGTTTGCTTACAACAACAGTTATTAGTCCAGCATCGAGATGGATCCATTCGAGGCTTTGTATGGTCAATGGTGTTGTTATCCCATTAGGTGATTTGAGCCTGGAAAGGCTAAGTTATATGGTACTGATTTGGTGAAGGATGCCTTGGAAAAATGTGAGTTGATTTAGGAGCGGCTTCACACGGTACAGTTTAGAGTTATGCGGACTAGAAGGCACATGATATATCATTTATGGTTGGCGAGAAAGTGCTCTTAAAAGTCTCACTAATGAAGGGTATTATGAGTTTTGGGAAGAAGGGCAAGCTAAGCACCAGGTTTATAGGCCCATTTGAGGTGTTGGGGAAAGTTCGGGGGTTTCTTGTGAGCCTGCTTTACCTCTCAGCCTATTAGGGGTTCATACGGTATTTCACGTGTATATGCTTTGGGGGTATCACGCTAATTTATCACATATGTTTGATTTCAGCATTATCTAGCTAGATGAGAGATTGAGTTATGAGGAGGAGCTAGTTGCCATTGTTGCTAGACATGATCGCCAATTAAGATCCAAGAGGATTCCATGGTAAAAGATCAGTAGAAGGGCCAACCAATCGAGGAGGTGACCTGGGAGTCCAAGGAGGAAATGCGGAGAAGATATTCACACTTATCAGCACTTAAGTACGAATCAAAACCCATTCGAGGATGAACGTTTGTTTATAAGGTGGGGAATGTACAATCTGACCGATTGTTTTGCTTTCTAGAACTTCGTTCCCTTGAATGAGACTTTCCGTACTTGCGTTTACTGAATTATAACTTGTGGAGATGGTTGGTTTGAGATTTGAAAGACTTTGGGTTGAAATCAGAACACTTGGTTTCTTAAGGTTGAATTAAAAGGCCAAGTATGAATTCAGTCAATATTTTCAGTAAACGACCTTGGAATAGGGATTTGACGGTTACAATAGGTTCGTATGAAGATTTCTCACTTGCGCGTATGTTCGTATCGAGTTTTAGATGGATCAGGAGAATTTTGGTGCCTAATAGTGAAAGTTGGTTCTTGAAGGTTTTAGCTTTTAAATTTGGTTTGGAGCAGGTTTTGGTGATATCGAGGTCCAAAAGGAAGAGGCCTGGAATAGTTTCTTAATATCATTTAAGACTTGCACGTAAAATTAGGTGTCATCCCGAGTAGTATAAGTATGTTTTGGCGCATTGGAAGTAAATTGAAGAACTTGAAGTTCCTAAGTTTGATTCAATTTGTTTTAGGATGTCATTCTTAGTTTTAATGTTGTTTCGGGAATTTTGGGAATTTGAGCGAGTTTGTTTATGATTTCAAACTTGTTGGTATGTTTGGGCGTCCCGAGCTCAATCGAACGAGGCTGGACCAAGTTGAAAGTCTGGAGCAAGAGCTGAAGCTCTAGCTTCTGTCATAACCGCACCTGCGATTGGTCAACCGCAGGTGCGAGCTCGCATGTGCTGACCAGGCCTCGTAGATGCGGCCCAAGGAGGGCAGCCAGGTTCTGGAGATGCGGAGCCCTTTCCGCAGAAGCGAGACCGCAGGAGCGGGAGCCTTTCCGCAAAATTGACCCCAGCCTACCCAGCCAATTCCGCATAAGTGGACCCTCGTCCACAGATACGCACCTTAGGTTTGAAAATCGTTGGGGCAGTGCACTTCATTTAATACGGGAGTTAGGTATTTTTCTCCTATTCTTTACACACCTAAGCGATTGGAGAGCTCTCAAAGAGGGATTTTGACCGAGCTTTTGATGGTAAGTAATTCCTATCAAATGTGAGTTAAATACCTAGATTATGGGTAGATTAACATATAAAAATTAGTGAAAATCAAAGTTTTAGAGGAAAACCTAGGTTTTTTATAAAAAGGAGATTTGACCACAAAATTTGTTATGAAACTTAGCAAAAATCATATATTACGTTCCTATGTTATGGGTAACGACTTTCTTCAAAAACAATTGGAATCCGAGCATGTGGGCCCGGGGGTGAATTATAGGAATCTTGCAATTTGGGTTGGGTAATCACTTTACTAGTGAAGATATGAACTTTTGAGCATAAATTGATTAGTTTATGTAATGTTTGATTAGTTTCGAGTCGTTTGGTGTCGAATTTGGAGGTTTGAGCTCATTCTTGAATTGGTAAGTAGGCTTTGAGATGAGGTAAGTCTCCTTTCTAACCTTGTAAGAGGGAATTAACCCCATAAGTGAATTAAATAAATATTTATACCTATTTATGGAGGCTACGTATGTACGAGGTGACAAGAGTCTGTATATAGCTACTATTATGTTATTTTCCCGGTAGTTTAGGACACGTATCATGCCATAATTGAAATGTTTGCATCCTTATTTGCTTATATAGTCACTTAAGCCATGTTAGAAATTGATAAAATAATTATAGAAGGTTATATCCACTTACTTGAAGATCTGTATGAGATACTGAATTGTAAATGAGAAATTTGTATTTTCTTTACAATAATTATTATTTGTAGATCGGGCCGAGCGCCTCGGTAGAAAATAGATGTATCTATGGTTCGCACTGTTTAACCCTCAGATAGTGCACATTTTAATATTATGTTGGACCGGACCGTAAAACCTCGACATAATTTGCGTATGTTAATTATTTGGAGCTCTTTGTGATTTATACTGCTTAAATGCCTTGAAATATAAACTATTAAATGGCATGACTGAAAACAAAATTATATTTGTGAAAGAAAAACTTATCACTTTTTGTTATTTAACCTTAAATATTATTCGGGATATCCATGCTTAGCATAATATTTTAATAAATTATTGTTAGCCCTAGCAAATGTCAAGTCGACCCCTCGTGTGATAACCTGAAGGATCATCACTGTAATCCTTCCTTTCTTTGTGCTACTGAGGCCTTAAAAACCTCTTATTTGGTTGTCTCGATTTGCATCCGCATCCCGGGCGTGAAGTCGGAAAATTTTTATGTGGAAATATATGAAATCTGTGTTAAAACTATGAATTTTGATAATAATATTGCTATAGTTGACTTTGGTCAATATTTTGGGTAAACGGAACCGAACCCATGATGTGACGGTCCCGGAGGATCCATAGAAAATATGGGACCCGGGCGTATTCCCGGAATCAAAATCTGAGGTCCCAAGCCCGAGTACAGAATTTCTCCGTGAAATTGTTTTGTGAAAATGCTTAAGGAAAAATAAAAATGAGATTTTATCAAAAGTAATGGTATCAGGCTTGTATTTTGGTTCCGATGCTCGGTACGAGTCTTAAATAGGCATTAAGCGCTATCTGTAAAGTTTGCTTGAAAACAGACGTCATTTGACGTGTTTCGGACTAAAAATGGAAAATTTGATAGTTTTGAACTTTGAAATGAAAAATCATGAGTTTGGAGGGTTGATTCTATGCAAATGATGTTATTTTGGCGATTTGATCGCACGAGTAAGTCCGTAGGATGTTTTTGAGGTTGTGTGCATATTTGGTTGGAGCCCCAAGGGCTTGGGTGAGTTTTGGATAGGTGTTAGGTTCATTTTGTAGCATGTTGTAGCAGTTGGTATCTGCATGTTTCTCATTTGTGAAGCCAGCCTCGCAAATGCGAGATTTCCCTATTAGCCTGCTCTATCGCAAATGAGAGGAAAAACTCACAAATGTGATCCCCATTCTAATAGCCCAGACTTCACAAATGCGAAGACATCTTCGCAAATTCGATCGCGGAGCTCAAGTCATGAATTTGCAAACGCGAACTTTACCTCGCAAATGCGAGTTCCGCCTAAAATCTGCCCTCTTCGAAATTGCAAACAATTTCTTGCAATTGCGACATCTGCCATTCCTTCTGCATTGGGCGGCGGATGTCTGCGACCCTAAACCTCATTCTTCATATTTTCAAAACCCAAGCCTCCATTGGCGATTTTCTCTCAACTCCTTCTCTCCCAATTCAATTGTAAGTCAACTTTTACTCAATTTCTTCAATCTTTAAAATCTTTTATCATGATTTCATCTTAAAATCAAATCTTTCAATGGGTAAAAATGGGGATTTGGGGTAGAACCTAGGTTTTCTTCAAATTGAGAATTTGGACCTCAATTTGGGGTCCGATTTCAAAACAAATTGCATATATGAACTCGTGGGGGAATGAGTAACGTGGTTTTGGTTCAAACCTCGAGTTTTGACCACGTAAGCTTGGGCCATTTTGGGAATTTTTTGGTAATACTTTGGAAATTTCATTCTTATGGATCCAAATTGATTTAACTAGCATTTGTTGATACATTTGAGTAAATTGTGATTAGATTCGACCGGTTTTGAGGCGAATTCGAGGGGTAAAGCTATTCTAGAGGTGTGAGTTGAGTTTTGAAGCTTTCGAGGTAAGTTATTTATCTAACTTTGGCTTTGAGGCAATAGGATTAGGATAATATTTGCTATGTGGAGTCGGTGTATAGGTATGGTGACGGTTACCTATGCGCCCGAGTCTAGCATAACCGTGAGTTATAATTTCTTTTTAAATTCAAAATAAGTGAAACAATTTAGTTAATTACTTGATAAATGAATTATAAAGTGATAGTTGAGAAGCAAATGAGTTAAAGAAGGAAGTGTGGTACTTTTTCCTTATCGGAACTTAGTGCTAAATTGTTTTCCCTTGCCGGGACTTATTATCGAATTGTTCTCCCTTGCCAAGAGTTATTGGTATATTGTTCTCCCTTGCCGGGATATTTAATCTTGTTGTATATTCCTTTCCCCGTTTGGTTGTGGTCATTGATTGGGTAAGGAAGAGAGAGATTATGCACGAAGGGTCTTTCTGTGCCATGTTTCGATAATTATGCACGAAGAGTCTTTCCGTGCCACGTTTTGGTAATTATGCACGAAGGGTCTTTCCGTGCCATGTTCTTGATTATTTGAGCACAAAGGATCATTCCGTACCTTGATGTGAGAGTTATGTGAGGAAAGCACGAAGGGTAATGTCGTGCATTATATTTGACAGTTTTGGTGAGAATTGAGAGAAAAAGCACGAAGGTTGGTGTCGTGCATATGTTGATTCACTAGATTTCTTTTATTGATGTTAAATATTCAGTTTCCATTTCTTGTTCATTGGTCTTAAAATTGAATTGTTACGCCCCACAGCATGCCCCCTTCCTATTATCTGTTTAAACTTTTTATCTTTTTGTTGTTGTACATATATCTGTACAGGTTGATTGTGGTAGGTCCGGTCTAGCCTCGTCACTAACTTGTCGGGGTTAGGCCAGGCACTTACCAATACATGGGGTCGGTTGTACTGATACTACACTTCTGTGCCCTTTTGTGCATAGGTCTGGAGACAGCTTACGAACTGCAGCAGTAGCTAGGGAGCGCGCCTTCAGTCCAGAGACTCTTAGTTCGCTGGCATTTGCGCGCCCTAAGTCTCATCTATTTCACTCCATTTGTTTCCATTGTATCGAAACCGACTTGTTATGAAATTTCTTTTAGACTGATGTTTGTAGTACTCTCTTTTAGTAGTACGTGAGTAGTGACACCAGATGTTGGGTAGTGCTATGTTATAGTCTTCCGCACTGTGCTATTATTTTTGTTAAAAGTCTTCCGCGCATTTTTATTTAATTATCTCAGTTGTTATATTGTTTAGATTAAAGTTTTATGGAATAATTTAAAAGGGTTGGCTTGCCTAACTCCGATAGTAGGCGCCTTCACGACTCCCGATGGTGGAAAAATTCGGGTCGTGACAAGTTGGTATCAGAGCACTAGGTTACTTGGGTCTCACAACTCACAGACAAGCTTTGTAGAGTCTGAGGGATTGGTATGGAGACGTCTGTATTTATCCCCAGAGGCTACAGAGTTAGGAAAAATTTCACTTTGTTCATTCTTCTCGTGCGATTCTGTTTCATAAATATTGATTGTCGTTGTACTCTGTTCTTTCGCAGATGGCGAGAACACGTGTGTCTTCTTCTTCTGCACAGCAGCCCGAGCCCCTAACAGTAGCTCTCACGAGGGGCTGGCACCGAGGCCGTGCCACAGGTCGTGGCAGAGGCACAGCTCAGCCCCAGGCAGCAGTTCCAAAGGTGGAGCCTCATATTGACTTTGATGAGGAGGTTCTAGCCCCACCAGCTCCAATGGGACCAGCTCAGGTCCCATGAGGGGTTAAGTTTTCCCTCGATCTCCAGGATTCTCTCGTCCGTATAATAAGCTTTATGGATAGTGTCGCTATAGTGGGTTTGCTGCCAGTAGCACCAGCCACTTCTCAAGCTGGAGGAGGGGTTCAGACTCCTACTAGACGTACTCCAGAGCAGGTAGCTCCCCGGACTCAGGTTCTAGTGGTTCAGCCCACAGTGGCAACTCATACAGGTATTACAGCTCAGGCCGGAGATGGGACAGCCATGTCTTTGGATGCTTTGTGGAGACTTGATCAGTTCTCCAAGATTTTCACCACCACTTTCACTGGTGCTTCATCGGAGGATCCCCAGGATTTTATATTCAGTTGTCATGAGATACTCAGATCTATGGGTATAGTGGACCCAATGGAGTCTCCAGCTTTGACATGGGATCAGCTTGCGGAGTTATTTTTGGAGACTCAGCGGGAGGCACTTCGCAGACAGTTGGAGCGCCTCCAGCAGGGCTCCATGACAGTTACACACTATGAGACTAGATTTCTTGATATTGCACGCGCCATGAAGTTGTGATACTCCCTACAGAGCGAGAGAGGGTCCGAAGGTTCATTGATGGATTGATTCAGCCGATTCGCCTTCAGATGGCTATGGGAGTCGGTAGTGATATTTCCTTTCAGAAGGCGGCCAATGCGGCCCGCCGGGTAGAGATGGCACTGGTTCGAGGAGGTAGTTTGGGTTCAGACAAGAGGTCTCAACATTCTGGTAGATTTAGTGGTACCTCATCTGGAGTTAGGGATTTCTATGGCAGAGGCCATCCCCCGAGGCCCTTCCAGTTGGCACTTCAGGTTTTAGTGGTACTCTAGGCGGTGGTGGCCCTCAGTTGTATTATTCGGACCAGCAGTACTTCAGCGCACCACCAGCCCCCATCAGTGCACCGCTACTTTAGAGCTTCAGGGGAGGACATACCGGTCGACAGGGCCAGCATTCTCAATAGCCGAGGGCATGATATGGTTGTGGTGACCCAGGTCATATTGTTAGGTTTTTCCCTCGAGCCTCTAGTAGTTCCCAGCATCAGGGTCCTCGCCCTACAATTCAGGCAGCAGATGATCCACCGGCCGCCCAACCAGTTAGAGGCAGGGGTAGGGATCATAGAGGTGGAGGTAGAGACCGTAGAGGCAGGGGTCAACCCACAGTGGATCGTCCCAGAGATACAGTTCAGGGAGGTGGGGGCCAGCCCCATTGTTATGCATTGCTAGCCAGGCCGGAGGCTGAGTCACCTGATGCTATGGTTACAGGTACTATACTGGTCTGTGATAGATGTGCTTTCGTATTATTTGATCCAGGATCTACGTGTTCTTATGTGTCGTCCTATTTTGCACCCTATGTGATCATGCCTAGTGAGGCTTTGGGTATTTCTGTACATGTGTCCACACCGGTTGGTGATTCTATAGTGGTCGACCGAGTGTACCATTCATGTCTGGTGGTATTTGAGGGTCTTGAGACCCATGTCGACATATTGCTTTTAGACATGGTGGACTTTGACGATATATTGGGGATGGACCGGTTGTCCTTGTATCATGCTATTTTGGATTGTCACGCCAAGATTGTGACTTTGGCCTTGCCAGATTTGCCCCGACTTGAGTGGAGGGGGACCCCAGGTCATGCCACCCGTAGTGTTATTTCGTATGTCAAGGCTCGGCGTATGGTCGAGAAGGGGTGTCTAGCATATTTAGCGTATGTTCGAGACTCCAGCGCAGAGGTTCCATCTATTTGTTGGAACATATGTATATGTTCATACTTATATGTTTTGATAATTGACAAACCAATTTAATGGAAAATAATATATGCCAAATAAATGTGAGTTATTATTGAATACACTTTAATTTATATTTTAACTAAAGTGCTGTTCATTTTGTAGATATGCAAAAGGAAGATAAAGAATTGATATGCAAAATTACAATGAGCATAGAGGAAGAAAAGGCTATCCAACGTTATTTGAGTGGACAAGAATTGGAGTCCAAGAAGTTCAAGACAAGATCGAGAGAAGCAATGAAAATAAATGAAGACCTTTTGTTGAGTCTTATTTATATTGTCTTTATTGTGATCTTGATCCGACTTTAAGTTTGAGTCTTGGCTTCTCTGATAAAATGATTTTACAACATATGCATATCATAAATGGTTTTACAATATATGCATATCACAAATGGTTTTACAATATATGCATATCATAAATGATTTTACAATATATGCATATCATAAATGGTTTTACAATATATGCATATCATAAATGATTTTACAATATATGCATATCATAAATGGTTTTACAATATATGCATATCATAAATATTTTTATTTGTGATAAAAATATTTTTATTGGTTTTAAATGTTATATAATAAATATTTTCAATACATTTAAAACAAAATGATTTTAAATGTTTTTATTGATTCGGAATGGTCATTACAATTGTTTTTCATGTTTAAGATATTTATATCTTCAAACAAAGCTTTGAAAAATATTTTATAACTTATTTTTAATAAGTTAGTTGTTTTAAAAACGGACCATTTCCGCAGGGTCAGATAGTCGAATATTTGATATTGGATAGTCGACTATCCTGATGACCGTTGCTAAGATAGTCGAATATCCATATCAGATAGTCGACTATCCTTGTGACCATTGCCAAGATAGTCGAATAACCATATCGGATAGTCGACTATCTAACAGATTTTTAGAATCTGTATTTATGATCATAGCAACGGCTAGGAGTGATTTTGGAGCTATAAATACATCTCAAAATCACTCATTAAACACACAACTTCTGACCAAAAACATTCTTAAGCTTTCATACATTTCCAATATCATTTATTGATCATTTTTATCATATTTTGAAAACCAAGGTCTTGAATTTATTGTTGTGTTCTTGAGCATATTTGTTTACTCATATCCACTCTATTAAGAGAGTCTTGTTTAAGTGAGTGCTTAGTGTTTTGTACACTTGAAGAGAATTGTTATTCTCTTGTTGTAAGAAGGAACTTGTGTTTCCTTGGTTGAAGTCTTGGAGTGTTGTATCTCCGAGCAAAGGTGTTGAGGCTTGTGTCCTCTGGTTGTAAAGGTTTGTTAGGCACCCGTAAGCTTAACAGTGAAGTCTTGGGGTGAGGTATCCTCGAGCAAGTGAAGTCTTGGGGTGAGGTATCCTCGAGCAAGTGAAGTCTTAAGGTGTGGTATCCTTGAGCAAGTGTAACGGTTTGTTAAGCACCCGTAAGCTTAACGAAGTTAGTGGAAATCTCGAGAGAGTCTCTCGGGGACTGGACTAGCCACGGGTTGTGGTGAACCAGGATACATCGGTGCGTTCATTCTTGTTTATTTACTTATCGCACTTATTTATTTCCTGCAATTTTCAAATTCCGCAAGTTTACGCTATATTTTATAATAACGCTATTCACCCCCGCCCCCTCTAGCGTTAAGCGTATTATCTAACAATTGGTATCAGAGCCTAACTCTCTGAAAGAATTAACAGTTTGAGAGAATCCTTCTATGGCTTCTACTAGTAGTGCTTTTGCAGGAATAGGTGAAGGTCACTCTATCTTTTTGCCTCCAATATTTGATGGAAGCAATTACACACATTGGAAAGATCGGATGACAATCTTCATCAAATCAAACAACTTTCGTCTATGGCAAATCATCAAGTATGGTGAACAATTGACAAAACAAGTTGGAAAAGCCATGGTAAGTGAATACAATACCAAGGCTATCAATATGTTGTATAGTTCCTTGAAACAGGAGGACTATCGGAAAATTTCCCAATACAAAACTGCTAAAGAGATGTGGGACAAGCTTGAGGACACTTATGAAAATGCGGCTCAAGAAGCAGACAGTTCATGTGATGAACCAACTGCCAAATGCCTCATGGCCGACGAAGGAGAAGAGGTAAGTACATCTAACTCTCACTCTTTTGAAGAATTACAAAGTGCCTATAATGAACTGTACGGTGAATTTGTTAATGCCTCCAAAATGATAAAAGATTTGAAGAAAACATTTTCTTTGCAGAAAACACTTTCTTTGCAAGAAACAGATTTTCAGAAAACACTTTCTTTACAAGAAAAGGATTTTGGAAAATCCTCCTCTTTGAAAAAATAGATTTTGAAAAATTAACTAATGAAAATGGTGTTCTCAAAAATAAAATTGATGTTTTAGAAAAAGAAAATGATTTCTTGAAAAATGACATTTTTGATCTTAGAAATAAGATTAAAGCAATGAATGAATCTTCTTCAATTGATAAAAGTTCTATTTGTTTATCTTGTGATTCTTTGAAACTAGAAAACATTGAACTTAGGAACACACTAGAAAAATACAATGTAGATGCTCCTAAAACTATTGAAGTGATTAAGAAGAAAAAGCCTAAGAAAAATAGAAGGCGTAAAAAGAATAAGAATCATGCTAGAAATTGTGATGCACCACCTAAAAATAATTCTAGGATTTTTAATGAGTCTAGAATTAATAATTTTAGACCACCTAGAAACGATTCTAGGAATTGTGCAAATGAATCTAGAAATAATTATTCTAGACCGCCTAGAAATAACTCTAGGAATTTCAACGCTCCTAGCAATGTTGATTTTAGATTACCTAGACGTATTTGGCACAACCTAGGCATATGCACAACCCGAATGTGGTATATCACTACTGCAACCGGGTAGGACACATAGCACCCACATGTTTTGCAAAACATAGGGATTTATCTTGTGGCTATAATTATTATTTGCCTAACCCCCAAGGACCCAAAAGTATTTGGGTACCAAAAACCTATGTTTAGGTACTTTTGCAGGTGTGCTTGAAGACTACAATATTGTAGTAGATGCACCAAGCACGGAACCTCATTGCATCAAGGGGGAATTTCGGTTAGTTATCCTTTTCGATAAAAACCGAATTGTTGATATGTGCAAGCAACCGATGTTAACATATTTGTTGTTAATTTAGTTCTTATACTGTTGAAATTTCTGATATGCTTAATTGTAATTGTTGTTAAATAACAATTGGTACATCTGTTATGTTTTCCAATAACAATTGATTTTAAATCATGCATATTTACTTTAGTCAAAATGATTTTTAAACATGCCTCTAAAATCTGGACTAAGATAATCGATTATGTACTTATAATAATCGATTATGTTAAGCCAAGACTGCATGACAATCGATTGTGAACTAATGACAATCGATTGTGTTAAGGCAGTGAGCATCAGGTTTTTCAAACCTGCATGACAATCGATTGTGAACCTTATGACAATCGATTGTGATGAGGCAGTGTCCAGTTTTTCAACGCTCAGAATAATCGATTGTGAAGTTAATGACAATCGATTGTGATGAGGCAGTGTCCATCAAAGTATTTCAACGCTCAAATAATCGACTGTGAAGTTAATGACAATCGATTGTGAAGAGACAGTGTCCATCAGATTTTTCAAAGTCACAAAATAATCGATTGTGAACATATGACAATCGATTGTGTTGAGGCAGTGTCTTCTAGACTTTTTCAAAGTTATTAAATAATCGATTGTGAGTATATAACAATCGATTGTCACGAGGCAGTGTCTAAATTGATTTTTCAAGACTGAAAAATAATCGATTATTAACATTGCACAATCGATTGTGAAGCTAACCGTTGTCGTAAAGTTTTCAAATACCATCAGGTAATCGATTGTAGATTTGTAACAATCGATTGTATTAATTAAAATCTGAAAAAGATTTTTTGAACGTTGCCAGTAATCGATTGTTGATCTTAGATAATCGATTGTTAAGCGTAAAATCTGGGAATGATTTTTGGAATGACTGGCAGACAATCGATTGTGGTAACTTGACAATCGATTGTCATAGAGCAAAATCAGCAATTCTAATTGGCAGTTAGGCAACTGTTGTGTATGTTTTTCAACAAATAGTTTTATCACTGTTTTATAACAATTGGTATATCTATGTTTTGTTGGTATGTCTTGATAAATTTCTATAAATCTCCATTCTGCATACTCCTCATAGTTTTTCCTTAATATACTCTCTTCTTGCTAAATGCCAAAAAGAAGAAGTGTTTAGGTGATATGCTTCAAGTAAGGGGGAATATCTTTACATTCTAGTTTGCCTTAATTGAGGGGGAATTTTTCATTAAGGAAATTGCATGAATGTTATTGATGATATTTCTTGTACTTTAAAAATAATTTTTATTGATGATATTACATTTGGAGCAACTAATAAATTTGTATGCAAGGAGTTTAAAACTCATGACTAGCAAATTCTTGAAATATCATGATGGACGAACTAAATTTCAACTTGAGGTTGCAAGTGAAACAAATGAAAGAGGGAACTTTCATTTGTCATGCTCAATATTGCAATGAGTTGCTAAATCGCTTTGAAATAAGCAACACCAAAGCAATGGCCAATTCAATGAATTCATATGACCGTCTTGACAGAAATGTGAAAGGTAAGGAAAGCAATACCAAGAATTACAAAGGTATGATCGTTCCTCACTTTACCTTATTGCTAGCAGAATTGATATAATATTTAGCGGTTATTGAAGTGCTAAATAAAAATCATGTTCAAAGGAGTCACGTCCTAATGTGGTTAAACGTTGATCTAAACGCATACATTTTTTTTTTGGTTGCATTTATATTTTGAATATTACTGACTTGAGCGTGGAAGACACGTATTTTCTTTTGCAGGTATCGCCCTAAATTCAGGGGGAACCAAGATAAAGTTTCAATTCAAGTCAATATTATTTTTCTTGCTTGACTTGTGAATTTAGAAATAGCATATTTGATTTGATAAAGTTATGTTCATACTTTTACCAAAAATATAGTTTATTTTTAATAAACGAATTCCATAAAATGAAAATTGTTTTTCCAATAATTTCTGCTTAAACGATTTAAGTCGTCGAAGTTAATCGACTAACTAGAAGTTATTCGAATAACTTGATTATCCAGAAAATCAAGCTATTTCTCCAGGTATTCGACTAACCAGAAGTTATTCGAGTATATCTGTTTCCAGATATTCGACTATCCCAGAAGATATTCGAATATCGTTCCCAGATAGTCGACTACTCAATAAGTTATTCGACTATCCTCAGTCAAATTTCAAAAATCTGACCGTTTTATAGTCGTTCCAATCAGTCCAAAAATCTGATTTTTGTCATTCAATGCTATGTTTTCTTGAACTCTATAAATAGGATTAGTGTGCACTCTTTGTTTCACACCAAAATCATTCTTGTTCAAGAAATTCTCTTCAAAAATTCTATTCCAAAAATTCTTCCAAAAGTTCTTCTTGCCTACAAATTTCAATGGCAAATAGAAGTTCTAAACGCTCTCGTGCCGGAAAGAATATCCCTTCTTCTTCAAATCCTCCTCCATCTCTACATTGTTATGACGATGGATCCGTTCTTTGGTTTGAACAAGAAAATGAGCTTCAACGATTTATTAGAAAATTTGAAAATCGAGATATTCTTCCACCTCGATTCATAACCGCAAGATATCTAGCGGATTCTAATTATTCCAATATACTTCTACAAAGTTCAATCCTTGACTTTGTTTATTTGAAGTATGATTTCATTCATCCTCTTTTGATTCAAGCCTTCTATTCGAACCTTAAGAAAGATGAAGATGGAGTTCTCTCTACCAAAGTCAATGGCATTCCTATCCTTTTAAGTGAAGAAAATATTCAAGCTATCACAAATCTTCCTCGTGATGGCCAAGACATCGAACAATATACCGGTGTCGAAGGAATACTCTATGATGAAAATGTCCTCTTCAACCTTATTGGAATTGGACGATTTGAATTCTCTCAAGAGCAAAAGAGAGCTCCTATTAAAGGAATTTTTCCGGAATTTCGTTTGATTCTCTATGTTGTCACTCGGATTCTTAAACCGAGAAAAAGCAATCACACGACAATTGGCCGTGAAGATGCAAAAATCATGCATGCTATTATTTCCAAAGCACGCATAAATTGGTGTAAATTTGTTCTTACACATATGTTTGACTCAATAGGAAGTGACAAACCCCTTCCTTATGCATTACTTATAATGCATCTTCTTGAAGCATCTCAAGTCAACACCAATGTTGGTATCAAGAAAACTCGCACCAAACATTGGGAAATTCAAGAGACCTCTTTTCATGGCCATGACCAACCACATGATCAAATTCCAAATCCTCCTCCTCCAATTCAAGCTCGTCGTCCTCGTACCCAACCGGATGTGTCTCAAGCCATCTTGGATCAACTTGCCTCTCTATCGACCTCAATTAATCGAATCGATAGTAATGTGTCTCGCACGGAAAGAAATGTGCGTAGGCTTAGTGACGAAATCCACGGATATTTTGACCATGTCAATTATTCGTATTCTCACGTCTATTCCGCAAGTACTTCTAGCGATGACGATGATTTCGACGACGATGAAAGTTCTTGATTTGTACTTTCATTATTTGAAATGTATTTTCATTTATTGTAATATATTTTCATTTACTCTTATTGTAATTTTCCTTCTTCATTAATGAAATTATCTTTTTGTTAATGTCAAAAGGGGGAAGATTAAGGGTATATGCATATTTATCTTTAATCATGCTTTTGGGAAGATTAAGGGTATAATCATGCTTTTGGGAAGATTAAGGGTATATTTATTTTCCATGCATTGGGAAAGATAAGGGTATATGCATACTTATTTATTTATATGCATATTTATTTGTTTTAAATATTTATTGCATAAATTGAGGGGGAACTCAATAATAACTTGTCTTACATTTGGCATAGTCTTTTATAAAGGGTATATGCATATTCCCATGAAGGTTTGCCATTATCAAAAAGGGGGAAATTGTTGGAACATATGTATATGTTCATACTTATATGTTTTGATAATTGACAAACCAATTTAATGGAAAATAATATATGCCAAATAAATGTGAGTTATTATTGAATACACTTTAATTTATATTTTAACTAAAGTGCTATCCATTTTGTAGATATGCAAAAGGAAGATAAAGAATTGATATGCAAAATTACAATGAGCATAGAGGAAGAAAAGGCTATGCAACGTTATTTGAGCGGACAAGAATTGGAGTCCAAGAAGTTCAAGACAAGATCGAGAGAAGCAATGAAAATAAATGAAGACCTTTTGTTGAGTCTTATTTATATTGTCTTTATTGTGATCTTGATCCGGCTTTAAGTTTGAGTCTTGGCTTCTCTCATAAAATGATTTTACAACATATGCATATCATAAATGGTTTTACAATATATGCATATCACAAATGGTTTTACGATATATGCATATCATAAATGATTTTACAATATATGCATATCATAAATGGTTTTACAATATATGCATATCATAAATGATTTTACAATATATGCATATCATAAATGGTTTACAATATATGCATATCATAAATATTTTTATTTGTGATAAAAATATTTTTATTGGTTTTAAATGTTATATAATAAATATTTTCAATACATTTAAAACAAAATGATTTTAAATGTTTTTATTGATTCGGAATGGTCATTACAATTGTTTTTCATGTATAAGATATTTATATCTTCTAACAAAGCTTTGAAAAACATTTTATAACTTATTTTCAATAAG
Source organism: Nicotiana benthamiana (assembly GCA_034376525.1). Lineage (NCBI taxonomy): Eukaryota > Viridiplantae > Streptophyta > Magnoliopsida > Solanales > Solanaceae > Nicotiana > Nicotiana benthamiana. The sequence goes on along the minus strand of CM067333.1, from coordinate 23,737,189 downwards.
TTAGTTGTTTTAAAAACGGACCATTTCCGCAGGGTCAGATAGTCGAATATCTGATATTGGATAGTCGACTATCCAGATGACCGTTGCCAAGATAGTCGAATATCCATATCAGATAGTCGACTATCCTTGTGACCGTTGCCAAGATAGTCGAATAACCATATCGGATAGTCGACTATCTAACAGATTTTCAGAATCTGTATTTATGATCATAGCAACGGCTAGGAGTGATTTTGGAGCTATAAATACATCTCAAAATCACTCATTAAACACATAACTTCTGACCAAAAACATTCTTAAGCTTTCATACATTTCCAATATCATTTATTGATCATTTTATCATATTTTGAAAGCCAAGGTCTTGAATTTATTGTTGTGTTCTTGAGCATATTTGTTTACTCATATCCACTCTATTAAGAGAGTCTTGTTTAAGTGAGTGCTTAGTGTTTTGTACACTTGAAGAGAATTGTTATTCTCTTGTTGTAAGAAGGAACTTGTGTTTCCTTGGTTGAAGTCTTGGAGTGTTGTATCTCCGAGCAAAGGTGTTGAGGCTTGTGTCCTCTGGTTGTAAAGGTTTGTTAGGCACCCGTAAGCTTAACAGTGAAATCTTGGGGTGAGGTATCCTCGAGCAAGTGAAGTCTTAAGGTGTGGTATCCTTGAGCAAGTGTAACGGTTTGTTAAGCACCCGTAAGCTTAACGAAGTTAGTGGAAATCTCGAGAGAGTCTCTCGGGGACTGGACTAGCCACGGGTTGTGGTGAACCAGGATACATCGGTGCGTTCATTCTTGTTTATTTACTTATCGCACTTATTTATTTCCTGCAATTTTCAAATTCCGCAAGTTTACGCTATATTTTATTATAACGCTATTCACCCCCCCCCCCCTAGCGTTAAGCGTATTATCTAACACTATTGACTCTGTTCCTATTGTTCGAGAGTTCCCCGAGGTTTTCCCTTCAGACCTGCCGGATATGCTGCCCGACAGAGATATTGATTTCTGTATTGATCTGGCTCCTGGCACTCAGCCTATTTCCATTCCGGCGTATCGCATGGCCCCGGTAGAGCTGAAAGAGTTGAAGGAGCAACTTCAGGACTTGCTTGATAAAGGTTTCATTAGACCTAGTGTATCGCCTTGGGGTGTACCTGTGTTGTTTGTGAAGAAAATGACGGGTCGATGAGGATGTGCATTGATTACCGGCAGCTAAACAAGGTGACGATAAAGAACAAGTATCCATTGCCAAGGATTGACGATTTGTTCGACTAGCTTCAGGGTGCTAGGGTGTTCTTGAAGATAGATTTGAGGTCTGGTTATCATCAATTGAGGATAAGGTCGTCTAATATCCCTAAGACAACATTTTGTACTCGGTATGTGCATTATGAGTTTTTTGTCAAGTCATTTGGGTTGAGCAATGCCCCGGCAGCATTCATGGAGTTGATGAGCCGAGTGTTCAGGCCCTATTTGGATTTGTTTGTGATTGTATTCATTGACGACATCTTGATATACTCCCACAGTCAGGAGGAGCATGAGAAGTATCTCAGAGTGGTTCTTCAGACTCTGAAGGATAGTCAGTTGTACACCAAGTTCTCGAAGTGCGAGTTTTGGTTCAGTTCAGTCGCATTCCTAGGTTATGTCGTACCAGCAGAGGTATTCAGGTAGACCTGAAGAAGATAGAGGTAGTCAATAACTGGCCTCGACCAGCTTCAGCTACAGAGATCCAAAGCTTTTTGGGGTTAGCTGGTTACTACAAACGTTTCATGGAGGGGTTTTCATCCATCGCAGCCCCGATGACTAAATTGACCCAGAAGGGTGCCCAGTTCAGGTGGTTAGATGAGTGCCAGACAAGCTTCCAGAAGCTCAAGACAGCCCTAACTACGTCATCAGTATTGGTTTTGCCCACGGGATCTGGGCCATGTACTGTGTATTATGACGCCTCCTGTATCGGGCTTGGCGCAGTGTTGATGCAGAATATCAATGGCATATGCTTCGAGGCAGTTGAAGATCCACGAGAAAAATTATCCAGTTCATGACCTAGAGTTGGCAGCCATTGTTCATGCCTTGAAGATCTGGAGGCATTATTTGTATGGTGTGACGTGTGAGGTGTACACGGATCACAAGAGCCTTCAGTACTTGTTCAAGCAGAAAGAGTTGAATTTGAGATGGCGGAGGTGGTTGAAGTTGTTCAAATACTATGATGTTTCTATCTTATACCACCTGGGGAAGGCCAATATGGTTGCCGATGCATTAAGTAGAAAGTCCGCCAGCATGGGTAGTCTTGCCTATATTACGATCAGCCAGAGACCGCTTGCCTTGGATGTTCAGGCCTGGGCAATAGACTTGTGAGATGGGATAGTTCTGAGCCCAGCAGGGTGTTGGCTTGCACGGTCGCTCGTTCGGCATTGATGGAGCGTATCTAGGAGTGACAGTTTGATGATCCCCATTTGTGTGTCCTGAGAGACACTGTGCAGTGGTAGGTGCCAGGGAGATGACTTTTGTAGATGATGGCATATTGAGATTCCAGGGGCGAGTTTGTGTGCCCAATGTTGATGGTATTTGGGAGTCAATCTTAGCGGAGGCCCACAGTTCTCGGTATTCCATTCCCCTGGGCGCCGCGAAGATATATTAGGATTTGAGGCTGCATTACTGGTGGCGCAGAATGAAGAAAGACATTGCTTCATATGTGGCTCATTGTCTGAATTGTCAGCAGGTTAAGTACGAGCATCAGAGGCCCGATGGATTATTTCAGAGGATTGAGATTCCCGAGTAGAAGTGGGAGAGGGTCACCATGGATCTTGTTACTGGCCTTCCGATGACTCGGAAGAAGTTTGATGTTATATGGGTTATTGTTGATAGGCTAACCAAGTCAGCACATTTTATTCCAGTTGTCACCACCTATTCATCCTAGCGATATGCTGAGATTTATATCAGATAGATCATTCGCCTTCATGGGGTGCTCATATCTATTATTTCGGACTGGGGTCCGCAGTTTACCTTGCATTTCAAGAGAGCAGTACAGCATGAGTTCAGCACCCAGGTACAGTTGAGTACAGCATTCCACCCCCATACGGACAGTCGGTCCGAAAGGACTATTCAGATTCTTGAGGATATGCTCCGAGCCTGCGTTATTGATTTTGGAGGCTCGTGGGACCAGTTCTTGCCTTTAGCAGAGTTTGCCTACAACAACAGCTACCAGTCCAGTATTCAGATTGCTCCGTATGAGGCATTGTATGGCAGGCGGTGTCGGTCCCTAGTCGCATGGTTTAAGCTAGGAGAGGCTCGGTTACTGGGTACAGATTTGTTACGGGGGCTTTGGATAAGGTCAAGATCATTCAGGACAGACTTAAGTTAGCTCAGTCCAGGCAGAAGAGTTATGCCGATCGTAAGGTCAAGGACGTTACTTTCACGGTTGGTGAGCGAGTGTTGCTCCGTATATTTCCTATGAATGGCGTGATGAGATTCGGGAAGAAGAGAAAGCTAAGCCCTAGGTTTATTGGCGCATATTAGATTCTTGATCACGTGGGGAAGATGGCTTATAGACTTTCCTTGCCGCCTAGCTTGTCAGCCGTGCATCAGTTTTTCACGTATCCATGCTTTGGAAGTATCACAGCTATCCCTCCCACGTGTTAGATTTCAGCATTGTCGAATTGGACAAGGATCTCTCATATGAGGAGGACCCGGTGGCTATTTTGGACCGACAGGTCCGACAGTTAGGGTCGCAGAGTTCTCCTTCAGTGTGTGTTCAGTGGAGAGGTCAGCCTCCTGTGGCATCCACCTAGGAGTCTGAGTCTTATATGCAGAGCCGTTATCCCCATCTATTACCCGACTCAGTTACTTCTTTCTTTTGTCCGTTCGAAGACGAACGGTTGTTTCAGAGGTAAAGGATGTGACGACCCAAAGGGCCATCACCATAATTCTCCCTTTCTTTGTGCTTTTGAGGCCTTGAAAACCTTTTATATTTTTGCCTTGTTTTGCGTGTGCAGTCTGGGCACGAAGTCGGAAATTTTATATGTGGAAATATATAAAATCTGTGTAAAAACTATGAATTTTGATAATAATATTGCTATAATTGACTTTGGTCAATATTTTGGGTAAACGGACCCGGACCCATGATGTGATGGTCCCGAAGGGTCCATAGAAAATATGGGACCCGGGCGTAATCACGGAATCAAAATCCGAGGTCCCAGGCCCGAGTACGGTATTTTTCAGTGAAATTATTTTCTGAAAATGCTTAAGGAAAAAATGAAAATGAGATTTGATCAAATGTAATGGTATCAGATTCGTATTCTGGTTCCGACGCCCGGTACAAGTCTTAAATGGGCGTTAAGCGCTATATGTAAAGTTTGGTAGAAAACGGACGCCATTTGACTTGTTTAGGACTAAAAATGGAAAATTTGAAAGTTTTGAACTTTGAAATGAAAAATCATGACTTTGGAGGGTTCATTCTATGCAAATGATGTTATTTTTGCTAGTTGATTGCACGAGTAAGTCCGTAGGATATTTTTGAGGTTGCGTGCATGTTTGGGTTGGAGCCTCGAGGGCTCGGGTGAGTTTTGGATAGGTGTTAGGTTCATTTTGTAGCATGTTGTAGCAGCTGGTATCTGCAGGTTGCGCATTTGCGAAGCCAGCCTTGCAAATGCGAGATTTCCCCATTGGCTTTCTCTACCGCAAATGTGAGGAAAAACTCGCAAATGCGATCCCCCTTCTTATAGCCCAGTCTTCGCAAATGCGATCACCCAGCTTAAGCCATGAGTTTGCAAATGCGAACTTTCCCTCGCAAATGCGAGTTTCGCACAAAATCTGCCCTCTTCGCAATTGCGAACAATTTCTCGCAATTGCAACATCCGCCATTCCTTCTGCATTGTTCGCAATTGCGATCAAACTTTCGCAATTACGATATCTGCGACTGTACATTCTATACTTAGACGATTCTAAACCTCATTCTTCATATTTTCAAAACCCAAACCTCCATTGGCGATTTTCTCTCACTCCTTCTCTCCCAATTCAATTGTAAGTCAACATTTACTTAATTTCTTCAATATTTAACATCTTTTTTCATGATTTCATCTTAAAATCAAAGCTTTCAATGGGTAAAAATGGGTATTTGGGGTAGAACCTAGATTTTCTTCAAATTGGGGATTTGGACCTCAATTTGGGGTCCGATTTCAAAACAATTGCACATATAAACTCGTGGGGGAATGGGTAACCTGGTTTTGGTTTGAACCTCGAGTTTTGACCATGTGAGCCCGGGGGCATTTTGGTAATTTTAAGGTAAAACTTTGGAAATTTTATTTTTATGCATCCAAATTGATTAACTAGCATTTGTTGATACATTTGAGTAAATTGTGATTGGATTCGACTGGTTTTGAGGTGAATTCGAGGAGTAAAGCTATTCTAGAGGCGTGAGTTGAGTTTGGAAGTTTTCGAGGTAAGTGTTTGATCTAACTTTGGCTTGAGGGAATAGGATTAGGATAATATTTGCTATGTGCTATGTGAAGTTGGTGTATAGGCATGGTGATGGTTACTTATGCACCCGAGTCTAGCATGACCGTGAGTCATAATTGCTTTTATAATTCGAAATAAGTGAAACAATTGAGTTAATTACTTATTAAGTGAATTATGAAGTGGTAGTTGAGAAGCAAATGAGTTAAAGAAGGAAGTGTGGAACTTTTCCCTTGCCGACTTGGTGTTGAACTGTTTTCCCTTGCCGGGACTTATTATTAAATTGTTCTCCCTTGCCAGGACTTATTATTATATTGTTCTCCCTTGCCGGGATATTTAATCTTGTTGTATATGCCTTTCCCCGTTTTGTTGTGACCCTTGATTGGGTGAGGAAGAGAGAGATTATGCACGAAGGGTCTCTCCGTGCCATGTTTCGATAATTATGCACGAAGGGTCTTTCCGTGCCACATTTTGATAATTATGCACGAAGGGTCTTTCCGCGCCATGTTCTTGATTATTTGAGCACGAAGGGTCATTATGTGCCTTGATGTGAGAGTTATGTGAGGAAAGCACGAAGGGTAAGGTTGTGCACTACATTTGACAGTTTTGGTGAGGAAAGCACGAAGGGTGATGTCGTGCACTATATTTGACAGTTTTGTTGAGAACTGAGAGTATAAGCACGAAGGTTGGTGCCATGCAGTTATTGATTTACTGGCTTTCTTTTATTGATGTTAAATATTCAGTTTTCATTTCTTGTTCGTTGGTCTTATAATTGAATTGTTACACCCTACAGCATGCTCGCTTCCCAATATCTATTTAAATTTTGTTATCTTTCTATTGTTACACATATATCTGTACAGGTTGATTGTGGTAGGTCCGGTCTAGCCTCGTCACTACCTTGTCGGGGTTAGGCCAGGCACCAGCACATGGGGTCGGTTGTACTGATACTACACTTCTGTGCCCTTTGGTGCACAGGTCTGTAGACAGCTTACGAACCGCAGTAGTAGCTAGGGAGCGCGCCTTCAGTCCAGAGACTCCCGGGTAGTTCGTTGGCGTTTGCGAACCCTGAGTCTCATCTATTTCACTCCATTTGTTTCCATTGTATTGAAACAGACTCGTTATGAAATTTCTTTTAGACTAATGTTTGTAGTACTCTCTTTTAGTAGTACGTGAGTAGTGACACCAGATGCTGGGTAGTGCTATGTTATAGTCTTCCGCACTTTGCTATTATTTTTGTTAAAAGTCTTCCGCGCATTTTTGTTTAATTATCTTATTTATTATATTGTTTAACTTAAAGTTTTATGGAATATTTTAAAAGGGTTGGCTTGCCTAGCTCCGATAGTAAGCGCCATCACGAGTGGTGGAAAAAATCCGGATCGTGACACCTCGTCACCACTTCTTCGAGGTTAGACTCGATACTTACTGGGTACATATTATTTATGTAATCATACTATGCTTATGTACTTAATTGTACAGTATCTGAGGTGGGTGTATCTAATACCTGCCCAACGCACGTTGTTGATCTTCTATTCAAGACTTCATGGTAAGCTGCCTTCCGAGCCGATCTGCAGTAGTTGGAGTCTTCCTTATGTCTTACTTTTCTGTTTATTTTCTCTTAGGCAGTAGGCTAGCAGTATTCTTTTGTATATTCTATTAGATTGTCCATACACTTGTGACACCAGGTCTTGACGCACTCACTAGTTGACTATGATTTTGGGTTTGCTTACGTGATTCCAATTAGTACTTATTGCTTCTGTTTATTTATGTTTAACTTGAAAATTTATAAATCTTTTTAACAAATAAAGAAAATGTTATTACTTAATAATTTATTTAAATGGAAACCACTAGTTAATCGGTATTGTCTTGTCTAACAAAGGTGTTGGGCGTCATCACGGCCAATAATGCAAATTGGGTCGTGACATGAGTGTTGATAGCTGTAATACACCCGACCAACGAAACAAGCTTTAAAGTTTACAACCCATTAGGAAAACACTTACGTAAATGTCATAGGCCTTTTATATCATTTGAAAAACAATAAAAATATTTTTCTAATTCTAATGCTTAGTTGGTAATCTTTGCTTAACTTAGACTTAAAAACAACTCAATTATGTAGAAGTGCAATTTCAGATATTCAAGCTCCTTTACTAAAGTATATAGGGAAACTTACAGAAATGTCACATATAAGTTTCAACTTACCAACCTCTAGCCAATATTCCAAAAATCGAAATAAAGAAGAAATATTTTTAATGGGTATAGGCGAAATTCATTGAAAACATATAGATAAGTCAATATACAAAATTTGATGAAGATTGGAGGTGATTTGGACTGATTTTATATCAAAATTCATAATTAAATCGATGTCAAAAAAATTCTTCTGTGACACATGTATCAAACATGTATCACGCATGTATCTCACATATAGATATACATGTGAAACACAATTGATACAAATATGATACATATGTGATACACGTATTATTTTTTTTCATATTCAGTTTTTACTTCAAATTTTCAATTCAAACCACCTCAAAACTTCACCAAATCATCCCAAAACTGAGATTCAACCTCCTTAAGATATACCCAAAATATTCTAATAGCATCCACTCAAAAGAAAGTAAAAATTTATTTTTTTTGCTACAAATAGCTAATTGGCCATTTTGGCTAATATTACAATATTTTATCAATTGGCCAATTTTGTAATAAGCTACTTCTAAATGGACATAGCTGGTAATTTTCCAAGTATATACTCTCAAGTCCCATTCATAGCTTCTTGCGAAAAATCGACCCTAACTCCTTTTTTTTTTGGCAACCGCTAGGCGAAGCCTAGGGTTAAGATTTTATTAATAACAGAAAATTAAAATTAAAATATGAAAAACATGATCGTGCCAGATGAAATATGATCGTCCAGAGTTTATAACTTACTCTGTGATGATATTACATTTGAGGAAATTAAGACAGTTGAATAAACTTAAGCGACGGATGTCTTCGTAATTCATGCTTTGTTATTTGTTCTTTGTGTCAATTGTTTTTGTTTTGCGATTCTCATTGGGGGTCGTCTTATGTTTGCTTCTTCTATCACCCTGCCGTCCCAGCTTCTATCTCTTTGACGACACTTCTTATTTGTTTTACTGTGCATTGGTGATAAATTGCCTTTTCTTGCAGCATCTTTACGACATTGCATTAACATCTCTTCTTCCTCCCCTTCTTCATATGTATGCCTTGCTTCCATATCATTCTGGAGCTGTCTTTGGTATGAAGAGATTTGCATAGCAGATGATTCATACTGATCTTGTCGATGTCCAGTGTGTATAGGTGTAATCTGCTTTTGTCCACTGTTTTGCTGTACTGTTTTGTTTCCAGCAGTTGAAGATTCACCCAAGAATTGGATCACCTTTTGTGCTGTTTCTTTTTGGTCGTTCGTTGTAGTTACTATTTTTGAATCACATGTTGTTGTATTAAATTTTGGGATGTAAGCTAGAGCATTATGATTTAACAAGCTGTTTGAGTTTGCCGCAGATGGAGTTTTGCATTCCAGATTACAATTGCAGCTTTTCCTTGAGAATCCAATTCTTCTCTTGAGCTATCGTAATCATCTTCTTGATCTTCCTCTGCTAATGAAAAACCAGTAGAGCCTTCTTCCCAACTCTCTTCATCATCAAATTGTCGTTGGTCCCAAAGTTTCAATTTAATTACCAACTCCCTCATGTTAGCTAAAACTAGTTGTTTGTTCTCTCCATTTAATATTGAAAAATCTTCATGATCCTTGTTCTCTATATATGTATAGGGAATGGGAGGATAACTTTTGAAAACCTGTATCTTCCCTCCAACAACCGTTCCCAATGAATTGGAGCTTGATATTAGAGCTGTATTTTCCTCTGCGATCTGCTTGCTTTGTTTCAAACAAACTGGCTTATATGAGATATTCTGTAAAGTTGTGTACTGCTCAATATCATCCTTTGGAAACTTTGTTGTTAGCTGAAATGCAGCCTCAATATTTTGGTTCTCAGATAAAGCAAGAGTAGCTTGTTGCTGTCCATTTTTATTTGATTCATCATTGATACCAGAAACTGGAGTTTTTTCTCTTTGTTGTAGAGATACCTCAGTGTGATCTTTGTCCAGTGCATCCCTGTTGTTTCCAATTGTTTGAGCAGTCATAACAACATTGTCAACCATCTGCTTAGATAGCTGCTGTTCAGTCAGTTCTGCAGATTTCCAATTTGATTTCAGTTTTCCAAATTCTACATCAACTGATTCTTGGTTCTGCATGTTGCTCCTGTGTTGCTTTCCTTCAAAACCATTCATCTGCCCATCCTGTGCATTCTGATTGTGAACTGGGAGATCAGTATGATTTGTAGCAGATTTAGTGACATTATTTGACACCACTTGTTCACTGGAAACATTCAGTTTGGATGCAATAGTAGAAGTGTTTTTACACAGAATGTGCAATATTATCATTCAGTGTTGAACTAGCTTCAGCAGCTGGAACCATTTGACCAGAATTTGCATTGTCATTGTTACACTGTTCATGTTCCCTTTCTGGATTTGGAAGAGTTTGAGCATCAGTAGACTCATTTGTTTGGCCTCCTACCATCTGCCTCTTGCATTTGGCAACTTGTCCTTCGAAGGCAACCAATTGATCAGCCTGTGCAGAATTAGTATTTTGGTCTGATGTTAACTTCATTGCCCCAGGTTTTTCTGTAGTATCATAATGGCCAGCAGCATCCTTCATTCCTGCCTTATGATCTACAGATGTATCGAAATGTCCAATACTTGGGGATTACTATTTCATCGACTGTTTCATAGCATTATATAGAGATGTGACTTGGACGAGATCACTACTGAAAAATGTTATTCATTCCCTTTCAAAGGAAGATGCGATTATAAATAAGACTTCTTTCTCTTATTCATTCAATATTTTGTTTTCATTATTTACAATTCATATATATTAGAAAATGTGAAGTAAAATTGATTACTAAAAATCCCAATTATTTTTTTATTTGCTTTGACCATAAAATTTATTTTTTGATTAAATATTAAGTAGTTTCTCAAGAAAGACTGAAGTGATCACAAACTACCATGTCATAGTTTGAATCCTTACACAAAATACTGGTTCTTTGTTACATATTCACTCTAAAAAGAAACATGTGTTATAAACTAAAGCAAAAGACAAGAACAATAGCAATAGAGAGAAGAGTAGAGAGAGTTCTTCTTATTGAGTTGAGAGGGTTGAATTACAATGGTAGAGAGCACCTCTATTTATAGGGAGGAGGAAGATCTTGCTACCAATAATAGGACTCTAAAATCTCTCTAATTAAATACATTAAAGACATTCACCTTAAATAGAAGTGTAAGAATCTTCTATTTCATAACACTCCCCCTTGAATGTCTATTCAATGATGTGCCTCATAAAACCTTAAAACCAAAACCCAATGGGAAAAATTAAAGTAAGGAAAAAGAGTACACATGTTTGAATATGCGCCTATTGGTTGCCTCGTTAAAAACCTTGCAAGGAAAACCCAGTGGGACAAAACCTTGTAAGGGAAAAAGAGTGCAACGCGCATTGACTCCCCTTAATGAGTACATCGATTTATATCCTTGAGCATTTGCATTCCACTCTTGTGCATCATCTTCAAAACGATCTTTGGTAGATGCTTGATGGATAAATCAACCATATTGACTTGAATAAATATTCCGCACCTGGAAATCATCATTCTTGATAGATATGAACATCTTCATATAATGTCGTGGAATAACTCTTCAATATCTCCATAGATGCATTCTCAATGCCATCATGCTTATAGTTATAGCAAGATACATATGTACACAAATTGTACTTAGGATGTGGTACTTCAGGACCAAGAATTGCATATGCTTCAAGCAACTTAAATCTTTCAAGTTAAGTCATGTAAGTCGCATAATAGACTTTAGCTGCATATCAAGCTTTCATTAGTGATACTAAACAAATAAGATATCGAAAACTGACTATACATACCTTTGACTTTATACTTTCAAGCATTTGAAATATAGGTTCAAAACTTCATGTCTTTCATATGGAATCAATTCTTCTTGAATTGTATCTCTTCCATTTAGTTACTTTCTTTGAGTCAGCAAATGCGTATAGCATGCTTTGCAATATGTTGCAATTGCATTTCCCTTTTTATGAACTACAGGTTCATATCATGATATTCGGGGATATACATATACAAATGAAAATTCATCCCATGTAACACTTTCTCAAGTGTTTATCATGTCTCCCCCTCATGTTAGTAAAACTAACATGTTTCCTCAACTTTGGAAAATCATCTTTGTGCATTATGTCAATATACACAGCACCTTAATAATAAGATGAAATTATTTGGTTCCTGACCCTGAACCACTTGTTAGGGGAGAATATACTCTCGTATACAACTTATATCAAACTGATATATATATAACTTAGTTCTCATAAGAAACAGTTTAGCTATTAAGTGGAAGCACTCAATAATTATCTTGCTAAACCAACTTTAATATAAACCAACTTATCAAGATGAACTGTCTTGAGTAGAGAATCTGCAAACTATGCTCGAAGTTAGATTACTGAGCGATTTACCTCGCAAGCACTGCCAGGCTGCGGGTTAATAACAATGGCGCATGTAACCATATCATAGATGCATCATATGTGGTATACATGGCAGGTGAATGGGCCCATACTCACCTTTCATATTTCCAGAATTAAGGGGCTTCAACCCGAACTCTTTAGTTGGTCAGTTCATTACTGAGAACAAGAACTTCTAGTTCTTTGATATTCACCTATGTGAATTTGCACATCATACTTCAAATGAGATGGCTAACACGAATGTCAACTGAATAAATTATCAATATTGGTAAACTTCAAATTTACACCATGACATGTGCACTTATCAATAAACTTCGGGTTTATTATGACATGGGTTTTATACCAATAGATATCCACTTTATTGTGGCATTCTTTCGTTTGTGTAGTACAAACTGGAGAACAAAGCGGGTAGCTTTTCATATACAAATTACCCCGCTACAAGTTGTAGTAATAGGAGAATCAAAGCCTTCCTTTATTTATAGTCTCAATATAATCAATCGCTTTCGCGTGTACTTTGGAAACTGAATAAGTTTCTTTGAGACTTACTACAGCACAATACTCAATTGTGTTTCTCCAACATAGTAATAATTGGCTCTTCGAGAGCTCTCAATTAATTTTGTACTACCATAGACTGAGGTTCGAGATCCTCACATTCTTGCATTCCGTATTTTCAAGAGTCTCAGGCTCAATAGATTCTTCGTGAATCTCGGAATTAATCAAATCATGAGCGTCCTCATGTGATTCTTTCATAGTGTCATTTAGATCGTTCTTTTTCCTCTTTCTAGGATTTCGATCTTTGGAACCTAATGGTCTGCCACGCTTCTGGCGTGCATTTGACTCATTGGATATGACACTAGATATTTGTCCAATAGGGACTTCAATACGGATCGGAACATTTTCCGCATGAATGTGGGATTTCGTTATCCTCTTCAAGTCCGTAAATGCGTCAGGCATTTGATTTACTATTCTTTGCAAATGGATAATCTTTTGTACCTCTTTCTTTCAAATAGAGGTATGTGGATCAAGATGAGATAATGATACATTTTTCCACAAAATTTCCCATTTGGTTTCACCGACTTCTCCCCCTAATTTTGGGAAAAGTGTCTCATCAAATTGACAGTCTGCAAATAGTGCAGTGAACAAATCTCCTGTCAATGTTTCGAGGTAGCGAATAATGGAGGACGATTCATACTCAACATATATTCCTAACCTTCTTTGCAAACCCATTTTGGTGCGGGATGGCGGTGCTACAGGCACCTATACTGCGCATCCAAAGCTTCTTAAATGGGATATATTGGGTTCATGACCCAAAACCAATTGCAATAGGGAATATTTGTGATAATTCGTCAGTCAGAGACGAACTAGCATTGCTGCATGCAAAATGGCGTGAACCCAAACCGAAATGGGCAGCCTCGTTTTCATGAAGAATTCAAGATTATTCTCATCTATTATCCATTAACTTTGCAAACGCAAGGTTGCGTGATGGCAACAAGCACACATTAGACCATCTGCAGGATGCGTCTATCAAGACCATGAAATACCTAAACTACCCACTAGGTGGGTGAATAGGTCCACAAATGTCCCCTTGTATACGTTCCAGAAACTGGGGTGACTCGGTCCCAACCTTTGTGGGGGATGGTTTGATAATCAGCTTGCCTTGATAACACGAAGTGCAAGGATATTCATTACTTGAAAGGATTTTGAAATTCTTTAACGGATGCCCATATGAGCTTTCTATAATCCGTCTCATCATGGTTGATCCTGGGTGACCCAGTCGATCATGCCAAAGTACAAATGTATTGGACTCAGTATTCTTTAGATTTACTGTTGAATGTGCCTCAATTGCACTAATTCTTGTCCAATACAGGCCACAAGATAAAGACGGGAATTTCTCAATAACCCTCTTTTGGCCGGAGACATTCTTTAAAGTGAGGACGAGATATTCAAGATTATCTTCATCCATTGTCTCAATATTATAGTTCCGGCGTACATCTTTAAACCTCAACAAGTTTCTTCTTAGACTTGGAGGAGAATATTGCATTCTCTAAGATAAACGTCATGCCTTTGGGCAGAGTTACATTTGCTCTTCCGGAGCCTTTCAATCAATTTACTTCCCATGGTATGACATACAAAAGGAATACATGGACATAAGAATAAACAACTTCAATTCTTTTGTTTCGCGTTTAAACAGCGTTTTGGGAAGCAGTTATTTAGGATATTTGAATATTGTATTCTAATATTCGAATATAATGCCTTGTGGAAAAAATAATATTTTAATGCGAAAAATATTAGATATTCGAATATTTAAGCACATATTCTAATATCTTGCCAGATATTCGAATATAGGAATTCTGATATTCGAGCATTGTGCTGATAACGTGTTATAAACTAAAGCAAAAGACAAGAACAATAGAACAAGAACAATAGCAATAGAGAGAAGAGTAGAGAGAGTTCTTCTTATTGAGTTGAGAGGGTTGAATTACAATGGTAGAGAGCAGCTCTATTTATAGGGAGGAGGAAGATCTTGCTACCAATAATATGACTCTAAAATCTCTCTAATTAAATACATTAAAGACATTCACCTTAAATAGAAGTGTAAGAATCTTCTATTTCATAACAACATGTCTTTTCAATTTAAATTTTACATGATTTTATTATCTCTCTCTTAAAACCCTTATACATCATCCAAAACTCATCAAAGGCTTGGGAAATTTTTAGCGGAAATTTGTTTGCTTCCCCTTAGTTTTTTTTTATAATGCATTATTTTATATAATACATAGTTAGATGCTATGTTATTGCATATTTTAATAATTATATATATTTTACATTTAATAAAATGTACAATATATTTGTTTCCCCAAGTTTGCTTCTTCTTTACCTCTCCATCAAAGAAAAAGTGTTTGCTTCTCAAAATTTTTTATAATGTATTACTGTATATTATATATACTATATAATATAATATGTTATTGTATATTTTAATTTTATATAGTATTGAATTGAATAAAAAAATCATTTAGAAATATACTATATCTAATATAATATATATATTATAATAATGTATAATTGTATATTTTCTTTGGGTTTTCTTTGAGTAAGAATTCCTTCAAAGTATTCTGAAATTGGGGTCCTCTTAATTTTATTGGTTGATTTCGCACAAATAGAGAGAGGAGATTTTTTTGATGTACATGATTTTGGAATAGTGTTATAGTGGTCATCAACAATTAACAAAATGGAAAAAAGTTTAGGGACTAATTATGAATATGTTACAGAACGGGATTCCCTTTTAATATGGACTCTACTGTAATTTTAGAGTATATTTATATAAAACAATTATTCTCTTATTAATTGTAGATTTTAAAATATTTTATAAGTTTGTAAGTAATTATGAAAATTTCTCTAAAACTAAATTGGAAATTTTACATATAATATATAACATGTTATTGTATATTTTAATTTTATATAGTATTCAACTGAATAAAAAGAAATGTCATTTACAAATATACTATGCCTAGTATAATATATCTATATATATTTTATATATAATAATGTATTAGTGTATATTTTCTTTGGATTTTCTTTAAGTAAGATTGGTGCAGGTATCATTTTTGGGAGGTGCACGCGCACAAGCAGTAAAGTAGTAACTATACGCCATGTTCCGCAGCATCGAGAGTTCCAGGTCCTATTCAAGGGAATTGGTGCCTCCCGCCTCTTGTTTCTCTGTCCCCTGCGTTAATTATTTTATTAGCATAGTATTTCGTACTAGTCTAGTCATTTTAGTGGGCTTGTAGTTACTATTTGCTCCCTTTGTTGTTTTGTGTGGTATTTTTTGTCCATTTCATTTTTGACCTTCGTAGGTATAGACACTAGGATTTGTAATGGCAGAGTAGGTTCATGTCCTCGGGGAGGTCAGATAGTGAGGAGGGGGTTTGGGCAAGGGTCGGTGGGTGGGATGGGGCCCAAATGGGGCAAAGAGAACAAGGTAGCATGTAGGTTGAGAGTTGGATCGTAGAATATAGGGACGTTGACGGGTAAGTATATAGAGCTGGCAAAGATTCTTCAGAAGAAGAGGGTCAACATAGCGTGTGTGCAGGAGACTAGGTGGATAGAATCGAAGACGATGAATGTAGATGGGTATAAATTGTGGCTCTCCGGAGTCGTGAAGGGCACGAATGGAGTGGGCATTTTGGTGGACATGGAGCATAGAGAGTCGATGGTAGAAGTAAGACACGTGAATGATAGATTGATGGCGATTAAGTTAGTAGTTGGAGGGAGCACTCTGAATGTCATTAGTGCTTATGCACCGCAAACAGCCTTGGATGAGGAGGTAAAAAGGCGCTTTTGGGAAGCGCCGCTTTACCATGAAAGGAAAATGAGCTTTTCTCCTCTAGGCGCCGATGGATAAGGTGGTGCAGGGTATTCTGCCGACGGAGAAGCTATTCACATGAAGGGATTTCAATGGTCATATTGGGTCGTCTGCTGGTGGCTATGGTGAGGTGCACGGTGGCTTCGGCATTGGTGATAGGAACGGGGGTGGTACCTCACTGTTGGATTTCCCTAGAGCTTTTGAGTTGGTGATCGTGAACTCTATGTCTCCGAAGAGAGAGGAACATTTGGTTACTTTCCGGAGTATGGTGGCTAAGACTCAAATTGACTATCTCCTCCTCAGGAGACATGATAGGGGGTTGTGCGAGGATTGCAAGGTGATCCCGAGTGAGAACCTCGCAACTCAACATAGGCTCCTAGTGATGGGCATCGGTATTTTGATAAAGAGGAAGAAGAGGTTTGTGCAGGGTCCGTCGAGGATCAGGTGGGGAGCTTTGTCTAAGGATAATGCACAAGAGTTGGAGGGATGGATGACAAATATGGGTGCCTCGAAGAGTGGTGGGACGCTAGCGCTATGTGGACGGCAACAGCAGACTGTATAAGGGAGGCAACAAGAGAAGTGTTGGGAGTTTCGAAAGGTTATTATGGCGAGCACCAAGGCGACTAGTGGTGGAATGATGTGGTCCAAGATAAAGTGGAAGCCAAGAAAGCAGCGTACATTAAGTTAGTAGAGAGCACTGACGAGGATCAAAGGAGAGCAAATAGATAAAGATATAAGGAGGCTAGGAAGGAGGCGAAAGTAGCGATCAAAGAGGCTAAGACTGCTAATTTTTGTTGGCTTTATGAGGAACTGGGGGCAAAGGTGGGGATAAGAAATTATTTAGATTGGCCAAAGAGAGAGAGAGAGAGAGAGAGAGAGAGAACAAGTCTCGTGATATGGATTAAGTGAGGTGAATCAAAGACGAGGACGGTCGAGTATTGATAGAAGAGGCCAAAATTAGGTAAAGATGGTAGTCGTACTTTCATAAACTTATGAATGAAGATGGGGATGGAAACATTGTGTTAGGGCAATTGGGGCACTCCGAGAGTCACCAAGACTTTAGGTATTGTAAGTGCATCAAGTTTGAGGAGGTCGTGGGTGCGATGGGTAAGATGAGTCGAGGAGAAGCGACCGGACCTGATGAGATTCCAGTAGAGTTTTGGAGATATGTGAGTAGGGCAGGCTTGGAGTGGCTGACTGAGCTATTTAATGTTATCTTCAAGAGAAAGAGGATGCTTAATGAGTGGCAGTGGAGTACAATGGTTCTGGTGTTTATGAACAAAGTCTGGGAGAGGGTGGTGGAAAGAAGGATAAGGAGGGGGGTGTTTATATCGAAAAAATAGTTCGGGTTCTTGCCGTACCGTTATACTACGGAAGCTATCCACCTTATTAGGAGGTTGGTGGAACTATACGGGTATAGAAATGTTAGATAATACGCTTAACGCTAGAGGGGGGCTGAATAGCGTTATAATAAAATTTAGCGTAAACTTGCGGAATTTGAAATTTGCAGGAAATAAATAAGTGCGTTAAGTAAACAAAAAGGAAAGAACGCACCGATGTATTCTGGTTCACCACAACAAGTGGCTAGTCCAGTCCCCGAGAGACTCTCTCGAGATTTTCCACTAACTTGTCAAGCTTACAGGTACTCAACAAACCTTTACAACTTAAGGACACAAGCCTTAACACTTTTGCTCGGAGATACAACACTCCAAGACTTCAACCAAGGAAACACAAGTTCCTTACAACAAGAGAATCACAATTCTCTTACAAGTGTACAAAACACTAAACACTCAAACAATACACTCCATAATGAGTAGATATGAGTAAAAGAAGTAAGCTCAACATCACAACAACTATGGACAAGACTTTGGCTCTCAAAAGCTTTATGAAATGAATATAAAATGATAAACAATAGTATGCAAGCATATAGCAATAGAATAATCAGTTGTTGTATGTTATTGTGTTTAAAACACTGAAATGAAGCTGTATTTATAGTTGAAAAACTTGGCATTACCATTGCCTAATTGCCAATTAAGAGTTGCTGATTTTACTGAGTGACAATCGATTGTCAAGAAGTCACAATCGATTGTTTTCCAATCGTTCCAGAAATCAGTCCCAGATTTTACGCTTAACAATCGATTGTCCAAGATCAACAATCGGATTATTGGTAACGTTCAAAGAATCATTTTCAGATTTTACGCAAAACAATCGATTATACAAAATCAATAATCGATTATTCAGCAACGTTCAAAAAATCTTTTCCAGATTTTAATTTCAACAATCGATTGTACAGAATCAACAATCGATTACCTGACGGTATTTGAAAACTTTACGACAACGGTCAGCGTCACAATCGATTGTGCAATGTTAACAGTCGATTATTTATCAGACTTTAAAAATCATTTTAGACACTGCCTCGTGACAATCGATTGTTATATACTCACAATCGATTATTTAATAACTTTGAAAAAGTCTGGAAGACACTGCCTCAACACAATCGATTGTCATATGTTCACAATCGATTATTTTGTGACTTTGAAAAATCTGATGGACACTGTCTCTTCACAATCGATTGTCATTAGCTTCACAATCGATTATTCTGAGTTTTGAAAAACTTTGATGTACACTGCCTCATCACAATCGATTGTCATAAGGTTCACAATCGATTGTCATGCAGGTTTGAAAAACCTGATGCTCACTGCCTTAACACAATCGATTGTCATTAGTTCACAATCGATTGTCATGCAGTCTTGGCTTAACATAATCGATTATCATAAGTACATAATCGATTATCTTAGTCCAGATTTTTTAGAGGCATGTTTAAAAATCATTTTGACTAAAGTAAATATGCATGATTTAAAATCATTTAGCATTAAATTAAATATGCATGATTTTGTAAAAATAGTTTTACGAGAGAAGCCATGTCATGAGTCAAGTTGTCGGATCAAGATCACAATTAAGAACGACTCATTTAAAATATAAAACTTTGTATTGTGCTTGAATCTCGTTATCCACCAATTGTGCGCTTGTACTTGAACTTCGTCATATATCAATTTGCGCTTGTTTGTCATTCATCAAAACCTACACATAAGAACACACGTTTTAGTATAAAGCCTTGAGAACGTGTTTCCAACAATTTCCCCCTTTTTGATAATGGCAAACTTTAAGCGGGATATGCAACTTAAACAATTTATAATGACGATTCAAGACATGCATTTGTTCCCCCTCAATATATGTATTCCCCCTCAATTTAAGCTTATAAATATTGAGAGTGCATACCCGTTATCTTCCCCCTTTTGCCATTAGCAAAAATAATATAAGAAGATGCCAAAGATATAAATAAAACTTGTTTAATTATTGGAAAGAGAATGTGATTACTTAAAGAGAGTACAATAACTCAAGTAATAGCAGAACAATCGATTATTGATACGAGATAATCGATTATTAGACGACAGAAACCGATTTTTCTGAAGAAGACTCGATTATTGCGCGTCATGCTTTATAATTCCCCCTACCTTTAGGGCGATACCTGCAAAAATTCGTTAGACGACTCCGACGCTCAAGTTAGAAATCATAAAAAGATGCAATGCATGACTTAGATCAACGTGGAGTCAAGAATCCCGAGTTCACTACGAATTCGGAAGAAGGACTCTTTCTCTAAGGGCTTAGTAAAGATTTCGGCCAATTGGTCTTTGGTTTCAACAAATTCGATTTCGACATCGCCCTTGAGAACGTGATCTCTTATAAAATGATGTCTAATTTCAATGTGTTTTGTTCGCGAATGAAGAACGGGGTTCTTCGTCAAGCATATGGCACTAGTATTATCACATCTAAGAGGGATATGATCAAGACTTAGGCCATAGTCCAAGAGTTGTTGTTTCATCCAGAGGATTTGAGCGCAACAACTCCCCGTGGCTACATATTCAGCCTCGGTTGTGGACAACGCAACACTTACTTGTTTCTTGCTAAACCAAGAAACGAGAGAGCTACCGAGCAAATGGCAAGTGCCACTAGTGCTCTTGCGGTCCAATTTGCATCCAGCAAAATCGGAGTCAGAATAGCCAACGAGTTGGCATGAAGACCCTTTGGGGTACCATAGACCCACATTTGTAGTACCAACAAGGTACTTCAAAATCTGTTTTACCGCAGTAAGGTGAGACTCCTTCGGACACGATTGATAACGGGCGCATAAGCACACGCTAAACATGATGTCCGGACGACTAGCAGTAAGATAGAGAAGAGAGCCAATCATACCTCGATACTTCTTAGTGTCGACTTCCTTACCTTTCTCATCTTTGTCTAGATGATCGGATGTGCTCATGGGAGTCGCCATTGCTTTTGCATTGTTCATTTCAAATCGTTTCAGCAATTCTTTGCAATATTTGGCTTGGCAAATGAACGTACCTTCTTTCATTTGCTTTACTTGTAATCCCAAAAAGAATGTTAACTCACCCATCATAGACATCTCAAATTCTTTTGTCATTAAATTGGAAAATTCCTTGCATAAGACATTGTTAGTAGCACCAAATATGATATCATCCACATATATTTTAGCTAATAAAATATCATTGTTTTTATGCTTAACAAAAAGGGTGGTGTCAACTTTCCCCCTAATGAAATCATTTTCCAATAGAAATTTACTCAATCTTTCAAACCAAGCTCGGGGAGCTTGTTTTAAACCATAGAGAGCCTTTTTGAGTTTGAAAACATGATCGGGAGATCTAAAATCTTCAAAACCGGGGGGTTGTTCAACATAAACTTCTTCTTGTATAACACCATTTAGAAAAGCACTTTTCACATCCATTTGATATAACTTGAAATTCATAGAAGAGGCAAAAGCGAGCAATAGACGAATAGCTTCTAATCTAGCTACGGGAGCATATGTTTCTTCATAGTCAATACCCTCTTCTTGATTATAGCCTTTTGCTACAAGCCTAGCTTTGTTTCTAGTGATTACACCATTTTCATCTAGTTTGTTTCGAAAAACCCATTTCGTACCAATTATGGTATGATTTTCGGGTCTTGGCACCAAATCCCAAACGTCATTCCGTTTGAATTGGTTAAGCTCCTCTTGCATTGCCAAGGTCCAAAATTCATCCCCAATTGCTTCGGAGACGGTTGTTGGTTCAATTTGAGACACAAAAGCAGTATGTCCTAAGGTGCTCTTAAGGGAGTTTCAGGTACTTACCTTTTCTCCGACGTTGCCAATTACCTGTTCGAGAGGGTGATCTTTGATTGTCCTCCACTCGTTAGGCGTTTTCGTTTCATTTTCCAATTGTGGCGCTTCCTCCGTTGGTTGTTTCAAAATTTTGTCTTGATTTTCCTTAGGCGTTTCCTCTTGTATTTTGTCTTTCAAGCTATCTAAAATACCTGCAAGATCAAAACTGGAATCCTTTCTCGCCAAGCGAGCATTATTTTCGGCAAATACAACATGAGGGGATTCCTCCACAGTTTCGGTTCTTTTATTAAAAACCCTATATGCTTTGCTACGTGAAGAATAACCAATGAAAATTCCCTCATCGGACTTAGCATCAAATTTTCCCAATTGATCTTTGCCATTGTTATGAATAAAACATTTACAACCGAATACTCTAAGATAGGAGATATTTGGTTTCCTTCCCTTATAGAGTTCATAGGGAGTTTTCATGAGTATAGGCCTTATGACTACTCTATTTAAGACGTAGCATGCGGTACTCACGGCATCCGCCCAAAAATGTTTGGGGATCTTGGCCTCTTCGAGCATGGTTCTAGCCATCTCTTCGAGACACCTATTTTTCCTTTCCACCACCCCATTTTGTTGTGGTGTACGTGGAGCGGAAAAGGTATGCTCGATACCGAGTTCGTCACAAAAGTCTGCAAAGAGATTGTGATCAAACTCTCCCCCATGATCACTTCTAATTGAAGTGACGGTTGTTTCCTTCTCATTTTGAACACGCTTAAGAAAATATTTAAAATTCTGAAAAGCATCACTTTTATTGGCAAGAAATAAAGTCCAAGTAAATCTAGAATAATCATCAACAATCACAAAAGCATAACGATTTCTTCCTAGACTTTCAATGCGAGAAGGTCCAAATAAATCCATGTGAAGCAATTGCAATGGTCTAGAAGTTGAAACAATATTTTTGGATTTGAAAGATGCTTTTGGTTGCTTCCCTTTTTGACATGAATCACAAATAGAGTCATATTCAAATTTTAAATTGGGAAGACCAATAACTAAGTTTTGAGAAATCAATTTGTTCAAAAGATGCATGTTGATATGTGCTACTCAACGATGCCATAACCAAGTATCATCCTCTTTACTCATAAGACAATCAACATATTCGGGTGAGGAATTAGCAAGATCAACCATATAAATATTATCCACTCTAAAACCACGAAGGATAATTTTAAAATCACTACGTCTAAACACTAAGCATTCATCCGAATCAAATAGGGCAAGATTTCCCTTGTCACATAATTGACTTATGCTCAAGAGATTATGCTTTAAACCTTTCACAAGTAATATATGCTTAATAGAGGAATTTTCATCCTTATCGACCGATCCGATGCCAATAATCTTTCCTTTATTGTTATCCCCAAAAATCACACTTTCTCCTTCTTTGTGTTCTAGTTGAAGGAATTTGGATTCGTCTCCCGTCATATGTTTGGAGCATCCACTATCAAGGTACCATAGTACGCTTGATCCCTTCAAACATATCTACAAAACAAATTAATGCGTCTTAGGTACCCATGCCATTTTGGGTCCTTGAGGGTTAGGCATATTATAATGATGCGATTGAGTGATATGTCTATGGCGTGTAAAACATGCAGGAGATATGACCAATGCGTCTACAATAATGACAAGTCACGTTGGGGTTATGCATCCTTCTAGGTTCATAGTAACTTGATGGACGAAAATGATTTACTCTATTTTCATTATGACTATTTCGCATCTCATGAGAACCATTTCTCCTACTATTAGTTCTAAAATGAGCAGCATTTCTAGAGTAATGGTTATGTCTAGATGTTCTAAAAGACTCAAAAATCCTTTTAGTGTTTGGCCTAGAATATGCATCATTTCTAGGGTAGTCATTTCTAGGTGGTAAGTCATTTCTAGGTCTTCTAAAATGTTCAACATTTGGTCTAGCATGCATATTTGTTCTAGGATTGCTATTTCTAGGATAAGCATTTGTTTTATTAGTCCTAGGTTGAGCCTTAGGTGGTTGGGGTTTGGCTTCAACCTTTTCTTTAGGCTCATTCTTAAAGCCTATGCCATGTTTGGTTGATTTCAAATTAACAAGGACCTTATTCAAATTTTTGTGGGAAGAATTAAACTTATCTAAGGTACCTTTAAGTCTATCTACCTCATTTTCGAGATGCATGCAAGAAGAATAATTTTTAATAGAACTTTCGGGCTTGTTGGCGCTTCTTTTTCCGAAAAACTTGTTTTCCTCTTTCAGCTTCTCATTTTCTAAAACCAGTTTTTCTAAATCCTTTTCTTTCAAAGAAAGCTATTTTTGAAAATCTTTTTCTATTAGAGAAGCATTTTCTTTTATGCTCTTGACAGTTTTTGAAGCCTTAATAAATTCAGTATATAGCTCATCAAAAGCAGTTCGCATTTCTTCAAGAGTAAAGAAGTTTTTAGAAGAGATTTGACATACCTCATCTTGCTTGTCTTCTTGCGCCATAAGACAAAGGTTTGCGGCTTCGTCTTCTTCTTCTTCGCTTGACTCATCTCCAGAGTCTCCTCCCCAATAAATGTATGCACGTTGCTTCTTAAAAGGTTTCTTCTCCTTTTTGATGTTTGGGCAATTTGATTTGATGTGCCCGGTTTCACCGTATTCATAGCACTTTATTTGTTCGCCTTGCTTTTTGCCCTTTCGTTCATACTCCTTTCGCATGAACTTTTGAAATCTTTTGATAACGAGTCCAAACTCGTTGTCTCCGTCTTCATCAACTTGAGGTTGGCTTGTGCTTGCCTTAAGCGCTATTCTTTGCCTCCTTTGATCATCAACAAGAGGGTTAAGTATAGTAGACTCATAAGTCTTAAGGTTACCTCTTAATGCGTCGATGGTGACATTTGAGACGCCAATGGATTCTTGGATTGCGTCGGCCTTTGATCGCCATGCCGGAGTGAGACTTCTAAGAATTTTTCGAACAAGTTCTCTATCCATGAATGTCTTCTTGAGAGCATGTAGATCATTTACAATTATTGAAAATCGTTCAAACATTTCATCCACCTTTTCACCTTCCTTCATGTGAAATAATTCATAAGCATGGGTTAGGAAATCAATTTTGGCTTCCCTTACTTGGTCCGTACCTTCGTACGTAATTTCCAGCTTGTCCCACATTTTCTTCGCCGTTGTGCAACACGATATTTTCCTGTAATCGTCAGCATTTACAGCACAATATAATAAATTAATTGCTTTAGCATTATTTTTCACCTTTCGGATATCATCCGCGTCATATTCTTCTTCGGACTTGGGAACCCATTCGGTTTCAACCTTTTTGGTTGGAATTTGATTTCCCTTCGTTATCACCTTCCAAAGAAGAAAATTGTTTGCTTGAACGAAGATTTTCATCCACTCCTTCCAGTACGTATAGTATGTACCGTTGAATAGAGGTGGTCGTGTGGAGCATTGTCCTTCATCAATTCCTGCAAAAGAGTCACGAGTAGAAGCCATGGATGGTTCTCTCAAACTGTTAAGTCTTCAGAGAGTTGGGCTCTGATACCAATTGTTAGATAATACGCTTAACGCTAGAGGGGGGGTGAATAGTGTTATAATAAAAATTAACGTAAACTTGCGGAATTTGAAATTTGCAGGAAATAAATAAGTGCGTTAAGTAAACAAAAAGGAAAGAACGCATCGATGTATTCTGGTTCACCACAACAAGTGGCTAGTCCAGTCCCCGAGAGACTCTCTTGAGATTTTCCACTAACTTGTCAAGCTTACGGGTGCTCAACAAACCTTTACAACTTAAGGACACAAGCCTTAAAACTTTTGCTCGGAGATACAACACTCCAAGACTTCAACCAAGGAAACACAAGTTCCTTACAACAAGAGAATCACAATTCTCTTACAAGTGTACAAAATACTAAACACTCAAACAATACACTCCATAATGAGTAGATATGAGTAAAAGAAGTAAGCTCAAGATCACAACAACTATGGACAAGACTTTGGCTCTCAAAAGCTTTATGAAATGAATATAAAATGATAAACAATAGTATGCAAGCATATAGCAATAGAATAATCAGTTGTTGTATGTTATTGTGTTTAAAACACTGAAATGAAGCTGTATTTATAGTTGAAAAACTTGGCATTACCATTGCCTAATTGCCAATTAAGAGTTGCTGATTTTACTGAGTGACAATCGATTGTCAAGAAGTCACAATCGATTGTTTTCCAATCGTTCCAGAAATCAGTCCCAGATTTTACGCTTAACAATCGATTGTCCAAGATCAACAATCGGATTATTGGTAACGTTCAAAAAATCATTTTCAGATTTTACGCAAAACAATCGATTACACAAAATCAATAATCGATTATTCAGCAACGTTCAAAAAATCTTTTCCAGATTTTAATTTCAACAATCGATTGTACAGAATCAACAATCGATTACCTGACGGTATTTGAAAACTTTACGACAACGGTCAGCTTCACAATCGATTTGTGCAATGTTAACAATCGATTATTTATCAGACTTTGAAAATCATTTTAGACACTGCCTCGTGACAATCGATTGTTATATACTCACAATCGATTATTTAATAACTTTGAAAAAGTCTGGAAGACACTGCCTCAACACAATCGATTGTCATATGTTCAGAATCGATTATTTTGTGACTTTGAAAAATCTGATGGACACTGTCTCTTCACAATCGATTGTCATTAGCTTCACAATCGATTATTCTGAGTTTTGAAAAACTTTGATGTACACTGCCTCATCACAATCGATTGCCATAAGGTTCACAATCGATTGTCATGCAGGTTTGAAAAACCTGATGCTCACTGCCTTAACACAATCGATTGTCATTAGTTCACAATCGATTGTCATGCAGTCTTGGCTTAACATAATCGATTATCATAAGTACATAATCGATTATCTTAGTCCAGATTTTTTAGAGGCATGTTTAAAAATCATTTTGACTAAAGTAAATATGCATGATTTAAAATCATTTAGCATTAAATTAAATATGCATGATTTTGTAAAAATAGTTTTACGAGAGAAGCCATGTCATGAGTCAAGTTGTCGGATCAAGATCACAATTAAGAACGAATCATTTAAACTATAAAACTTTGTATTGTGCTTGAATCTCATTATCCACCAATTGTGCGCTTGTACTTGAACTTCGTCATATATCAATTTGCGCTTGTTTGTCATTCATCAAAACCTACACATAAGAACACACGTTTTAGTATAAAGCCTTGAGAACGTGTTTCCAACAAGAAAGAGGTATTTGTATATGGTGTTTATTGACATAGAGAAGGCGTATGACAAGGTCCTTAGGGACGTCCTTTAGAGGTGTCTAGAGGTGAAAGGTGTGTCGATGGCTTAAATTAGGGCGATAAAGCATATGTATGATTAAGTTATGACTCAGGTTAGGACTGTGGGAGGTGACTCAGAGCCTTTTTCAGTGGTTATGGAATTACACCAAAGATCTGCACTCAGCCCCTTCTTATTTTCTTTAGCGATGGACGCACTGACACACCATATCTAAGGAGAGGTGTCATGTTTGCTGATGAGTCATGAGGCGGCGTTAATGAGAAAATGGAGGTATAGAGTGTAATGGTTTCAAGTTGAGTTGGATTAAGGCATAATATGTGGAATGTAAGTTCAACAACATGACAGGGGAAGCGGATGTGGAAGTTAGGTCTGACTCACAGGTCATACTCATGAGAGAATGTTTTAAGTACTTAGGGTCTATTATCCAGGGAGATGGGGAGATCAATGGGGATGTTACGCATTGTATAGGAGTGGGGTGGATGAAATAGAGGTTAGTGTCTCTAGTCCTGTGTGACAAGAATATTCCATCGAAACTCAAAGATAAGTTCTATAAAGTGTTGGTTAGACCGGCCATGTTGTATGGAGCTGAGTGTTGTCCAGTCAATAATTCACATATCCAGAAGATGAAAGTAGCAGAAATGAGGATGTTGAGATGGATGTATGGGCACACTAGGTTGGATAAGATTCGTAATGAAGATATTCGTCAGAGGGTGGGCGTGGCTTCCGTGGATGATAAGATGGGGGAAGCGCAACTTAGATGGTCCAGACACGTGTGGAGGAGAAGCCTAGATGCACCGGTTAGGAGGTGTGAGAGTTTGACATTGGAATATACGAGAAGAGTCAGAGGGTGGCCTAGAAAGTATTGGAGCAAGGTGATTAGGCAGGATATGGCGTGACTTCAGATTTCCGAGGACATGGCTCTTGATAGAAACATGTGGATGTCGAGTATTAGGGTGGTAGGCTAAGGGGTAGTCGAGAGTTCTTCCCTCTTTGTACTGGGTAGTCTGTTAGAGTTTTGTTAGGTTTGTTAGCGATCTTTATTGTATTCACATTGGTATTTTGCGTAGTTTTGTATTATTGTACTTATTTGTTGTGGTTATTTTCTTTCTGGTATCTTTTATTATTATATGTCTTTTCTTTTATTTTTTTCTGATATTATTTTCTTTCCTGTTGAGCCGAGAGTCTCCTGGAAACAGCCTCTCTGCCTTTTTCGAGGTAGGGGTAAGGTATGCGTACACTCTACTCTCCCCAAACCCCACTAATGAGATTTTACTGGGTATATTGTTATTGCTATATCTTCTTTGAGTAAGAATTCCTTTATTTTATTGGTTGATTCGGCACAACTAGAGAGATAGATATTTTTTTGATGTATCACCATGGTTATGGGATAATATTATAATGGTCATCAATAATTAACATAATGGAAAAAAGTTTAGGGGCTAATTATGAATATGTTTCAAAATGGGATTCCTTTTTAATATGGAATCTACTGTATTTTAGAGTATATTTATATATAACAATTATTCTCATACTAATTGTAGATTTTAAATTTTTCTTTATAAATTTATAAGTAATTATGAAAATTTCTCTAAAACTAAATTGGAAATTTAACATGGTATCACTAAATTATAAGTTATATTTATCATAAATAAATTTATTTTAAAGTAATTATAATACATAGCAACTTATTGAGTTTTATAGAAAATACCTCTAACCTTAAAATAATTTTTTTCTTTTCTTCCTCCTTTCATCTCGTACTATAGCCTAGTCGCTTCCTCCATCTCCTTTAAATTCCGTATCTCTCTGGTGTTACAATCTTGCCCGAAAACCACCGTCAATTTAATCCATCAGAACATTGCCATCCGACCTCCTTTTTATTTTTCTCTCTCCTTTGTACACTATCTTCTCTCACTTGCTATGAAAATTCCTCAATTTAGTTCCTCAAATTCCTCATTCCTCACTGCTTCATCATACCTTTGTCGTTGTCGTCATCTCTAGATGGAATCCATGGCCAACCGACTGGATTTCTCAGATCCAAATGAATTTTATCAGACCTGAGTGCATTTCTCAGATTTGAGTATATTTAATTTCTTGTGGCGAATTATATATGATGAAATACACATTATGACAGGATTTTTATTCGTCTAACCAAATTTTGGTAGATACAACGTGATAGTGTATTCTCAGGTCATGCCATATTTTTTATTCGCCTCCATTTTTTTATTTTAATACAATATATACAATAGTTTGCTTGGCCGAAATATGTATCCTCGACGGTCTTTCTTCTCTTTTTATTTAGCTATTGACTATTGAGTCACATACAATACTACAAATACATTATTTTCTATACAAATATACTCAAATTTGAGTGTATTCTATATTTTTTCTATGCAAATACTGTTAGGATTTATGCCCGTCACTAGAGGGGGGGTGAATAGTGCGGCACAAGAATATTGATAAATATTGCGGAATTAAAAATTGCAGGAATAAAATAAATTCGGTAATAAAAATAGCAAGGAAAGAACATACCGAATTTATCCTGGTTCACCACAACTTGTGGTTAGTCCAGTCCCCGAGAGATTCTCTCGAGATTTCACTAACTCCGTTAAGCTTTCGGGTGCCTAACAAACCGTTACACTTGCTCGTAGATGTACACTCTACAAGACTTCAACTTGCTCGAGGATACCGCACCTCAAGACTTCAACCTTGCTCGTGGATACCGCACCACAAGACTTCAACCACTAAGACTTAGGGTACTTAGCGAACCCGACAATCAATGAGAAGATATGTTCTTCTCAAACACCTTTCTCTTTTACAACAATAACTCTCTCAAAAGAGTAGATAAAGAGATACAAATTTAGCTCTATGAACAACTCAAAGTTGTCTCTCAAATGGCTCAACAAAAGCTCTAAAATGATGCTCAAATAATGTCAATATGTATATCAATATTGGAGGTGTTGTGTATCTAAAAACAGCTCAAAAGACTTCTTTTTATAGGGGTTAAAGGGTGGATGTCTGTTACTTAATTGGCAATGAATTATGCTGATTTTATGCAAGGATAATCGATTATCTGATTCTGCATAATCGATATCTGCCAATCGTTTAAAAATCATTCCCAGATTTTAAGCAGAATAATCGATTATCCAAATCGTATAATCGATTACCTGACAACGTTCAAAAATCAATCCCCGATTTTATGCTTAACATAATCGATTGTTTGATTGTACATAATCGATTATCTTTCAGTGTTTGAAAATACTTTGGCAACGGTCTTTAATATAATCGATTACCAGAAAAGCCATAATCGATTATTTTGCTACTTTGAAAAATCTGATGCTCACTGTCTCAACATAATCGATTAGTCTAAGGCACATAATCGATTATCTTGTAGCTTTAAAAAATCTGGTGAACACTGCCTTAACATAATCGATTAGTCTAAGGCACATAATCGATTATCTTGTAGCTTTGAAAAATCTGGTGAACACTGCCTTAACATAATCAATTATCATGAGGTACATAATCGATTATCTTACAGCTTTGTAAAATCTGGTGTACACTGCTTTAACATAATCGATTATCATAAAGTACATAATCAATTTTGTTTGTCCAGATTTGAAAGACATGTTTAGAATTCATTTTGGTTAAAAAGAAAACGTTAAAATCATTTTGTTTGAAGTATTTAAAATATGTTTATGATAAATATGATTTGATGAAATGATTTTATGCATATTTATGATGACCTATGTTGAGTCAAAAGACGAGATAACTTTAAACGTTGCTCTTACATTTGTTCTACCTAACGACCTACGCCTTGGGTCTTTGGTCTTGAACTTTTGAACTCGTCTTTGGCTTGTCTATGCAATTCCGTCATCAATATACTTCTTGGCATTCACTCTTGATTGTTTGTCATATAATATCGTTGTTTGACTCTTGACTTCGTTGTTTGTCATTCATCAAAACCTATACCTGAAAATCATGCTAATACAACCAAAGCGCACATATCATAGATAAAATGATTTTCTACAAATACAACTTATTTTTAAAATTTTCACATGTATTTATATTTTCCGAAGGTTAATTTTTATGGCAAATCCCTGTATTCTTTGATTTTATTATATGAATACGGCCAAACTAAATACAGTAAATTGAATACAATATAAAAACAGGTACGGTTTATACAATGGATTGAATACAATCGAATATCACTATTTTCTTTATTTAAATACATGCTAATTAAATACTGTAAAATTGAATACAATATAAATAGTTAAAAATTAATATAGCTTAATTGAATATAGTATATAGATCCCAATTCGACAGAGCAGTATATATGCTATTTTTTGATTTTTTTATTATTTGAATACAACTGAATTTAATTCAGTGAAATTGAATACAATAAAAAATATATAAGAACGAATAGATCCGAACTGAATACAATATATGCAACCGAATTATATTTAACAACATACATCATATAACAAGCAATTAGTAGCTACGGAATATAATTTGCTAAATTTTAGCTACGCCCAACAATAGTCATTTATGAAAGGGGTTTTGGCATGGTATAACAACATACTCATATAATTGGCAGAAAATAGCCCTAGTTATAGGTATTGGCATCAAATAACCAATAAATGTATATCACAACTTTTGTTTCTTCTTTATATATATCAACATGTATATTAAAATTTTATTTTCATTCTTTGTATATAAATAATATTATTCTTTTTATATAAATATCATAAAATTATATATATAGTTATTGATGACTTTATATCAATGTATATCACAATAAAAAATATTGTATTATTTGTATATCATAATGTATAGCACATCGGACATGTGTATACCAAAATTGTAACCCATGTATATCTCTATATACATCAGTGATATCTCATATATATATATATATATATATATATATATATATATATATATATATATATATATATATATATATATATATATATATATATATATATATATATATATGTGTGTGTGTGTGTGTGTGTGTGTGTGTGTGTGTGTATCTGTGTATATCCATGAAAATATGTGTTATATGTACGATATACAATGTTATATACATGTGCATTCATAAAAAATTATGTTGTACACACGATATACAAAGCGATATATACATACGTCCTTAAAAACCTGTGTGTGATATACACTGATGTACATGATATACAATGTGATATATACATATCGTAATTGGAGTTTTAGGTCTGATTTTTTATCTGAAACCAATCTAAATTACTTTTAATCTTGATAAAATTTAGTATATAGCCTAGTTTAAGTATTTTCAATCAATTTCAATCACACCCACTATCACGACTCAAAATCCACTAAGGGTCGTGATGGCACCGGACACTGCTGTCAGACAAGCCAACCAAATTACTTGATCAAATCTGGTTTTAACACTTTTGGAAATACATGATTTTTCTTCCATATTTATAAATTTTAAAGAATATAGATTTTCGAATCAAATTTAAAAGTTAAGCCAGTAACACAATATTTTGAACCATTCCAGAACCCGAAGTCACAAGTGCATGAGCATTTACTGATAAGAGGAATAAAAATACAACACTCGTCTGGAATATAGTGGACGGAAAGTAAATACAGTGCTGGAAAGGGACTACCATACCTGAGCTCGTCTCAAATGATGCAGCTCACCTAGTCCCAGAATCATCCGTGCTGCTACACCCAGTAGACCACTGGAATCACATATAGCTGTGCAACAAAATGCACAACAAGTGTAGTATAAGTACAGAAACAACGTGTACCCAATGAGTGTCCCGCCTAATCCCGAAGGAGTAGAGACGAGATGGTCAACTCTGACACTCACTAGCAGTCCAATTACTATTTATCCTTTATAAATATATTCAAGTAGTGGATTTGTTATATAAACATGATTCTAATCCAAATATGGGAAAATAAGTAGCCATATAATTCTTTCATGGAAAAATTTCCTTAGATTTCTTGTTATTATTAATAAAATAATCTCGAGCCATAATGTGGCAAAAAATAACTCAAATGAGTTCAAAACAACATCACAAACATGCGCAAATCATGCTGAGGTCGACGGCCTGCTCCAATAGAAATGTAAAGTGTGCACTGCCGAGGGTCGAGCGGCCCGTACGATAGATGCATCTATTGCACCGAGGCGGTCGGCCTGTTCCAAAAATAAACACATACCCTGCCCGCGAATCATTCCTGTGACGCGGGTACACATAAGAATACATGCTCAATCAGTCAAATAAGGACTTATCGGGGATATTTATTCAATTAAAATCAATTATCCTTAACAGTTTAAGAAATGGAGTTTAATCATTTTTGAAATTTATTTACTAGTTCAATTTGATTTAAGCAATTTGATTGTCAATAACACTTCAAACATTCCAAGTATAACATGCTTTTGGGTCCTAAACTACCCGGACAATAGCATAATAGTAGCTACGCATGGACTCTCGTCTCCTCGTGCGTACGTAGCCCCTACAAACAGGAGCACATAATCAGTATAACTCACCTATGGGGTAATTTCCCCCTCGCATGATAAGAAAGGAGACTCACCTTGCTTCGAAGCGTTCCTTCAATAACCAAAATATGCTCCAACCTTAATTTGAAGCCGAATGAGCACCAACTAGTTAAATAAAGCAAGAACTATTCAATAAGTGCTCACAAAGTTGAATTTCAACTAATTAAATGATTTTTCAACCTTTCCCGCAAGGTTTCTAAATTTTGACCTTGGGCCCACGTGCCCGGATTTCGAGATTTTTCGAAGGAAATTAATCCCTATAACCTAAGGATTACTAATATATAATTTTTAGTTCATTACATAGCTAATTAGGTGGTTAAATTTTAATTTTATCAAAATCCTAGGCCTAGCTCTGATCCTTGATTTTTACTTGATTATTAGTGTTAAATCTATCTAATGTTCATGTATCTAAGCTAAGAGTGAGTGGGATTTACTTACCTTGTGACGTTATGTTGAAGCCCTCTCTTTGGAACCTCCAAAATCACCCAAGTAGAGTGAAAATGAGCTTAGGTTTGACCCTTATTGCCCCAGCAATTTTCACATCTGCTGACGAATTTCCGCATATGCGGCGTACGCTTCTGCGGAAAAAAGAGGATAACCGCTTTTGCGGTTTGGGGACAAGTCGATAGGACCGCTTATGCGGTCGCTTAGTTCTCACATGCAGGACCGCTTCTACGATCCTAGGAACGCTTCTGCTGTCCCTTCCCTTCCTGGCCTTTCTGCTTTTATGACCAGGTGGTCGCTTATGCGGTCAAAGAGTCGCATAAGCGGTTTTGATAGAAGCAGCAAACTTGTTTCCTTTCAAAGTCCGACATCGCTCGAACCTCGACCATTTGACGCTCGGGGCTCCTGAGCCCGACCCGAACATATCGACAAGTCTGAAATCATGAGGCGGACCAAGTCAAACCATCGAAACACCCAAAACAACGCTAAATTAAAGAATCGAACCCCAAATCGATTGGTTCAACTTAATGAACTTCAAGTCCTTTATTTCCTATCAACGGGTCACAACGCCCTTAAACTATTCGAATTGACACCAAAAATTTTATGGGTAGGTCTTATATGATATTTCGGACTTGTACCAAGCTTTGGGACCGGAATCCGAACCCGATACCTGGGTTTTTAATGAATATCTAGATTCTTTAATTCTTTAAAATTTTGATTAAATAATTTTACATAAAAATTCCGTACTCTGGTTAGGGACCTCAGATTCTGATTCCGAGTATACACCCAAGTCTCATATTTTCCCACGCACCCTTCGGGACCGTCAAATCACGAATCTGGATTCGTTTCCCAGGACAATTGACTGAAGTCAAATTTGGCCTTTTAAGAAAACCTTAAGAAAATAATTGGTTTTATTCTCAGTCAAAACTCTCCTAACTTCCGAACTAATCGCTCCCCGCAAGACGTAATTTAGCTAAAGAAATGTGGGAAGTTTTATTTAAGGGAACTGGGTTCTAAATTGTAAAACGACCAATCGAGTCGTTACATTCTCTCCCAAAACATATGTTCGTCCTCGAACATGCTGATAACTATGCTAAAGTATTCTGAAATCATTGTTTAGCATCTTACGCACCTTCCCTTCCTGTGCTGCCACAACTCAGCTGAGCATGTTAGCCCGATATATTATGAAGATATTTTCTTTTTATTCAAGCAACTTAGCCTTAAATCCCATTTCCAACATCCGAAATTCTATGTCAGGCCTGTTTTCATCATAATATTACCAAATCATTCACCTCAAGTTGTACCAAACATAACTGCATAACTTTGCTGAATTCACACTTTGCATCACTGTACTCATAGGACCACAATAACATTTTTTAATCAACTTAGCCAAAATTCAACGAATCAGATGCTCCCATTGAACCTCTTGACCTTCATAGGTCTTGTTCTAACTTTTACAGCACTGACACGACGGAAGAGATGTGCCGAAATTCATAAACAACTGCTGAATCAACAAATCATTGGGTCTAATACTCTGACAAGAATCATTACCACATTTTGAACCAAATAAGGATCTCTGCTCTTTAATATACTTCATGTACTCAGATTGCACTGATCCTAAATCCCATAATCTCATCTTGCCCAGTACGAGCTGCTCAGGCAATAAGCCACCTAGGACACAATCAAGAGTCTCATGTGATGCCACAATGTGCCAATAGGCTACCGATTAGGATATGATACAAGAGGAAAACAAACTCTGAAATGGAGATCTAATTACCCCGCCCGCGAATCATACATGTGATGCGAGCTAACAACTTGTACGAGTTTTCCTCAGAAAATGGGAAACATAACACATAAAAGAAACTAGCGGATAACTGTACTGAACATCACATTGTTGAGGCATGCAACCCAGTCCAAAAGCATAACCATGGCGGCGTGCCACCCGATCCGCACGTAGAACTCACATAAGGAGATACACATCGAGCTAAATCGCTCACCACATGAAAATACTGAATATCGGTCATAAACATGCTGAGGTGCATAATACCATCCCTGAGGAAATATATAGCGCTATAGGTTACAAAACTCAAGCACAACTGAGGTGTGATACATGATCTGAATCTCAAGAGCCATCCTGCTCATACAACATCACCGCTACGTGGAACCTCAACACATAAGAAATTTACCAAGACGTTTACAACTGATATGGAGCAATACATCATTACCTGGAATAGCTGATGACAAAATAATACCCCGACTGTTCCTCCATAGGGAACGCTCGCTGCAACAAACACAACTGGCCTGATATAAAGCCCTGTTCACAAATAAATCGATCCATTGATCTCAAGCCGATTTTTTATTGCACCAACTTGGCTAATAACATTTCAAAGGTTCATAGTAACTCCATTTTCCCTCATAACACACAAGAACAACCGTCATAACCGGAGCAACCTCCTTAGTTCATAACCCAATAAACAAAGTGCCCTCCAACCATAAATTCTCAAACTAATGATATTACCACAATCCTCATACTTGGTTTAAATCCCTAGCCAATCAAGTGACTACACGTCACACTTACAAAATCTTCCCATGGGACACGCTCCCGAAATCTTTCGAATTAAATAATGGGTTCGCACATCCAAACCATCAGACGCACTAATGCTGAAAAGCGATCCAGAATCCTTAACCAAGACCAAAGCATTTCTCACAAAACACCAATTTCAGGTGACACTGCAGACAATACCAATTTACTCAAAACATGGAAACTCCCTTTCTGCTCATCCGAGCTCGTGACCTCATAGTCATTACCAAACTGTAACTTTGATCCTCACTTCAAATTCCATACCACTCACTGCACCCAACATGCCGATATACGATAGACACGATTCCATCACAACTTTGGAACCACTGATGACTAACACTTCATCATATAAAACTCTTCATTTAACTCACTTTAGGAGGATTATAGCAACTTACAAGCGAATTCTCATAACCATCGAATATGTCATTCTCTAAGTAGTGGTCCAAGCCACCATAACACTTCTGAGATCCGCCTACTCATAACAGGCCCTAACAGAGGAATGCTTCTGAATAACATAATCGCTACGGCCAACAAGCATCACATGCACCGCCACAAATCACATACATGACTTGATCACGCTGGATGAACTCATCACGACTACCACTATATCATGTTAACCATGGGTAATCAATCTACTTCCTTCTACTGAATCCTTGATTGCCTTAAAAATAATACTTCTTCATTCAACACATAACATACTCCACATGAATTCATCCCGAGTGACCTCAAATCACGAGACCATGCTTCCTCGAATCTCACGAACCATTTCATATTCCTCAGATGCTACATCACGAGTCAAAATATCATAGAACATTCTAGACACCTTCTCATAAGCTGCCATAAAGCTTGATTCTTAACTGTACCTATAGGCTCGAAATTATCGAGCACCACACTTAAACTCCTGAATTCACTGGGATCATTATTGAGAGCCATCCGAGCCGTCTTGGTCCCGAATATAACTCACTCCATAGATCTTATAACACACAAACACTCTCTCTGCGAAGCACCCAGCAAAATCACTTCCTCTAAAACCTTTATCTCTACGAGGCGTAAATCCTGAACCTTTTCCAAGTTCGAACATGAGCCGATAAGGCCAACCATAGTATGCCTCCAATAATTGATTTGCTCAAATTACCACTTATGGTCTTTTCTCAGAGCTGAAATAACCCATCAATATGCTAATAACCAGAAATCATGCGCGTAGCTAATCATACAGCCCAATCGTAAGTGGTGGGACTCTCCCACTTAGCTTGAAGCCACATTTCATACCTCCTGAGTTCGCCCGACCTCTTTACCTCTTATGGGCATAACCTCGCGCCATAAATTATCAAAATTTGTCAGAATCTTCCTGTAAATCCCCATCTTTCATACTCTGAATCATCTCCCAAATTTGCGCGACCGATCTCTTTATTGAACACCAATATAATTCTTTGCAGAAGCTTCGCCAACCACACGACCGCTAATATGCTCACGGGGAATAACCCATCTGGGGAAA
Source organism: Nicotiana benthamiana (assembly GCA_034376525.1). Taxonomy (NCBI): domain Eukaryota; kingdom Viridiplantae; phylum Streptophyta; class Magnoliopsida; order Solanales; family Solanaceae; genus Nicotiana; species Nicotiana benthamiana. The sequence continues at coordinate 23,699,256 of CM067333.1, read as the reverse complement.
TCGCCTCCCGGTATCTTCCCACGCCGTTGCATGAGGTACATTCACTACGACACCAAATAGCGCATCCTGAGTCCGAGCTCACCTTCCAGTTGCACAAGTCCATTCACCCCTAGTGGACATCAATTAAATGCACGGAAATATCCTCCCAATTCAAAGTTATGCTGCATCCTCCTTCACGTCAAGCATCTCCATTTCGCTATATCAAATCTTCTTCCGCATGATGGCCCATGCTTCAAGTTCGCTCCGTAGGCCCCAATCACTACTCTCTGAGATTCTCCGATCATTCCAAACTCTCCTTATGGATCGTAGTCATCCTACTACCAAGCCCATATGCAACCCCCGCCACTCTCCCACTTTGGAAGAACTCATCTCTTAATTGACCACTCAACCTTGCTCCTCATACTTGGCCCTCTAAAGGTTTTAAACGCCGCCTGACACTTTCCATATGTCCTTCCTCATACCTTGTTGCTCAGTTACTGCTTTAAACAGAATCTATCTTCACGACACTTGAATCCACTATCGCTGCTAACTTTAGAACCTTTCCAAAGGCCATCCTTATCGATCCATCAACAGTAAAAATTCTGATTCGATTTTAAACCATCATACTATGCGATATATATAGTTGTATCTCCAATACAATTTCACCATACCCTGCCATAAAGGCAAATTCTAGTAGATTATAACATCGAACTTGGTACGTTCCATTAGGACCAAGACACCCCATCATATAAGAAAAGCTCCACCATGCTTGCAAATACCATGTCTCATTACTTCCACCAGCCCAAATCTGACCATCCTTAGTCAGACTGCCTTTCCCTTGTCGGGAATAAAATATTGGATCCCTTGATTATATGTTGAGTAAACTTCACTTCAATTCATCCACTGCCTCGAAATGGGGAAAAAAATCCTACCATCACAACAACACTGCGGAATAAATAGCTCATAAGCATCATGGTAACATGTGCCTAGCCTCAAGTCTCTTAGAAGTCCTGTTACTGAGCTTAATAGTCTACCCTTCCGTAAAGCAACTATAATAGTCCGATCAACTATACTGGGAAAAACTCATCCCGCACCATATTTGTAGTGCCATTCAATTCTTCAAATTCTCAATTTCTAATAAGCGCTCGCGTCACATAAAATTGAGTAGAAAGGAATCAAAGGCATAAGTCTCAAAGGAATTGAACTGCAAGGAAATCAATAAGGGAAGTATTCCTAACAACCCTGTAACCTCCTGAGGATAAGTGCAGACGTCTCTGTACCGATCTGTGAGACTCTACTAGATTTGCTCATGACTCATGAGACCGATGGAAACCTAGTGCTCTGATACCATGTTGTCATGACCCAAAATCCACTAAGGGTCGTGATGGTGCCGGACACTGCTGTCAGGGCCAAACAGATTACTTAATCAAATATCGTTTTAACACTTTTGGAAATACATGATTTTTCTTCCATATTTAGAAATTTTAAAGAATATATATTTTCGAATCAAATTTAAAAGTTAAGTCAGTAACACAATATTTCAAACCATCCCAGAACCCGGAGTCACAAGTGCATGAGTATCTACTGATAAGAGGAATAAAAATACAACATCCGTCCGGAATACAGTGGATGGAAATAAAATACAGTGCTGGAAAGGGACTACCTAGCTGCAAGCGTCTCAAATGATGCAGCTCACCTAGTCCCAGAATCATCTGTGGTGCTACGCCCAGTAGACCACTGGAATCACATATAGTTGTGCAACAAAATGTACAACAAGTGTAGTATGAGTACAAAAATATCGTGTACCCAATGAGTGTCCCGCCTAATCCCGAAGGAGTAGAGACAAGATGGTCAACTCTGACACTCACTAGCAGTCCAATGACTATTTATCCTTAATAAATATATTCAAGCAGTGGATCTATTTTATAAACATGATTATAATCCAGATATGGGAAAACAAGTAGTCATATAATTCTTTCATGGAAAATTTCCTTAGATTTCTTGTTATTATTATTAAAATGATCTCTAGCCATAATGTGGCATAAAACAACTCAAATGAGTTCAAGACAACAGAACAAACATGCACAAATCATGTCGAGGTCAACAGCCTGCTCCAATAGAAATGTAAAGTGTGCACTCCTGAGGGTCGAGCAGCCCGTACCATAGATGTATCTGTTTCACAGAGGCGATTGGCCCGTTCCAAAAATAAACATATACCCAGGATCATGCATGCGACGCAGGTACACATAAAAATACATGCTAAACCAGTCAAATAAGAACTTACCGGGGGATACTTATTCAATTAAAATCAGTTATCCTTAACAATTTTAAGAAATGGAGTTTAATCCTTTTTGAAATTCATTTACTAGTTCAATTTGATTTAAGCAATTCGATTGTCAATAAGACTTCAAACATTCTAAGTATAGCATGCTTTTGGATCCTAAACTACACGAACAATAGCATAATAGTAGCTACGCACGGACTCTCGTCACCTCGTGCGTACGTAGCCCCCACAAACAAGAGCACATAATCAATTTAACTCACCTATGGGGTAATTTCACCCTAACAAGATTAGAAAGGAGACTCAACTTGCTTCGAAGTGTTCCTTCAATAACAAGAATAGGCTCCAACCTTAATTCGAATCCGAACGAGCACCAACTAGTTAAATAAAGCAAGAACTAGTCAATAAGTTCTCACAAAGTTGAATTCCAACTAATTAAATGATTTTCCAACCTTTCCCGCAAATTTTCTAAATTTCGGCCCCTGACCCACGTGCTTGGATTCCGAGATTTTTCGAAGGAAATTACTCCATATAACCTAAGGATTACTAATATATGATTTTTAGTTCATTACATAGATAATTAGGTGGTTAAATCTTAATTTTATCAAAACCCTAGGCCTAGCTCTTATCCTTGATTTTTACTTGATAATTAGTGTTAAATCTATCTAATGTTTATGTATTTAAGCTAAGAGCGAGTGTAAATTACTTACCTTGTGATGTTGTGCTGAAACCCTCTCTTTGGAACCTTCAAAATCGCCCAAGTAGAGTGAAAATGAGTGAGAATGAGCTTGGGTTCGTATTCAATGAACCCTTACTGCCCCCGTGATTTTCGCATCTGCGGATGAATTTCCGCATATGCGGCATCTGCTTCTGCGGAAGGATAAACGCTTTTGCGGTTTGGGGACAAGTCGATAGGACCGCTTATGCGGTCGCTTTGTTTGAACATGCAGGATCGCTTCTGCGGTCCCTTCGCTTCCTAGCCCTTCCGCTTCTGCGACCATATGGCCGCTTATGTGGTCACTGCTTCTGCGGTCAAAGAGCCGCATAAAAGATTTTGACAGAAGCATCAAACTTGTTTCCTTTCAAAGTCTGACTTCACTCGAACCTCAACCATTTGACACTCGGGGCTCTCGAGCCCGACCCGAACATATCAACAAGTCTGAAATCACGAGGCGGGCGTAGTCAAACCCTCAAAACACCCAAAAAATGCTAAGTCAAAGAATCGAACTCCAAAATCGATTGGTTCAACTTAATGAACTTCAAGTTCTTTATTTTCTATCAACGGTCAAGGCGCCCTTATACTATTCAGATTGACACCGAATTTTACGGGTAATCTTATATGATATTTTAGACTTGTACCAAGTATCGGAACCGAAATCTGAACCTGATACCTAGGTTTTTAATGAATATCTAGATTCTTTAAAATTTTGATTTAACATTTTTACATAAAAATCTCGTACTCAGGCTAGGGACCTTGGAATTCGATTCCGAGCATACGTCCAGGTCCCATATTTTCCCACACACCCTCCGAGACCATCAAATCACGAATCCGGGTCTATTTCCCAAGACAATTGACTGAAGTCAAATTTGACCTTTTAAGAAAACCTTAAGGAAATAGTTGGTTTTATTTTCACTTAAAACTCTCCTAACTTACGAACTAATCGCCCCCACAAATCGTAATTTAGCTAAAGAAAATGTGGGATATTTTATTTAAGGGAACGAGGTTCTAAATAGCAAAACGATCACTCGGGTCGTTACACCCACTCGTTAAATCCAACCAAAAAAATGAAGAGAGAAGAAAAATAAAGTTGAAATATATTTTTTCTCTCTTAGTTGTTTCTAATCTTGCTCAAATTTAATATATAGCCTTGTTATCAACCTTCCCTTTTCATCCCACTGATTTTTTTTTGCATAATTACAAGAAATATTTCTAAGCTATGAGAGAAAAAGAGAAGAGATATAAGAAGAAATACAAGAGACAAAGGGGGAGGAAAACCAAAATAAGCGTGTAATTATTTTTGAGAGAGAATATTTTTTTTTAAAAATTTGACTGTATAATGCCAATTATTTGGGGCTATCTTTGTCAAACCTAATATAAGGCTAAACAATTGGCAATTCTCATTATGTGTTGTTATAGGATGTCTAAAGAAAGTCCCAACTAAATTGTAGGATCCACCCCCCCCCCCCCCCCCCCAAAAAAAAAAAAAGATTTTTTCCTATCTATACCATATACCTAACCTTATTATCAAAAATGTTTATAATTTGGTATTTACCCGCCTAGCCCATAGTTTGACTATAAAATCTGTACCAAACCAAAAATAGATAGATTCTACCCTAAAAAGGCGCCAAATTTGTAGGAATCAGATTTAACGGTGATTCTATCACCATTAATTTTGAAATTTAAAACGGAAGAAAATCTATTGCAGCGTAATTCTCTCCTTCTCCATATATTTTCCACCATTGATAGCCATTAAAAAGCTTGAAAGCTTTGAATTTAAATTTGGATTTTCAAAAATCATTATTTGTTTGAATTGGGTGTTGTTGTAAAAAATTCGAAATATGTTTATGAGTTTATATCTCAATTTTGAGGGGTTTTGGTGAAGATTAGACTTGGTTTTGACTGAATTTCACATTGAAACTCGTCGAAGAAGAAGAAGAAGACATATTTTTACAGAAATTGTAATTAAAATTGTGAATTGTAGATAAAATGTAGATAAATTGTTGATAAATTGTAGATTGAGAAGACTAAAACTACTACAAGTCTTCTACAATTATGTCGAAAATGCCAATTATGCTACAATTGAAATGGAAAGTGGGGTATTAAAATTTAATGTATTCAGTTTGTAGATATCTTGTAGATAAAATTTCTACAAATAAAATACAAATCAGTTTAAGTATTGTATAAAGTTGTATTATTTTTAAGAGTATCTACAAAATTACTATATTTATACTACAATTAAACTACAATTTTTTGTCAAAAAAATATTGACAATAAAATTGTGGTGAATACTAGTACATAATTGCATACTGTCACATGCTGACATTTAAAAAGGGGTTTTCTGCTATACCTCAAGAATTATACGTCTTATGGCCAGCTTGTTTACTTTAGGATCTTCTTAGAAAGAGAGTATACAGAGAGGAGAACAAGAAGAAGAAGCAGAACGTTCGAGAACAATAAGACTACAATGAAAGCTCCAAGGTATTTGCAGAATTTGCCATACATATTGCAAACCTTTCCCCATCCCACATGAGTTTTGCCTTTTAGTCCTATGTATGCCACTGATGCTGCTGCTCCCGTTGCTGATGCAACTAAAATTGGGGGTGTGGGGGTGGGAAGAGAGAGAGGCAGGTAAACTAAAATTGGAGAATATATGCTCCTAAAATGATGTCTAGAATAAATGAAGCAATAATTATACCCTTAATTTGAATTATGATATATAAATTGAAATTTGGTATACTTAAATATAATAAATAAAATCTTAAACATCGATAGTAATAAGGTTTGATATATAGTATACATAGGTAAAAATCCCAAAAAAAGGGGAAAAGGTCCATCTGGCCCAAGTAGTCCTAAGCATTTGAAAGAAAGGAGTGCCAGGTCACAAATCCTGATGCTCCTCTAGTCTTAATCTGGATCGTCAAATATTTAATCTTAACGGTCGAAACTACTTCAGCTCATTGAAAGCATAATCCGCACATAATACGCAAAGCTGCACTCGACACCATAGATCATCTTCCAATCAACGACTCAGTTTCAGTTTCCGCTTTTCACAGGGATCAGCATTACTATCCGTCGATTAACAATCAAATCCCCCCAAAATTTAGCGGCTACCATTTTTGCCCCGCCACAATTTCAAACCCCCACGAAATACAATACGCCCAAATTCACCAAACATAAATACCCACTACCCTTCACTTCTAAACACGCCGAATACATTTCATTTCTGATTTCAGTTCACATCCAAAACCTTGGAAGGTCTTTAATCTTCAAGTTCCTGTGTGAAAATGTCTGGTCGTGGAAAGGGAGGCAAGGGATTGGGCAAAGGAGGAGCGAAGAGGCACAGGAAGGTGCTAAGGGATAACATTCAGGGATTTACGAAGCCAGCAATTCGTCGGTTGGCTCGTAGGGGAGGCGTGAAGCGTATTTCTGGTCTGATATATGAGGAGACACGTGGTGTGCTAAAGATCTTTCTAGAGAACGTGATTCGTGATGCTGTTACCTACACTGAGCACGCCAGGAGAAAGACTGTTACTGCTATGGATGTTGTGTATGCACTCAAGAGGCAGGGTAGGACTCTCTACGGTTTTGGTGGTTAAGGAATTTGTGTTTGTGTTTTTGACTTTTGTTTGTTCTTCAAAAGTCTTGCGGTCAAGAAATTGAATGAAGTATTATTAAAATAGTTGATGTAATTAGGGTTCCTTATTAGTATTTGTAGTAGTTGTTGTAAGAAAAGCATTCTCAGGTATTCTGGAATTTGCTCAACTTAATGGCAGAAGAATTCAAGTTTCAACTATCTCTTACTTTTACCTTTTGTGTGGATTCAATATGATGATTCTCAAACATTTGAAACCCCAACTAGTTGAGTTATTATCTGAATTCTCTAAACCCAGTTCGCAATATAGACCCCAACTAGTTGATTTAATTATGTCGATTCCCTATATTTAGTACGATCAATGTGGACCTGTATGTCCTAAATTGTGTAATTAGTCCAGTTTTTGTAGGGTTGTGTTCGATTGTAATGTTGTTGTTATATAGTGTGCATTCTTCAGTAATTGTTACCTTGAACTAAGAAATGAACATATCTTCCTTATTTGCTATATAAACTTTTTCAATTGTGGTGGATTTCTTAGTGTGAATGGTAGTTTATTCTTCAGCAGAGGATGATTTGTATGATATTTGTGTTTGGGTATAATTTATTGATGGTATCATGATTTCCTTGGAGTTACCATACCTTAAACTTTCCGTGGACTTCTCTCAATAAAATGATTATTTTTTTTAGTTTTTTCTGTCTTGGATTGTCTATTTTCCTCAAATTGTTACTAGATTGACTGCTAGAGTAGGTTCTAGGTGGCCTATTCAAATTTGTAGAGGAGCACGGCCCAGGATTCAACCTGAAGAAACAGCATTAAAACCTAGCCAAATCCAATGAAGCTACCCGTGTGATGCACGATCAATATTAAAAAATATTAATTGAATTAAATTATGATCATGCTTGTTTGATCCTATTAGATCGTATTATTTTAATAAAATTTAATTGTTATCTTGTTTGTCAATACGTTATACCAAATATTGAAATCTCTATTAAATTAAAGGTATTTATATAATCAGTAAATAACTTTTTTGTTCTATTTTTCTTTATTATAAACAATATTTAGTATTCGCTTTCTTTTTGTAACATATGAGAAGACATATAATTTATTACTATTGAAATACTTTTTTATTTAAATTTTATTATGTTGTTCTTAATAGTATTATCTAAATTTTAGTGAATAAATTTTTTGTTAAACTAACGAGACTAATACACGCAGCGCATCCTATAACTTTTTTGTTAAGTATTGTTTTTATTATATCTTCCAACATTTAATACTATTACATTATTAATAGAAAGTTTCATTAGCATATTACGTTATTTAATATTTTCCTCTGAAGTTTTTTTTGTTTTTTATTTTCAAATAATTTTAAAAATCCAACCTAAAACTACTCCTAAATTTAAATTGGCAATTTAAGTTTTTAATTTCACTTTTTATTTTAAAACTCACATTCGAAACTACTCCCGATTTGAATGAGTAGTTTTTCTTTTATTTTTTTCGTTTTTATGGCTTGTTTTCGCTTTTTTTAAGATAATAATTTTAGAACTCAAACTTGAAAATACTCTCATCCAATTTGAATGGGTAATTATTCTTTTACATGTTTATATTTTCGTTTTTATATTATAGTTAATTATAAGGTATCTATATTTATTAATTCAAATAAATAAACCAATATATATATATATATATATATATATATATATATATATATATATATATATATAAATATATATACTAACTAATTATTAATTATAAATAACTACCAATTTGAAAGGGTAGTTATTTTCTTATATATTTATATTTTTGTTTTGTTTATTATGGTTAATTATAAGATATCTATTTTTATTTTAAATTATTTTAAAAATCCAATTTGAAACAACTCCCGATTTGAATGAGTTGTTTGTCTTCTCTCGTTTATATATATATTTTTTACTTTTTTATTTGAAAATAATTTAAAAACTCCGACTTGAAAGTACTCGCACCAAATTTGAATGGGTAGTTTTTCTTCTTTTTTTTTTTCAATTTTTCTAGTCTTTTTTGCTTTTTTTATTTTAAAAAAAAATAAAAACTCCGACTTAAAACTACTCCCACCAAATTTGAATGGGTAGTTTTTCTTCTTTTTTTTTTCTTTTTTATAGCTTGTTTTTTTATTTTTTTAAATAATAATTTTAAAACTCTAACTTGAAAATACTCTCACCCAATTTGAACGGGTAGTTATTATTTTATATATTTATATTTTTTATGTTATAGTTAATTATAAAATATCTATATTTATTAATACAAATAAAGTAATTAATTAATATATATAATTAATATTTATATATATTTAAATTTAAAAATAATATCAAATAACAAATTATTAATTAAAAATAACTACCAATTTGAATGAGTAGTTACTTTCTTATATATTTATATTTTCATTTTTTATTATAGCTAATTTATACGATATCTATTTTTATTTTAAAATTATTTTAAAATTCCAATGTGAAACTACTATCAGATTTGAATGGGTTGTTTTTCTTTTCTTTTTTCTTTTTTATGCTTTTTTTCTTTATTATTTTAAACTAATTTAAAAACTCCAACTTGAAACTACTCCCACAAAATTTAAATGGGTAGTTATTTTTCTTATATATTTATATTTTCATTTCTTTTAGTATAGTTAATTATGAAAAATATTATATTTATTAATTTAACTAAAGTAACCAATATATATATATAGTTTTTTACTTATTTTCATTTTTAGATGTATTTACATTTAAAAAGAATAACCAATAACTAATTTAACTAAATAACTAATTATGGCATGTGATTTCTTTTTACGTTGCTACTTAGTTTATGGAGAGGGATTTTTTCTCTCTTTTTAATAATATATAGATTTTTCTCTCTTTTTAATAATATATAGATTCTCGAGAAAGATTGTGACGACTCAAAGGGTCATCATTGTGATTCTCCCTTTCCTTGCGCGTCTGAGGCCTTGAAAACCTCTTATTTGGTTACCTCGATTTGCGTAAGCATTCCAGGCGCGAAGTCGGAATTTTTTTTGTGAAAATATTTGAATTCTGTGTTAAAAACTATGAATTTTGATACTAATATTGCTATAGTTGACTTTGGTCAACGTTTTGGGTAAATGAACCCGAACCCGTGATGTGATGGTCCCGGAGGATTGGTAATGAAATTTGGGACCCAGGTGTATTCCCGGAATCAAAATCCGAGGTCCCAGGCCCAAGTACAAAGCTTTTATGTGAAATTGTTTTAAAAAATGCTTAAGGTAAAATGGAAATAAGAATTTGATCAAAAGTCATGGTATCCGGCTCGTATTTTGGTTCCGACGCCCTGTACAAGTCTTAAATGGGTGCTAAGCGCTATCTGTAAAGTTTGGTTGAAAACGAACATCGTTTGACGTGTTTCGGACTAAAAGTGGAATTTTTTTTGAAAGTTTTGCCTTTGGAAATGATTATCATGTGTTTTGGAGGTTGATTCTCTGATTTTGATGTTATTTGGCGATTTGATCGCTCGAGAAAGTTTGTAGGATGATATTGAGTTAGTGTGTGCGGTTGGTTAGGAGCCCCGAGGGCTCGGGAGTGTTTTCGGAGGTGGTTCGGAGTGTTTTAGCTCTTGAAAACTTAAGCAGATTTTGCTGCAATTTTTGCTCAGGGAAATCCTTTCACGTGATCGCGGTTTCATCCACGCGATCACACTATTTGGTCCGTGCCACTACGCGATCACAGCTTCCTTCACGCGATCGCGTGGCTTCCAGTTCCCTCTTCTCCGCGATCGCGTACTAGTCCACGCGATCGCATAGAACAATTTACCCCTTAGTGACTTTTCCTCTATGCGGTCGCAGTACTGTTCACGCGATCACGTAGCTCCCTATTTCCTTCACCGTGATCGCGTCCCCCTTTCCTGGGATCGCGAAGGGCATTTTTGCCCAGTGATTTTAAAAGCCTAAAACAAACCAGTGACGGGATTTATTCCCAAAGTTTCACACGAACTCACCTCCTACACCCTCCATTGACGAACTTCAAGCTGCTAAATCATCACCACTCTTTGGGTAAGTATCCTCACATTATTTCCTCACTATTCCTTCATCAAATCATTAAATTGTAGCACTAAAACATGAAATCAAAATAGAATTTAGGGGTTTTGGGTTTAGTTAGGATTTATGAGATTTTGGGTATTTCAACCTCAGTTTGAGGTCGAATTTAAAATCTAATTATATATTTGAAGTCGTGGGGTTATTGGCGATTGAGTTTTGGTCCGAGCCTCGAGTTTGGACCACGTGGGCCCGATGTTGGATTTTTTGGATTTTTGAAAGTAAGTTAGGAAATGAATTTCTAGGCTATGGGATTGCGTTTTTTATTCTTATTGATAATATTGAATCTATTTATGTTAGATACCATTGGTTCGGGGTCGAATTATTGAGGAAAAGCGATTGTTGAGATTTGAGTTGCTATTTTCGGATTTGAGGTAAGTGTTCGATCTAACTTTGGTTTGAGGGAATAAGATTAGGTTGTTATTTATTATGTGCTATGTGAGGGCGGTGTATAGGTATGGTGACGGTTCCTTATGCGCCCGAGTCAGGCAGGACCGTGATGTCATATTTCTATTAAATTGTGAAGTAAGTGAACAAATGTGATAATTACTCGTTACAAGAACTATGAAGTGAAAGTTGAGAATTAAATGAATAAAGAGAAATGTTTGGTACTTTCCCCTTGCCGGGACCATTTGTTGAGTTATATTCTCTTGCCGGGACATATTGTTGACTTGTATTTCCCTTGCCGGGACCAATTGTTTGAATTGTTCTCCCTTGCTGGGATATTTTGTCTTGATATATATATATATATATATATATATATATATATATATATATATATATATATATATATATATATATATATATATATATATATATATATATATTTCTTTGTTCCCGTTTGGATGTGACCATTGATTGGTAGAGGAAGAGAGAGTAAAAGAATGAAGGGTGATGCCGTGCACTGTTTAATGAGAGTAATAGCACGACGGGTGATGTCGTGCACTGTTTATCGAGAATAAAAGTACGAAGGGTGATGCTGTGCCTCATATTTGATATTTCTGGTGAGAAGTGAGAGTAAAAGCACGAAGGGTGATGCCATGCATTACATTTGACTACCTTGGTGAGGAATGAGAGTAAAAGCACGAAGGGTGATGCCGTGCAACTGTTGGTTCATTGGCTTTCTTGTTTAATTATTATTTATTCAGTTTCATCTCTTGATTGTAGAAGTTATAATTGAATTGCTACTCCCCTTACATGTCCCTTTCCCCTTTTATTGCTTAAATTCTTGCTCTCTTTCTGTTATTGCATATATCTGTTAGTCGTGATAGGTCCGGTTTAGCCTCGTCACTACCTCACCGAGGTTAGGCCGTGCACTTACCAGCACGTGGGGTCGGTTGTGCTGATACTATGCTTCTGTGCCTTTTTGTGCACAAGTCAGGACCCAGTCTACTTACCGCAACTTTAAATTGAGAGTGATCCTTCAGTCTAGAGGCTCTGAGGTTGTTCGCGGGCCACGAGTCTCCTCTATCTATTTCTCTCAGCTTGTTAAATTGTATCAAACAGACATGCTATGTATTTCTTTCAGACTATTATTTTTAGTACTCTTTTGTGTCTGTGATCAGTGACACCATATACTAGGTAGAGAAAGGTTGTTATCCGCATCTTGTTTTCGTTATTGTTATTAAAAGATTTCCGCATGCTTAAATGAATTATTCTAGTGTTTAATTTGTTTTAGATTTGAGTTTGTGAAATTTATTATAAAGGTTGGCTTGCCTAGCTTCGACAGTAGGTGCCATCACGACTCCCGATGGTGGGTAAATCCGGGTCGTGACATGGTTGTATCAGAGCACTAGGTTACTTGGAACTCACAACTCACGGACAAGCTCGGTAGAGTTTGAGGGATCGGTACAGAGACGTCTGTATTTATTCCCCATAGGATACATGGTTAGGAAACATTTCACTTTATTTATTCTTATTGAGCGAATCTGTTTCTCAAATATTGATTGTCATTCTACTCTGGTCTTTCGCAGATGGCGAGAACACGTGCGTCTTCTTCTTCCGCGCAGCAGCCCGAGCCCCCATCAGCAGCTCCTGCAAGGGGTAGGGGCCGAGGCCATGGCAGGGGCAGAGCTCAACCCCAGACAACAGTTCCAGAGGTAGAGCCTCATATTGACTTTGATGAGGAGGTCCAACTCCACCAGCTCCAGTGGGCCCAGCTCAGGTCCCAGGAGGAGTGATGTTTTCTTCGGATCTTCAGGATGCCCTTGTCCGCATAACAGGATTTATGGATAGTGTGGCCAGAGCGGGATTGCTTCCAGCAACACCAACCACTTCTCAGGCCGGAAGAGGGCTTCAGACTCCTACTACACGTACTCAGGAGCAGGTAGCTCCCCAGACTCAGGTTCCCTTGGTTCAGCCCGCAGTGGCAGCTCAGACCAGCATTACAGCTCAGGCCGGAGATGGGATAAACATGTCTTCAGATGTTTTGTGGAGACTTGATCGGTTCTCCAAGATTTTCACTACTACTTTCAGTGGTACTTCATCGGAGGATCCTCAGGACTTTCTATACACTTGTCATGAGATCCTTAGGACTATGGGGATAGTGGAGACCAATGAGGTCGATTTTTGCACTTTCAGACTTGTGGGGTCCGCCAAGACTTGGTGGAGAGATTACTGTCCATCTAGATCAGCAGGGTCTCCAGCTTTGACATGGGATCCGTTCACAGAGTTATTTTTGGAGAAGTTTCTCCCCATCACTCAGCGGGAGACACTTCGCAGACGGTTTGAGCATGTTCAGCAGGGATCTATGATAGTTACACAGTATGAGACCAGATTTGTTGACTTGGCACGCCATGCAGTAGTGATACTCCCTACGGATCGGGAGAAGGTCCGGAGGTTCATTAATGGATTGATTCAGCCCATTCGTCTACATATGGATGTGGGAGTTGGCAGTGATATTACTTTTCAGGAGGGACCCAATGCGGCCCGCGGAGTAGAGATGGCATTGGCTCGAGGAGGTAGTCAGGGTTCAGATAAGAGGCCTCGACATTCTGGCAGGTTTAGTGGTACCTCATCTGTAGGTAGGAATTTTCATGACAGAGGCCATTCCCCGAGACCTTTCCAGTTGGCACTTCAGGTTCCTCATGGTACGTTAGGCGGTTGTGGCCACCAGCAATATTATTCAGATCAGCAGTCTTTCAGCGCATCACCATCCCCATCAGTGCATCGCCACTTCAGAGCTTTAGGGGAGGACATACTGGTCGACAGGGCCAGCAGTCTCAGCTGGCGAAGGCATGCTATGTGGTGACACATGTCATGTTGTCAGATTTTGCCCTCGAGCCTCGAGTAGTTCTCAGCAGCCGGAGACTCGCCCTACGATTCAGGCAGCAGGTGATCAACATGCCGGCCAGCCAGCTAGAGGCGGGGTAGGGATCATAAAGGTGGAGGGAGAGACCGTAGAGGTGGAGCCTGGACAACCAGAGGTAGGGGTCAGCCCGCAACAGATCGTCCCAGAGACGCAGTTAAGGGAGGTGGGGGCCAACCCCGCTGTTATGCATTGCCAACCAAGCCGGAGAATGAGTCATCTAATACTGTGATTACAAGTACTATGCTGGTATGTGATAGGGGTGCTTAGTTATTATTTTATCCGTGATCTACTTATTCTTATGTGTCATCCTATTTTGCACCCTATTTGACTATGCCTAGTGAGGCTTTGGCTATTCCTGTATATGTGTCCACACCGGTTGGTGACTCTATAGTGGTCGACCATGTGTATCGTTCGTGTGTTGTGGTATTTGAGGGTCTTGAGACCCGAGTCGACTTATTTCTTTTAGACATGGTGGAATTTGATTTTATATTGGGGATGGACTGGTTGTCCCCGTATCATGCTATCTTGGATTGTCACGCCAAGACCGTGACCTTGGCCTTGCCAGACATGCCCCGGCTTGAGTGGAGAAGGACCCCAGGTCATGCCACCCGTAGTGTTATTTCGTATGTCAAGGCTCGACGCGTGGTCGAGAAGGGGTGTTAAGCATATTTGGCGTATGGTCGGGTCAAACTCAATCTGAAGAAAGAGTGGGTTCGATGCTAACAACCCAATAGTATATTGGGGTCGAATTCCTCAGGGAGCTTCAAGTTGGAGATGAGTAATTGTATGGATTAGAGATGCGTCTTAGATTCAAATTGGTCTTCTTTCATTTTTGGTTCTTAATATAGTTATCAACTACAATTATCAACTACTAATATGATCTAAAATAATCTAAGATGATTGATGCTAGAGTTAAGCAATAGAAGAAAAGCACTAGGGTCGTGACACTCACCTAGGCGGATAATCAATGAGTATAGAATTCTAACACAAGGATGCAATTATGGGGAATAGGGATAACCGTTGCACTCTTAGCACTGGCTCTCACACCTCTCGGTAGAGAGAACAATTTTGCCCAATTAACTATCTCGAGACCAATTGGGTAGGACAATTTTCCCAAGCAACATAAGGTTCAAGTAGGGTAATTACTCTCTCGAGGTTTAACCCGTTACTTGGGACTACCATTCTCATGGCTCCATCCCAAATCCTTGTTGGGTTTATTGTGAGGTCATGGAATCTCTTTCTCAAAAAGAGTCAAGACCCACTAAGCTTGACTTAGTGTTTACAATCACCAAATCTAAGTGAAAACATACGTACAACCCAAATACCAAACACCCAACAACATCCAAGTATTAGGCAAAAACACCCATTAATTACCCACACTAGGGTTGAGCCACAACCCTAGCTAATGGGTTTAGCTAGACATGGAAGTAGTAGAAAAAGCAAAGGTAATGGAAAAGATGAACATAATCATTAACTATATGCTAAATCTACTCAAATCCACTTTAATTACAATAAGAAGTTGCCTAAAATAGGCTAATATAAAACCTCACAAGTGCAGTTACTATTCAGATCATAAAAACTTAACATAAAATAGTAAAGTGTTTTATTTATACTACTCAGGAAAACTGGAGAAAAATGCCCCTGAGGGTCTGATGCGGGCCGCACAGAAATGGCGTGCGGCCGCATAGAGTATAGTTTCTTCACTTCAGCTGCTTCTGGATCAGAGGTGCGAACCACACATAAATGTATTGCAGCCACGTAGGTTTTGTCAAGCGGACCGCACAGAAGTGACGTGCGGCTGCACAAGGAGAATATCAAATTGCTGCCTCTCTGAACTTGCTCCCACGCAGGCCGCCTACTTTTGGTATGCGGCCGCGTGGGTCTTGTGACTTAAAATCCTGGCCTCTGAACTATGATTAGGCGGACCGCACAGAAGTGGGTGCGTCCACGTGGGTCTTCCTCCAAAATTCCCAACTTTTTGAACTATTTCCATGCGGCCGCGCACCATAGTCAGGTGGGTCGCACAGGTCTTGTGTTGTTTTTTCAAGTCACTGAACCACTCCTGTGCATCCGCACACCATAATCAGGTAGACCGCACATGTTCCTCAGCTTCCATATTTTGTCAACTTCTTGGTACTTGGCAGGCTTCACTCCTTCTTGAGCCGATTTGTGTTTTTCATCATCTTGTCGCTCAAACCTGCAATCAAGCACACATGTAAGTAATTCAGGACTAATCAAAGGCAAATTATGCACAGAGCTAAGGTAAGAAGGGGCATAAATCATGTATAGTTCACAGTTATCAACTCCCCCAAACTTAAACCTTTGCTTGTCCTCAAGCAAATAAAATGAAACACACCCCTCAATAGAAAACGACCAGTAATTCCTGATTGTCTTAGAATAAACTCAACAACCCTCACTTGGGACTAATAATTGTCTCCAATGCAAATGCATCATTAACAAATTTAAACTTTTTGAACTTGAGGATCAAATGAGACACAAGAGCCTCAAGAGTTGACACATATCATCATGGAGCTTTTTGCTCAAGTACTTTGATCATTGTGGATCCCAAACTCGTACATCCTCGACTCTCCCTAAGTGAACCTCACCTTTTTGAATATATGCACACAAATCGAGGTGGAAAGCTCTCTCATTCAACACTCACAAAGAAGAGACCCTAAGTCTGGCTCTAAGTACCATATGCTTGCCCTTCATGTAAGTATCCACTTATGTAGGTTCTCCTTAATTCATGATCATGTAGGACTTTTGGGGAGTCATTGTGAAGGATTTTGGGTACATGTAGGATATGCAATTGTTCACATGTGTTTGCTCTTCCCTTAAGCGCTTCTTTTGATTCGGTTTTGGCATGCTTTCTTGACTCAAACATGCAATTCACCTCTTCAAAGGGGGTAGAGAGACACATTGTCACTCTTTCTTTTCTGAACAAGCCCTTTTTCTCCTTTTCAAAACACATTGTTACTTTTTCAACCTTTTACACCCTTTTTGTTGTACTTTGATTCCCTTTTTGATTCTTATTCTCTTTTTGACTTCCTTTTCTTTTTGTCTTTTTCTCTTTTTCATTGCCTTCATTTTTCCTCTCCTTTTGTACCTTATACCACTTTGTGTTCCTTTCTTGTCTCTCCCCCCAAACTTATGCAATTTCCAATAACCAAGGGAAGACTTTTGGGTGCCAAGAGAAGGTCTAATTGAGAACGAGTATAGATTTGTAGCTTGGTGTATGAAAGAATAAGGATTTAGGCTCAAAAGGGTGAACTAGGGATCATTATATTGGTAAATCATGAAATCAATCAATATAACATTTTGGGATCAAGGAAAGCCTACAATCATATCTCAAATCAAGTTCCACCCACGATTGCGCCCCAACAAACATTTGGTGCAAGTTCTAGACCATCGGCTCGGCACTTGGGCTCACAAATCGAGTTCTCACCGCACATACACTCATGGATTGCCAAAGACGAAGTAGAGGGCCCACAACAATCCTAGATACGATTTAAACACACAATGGCCTCCACGACCATATGATGATTGCTTGGTCAACACAAGAGTCTCAAGGCCACGACTTTCACCATCCGAAACACAACTTGATGTCTTTGACCGTATGATCGAAGGCAAATGTGCTAGGCCCAAGTGAAGCTTTGCTTGAGGTACTCTTACTACAAAAGTTGAAAAACCAAAAAGAAACAAAACAAAAGAACTGACTCAACCCTTAAGAAAGTTGTCACGCTATCTATCATTGGGAAGAGCCACTCGGTTCACACAACATTCTACCCCTAAAAAAAACCGTGGCATTAAGAAAACCAAGGGCTTATTTTAACATCAACCAAAACCAAAAAGAAGCCTAATTTAGCAATAAAACGAAAAGTTCTACAAAACTTACCGAAAATAACAAGAAAACTCAAACGAGAAGCAAATGAATATATACATAGGGGAAGTAGAATATACACTAAAGGGAGATTCAGAAATCAAAACTATATACAAAGCGTCTAACTATGAATGTGAATAAAGTAACTAGTAAATAGTATATCATTCAATATCCAAATCAATCAAAAAGTAGGGCCACACCCCCACGAATAAAATCTAGCATTGTCCCCAATGCTAACTATCAAATAAAGCATAAAATAGGGGTAATGATAGAGAAATGGCCCTTCAAGCCTCATCAACTACTGTCTGCTGCTCACTGGCTCCTGTGTTCGCTGTACCAGCGGGGACCTCAGATCGATCCCCAGCCTGCTGCTGCTGTGGTGCTGGGTCATCAACTGTGTGCTCCCGTGGCTCATCTCTTGTCAGTACTGCCTGAGGCTCAGTGTCTCCAATGATGGGCTCAGATGGGCCCTTTGGGGTGGGTGCCACCTCAATCACCACTCCCTATGTGCGTGGAAACTTCCTCTTCTTCCTCGGTCTCTCCTCGGATTGTGGCTGAGCTGTAGCTACCTCATCCCTAGGCTCCTCAAACAGCAAGTCTAGGGGCATATGGTCGGCAAGGAGCTTATCAACATCTGTCCTCAGCTTCGACACCGAGTCCTTGGAGGCTTTATATTTCCTGATCTTTCGGTGCTCCTTGGCCAAATCTTTTAGGGCTTTGCTGTGTGACCTGACTGCTATCTCCAGCTGATCCTGCTTCTTCATCATAGCTACCTGGTTTTCCAGGATTTCTTCAAAGTCTAATCAAGTGAAGCAGGAACCTCCACAGTAATAGGTTTCCTCTAAGTCTCAACAGTTGTCGTCAATTTTGACAAATTGGATGTCGCAGCCGACACACAATTGTTCAAGCTAGCCTGAGTCTATGTCAGCTGATGAGATGTGAACCTGTGAGTCTTGGACACCGGAACTACCGGATCCGCAGAAGTGGAAGGAGGGGCTGAAGATGAGCCCGACTGCAATACATCAATGGTAAGCACAGAAGGATGCACAGTTGCAGCTGGCTCGTCAGACTGGCCAGCTGTAGTAGAAGTCAATGCTTGCCCTTTCTTGGTGCCCTTAGGGTTGTCTTGACCCTTTTGATCATACTGCGAGTAAGGACCCACCGGAGGAACTTGAATATCATAATGTTTCTTCTTCACTTTCATATAATCAAAGTACATGGTCAATGTGTTGGGGAATGGGTAGTTTTGCTAAGTGTCGTGCCCCACCTTGGAAATCATCCTTTGCATGATGTTACCCACATTTAAGGGGAAACCCGCCATAATGGAGGCAACTAGGACATCACGCTCGATCAGCACAGAGTTCTCATGAGTGGAGGGATCGAGTCTTGTGCACACAAATGAGAGCCACCCTTTTGCCTCGAAGCTCAGGGTGTTTCTAAATATTCTTGCCGGTGCATTCAATCATTATGGGACAGTGCTTGGAGCTGCAATGTTCTCAGCCAACCACGGGCGGACCTATTCGTTCTGTGCCAATTTCTCCAGATACTGTGACTCCTTTTCCTCGGCAAACCCCAGAAAATCATTCAAAGTCTTTCCATCATACAAAACCACCTGGTTTCTCACCTTTGTCGCTGTCACCCTTGACCATGTGGTGGAAATTGCTATAAAACTCTTTTACCATGTGTTCATTGGCCATTTCCACATGTTCTGTAAAGAATCCCCAACCCTCTCGCGTAGAGAACTGAGCTTGTACATTAGGGTTGTGAGGGAGAAAATCAGCTATAATAAACCTCCGCTCTAGAATTAGCTTTCTCTTCGGCCACCATGCTCTGAACATGTGGAAGGCAGTCTCACTCACAAAACGGTCTATCCAAGCTTCCTCTTTTTTGGTCCTCTCAATCCTTCCAAGCTGTGGCTCACCACCCTCACATTCTCCTGATGATGATATGTTGGGGGAGGTGGAATATTCTTGATTATCCTCTTTCTCACCCTCAGACTGAGCAGTTGAATATGTTAGTACTGTGTTTACTAGATTCATTAAAGTTTCCACCTTTTCCTGTTCTTTTTCAGGATATGATGATACCGGCATTGGCACCTCTATTGACATCCGTGAGGGTATGGACTCTGAGGTCAAACTCCGGGATGGGGCATACTCATTTCCTGAAGAGTGAGAGGCAGCCTTGTCTGCCTTCCGTATGAGTTTTCTGTTCTTTTTCATGCTTTCCTTTTCTTTGGCAGTGAGCTTTAGTATTCGCTGAACCATCTTTACTTTAGGAGCCTCACCCCTCGCCGGTTGTTTTTCCTTACCCCTACGTTGAACTTGTTTACACTTTGGAGGAATTATCTACAAAAGAATCACATCTGACATTGTTAGTGAAAGCACAGGAGATAAACACAATTGAAAGATCAAAACAGTTAAACAAATTCACGTTGCAGACAGGTTGCACAATTGAGTCTTGAAAGCAGTACGATACGCCCAAAGAGAATCATCCAATTTCTTTGACCAGTCGGTCCTGTTTGCATTGACAGTCTTGGAAAGAATACTCTTGATTTCCCGGTTCGAAACCTCAACTTGGCCACTCACTTGAGGATGGTAAGGAGTGGTCACTTTGTGGTTTACCCCATACTTGGAGAGCAAAGAATCAAAATCTCGGTTGCAAAATGAGAGCCACCATCACTAATTATGGCACGGGGTGTGCCAAACCTAGTAAAAATACTCTCATTTAAGAAAGCCACCACACTACGAGCTTCATTGATAGGCATGGCAACGACCTCAACCCATTTCGACACGTAATAAACCGCTACCAAAATATAGGTATTTCCACAAGAACTCATAAAAGGTCCCATGAAGTCTATCCCACAAACATCAAAATTGTCGACCTCAAGAATTGTGTTAAGGGGCAACTCATCTTTCTTTGAAATTCCACCCGTACGTTGACACTCATCACACCTTTTCACGAAGTCACTGGCATAATTGAACAACGAAGGCCAATTGAAACAACAACTCAATACTTTGGAGACCGTCCTCCCGCCTCCATGATGGCCACCATAGGGCGAAGACTGACAAGATTCCATAATGCTTAGTTGTTCTTCCTCGGGAACACACCGGCAAATTACACCATCTGTGCAAATTTTGAAAAGATAAGGCTCATCCCAATAGAAGTCCAAAGCATCCTGCTTGAGCTTCTTCCTTTGGTTAAAAGAGAGCTCACACGGGACTATACTGGTAACTAAATAATTTGCGACGTCGGCAAACCACATCATGTCAAGCGCAGAAACTGAGGAGTTGCTCATCTGGAAAAAAATCATTTATCTCAAGGCCATACGAAGGCCTCCCCTCCTCCTCAATATTATCTTGTGCATCAAAATGTGGGGCTAATACCCCGAATATCCACCAAGGTCCATTCAATCACCCTCTTGCACTTTTGAAGAACCGCCAAAGTGGCTTCCACCTGCACGTTTGTCAAGGAAGCAGAAAGAATAACCGGCAAAGTGAAATTAGGACCAAGAAACTCATACCTGAGGTGAGGAGGAAGTGGTTTCAACTCCAATACTGGTGGCTCCTCAATGGATGGTTTGGTGGGTGGAGTCTTGAAATTTTCAAGATCAAGAGATAGCTTCCTCGGCTCGTAAGAGTATGAGCCCATGCGACGAAGTGCATTCACACACTCCACCCTTTCCGAAACATCATCAACATCCATGTTTACGATCACAGCCTCGAGTGGGTCCTCAACATTCGCCACGGCGCTTGTGTCATCCACTATCACCGACGTGACAATGTCGACAAACGAACACACCTCGGTGTTATTTGGGTTGGCGCATCGACTTGCATACATGGAAAACCGCATTTTCATCACCAATGTGGAAAGTCAATTCTCCCACCTCAACATCAACTAAGGCCTTCCCCGTAGCTAGGAAAGGCCTTCCAAGAATAATGGGCACCTCAAAATCCACCTCGCAATCTAGAATCACAAAATTGGCCGGCAAGATGAACTTATTTACTCGAACATAGACATCATCAATAATACCCAAAGGTCTCTTTATAGATCGGTCCGACATTTGAAGCCTCATAGAAGTTGGACGAGGTTGTTCGATACCCAAAGTTTTGAACACCGAATATGGCATGATATAAATACTTGCCCCTATCACAAAGGGCATTAGCAAAATCGGCGCTCCCAATTGTACATGGAATTGTGAAGGCACCGGGATCCTCTAACTTTGGTGCCATAGAATGAACAATCGAGCTCACTTGGTGTGTCATTTTAATGGTCTCAAACTCCATAGATCGCTTCTTAGTAACCAAATCCTTCATGAACTTTGCATATCCCGGCATTTGTTCGAGTGCCTCCACCAAAGGCACATTGATAGTCAAACTCTTCATCATCTCAATAAACCTTTTAAATGGATTGTAACCCTTTTGCTTGTCTAATCTTTGAGGATATGGCGGATGAGGCCTAGGTAAAGGTGCCTTGGCTTTTGGGACCGAAGGTTCCGGAATATCAATGATGTGTTCCCTAGACGGGTTCACGAACTCTTGGGTCTCCTCCTCACCTTCATCAATATCAATTCTTACTTCATTTCTCACATTAGGACCAACAATATCATCAACCATAAATGGAGCATTGTCTTCTTGTACTTCCTCCTCATCGATCACAACTTGATTACCCTTAGAGGTTTGCACATCACCACCTCTTCCACTACGTGTTGTCACTGCCATCACATGGTTATTGTGCCCACCCTTTGGGTTCACTACCATATCACTTGGTAGAGAACCCTTCGGGCGAGTATTAAGAGATTGTGATTTTTTACCAAATTGCAATTCTAAGTTGCAGATCGAAGTATTATGGGAGGCTAGTTGGGAATCAGAATCTTGATTTTTCTTCATCATTTGCTCAAACATAATCTCAATCCTACCCATATCATTGATTGAAAACTAGGACCTTGAAATTGGAATGGGGGTGCGTTGTTCGGTTGTTGGTACATTGGGGGCCTTTGAAAGCCTTGTCCCCTATTTCCTTGGTTTCTTTCTTGATTATTGTTCCACCCGCCATTGTTGTTCCAATTGTTGTTGTTGCCACCCCAATTGCCTTGGTTTCCTTGATTGTTCAAGTTGTTGTTGTTGCCACTCCAATTGCATTGGTTTACTTGATTGTTACAATTGTTTTCATGATTATTGTTGTTCCAATTCCCACTATTTTGTTGATTTCCTTAATTGTTGCCTTGAGGACGCCATTGTTGGTTCCGTTGCTTGCCTCTGCTCCCTTGGTAGTTATTCACAAATTGCACTTCTTCTTGATCCTCATAACCATCATTTGAAAAACCACCATTTCCATCATCACAATTATCAAAGTTCTCTTGAGGTTGTTGTTGCCCTCTATTCCTTCTTCTCATCAAATTCACCCCCTCCATGGCATTTACTTGTCTCGAGTTTTGAACTTGTTGAAGCTGCGCCTTGGCCAACTGGTTCATTGTGGTTGTAAGTTTGGATATGGCTTGCCCATGATCATGTAGCTCCTTATGCAAGTGTAAGCCATTGAGATCACCCTGAGGAACATTAGCACGGCTTTTCCACGTCAATGAAGTGTCAGCCATTTCGTCCAGAACATCACACGCCTCATTGTACAGAAGTTTCATGAAATTACCACCTGCCAACTGATTGACTATGCATTGAGTGGTTGTAGTGATACCCCGATAGAAAGTCTGCTGGATCATCACATCATTCATATCATTGTTTCGGCACTCCATCACCATAGTGCAAAACCTCTCCCAAATTTCATGTAAAGGCTCAGTGGGCTCTTTGATATCTTGGGTCGGCGATTCAGGGGTTACGGAGAGATTGACGGGGACGTCACTCATCGAATAGGAGTGGGATGGTCAAAGTGGAGGCTTGAATCAGGAGTCATGTGTGACAAGAAAGTTCCATAGAAACTCAAGGGGAAATTTTATAGAGCTGTGGTTAGACCTGCCATGTTGTATGGGGCGGAGTGCTGGCCAGTGAAGAACTCTCATGTTCAGAGAATGAAGGTTGCGGAGATGAGGATGCTCAGGTGGATGTGCGGGCTCACCAGGTTAGGTGAGATTAAGAATGAAGTTATTCGAGAGAAGGTGGGGGTGGCCCCGGTGGATGAGAAGATGCGAGAAGCGAGGCTGAAGTGGTTCGGGCATGTGCGGAGGAGAAGTCCTGATGCCCCGGTGAGGAGTTGTGAGCAGCTGGCGTTAGTCGGCGTACGACAAGGCAGACGGAGGCCTAAGAGATATTGGGGAGAGGTGATTAGGCACGACATGGCTAGAATGCGAGTTTTCGAGGACATGGCCCTTGATAGGAAAGTCTGGAGGTCTAGTATCAGGGTTGTAGGATAGGGGCCCCTAGAGTTTTTCGTACTCCTCACCGGGGTTGGGAGAGGTTTGGCAGGGCTCTCCATAGATGATTTGTGCATTGGATTGTGTCTCCCTTATGGCAGTTATTTATGGTAGTTACTGCCTGCTATATTTGCATGCTATTTTATTTAAGGTTCTTATGTTTAGCTAATTATTTATGCTATTTCTGCTGGAGTTACTAATGCTCTTTTGTTTTTGTTTTTGTTTTTGCTTTTGTTTTTCCCTTTCCTTCACTGAGCCGAGGGTCGATTGGAAACAGCCTCTCTGCCCTTTCGGGTAGGGGTAAGGCTTGTCTACATATTACCCTCCCCAGACCCTACTTTGTGGGACTATGCTGGGTAGTTGTTATTGTTGTTGTTGTTGCTCAGTGGGCTCTTTCTTGAATGCTAGAATCGTCTCTAAGAGCCGCCATGTGACTAGGCGACAAGAACTTGGCAATAAATTTATCTGCCAACTCATCCCAAGTGGTGATGGAATGGTTGGGGAGTCTCTCTAACCAAAAGAGCACCTTCCCCCTAAGTGAGAAAGGGAAAAGCCTCAGCCGCAATGCATCTTCAGAAACATTTGTTTGATTGCTCCCCCAAAAAGTATCCAGAAACCCCTTAATATGCTTGTAAGTGTTTTGGTCCGAGGCGCCTGTGAAGTACCCTTGTTGTTCGAGCAAGGTTAGCATGACATTGGTAATTTGGAAGTTCCCAGCCCGGATTCAGGGAGGAACGATTGCACTTGCATAACCCTGGTTGGGTAATATCCTTGGTGCGATCCTTGGTGGATGTGGAGGAGGGTCTGGTATGTTGTCATTTGCATTTGCATTTCTACCCCTCCTTGGAGCTTGGGGTAAAATTTCATATTGTTCCACGTTATCCACCTCCTCAACTCCAACATTGAGAGCTCATTCGCATTTAAAACCATTGCTACCTGAGTGAAAGTAACAAACAAAATAAGTAACAAGAAGGAAAGAGAAGCAAAAACACACAAGTAGCCAACAAATAGTCAAACACCGTAAACCTCCCCGGCAACGGCGCCAAAAAGTGATCGAGTTGAACTCAATCCATTGAAAGAGCGGGCGCGATACTAATAACCCAATAGTATATTGGGGTTGAATTCCTCATGGAGCTTCAAGTTGGAGATAAGTAATTGTATGACTTAGAGATGCGTCTTAACTTCAAATTGGTCTTCTTTCACTTTTGGGGTCTTAATATAGTTATCAACTACAATTATCAACTACTAATATGATCAAAAATTAAACTAAGATGATTGATGCTAGAGTTAAGCAATAGAATAAAAGCACCAGGGTCGTGACACTCACCTAGGCGGATAATAAATGAGTATACAATTCTAACACAAGGATGCTAATTATGGAGAATATGGATAACCGTTGCACTCTTAGTACTCGCTCTCACACCTCTAGGTAGAGAGAATGATTTTGCCCAATTAACTCTCTCGAGACCAATTGGGTAGGCCAATTTGCCCAAGCAACACAAGGTTCAAGTAGGGTAATTACTCTCTCGAGGTTTAACCCTTTACTTGGGATTACCATTCTCACGGGTCCATCCCAAATCCTTGTTGGGTTGAATGTGATGTCATAGACTCTCTTTCTCAAGAAGAGTCAAGACCCATTAAGCTTGATTTAGTGTTTGCAACCACCAAATCTAAGTGAAAACATACATACAACCCAAATACCAAACACCCAACAACATCCAAGTATTAAGCAAAAACACCCATTAATTACCCACACTAGGGTTGAGCCACAACCCTAGCTAATTGGTCTAGCTATGCATGGAAGTAGTAGAAAAAGAAAATATAATGGAAAAGATAAACATAATAATTAACTATATGCTAAATCTACTCAAATCCACTTTATTTACAATAGGAAGTTGCCTAAAATAGTCTAATAGAAAACCTCACCACCGCAGCTACTGTTCAGATCATAAAAACTTAGCCTAATACAATAAAGTGTTCTATTTATACTACTCAGGAAAACTGGACAAAAATGACCCTGAGGGTCTGATACGGGCCGCACAAAAATGGCGTGCGGCTGCATAGGGTAGAGTGTCTTCACTTCAGCTGCTTCTAGATCATATGTGCGGACCGCACAGAAATGTATTAAGCCTGCTTAGGTTTTGTCAAGCGGACCGAACAGAAGTGACGTGCGGCCACACACGGAGAATATCAAATTGCTGCCTCTCTAAACGTGTTCCTACGCGGGCCGCCTGATTTTGGTATGCGGCTGCATAGGTCTTCTGACTGAAAGTCCTGGCCTCTGAACTATGATTAGGCAGACCGCACAGAAGTGGGTGCGGCCACCTGGGTCTTCCTCCAAAATTCCCAACTCTCTGAACTATTTCCAAGCGGCCGCACACCATAGTCAGGCAGGTCGCACAAGTCATGTATAGTTTTTTCAAGTCTCTGAACCACTCCTGTGCATCCGCACACCATAATCAGGCGGATAACACAGGTTCTTCAGCTTCCATATTTTGTCAACTTCTTACTTGGCAGGCTTCACTCCTTCTTGAGCCGATTTGTGATTTTTATCATCGTATCGCTCAAATCTGCAATCAAGCATACTTGTATGTAATTCAGGACAAATCAGAGGCAAATTATGCACAAAACTAAGGTAAGAAGGGGCATAAATCATGTATAGTTCACAGTTATCAGCGTACGTTCGTGACTCCAGCGCAGAGGTCCCATCTATCGACTCTGTTCCTATTGTTCAGAGGTTCCCTGAGGTTTTTTCTTTAGTCCTACCGGGTATGCCGCCCGACAGGGATATTGATTTCTGTATTGATCTGGCTCCTGGCACTCAGCCTATTTCTATTCCACCGTATCGCATGGCCTTGCTAGAGTTGAAAGAGTTGAAAGAGCAACTTCAGGACTTGCTTGATAAGGGTTTCATTAGACCTAGTATATAACCATGGAGTGTGCCAGTGTTGTTCGTTAAGAAAAAGGACTGGTCGATGATGATGTTCATACTGGCAGTTGAACGAGGTGACGATAAAGAACAAGTATCCACTGCCGAGGACTAACGATTTATTTGACCAGCTCCAGGGTGCCACTGTGTTTTCGAAGATAGATTTGAGGTCTGGTTACCATCAGCTGAGGATTAGGGCGTCTGATGTCCCTAAGACAACATTCCGTACTAGGTATGGGCATTATGAGTTTTTGGTCATGTCGTTTGGGTTGACTAAGGCCCCGACAGCATTCATGGAGTTGATGAACCGAGTGTTCAGGCCTTACTTGGAGTGTGATTGTATTCATTGATAATATCTTGGTATACTCCCGCAGTCAGGAGGAGCATGAACAGCACCTCAGAGTGGTTCTTCAGACTCTGAAGGATAGCTAGTTGTACTCCAAATTTTCAAAGTGAGAATTTTGGTTGAGTTCAATAGCATTCCTAGGTCATGTCGTATCAGCAGAGGATATTTAGGTGGACCCGAAGAAGGTAGAAGCAGTCAAGAACTGGCCTCGACCAACTTCAACTACAGAGATTCGGAGCTTCATGGGGTTAGTTCGTTACTACAAACGTTTTGTGGAGGGGTTTTCATCCATTGCAGCTCCGATGAGTAGATTGACTCAGAAGGGTGCCTAGTTCAGGTGGTCAGATGAGTGCGAGGTGAGCTTCCAGAAGCTCAAGACAGCCCTGACTACAGAAATGGTATTGGTTTTGCCCACGAGATCCGGGCCCTATACCGTATATTGTGATGCTTCCCGCATCGGACTTGGTGCAGAACGGCAAGGTCATAGCATATGCTTCTAGGTAGTTGAAGATCCACGAGAAGAATTATCCAGTTCAAAATTTAGAGTTGGCAGCCATTGTTCATGCCTTGAAGATCTGGAGGCATTATTTGTATGGTGTGACGTGTTAGGTGTACACGGATCACAAGAGCCTTTAGTACTTGTTCAAGCAGAAAGAATTGAATTTGAGACACCGGAGGTGGTTGGAGTTGTTAAAAGATTATGATGTTTCTATTTTATACCACCCAGGGAAGGCCAATGTGGTGGCCGATGCATTGAGTAGAAAGTCCGCCAGCATGGGTAGTCTTGCAAATATTCCGGTCACCCAGAGACCGCTTGCCTTGGATGTTCAGACCTTGGCCAATAGATTTTTGAGATTGGATATTTTTAAGCCCAGTAGGGTGCTAGCTTGCACGATTGCTCGCTCGTCATTGATGGAGCATATCCAGGACCGACAGTTTGATGGCCCCTATTTGTGTGTCCTGAGAGACACGGTGCATAAGGGAGGTGCCAAGGAGATGACTTTGGGAGATGATGGCATATTGAGGTTGCAGGGGCGAGTTTGTGTGCCCAATGTTGATGGTATTCGAGATTCGATCTTAGCGGAGGACCAATATTCTCGGTATGTTATTCACCAGGGCGCTCCGAAGATGTATCAGGATTTGAGATAGCATTATTGGTGGCGTAGAATGAAGAAAGACATTGTTGCACATGTGGCCCGTTTTCTAAATTTAAGCAGGTTAAGTACGAGCATCAGAGGCCCGACGGATTATTTCAGAGGATTGAGCTTCCCGAGTGGAAGTGGGAGAGGATCACCATGGATTTTGTTACTGGCCTTCCGATGACTCGGAAGAAGTTTGATGCTATATGGGTTATTGTTCGCCTTAATGGGGTGCCCATATCTATTATTTCGGATCGGGGTCCATAGTTTACCTCGCATTTCTACAGAGCGGTGCAGCATGAGTTGGGCACCCAGGTCCAGTTGAGTACAACATTCTGCCCCCAGACGAATGGTCAGTCTGAGAGTACTATCCAGATTCTTTAGGATATGCTCTGAGCCTGTGTTATTGATTTTGGAGGCTCGTGGGACCAGTTCTTGCCGTTAGCGGAGTTTGCCTACAACAACAACTACCAGTCTAGTATTTAGATGGCCCCGTATAAGGCGTTGTATGTAGGCGGTATCTGTCCCTAGTCGGATGGTTTGAGCCGGGAGAGGCTCAGTTATTAGGTACATATTTGATACAGGAGGCCTTGGATAAGGTCAAGATAATTCAAGACAGACTTCGGTCAGCTCAGTCCAGGTAGAAGAGTGTTGCAGATCATAAGGTCAGGGATGTAGCTTTCATGGTTGTTGAGCGAGTATTGCTCCGTGTATCGCCTATGAACGTCGTGATGAGGTTTGGGAAGAAGGGCAAGCTTAGACCTAGGTATATTGGCCCATTTGAGATTCTTGACCGTGTGGGGAAGGTGGAGGATGTGACGATCCAAAGGGTCATCACTATAATTTCCCCTTTATTCGCACTTCTGAGCCCTTGAAAACCACTTATTTGGTTGCCTCGATTTGCATGCACAGTCCGGGTGCGAAGCCGGGAAATTTTTATGTGAAAATATTTGAATTCTATGTTAAAAACTATGAATTATGATACTAATATTGCAATAGTTGACTTTGGTCAATCATTAGGGTAAACGGACCCGGACCTGTGATGTGACGGTCCCGGAGTGTCCGAAATGAAATTTGGGACCTGGTCATATTCCCAGAATCGAAATTCGAGGTCCCAGGACCGAGTACGAAGATTTTCTGTGAAATTATTTTAGAAAATGCTTAAGGTAAAATGGAAATGAAAATTTGATCAAAAGTGATGGTATCAGGCTCGTATTTTGGTTCCGATGGTTGAAAATGGACGTCGTTTGACGTGTTTCGGACTAAAAGTAGAATTATTTTTGAAAGTTTTGAACTTAGAAATGAAAGTCATAAGTTTTGGAGGTTGATGCTTTGATTTTGATGTTATTTTGGCTATTTATTCGCTCGAGCAAGTTCGTAGGATGATATTGAGTTACTGTGTGTGGTTGGTTAGGAGCCCCGAGGGCTCGGGAGTGTTTTCAGGGTGGTTTTGGGTGTTTTAGATCTTGAAAACTTAGCATATTTTGCTGCAATTGTTGATCAGGGAAATCCTTTTACGCAATCGCGGCTTCATCCACGCGATCGCACTGTTTTGGTCCATGCCACTACGCGATCGCAACTTTCTTCACGTGATCGCGTGGCTTCCAGTTCCCCCTTCTCCGCGATCGCGTACTAGTCCACGCGATCACATAGAACAATTTCCCCTCAGTGACTTTTCCTTTACGCGGTTGCAGTACTGTTCACGTGATCGCATAGCTCCCAAGTTTCCTTCATCGCGATCGCGTCCCCCATTCCTGATATCGCAAAGGGCATTTTCACCTAGTGATTTTAAAAGCTTAAAACAGACCGGTGACGAGATTTATTCCCAAATTTCACACGAACTCACCTCCTACACCCTCCATTGACGAACTTCAAGCTCCTAAATCATCACCACTCTTTGGGTAAGTAATCCTAACATTATTTCCTCACTATTCCTTCATCAAATCATTAAATTTCTAGCCCTAAAACATGAAATCAAAGTAGAATTTAGGGGCTTTGGGTTTAGTTAGGGTTCATGGGATTTTGGATATTTTAACCTCAGTTTGAGGTCAAATTTAAAATCTAATTATAATTTGAACTCGTGGGGTTATGGGCGATAGGGTTTTGGTCCGAGCCTCGAGTTTGGACCACGTAGGCCCGGTGTTGGATATTTTTGTATTTTTGAAAGTAAGCTAGGAAATGCATTTCTAGGCTATGGGATTGCGTTGATAATATTGAATCGATTTATGTTAGACATCGTTGGTTCGAAGTCGAATTCTAGAGGAAAGACGATTATTGAGCTTTTAGTTGCTATTTTCGGATTCGAGGTAAGTGTTCGATCTAACTATGGCTTGAGGGAATAGGATTAGGTTGTTATTTATTATGTGCTATGTGGGGGATGGTGTATAGGTATGGTGATGGTTCCCTATGCGCCCGAGTCAGACATGACCGTGATGTCATATTTGCTATTAAATTGTGAAGTAAGTGAACAAATGTGATAATTACTTGTTACAAGAACTATGAAGTGAAAGTTGAGAATTAAATGAACTAAAGAGAAATGATTGGTACTTTTCCCTTGCCGGGACCATTTGTTGAGTTGTATTCCCTTGCCGGTACATATTGTTGAGTTGTATTTCCCTTGCCGTGACAATTTGTTGAATTGTTCTCCCTTGCCGGGATATTTTTTCTTGATATATATATATATATTCCCTTGTTCCCGTTTGGCTGTGACCATTGATTGGGAGAGGAAGAGAGACTAAAAGCACAAAGGGTGATGCGGTGCACTATTTAATGAGAGTAAAAGCACGAAAGGTGATGCCGTGCATTATTTATTGAGAGTAAAAGCACAAAGGGTGATGCCTTGCCTTGTATTTGATATTTCTGGTGAGAAGTGAGAGTAAAAGCACGAAGGGTGATGCCGTGAATTATATTTGACTACCTTGGTGAGGAATGAGAGTAAAAGCACGAAGGGTGATGCCGTGCATCTGTTGATTCATTGGCTTTCTTGTTTAATTATTATTTATTCAGTTTCATCTCTTAATTGTAGAAGTTATAATTGAACTGCTACTCCCCAGCATGTCCTTTCCCCCTTTTATTGCTCAAATTCTTGCTCTCTTTCTGTTATTGCATATATCTGTACAAGTTAGTTGTGATAGGTCCGGTTTAGCCTCATCACTACCTCGCCGAGGTTAGGTCGGGAACTTACTAGCACATGGGGTTAGTTGTGATGATACTACGCTTCTGTGACTTTTTGTGCACAGGTCAGGATCCAGTCTACAAACCGCAGCTTTAGATCTGCAGTGATCCTTTAGTCCAGAGGCTCTGAGGTAGTTCGCTGGCGTTCACGGGCCTGAGTCTCCTCTATCTATTTATCTCACCTTGTTAAATTGTATCAAACAGACATGCTATGTATTTCTTTCAGACTATTATTTTTAGTACTCTTTAGTGTCCGTGAGCAGTGACACCAGATAGTCAGATACTGGATAGAGACAGGTTGTTAGTTTTCCGCATCGTATTTTCGTTATTGTTATTAAATGACTTCCGCATGCTTTAATTAATTATTCTTGTATTTAATTTGATTTAAATTTAAGTTTGTAAAATTGATTATAAAGGTTGGCTTGCCTAGCTTCGACAGTAAGCGCCATCATAACTCCCGATGGTATGTAAATCCGGATCGTGATAAAGAAAAGCTAAAAAGAAGAGTGAGTTTTATTATTTTCATTGAGTTCTTATTTTAAAGTAATAGGAGTAGTTAACTTTCCGAATAATAATCTAACTAAAGGCGCAGGACCTCCAAATTGACCTAAAACTATTTGATGTCAGGTGAAGGAACCAATAGAGTCGAGAAGTGTGATAGTGGACACTTATGGCTGCAGGATGTAATGGGATGAACTATATAATGGTTCACAATTTCCAAGTAGGCAAGTTAACATATGACCAATTGGCAAAAAATAATTATATCTGGTAGCTAAATATATATAAAAAATATGTATATAATATAAATTACACATTAATATTTAAAAGATAAATATTTTGCCGATTATTATTTTATGAGCGATTATCCTGTATAGTTGTCACGACCCCAATTTCTCCCCTTAGAATGTCGTGATATCACATAGTTTTTAAAATTAGATAAGCCTAACACATGCTGATTATAAATAGAATTTTACTAACTTAATTGCAATACATTAAATAATATATGTAATAACATAGCTGAACCAATATTAGTTACATAACCCTAATATCGGTACTACAAGTAATAAGTCTTTCTAAAAGTAATTATAAATAATGAGTACATCATAGTTCCGAAATAATAAGAAAAAATAAAATACAACACAAGGTGACTTCGGTGCCTGCGAACATCTAGCAAGTATACCTTGAAGTCTCCAGCAGCGCAGATATAAGCCTCAAACCAACGCAATAATATGCACTTGGATCTGGACAAAACATATGCAGATGCATATCATCAGTACTCCACCGCGATACCCAGCAAGTATCAAATCTAACCTCGGTAGAGTAGTGACGAGGCCAGGTCCAGACACTTGCCAAACATGTAAACATGTGCAGGATATAACACAAAAATAACAATAAAATTAACTGCTACGACCCGAATTTTCCCACCATCGGGAGTCGTGATGGCGCCTACTATCGAAGCTAGGCAAACAACCTTAACCATACCTTTTTCAACTAATTTCCAATGAGATATTAATAAAAATAATAAATTCATGCGAAAAAGTTAATTTAATAATAAATGAAAGAAATGCGGAAAAAAATTAACATCATCCTCTATCCAAGATTTAGTGTCAGTACTCACGGACTACTATTAAATTCAACAACTAGGAGTTTGAAAGAAAATACATAAGGAGTCTGTTTCGATACAATGAAAACAAACACGAATGATATAGAAGAGACTGGGGCCCCTCGAATGCTAGCGAACTACCTGGAGTCTCTATACTGAAGCACGCTCCCAAGCTACTGCTGCGGTCCGTACGCTGTCTCCTGACTTGTGTACAAAAGGCACAGAAGTGTAGCATCAGCACAACCGACCCCATGTGTTGGTAAGTGCCTGGCCTACCCCCGGCGAGGTAGTGACAAAGCTACACCGGACCTACTACAATTAACATGTACAGATATATGCGCAACAACGGAAAGATATACAAAATTTAAAAACATAATAGGGAGGGGAAATGATGTGTGATGTAACATTTTAGATATGAGATCACGAACCGAGATATGGAAACTGAATAATTAACATCAATGAAAGAGAACAAGTAATCAACAACTGTGCAGCATCAACCTTCGTGCTTTTACTCTGAACTCTCACGAACTGTCAAATGTAAATGCAAGGCATCACCCTCCGTGCTTTTCCTCTCATAACTCTCACATCAATGCACGCAAAGACACTTCGTGCTTCAATATTAAAATTATGGCACGGAAAGACACTTCGTGCTTCAATAATAAAAATATGGCACGGAAAGACACTTCGTGCATAATCATCAAAACATAGCACGAAAAAACCCTTTCGTGCATAATCTCTCTTCCTCACCCAATCAACGATCACAACCAATTGCGGAAGGGAATACACAACACGATTTAACATTTCAGCAAGGGAGAATAAATCAACAGTAAGTCCCAACAAGGGAAAATGAATCAATAATAAGTCCCGGCAAGGGAAAAATACCACACTTCCTTATTTAACTCATTTGCTTCTCAACTATTACTTCATAATTTATTTAACAAGTAATTCACTACATTATTTCACCTCTTTCAAATTTAATAGAAATTACGACTCACGGTCATGCTAGACTCGAGCGCATAGGTAATCATCACCATACCTATACACCGGCTCCACATAACACATAGAAAATATTGTCCTTATCCTATTCCCTCAAGCCAAAGTTAGATCAAACACTTACCTCAAAAGCTCCAAACTTAACTCACACCTCTAGGATAGCTTTACCCATTGAATTCGCAAAAAAAACCGCTCGAATCTAGTCATCAGTTATCCAAATGTATGAACAAATTCTAGTTAAATTAATTTAAATGAATAAGAAAGAATTTCCCAAAGTTTTACCCAAAAATTCCCAAAATGTCCCCAGGCCCACGTGGTCAAAACCCGAGGTTCGAACCAAAACCGTGTTACACATTCCCTCACGAGTTCATATCTATGATTTGTTTTGAAATCGGACCTCAAATTGAGGTCCAAATTCCCAAATTTTAAGAAAACCTCGGTCTATCCCAAATCCCCATTTTTACCCATTGAAAGCTTTGATTTTAAGATGAAATCATGATAAATAATGTTAAAGATTGAAGAAATTAGTTAAAAATTGACTTACCAATGATTTAAAGAAGAGGGAGTTCATGGAAAAATGGCCAGAGGTATTTGGGTTTTGAAAAATGTGGAAATGAGCTTCAAAAATCGTTTAAGTCTGAATATACAGGTGCAGGTATCGCAATTGCGAAGATTTGTTCACAATTGCGAACTCAGCATGCTTGGGAAATGCGAGATTTTAGTTCCCAATTGCGAACTATGAAGGGTTATGCAGAGTTCGCATTTGCAGACAAATATTTGCATTTGCGAACTCTAGGCTACAAAGGGGAGTTTCGCAAATGCGAACTCTGGGCTACAAAGAAGAGTTTCGCAAATGCGAGCTCTTGCTACAAAGGGGAGTTTCACAAATGCGAACTCTGCAGGCCAGGCATACCATCAGCTTTCAAATATGCAAAAAAAAATGAGCTTGCGGCCTATCTAAAACTCACCCTAGCCCTTGGGGCTCCAACCCAAACATGCACACAACCCCATAAACATCCACCAGACTTACTCGTGCGATCAAATAGCCAAAATATCAATCAGTTACATAAAATTAAACCTCAAAACACATGATTTCTTCTACCTTTCCATCAAACTCTTATTTCTCATTTTCAAGTCCGAAACACGTCAAACGACCTCCGTTTTCAACCAAACCTTACATATAGCGCTTAATGCCCATCTAAAACCTATACGGGGTGTCGGAACCAAAATACGAGCCCGATACCATCATTTTCTAACTCATTTTTTCATATTATTTTCAGATAAGTAATTTCTTTCAAAAGTTCCGTAATCGGGCCTGCGACCTCGCATTTTGATTCCGGGAATAAGCCCGGGTCCCATATTTTTCCACGCACCATCCGGGACCGTCACATCACGGATCTGGGTCCGTTTATCCAACATATTGACCAAAGTCAACTATATCAATATTATTATTAAAATTCATAGTTTTTAACACAAAATTCATATATTTCCACATAATTTTTTTCTGGCATCGCACCCGGACTGTGCACGAAAATCGAGGCGACCAAATAAGAGGTTTTCAAGGCCTATAAAGCACAAAGAAAGGGAGAATTAAGGTGATGACACTTTGGGTCGTCACATCCCCCACCTCTAAAAAAACTGTTCGTCCTCGAACGGACAAAAGAAAGAAGTACCTGAGTCGGGGAACAGATGGGGATAACGGCTTCGCATATCATACTCAGACTCCTAGGCGTATGCCTCAGGAGGGTGACCTCTCCACTGAACACGCACTGAAGGATAGCTCCTCGACCTCCACTATTGAACCTGCCGGTCTGAAATAGCCACCGGCTCCTCCTCATATGACAAATCCTTGTCCAATTGGACAGTACTGAAATTAACACGTGGGCGGGATCGCCGTGATACCTCCGAAGCATGGATACGTGAAAAACCGGATGCACTACTGACAAGATAAGCGGCAAGGCAAGTCTATAAGCTATCTTCCCCATGCGATCAAGAATCTCAAATAGGCCAATAAACCTAGGGCTAAGCTTGTCCTTCTTCTCGAATCTCATTACGCCCTTCATAGGCGATACCCGGAGCAATACTCGCTCACCAAAAATGAAAGAAACATCCCTGACCTTACGATCTGCGTAGCTCTTCTGCCTAGACTGAGCTTACCGAAGTCTGTCCTGGATGATCTTGTCTTTATCTAAGGCCTCATGTACTAGATCTGTACCCAATAACCGAGCCTCTCTCGGCTCAAACCATCAAACTGGGGATCGACACCGCCTACCATTCAACGCCTCATACGGATACATCTGAATGCTAGACTAGTAGCTATTGTTGTAGGCAAACTCTGCCAAAGGAAAGAACTGGTCCCACGAGCCTCCAAAATATATAATGCAGGCTCGGAGCATATCCTAAAGAATCTGAATTGTCCTCTTGGACTAACCATCCGTCCGAGGATGAAATGTTGTACTCAACTGAACCTGGGTGCCCAACTCATGCTATACCGCTCTCCAGAAATGCAATGTGAACTACGGACCCCGATCTAAAATAATAGATATGGGCACCCCATTAAGGCGAATGATCTCTCTGATATAAATCTTTGCATATATCTAGGACGAATAGGTGGTGGCAACTGGAATGAAATGCGTCGACGTGGTCAGCCTATCAACAATAACCCATATAACATCAAAATTCTTCCAAGTCATCGGAAGGCTAGTAACAAAATCCATGGTGATTCTTTCCCACTTCTACTCGGGAAGCTCAATGCTATGAAATAACCCACCGGGCCGTTAATGCTCGTACTTAACCTGCTGACAATTCAGACAACGAGCTACTTATGTGACAAGGTATTTCTTCATCCTGCGCCACCAATAATGCTTTCTCAAATCTTGATACATCTTCGCGGTGCCCAGGTGAATAGAATACCAAGAGCTGTGGGCCTCTGCTAAGATCGTCCCTTGAATACCATCAACATTGGGCACACAAACTCGCCCCTGCAATCTCAATACACCATCATCTCCCAGGGTCATTTTCTTGGCACCTCCCCGCTGCACCGTGTCTCTCAGGATACACAAATGGGGATCGTCAAACTTTCACTCCCGAATACGCTCCATCAATGACGAACGAGCAACCGGGAAAGCCAACACCCTACTAGGCTCAGAAATATCCAATCTCACAAATCGATTGGCCAAGGCCTGAACATCCAAGGCAAGCGGTCTCTGACTGACCGGAATATAGGCAAGACTACCCAAGTTGGCGGACTTCCTATTCAATGCATCTGCCACTACATTGGCCTTTACCGGGTGGTATAAATAAAAACATCATAGTCTTTCAACAACTCCAACCACCTCCGCTGTTTCAAATTCAACTCTTTGTGCTTGAACAAGTACTTAAGGCTTTTGTGATCCGTGTATACCTCATACGTCACCCTATATAGATAATGCCTCTAGATCTTCAAGGCATGACCAATGGCTACCAACTCTTTGTCATGAACTGGATAATTCTTCTCGTGGATCTTCAACTGCCTTGAAGCATATGCTATGACCTTGCCATTATGCATAAACACTGCGCCAAGCCCGATACGGGAAGCATCACAATAAATAGTATAAGGCCCAGATCCTGTGGGAAAACCCAATACCGGTGCCGTAGTCAGAGCTGTCTTGAGCTTCTGGAAGCTCGCCTTGCACTCATATGGCCACCTCAACTGGGCACCCTTCGGGGTCAATCTAGTCATCGGGGCTGTGATGGATGAGAACCCCTCCACAAAACGCCTGTAGTAGCCAACTAACCCCAAAAAGCTCCGGATCTCTGTAGCTGAACCTAGTCGAGGCCAGTTTTTGATTGCCTCTATCTTCTTCGGGTCCACCTAAATACCCTCTACTGATACGACATGACTTAGGAATGCGACTGAACTCAACCAAAACTCGCACTTCGAGAACTTGGCATACGACTAACTATCCTTCAGAGTCAGAAGAACCACTCTGAGGTGCTGCTCATGCTCCTCCAGACTGCGGGAATATATCAAGATGTCGTCAATGAATACAATCACAAACAAATCCAAATAGGGCCTGAACACTCGGTTCATCAACTTCATGAATGCTGCAGGGGCATTGGTCAACCCAAACAACATGACAAAAACTCGTAATGCCCATACCGAGTGTGAAATGCTGTCCTAGGGACATCAGACGGCCTAATCCTTAGCTGATGATAGCCAGACCTCAAGTCTATCTTCGAGAGCACACTGGCACCCTGAAGCTGGTCGAACAATCGTCAATCCGCGGCAGTGGATACTTGTTCTTTATCCCCACCTTGTTCAACTGCCGGTAATCAATGCACATCCTCATCGACCCATCCATTTTCTTTTCAAACAACACTAGTGCACCCCAAGGTGATACACTTGGTCTAATGAAACCTTTATCAAGCAAGTCCTGAAGCTGCTCCTTACACTCTTTCAATACAATATGGCAGAATGGAAATAGGCTGAGTGCCCGGAGCCAGATCAATAGAGAAATCAATATCCCTGTCGGGCGGCATACCCGGCAGGTATAGGGGAAAACCTCGGGGAACTCCGGAACAATAGAAACATAGTCAATATATGGAACCTCTGCGCAGGAGTCACGAACATACGCCAGATATGCTAGAAATCCGTTTTTGACCATACATCGAGCCTTAACATACGAAATAACACTATGGGTGGCATGACCCGGGGTCCCTCTCCACTCAAGTCGGGGCAAATTTGGCAAGGCCAAGGTCACGGTCTTGGCGTGACAATCCATAATAGCATGATACGGGGACAATAAGTCCATCCCCAAAATAACATCGAAGTCCACCATATCTAGAGCAATAAGTCGACACGGGTCTCAAGACCCTCAAATACCACCACACATGAACGATGCACTTGGTCGACCACTATAGAATCAGCAACCGATGTGGACACATATACAGTAATACCCAAATCCTAACTAGGCATGATCAAAATAGGGTACAAAATAGGACGACACATAAGAATACATAGATCCAGGATCAAATAATACTGAAGCACCTCTATCACACACCAATATAGTTTTGTAATCACAACATCTGATGACTCAGCCTCCGGCCTGGTTGGCAATGCATAACAACGGGGCTGACCCCCACCTCCCTCAACGGTGTCTCTAATGCGAGGAACCTGCTGCTGAGAACTACTCGAGGCTCGAGGGCAAAACCTGACAATATGACTCGGGCCACCACAACCATAACATGCCCTCGACTGCTGGCCCTATCGACCTGTATGTCTTCCCCTGAAGCTCTGAAGTGGCGGTGCACTGATGGGGGCTGGTGGTGCGCTAAAGGCATGCTAATTCGAATAATATTGATGAGGACCACCATCGCCTGGAGTACCCTAAGAAACCTGAAGTGTCGAATGGAAGGACCTATGAGAGTGGCCTCTATCATATGAATCCTTGCCTCCAGTTGAGGCACCACTAACCTTACCATAATGGCGAGGCCTCTTGTTTGACCCCTGACTACTCCCTCAAACAAGTTCCATTTCTACCCGGCGGGTCGCATTGGCCGCCTTAAGAAAGGTAAAATCACTACCAACTCCTATAGCCATCTGAAGACGGATCAGCTGAGTCAATCTGTCGATGAATCTCTGGACCCTCTCTCGCTCTGTAGGGAGTATCACAACTGCATGGCGTGCCAAATCAATAAATCTAGTCTCATACTGTGTAACTGTCATGGAGCCCTGCTGGAGGTGCTCAAACTACCTATGAAGTGCCTCCCACTGAGTGACGGGGGGGGGGGGGGGGGAGGACTTCTCCAATAATAGCTCCGCGATCTATAACCATGTCAAAGCTAGAGACCCTGCTCGTCTAGATAGGCAATAATCCCTCCACCAAGTATTGGCAGACCCTGAAAGCCTGAAGGTGCAGAAATCGACCCCATTGGTCTCCACTATACCCATCGTCCTGAGGATCTCATGACAACTGAATAGAAAATCCTGGGGATCCTCCGATGAAGCACCACTGAAAGCAGTGGTGAAAAACTTGGAGAACCAATCAAGTCTTTACAAAGCATCCGAAGACATGGACGCTTCCTCACCGGCCTGAGCTGTAACTCCTGTCTGAGCTGCCACTGCGGGCTGAACCGCTAGAACCTGAGTTCGGGAAGCTACTTGCTCCGGAGTATGCATAGCAGGAGTATGAAACCCTCCTCCAGCCTCAGAAGTGGCTGGTGCTACTGGCAGCTGACCCACTCTAGTGACACTGTCCATAAAGCCTGCTATACGAACGAGTGCATCCTGGAGATCCGGGGGAAACATAACCCCTCCTAGGACCTTAGTTGGGCCCGCTAGAGCTGTTGGGGCTGAAACCTCCTCATCAAAGTCAATATGAGGCTCCACCTCTAGAATTGCTGCCTGTGGTTGAGCTCTGCCCCTACCACGACCTCTAGCTCGACCTCGGCTCTTGCCCCTCATGGGAGCTGCTACTTGGATCTCGGGCTGCTACGCAGTAGAAGAAGATGCACGTGTTCTCGCCATCGGCGAAAGAATAGAGTAGAACGACAATAAATATTTGTGCAAAAAGAATCGCATGACAAGAATGAACAAAATGAATTTTCTTTCCTAACTCTGTAGCCTCTGGGGGATAAATACAGACGTCTCCGTACCAATCCCTCAGACTCTACCAATCTTGTCCGTGAGTTGTGAGACCCAAGTAACCTAGTGCTCTGATACCAACTTATCACAACCCGAATTTTCTCACCATTGGGAGTCATGATGGCGCCCACTGTCGGAGCTAGGCAAGACAACTTAACCATACCTTTTTCAACTAATTTCCAACAAGGTAATAATAAAAATAATAAATTCATGGAGTCTTAATTTAATATTAAATGAAAGAAATGCAGAAGAAAATTAACATCATCCCCTACCCAAGATTTAGTGTCACAATACTCACGGACTACTATAAATTGTACAAATAAGAGTTTGAAAGAAAATACATAAGGAGTGTGTTTCGATACAATGAAAACAAACCGGAATGATATAGAAGAGACTCGGGGCCCGCGAACGCCAGCGAACTACCTAGAGTCTCTGGACTGAAGGCACGCTCCCAAGCTACTGCAGCGGTCCGTAAGCTATCTCCTGACCTATGCACAAAAGGCATAGTAGTGTAGCATCAGCACAACCGAGACCATGTGTTGGTAAGTGCGTGGCCTAACCCCGACGAGGTAGTGACAAGGCTAGACGGAGCTACCACAATTAACCTGTACAGATATATGCGCAATAATGGAAAGATATAAAAAATTTAAACAGATAATAGGGAGGGGAAATACTGTGGGGTGTAGCAGTTTAGATATGAGATCACGAACAGAGAGATGGAAACTGAATAATTAACATCAATGAAAGAGAGCAAGTAATCAACAACTGCACGACACCAATATTCATGCTTTTACTCTCAACTCTTACCAACTCTCAAATGTAAATGCACGGCAACACCCTTCATGCTTTTCCTTACATAACTCTCAAGAACGGAAAGACCCTTTCGTGTTTCAATAATTAAAAATATGGCACGGAAAGACCCTTCTTTCATAATCATCAAAATATGGCACGAAAAGACCCTTCATGCATAATATCTCTTCCTCACCCAATCAACGGCCACAACCAATTGGGGAAGGGAATATACAACAAGATTAGGCATCACGACAAGGGAGAACAAATAAACAATAAGTCCAAGCAAGGGAAAACAAATTAATAATAAGTCCCGCAATGGAAAAATACCACACTTCATCCTTAACTCATTTGCTTCTCAACTATCACTTCATAATTCATTTAACAAGTAATTCACTACATTATTTCACCTCTTTCAAATTTAAAAGAAATTACGACTCACAGTCATGCTAGACTAGGGCGCATAGGTAATCTTCACCATACCTATACACCGACTACACATAGCACATATAAACTATTGTCCTAATTCTACTCCCTCAAGCCAAAGTTAGATCAAACACTTACCTCGAAAGCTCCAAACTCAACTCACGCCTCTAGGATAGCTTTACCCCTCAAATTCGCAACAAAACCGCTCAAATATAGTAACACGTTACCCAAATGTATCAACAAATGCTAGTTAAATTAATTTGAATGCATAAAAATAAATTTCCCAAAGTTTTATCCAAATATTCCCAAAATGCCCCCGGGCCCACATGTTCAAAACCCGAGGTTTGAACCAAAATCAACTTACCCATTCCCTCACGAGTTCTTATCTATGATTTGTTTTGAAATTGGATCTCAAATTGAGGTTCAAATCCCCAAATTTTAAGAAAACCTAGGTTTACCCCAAATCTCCATTTTTACCCATTGAAAGCTTTGGTTTTAAGATGAAATCATAATAAAATATGTTAAAGACTGAAGAAATTAGTTAAAAGTTGACTTACCAATGATTTGAAGAAGATGGAGTTCGTGGAGAAATCACTAGAGGTGTTTGGGTTTTGAAAAATGTGGAAATGAGCTTCAAAAATCATTTAAGTGTGAATATACAAGTGCATGTATCACTATTGCGAACTCAACACGCTTGGGAAATGCGATTTTTTAGTTTGCAATTGCGAACTATGAAGGGTTCTGCAGAGTTCGCATATGCAAACTCTAGGCTACAAAGGGAAGTTTCGCAAATTCGAGCTCTGGGCTACAAAGGGGAGTTTCGCAAATGCGAACATTTGTTCGCAAATGCAAACTCTGGGCTACAAAGGGGAGTTTTGTAAATGCCAACATTTGTTCGCAAATGCGAACTCTGGTTACAAAGGGGAGTTTCCCAAATGCGAAGATTTGTTCGCAAATAAGAACTCTACAAGTCAGGCATACCAGCATCTTTCAAACATGCAAAAAATGATCTTGCGTCCTATCCAAAACTCACCCGAGCCATCGGGGCTCCAACCTAAACATGCATACAATCCCATAAACATCATACGGACTTACTCGTGCGATCAAATCACCAAAATAACATCATTTACATAGAATC
Source organism: Nicotiana benthamiana (assembly GCA_034376525.1). Taxonomy (NCBI): domain Eukaryota; kingdom Viridiplantae; phylum Streptophyta; class Magnoliopsida; order Solanales; family Solanaceae; genus Nicotiana; species Nicotiana benthamiana. Next base: position 23,655,879 of record CM067333.1, on the reverse strand, counting down.
ACAATCAAAACACATGATTTCTTCCAACTTTCCGTAAAACTCTTATTTCTCATTTTCAAGTCCGAAACACGTCAAACGACGTCTTTTTTCAACCAAACTTTACATATGGTGCTTAACGCCCATATAAGACCTATACCGGGCATCGGAACCAAAATACGAGCCCGATACCATCATTTTCTAAGTCATTTTCATTTCAATTTTTCATATCATTTACAAATAAACAATTTCTGTAAAAAATTCCGTACTCGGGCCAGGTACCTCGGATTTCAATTCCGGGAATACGACCGGCCCCCATATTTTTCTACGGACCCTCCGGGACCGTCACATCATGGATCCGGGTCCGTTTACTCAAAATGTTGACCAATGTAAACTATGTTAATATTATTATCAAACTTAATAGTTTTTAACACAAAATTGATATACTTACACATAAATTTTTTTCCCCGGCTTCGCGCCTGGACGAAGCACGCAAATTGAGGTGACCAAATAAGAGGTTTTTAAGGCTCCGGAAGCACAAAGAAAGGGAAAATTACGATGGCCCTTTGGATCGTCACATTAACATCACTGTAGGACTAACAACAGAAGGATCACAAGTTACAATCAACAGTGAAAATAATGGATGTACGAATGACAACAAGAAATAATCAGGTAATAACGCAACAACATAATTAGAATAAAGATGAAATATGAATGATTTCAAGTAAGGGGAACCGATGACAACTCAACCAATCAAATCATTCCTAATGCATGAATTAGAACAAGAATTACATTAGGTACCACTTTTCGTAATATCAAATCATAGGCTACAACTTCCAAATCTTATATTTATGATAGATCGCGCCCACATTTTTCCAAACCACTATCGCACGACAAAGTCCTCTTGCTACCATGTAAATTGTATCTGTGTCAAACGCTTATTAAAATATTCAAGAGATCTATTTATATAGAATAAGGCATAATAACAGTTTGACTAAAGTAGAAAATTAATGAGAAAAAGAGTATTTATTTAGGAACCAAATAAAGTAAAATCGAATATGATTTATACAAGATATGATTTCAATGAGTTTAATTTAGAAGTCATTTTGGTAAAGAAGATATCATTTCAAAGAAAACAACACATCGGATAAATCTCCGAATTAAATCTATAATTTTTTGATTTTTAAGTAAAGGCAAAAATTCCAGATATGATAAGGAGTTTAATTCGAGAAATCAAATTAAGGTAAAATTTAACAACTATTAAGAATAGTAAAATATCGAATGAAATGAGGAGTTTTACCTTAAGAGTCACACAATGAAAGAATGCTCCAAATTCTTTTATTTAACATCGTTATGTTATCAACAACTCAATAGGGTATGAGATAATACTCTACATTGTAAATACATCTTGAAAATTAATTTACCAAGTAACCACGAAAGCAAAGATTGATGCATTGAAGTAATACAATGGTTCACGTAGGATGCATGACTCATACATGACATAATAACAACACGGAGTACAAAAAACACAATCCATTACAGCGTGCAACCCGATCCTACCATATCATCATTTCTCAATATTATAATCCTCCCTTATTCCACCCTATTATCATTATCACTAACAGTTAATAAATACACAAACCATTGTGGTGTGCAATTCGATCCCACCATATCATCGTTAATCAATATCATAATCCTCTCTTATTTCACCATATCATCATTATCAATACCATGTGTGCAACCCACTCCCCAAGTAGTATGAATTAAGCAAACAAACTAAAAAAAACTATGGCACATCATAAAATCAACGCTATAATGAAGCTACACAAAGTAATCTGTCACGACCCCAATTCCGGTCGTGATGGCGCCCAACACCGTTGCTAGGCAAGCCCGACCAGTTAATACTCACATCCCAATCACAAATCCCAATACTGAGTAACAACATGAAATTAGCAGTTTGTCAAGTCTATTAACTAAATAATTAAATAGAAACAGTAGGAAATACTGACATAAACAACATCTCCCAAAGACCTGGTGTCATGAGTCTAGAGCCTCTAAGATAACAAAGTAGCAAATTCTCATGTAATACCTAGTTCTAGAATGCGAAAAGATAAAAGGGATAAGGGGAGGAGTCGGGTTCTGTGGATGTCAGGCAGCTACCTCGACAACTCCTGAAAGCTCCGGAAGTCAGCAAACGGCTCAACTAAGCTCATGTAGCACCTGAATCTGCACACATGGTTCATAGAGTAAAGTGAGTACTTCCAACTCAATGGTAATAGACATATATAATGGGTGAAATTAAGAAATATCGATAAAGCCACAATGTAAAGCCAAAACTACTAATCTAGCACAATTAACGGTGAAATGGCAACAAAATAGAATCAGATAAATCGGACAACATCAAGGCATGAATGCAATGCAATGCAAATGACTGCTGCGGCGTGGAACCCGATCCATTTGGGTACCTGCGCTCATTGTGGGGGTTCAGACTCAGGAGGGGCTCCTACAGCCCAAGAACAATATAGTCATAACATCGCTGCGACGTGTAGATCGATCCACATTCAGTCCAGAATATGCATGCGAGTTATATAGCAAAGTCAGATTTTAGTTCTCAGTTCCAATTATTAGGAAAATTATCGTTTTAAGTCTTAAAGCCTTTGGAAGGTGAATAAGTATTTCGAAACAGTGTTTAAAACTAAGGACTGAAATCATATAGCATGCTGAATATCATAGAAGCAGTGATAATAATCCCCAAAGGATTCAAATAGTCGGCACCCAGGCCAAATATATCATAACAATCCAAGTAGGATGTTTACAAATAAGTCTACAGTCCAAAACACAGCTTGGACACCACTCGAGGCGGACTAAGTCACAATCCACAATCACAAACAACCCCGCACTCGTCGTGGAGTGTGTGTCTCGCCTCAATATAGCGTCACAGTGTGATAAACCGGGGTTTCAAATCATCAGGTCATAATCTACATCTATTACTCACCTCTAGCCGGCCGAAAACTAGCTCGCAATGCCCTTTCCTCTCGAATCAACCAACTTGCGCGTTGAATCTGGCCAAAACCACAACAAATACGTTACAATAGACTAATAGAACACAACGCAATCGAAAATATTCGAAAAACACCAAAAATCACGAAGTTGGCAAAACTCGATCCTTGGTCCCACTTCTCGAAATCCAGAAAACTCTACGCCAAAACGATCCTTATCTCGCCATGAGTCTATACATATCAAGTTCACAAGAATCGGAGTCCATTTGATCCCCTCAAATCATCAATTTATGGTGTCTTGAGTGTCAAGCCGTAACCTCCATTTTTAGCATTTAATCCCTTGAATTTCAGTGTTTAATCCATGAATTTACATTATAAAAACATAATCCGAGTCCAATAGTTCATACCTGATGAAATCCCTTCGAAGTCTCTTCAAAATCGCCCAAGAAAAGTCTTAGTCAAACTCCCAAAATAGTTTTCCTTGTCTTTCAAATTTGCGAAACACTGTTCATTAAACCCAGGTCGATTTTCGCTTCTGCGGTCAAATAAACGAACATGCGGTTACCGCACGCGCGACCAACTGACCGCTTATGTGGTCTGACTTAAAATCCACCGGACCGCTTTTGCGCTCTAGATCCCTTTTGCGGTCACCGCATTTGCGGATCCACATCCGCTTTTGTGGATAATCATGGTCCCTACAGGACCGCACTCCTACGACCATACACCGCATCCGCGGAACCGCTTATGTCGTCCCTTTTACGCAAATGCGGAAACAACAGAACTGACAATACAAACTTGAAGCCAAACTAAAAAATTTCTCGTTTTAACACCTGATCTCACCCCGAGGCCCCCGGGGCCTCCACTAAAAGCACATACATGATCTAATACCTTATTCAAACTTGCTGGAACCTTCAAAACACAATCTTTAACATCAAAATCCTCAATTATCATAAAATCAAAGCCTAAGTTTCTTAAAAACTTTCAAATTGCACATTCGATCAAGCACCCAACTAAAACACTTCCGGATGACCTGAAACTTTGCACACATATCCAAAATCACCTAAAGGAGCTTTTGCAACTATCAGAATTCCATTCCGACCCTTGGATCAAAATCTCACCTATCAATTGGATATCGCCAAAATGCTAACTTCGCTAATTCAAGCCTAATTCTACACCAAACCTGCAAAATCAATTCTGATTGCACTCCTAAGTCACAAATCATCCCCCGAAGCTAAACGAATCATCAGGATTCACATCCGAGCCCTATAATAAATAGTCAACTTCCACTTGACTTTTTCAAAACAAGTTTCCCTTTAAGAGACTAAGTGTCTTATTTCTATTTAGAACCAATCCAATTCAACTCGATCACCTCAAATACCGATAATGAAGCATAGAGAAACATAATATGGGAGAAATGGGTCGGTAACTCACATGACGGAAGGCCGGGTCGTCACAAAATCACAATGGATGAATAAGTTACATGATAACTCACAGAATCATATAACAAGAAATGACATTTCATAAACCAAGACACAGTTTTCGAGAATCACATAATAATGAAGGCATGTGACATACAAGGAACGTATTCAATAAGTAATTGTAATTAACAATTAACAACAAAGAAGAGTGCACTTGGTAAATGAAAGATAGAATATGTACTAACAACTTCAAGTAAAGCACGTAAGGGAAATCCCAACAACAAAAGATATAATATGAAACGATAACTTCAATCAAAAGCATGAAAGAAGCCTAATAGTCTAAATCGGTCAAAAACCACATATAAGTCTGTGTTCACACTCGTCATCTCGTATACACGCCGTTCATATAATTCAAATAGTACAATCAATCCAAAACGTAAGGGGTAGTTTCTCCCCCACAAAGTTACGCAAGACAATTACCTCAATTAGGCCAAATCAATACTCAAATTAGATTTTTCTTTATAAATTTACCTCCTCTAGGCTCAATCTAGCCAAATACGACTTAATACATCAAACAATGCAAGAGAACATGATTTCAATTAAAAAAGCTATAATCTTTATACAATTTATAAAAAGTCAATAAAAATTAACCCCGAAACCTGCCGTTCAGAACCCAAGTCCAAGGGTAGGTCTTGACAACCGAAAACCACACGAGTCCATGTATGTATTTGTTTCAAAATCCGAGTCCAATTCGACTTTCAAGTCCCAAATTTTTGTTTTCCAAAACTTTGATAAAAATCCTCAAATTTTCTCTTAGATTCTCATGAACTTGATGTTAATCTAATATATAACCATGATTTATTATTGAAAATTGGTCAAAATCACTTACTCAATAGTTTGGTATGAAAACCTCTTCACAAAATTGCCTCCTACCCTAGTCTAGGATTCAAAATATGTTAAAATGAAGAAAAATCCCAAAGTGCTCAGCTATAAACTAGTTGCAGATGTTGCATTTACAACAATGTGACCCTCATAATTACGGAGAAAAGATTGTAAAAGCGACCCCAATTAGGATTGTTAAAGTTGCATTTGCGACGCAAAACTTCATTAGTGCGAAGATGCTCTGCCTATTAGCTCGTCTGAAAAATGTCTGGTATCTCACAAAAGCGAGCCCCATTGAGTTTGTAAATGCGAAAAAGTACTCGCACATGCGAGTCCCTTCCATAGCAGCCAGATTAGCAAATGCGGTAGTCGCATTTGCGACAAAAACATCGCACCAACACTCTAAATTAAACAAAATCAATTCGAAACTCATCCGAGCCCCGGAGGCTTAGAATAAAATGCCTACAGAAGTCTAAAAATAAAGCACGAACTCGATCGCGTGATCAAAACACCAAAACAACCTCTCGAATCACGAATCGAACGCCAAAATGCATAAAAATTACGATGAGCTTCAAGAACTTCTAGAATTTCAACAAAACATCCGAACCTCATCAAACCAACTCCAAATGACGTTAAATTTTATAAGAAAGTTCCAAATGATGAAATGAATCTATTCCAAGTCCCACATTCAAAATCCAAATCCGATAGCCTTAAATTCAAACCATGATCAAACTTAGAAAATTTCCAAACCTCTAAATTGCCAATTTCCGCCAAATGGTGTCAAAACCTTCTAGAAATATCCAAATGCAATCTGGGCATACTCCCATGTCCAACATGACCATCCGGACATGCCAGAATAATCAAAACTCTGATCCGAGATCAAATACTCAAAAGCCAAACTTGGTCAATTCTTTCAACTTTAAGATTCTCAATTGAGAGTCACCCCTTAAAATCATTTTCGAACCACTCAAAAACCAGAGCCGACGATGCATGCAAGTAATAAAAGACTGTGAAGCTACTCATGACCTCAAACTGTCTAACCAGATGTAATTTTTCATAATGACTGGCCGGGTCGTTACATCTTCCTCCACTTAAACAAACATTCGTCCTTTAATGTGCAATGAGTCTTTCCAAAGCTATCAAATCACTACATGAGCTCACCATACATACACTCGGGGGTGATTCCATGTCACCCCAATACCTGTAGTCCTGTCAACCAACTATACTGATGGTCTCACTTCATTTTTAGTCCATAACCTTAGGACATAACCCAATACTCAATATCTAAAACTTATCAAAGGACTCGAATCGCACATCAATACACTATATAAGCCCAATCAAGCTGAATCGAGACACAATCCCAGCCCAGGGTACAATCACATGATGTTTCACAATGCCCGTAGCAATAACTTCCGACCACCATAGCTGTCCAAAAACAATCTTGGTACCGGTAATACACTTCATGTCGAATAAAACCTTCTCTTGGACCTTCGCAACACTGCCTATGAAAAAATAGACACACATAAACTCATAACCACCCATAAGTCAACAAACCAAGAAGCTCTCTCATATGTCAAGGGTCATTGCCCAATCCTGAGCAAAAATATAGAGTTATCCTTTCAAACACCCTTCATGCCGATACAATAGTGCAAATATCAGGTTTAGAAACCTCATCTCAGACATTATCATCAACCCAACTGACAACTAACCCGAAACCACGCAGATTGTCACACAACATGGTCCGCACACCAAACAAGAAATAACTCAAGATATACAATAAGAATATAATAGAATCAATGTACAAAGACTATCTAACAATTACAAAAGCTATAACTACAAAAGTATAATTTCATTAACTCACCCCACGGGACGCCTTTTTAGTGGCGGGCGGGCCGTGGCCTCACTGGTCAAATCGGGTAGTCCTCAGATTTCATCATTGTTAATAAATAATTTTATTATTTATTAATCGCAAATAAGCTTAAAAACAAATTAATTCTGTTAATTATTGTGGGTCAAGTTTTGACCCATACAAAGGTCAAAGAAGGCGAGGTGAGTTGGAAATTCTGCGGGCTAAACCGCACCAGCCCCATTGCCCTCCTAAACTTATAAGAAATACAGCTACAAAGAAGAGTGAATGAAAAGACACACACACAATGTCTCTGTCACGGCTGGCCCTTTATGATGATTAATTGCGTGCCCTAAGTGATAATTACATAGAGACATACAACATTGACACAGTATTATGACAAGACACACTCACAAAAAAATAAAATAAGAGAGAGAGCGCTAATGAATAGACATTATGCAGGCGTTGTAGCGATTAAAACTTGCTTTCTAAGCTCCATTATTTTCCAATTTCATCACTAAAAACTTTACTACAAATATACGACTTTTTTATGGTTGGTCCATTCCTTTTTGCTTCCTTCTTTTGGCCTACGTCTTCTCTTGATCATGATACTTTTCCACTGATCGAGTTCCTTTATACCCCGTCCCCTCAAGCAACTTGGTTGGGGGGTGGGGGTTACAACATATGAGTGTTTATAATTATATGGTATGGTAACATGTAAGCACAATTTACTTTTACAGAATTATAATAATGGCGAATGTCTCTAGGTGAAACACATATTATAAACAAATTGTAATGACGTGGATTTCTAGAGAGGTAGATAAATGTTTTAAGTCCAAGTACGCACAATGTAGAGATTTAAGTTGTTGAATAATTGGAAACTGCAAAAGTATAAGGAGAACTCCTTTTGGTAAACAACAATAAAAACAATAACAATTCAGTATAATCTGACAAGTGAGGTTTGGAGAGGATAGTATATACGCAGATTTTATATCTATATCCCAAGGGACAGATAGATTGTTTTCAGGGGACCCCTAGCTCAAAAAAACACCAAATAATAATATATTAATACTATCGATAGAGTCATAATAGAATAACATAACCTTTTAGTAAAGAACGTGTTCAGATAATCCAATTATGTGAATATGACTTGAACTTTTGAGGAAAGGATGGAAATGATCCAACTTTTGTGGTATGGTATAGCTTATGGGATAAGATTGATGTAATTTTCTGCTTTTCTAGTTTGTATATGTAGATAAGAGTATACGAAATACGATCAATCAATAGTTTCTTGTTCAAACACTAATAACTTTAGAGCTAAAGAAATATCAATTCCTAGAAATAGAGGTGGAGCCAGAATTTAAAATTTATATGTTCTGGATTTTAGTCATTTTTAAGTTACTCAATTCTATATATATATATATATATATATATATATATATATATATATATATATATATATATATATATATATATATATATCCAATGAATTTCTTAGGACAAATACAAAGTTGTAACTAAAATTACAAGATTCACCCCAATCCGTAACTTATACACTGATTCCGCCCCTTCCGAAAAAGCTAAAAAAAATGTAGTTAAAGCTAATATTCATAACTTCATGCATCAAGTTGTCCTTTTAGTTACTGCTTATTATTTTAAAAATTAAAACTAATAGTTCCTCTATATCTATACGTTTTTCTTGTTTGCCTTTTCCTCCTTCATTATTTCTTTTAGCAACGATGACGTTATATATTGTTTATACCCAATGGATTAGACGCGTGTAGTAATGATAAACATAATCGAGGTCTAATTTGATTAAAGTTGGACCTATGCTTTGACTCAAATTTCCTCTAATTCTTTTCTTTTATTCTTTTTGTTAATAATCAACTTTGTCTATCTCTCTCGTTTAGTCCTTCCCCAGTGTTATCGCCCAAGATTTTTCTGGGCAAGCTCCCCTTATCCAGTCCACAGCCAGGTTCCAAGAGTTGGCCTCAAACTGGAACCATCAAGTCTTTGGCAATATTTTCAAAAAAAGAGAGACTCGTGGCCATAATCCATGGTATTCAGAATTCCCCTAGTTACCAATTCAATAGATTTCTCCTTCAACTTGAGAATGATCTCAAAGAGAAGCTTAACATCTTACTCAAAAAGGAAGACTTCTGGAAGGTGAAGTTCAGAATGAACTGGCTCAATGAGGGAGATGCCAACACTAGGTTCTTTCTCACCTCCACTCTAAATAGAAGAAGAAGGAACATAATTCTCTCCTTAAAAGATGATAATGGCAACTGGACTCAGAACCATTCTGAAATCCAGTCTGCCATTGTCAGCTTCTTCAAAGAGTTGTACACAACCTCCCAAGTTGCAGCCATTTGGGAGCTTACTCCTCAGGCCACTATGGAGCCAGTTCTTCACCAAAGCCACATGGGCTTCATGGATAGGCAGTTGCACGTGAATGAAATCAAAGCAGTTGTGGTCTCCAATAAACCCTTCAAAGCACCTGGGCCAGATGGGCTCCATCCTTTCTTTTACCAAAAGTACTGGGACATTGTAGGTGACTCTGTTGTAGAGTTGTGTAAAAAGTGATTCAGCACTTGCACAATGGATAATGAAATGGACAAAACACTCCTCTGTCTAAACCCAAAATGCCCTCAGGAATCCATGCTAAAGAATTTTAGACCTATTGGCCTATGCAACACAATTTTAAAAACTGTGATTAAAATCATTGTAAATAGGATAAAACCCATCCTGAACCTCGTCATAGGTCCAAGTCAGGCCAGCTTTCTAAGTAATAAAAGAGCTTGTGATAATGCTATTATATTTTAAGAATACATAAACCATTTTAGAAAAATAAAAGGTCAAAATGCCAACATGATTGTCCTTCATTAGAGACACCCTACATGTTTTCAACTTTCCAATTGGGCTGTCCAAGCGTATAATGTCATGCATCAGTACTTCCTCCATCCAAATCCTTTTTAATAGAGGTAAAACTGAAGAATTCACCCCTTCACGAGGCATCAAGTAGGGCGACCCTATGTCTCTATACTTGTTCATTCTATGTATAGAAAGTCTATCTAGAGCCATTGACAAGGCTGTCAACCAAAACTTGTGGCACCCTATTAGCATAAGTAGAGCTGGCCCTAAGATCTCCCACTTCTTTTTTGCTGATGACCTAACACTGTTTTCCAGGGGGAATATCAGAAGCTGTGAAACAATCCTCCCATTTTACAGGAATTCAATAGCCAGTCAGGCCAAAAAATCAACCTGGCTAAATCTAAGCTCATCTTTTCCTCAAATACCCCCCAGACAATGCCCAACACTTTGTCCATTAACCATTCTTCATCTTTTGGAAAATACCTAGGATTCCCAATCCTAAATAAAAGAAAGACTGCCTCTGATTTCCAGTTCATCATTGATATCATGCACAACAAGTTAGTAGGCTAGAAAATCAAATTCCTCAACATGGCTGGTTGAACTACTCTGATAAAAGCTACTCTAAGCAGCATGCCAAGCCATGTCATGCAATTCATATCTCTTCCCACCAAGATAACCAACCAGATTGATAGGATCCAAAGGAACTTCCATGGGGTACCACCCAGGAGAAGAAGAAAATGCACATGATCAAGTGGGAGGTTGTGACTAGAACCAAAGCTTAGGGAGGGATAGGGATCCAAAGAGCTAGTTTCAAAAACAAAGCTACCCTAGCAAGTCCGACATGGAGAGCCTACACAAATATAAATAGTCTCTGGGCTAGAGTTCTCATCCAAAAAAATTGTAACATGTCCAGACCTATCAATGCTGGAAGTCACCATGGCAGCAACAAATCTCCCACTTGGAAGGCCATGCTAAGTGGCTGGGAAACATGCAGTAAGGCCTGTAGATGGGTTGTAAATAAGGGTAATAGAGTAAGCTTCTTCAATGATCCTTGGATCCCTAATCAACCTGCCATTAGACACATAATTGAGGGACCACTGACTAGTAGGGATCTTTTGGCCAAAGTGAATTCAATACACAACATAGGAGCATGGGACACATCCTCCCTATCCTTTGATCTCCCACCCTGCATTCTCAGCATCATGGACTCAATGTTCATCCCTAGGGTCGCAACTAAGGAAGATACACTAGTCTGGGCTCTTACCCCAAATGGAAAGTTCTCTCAAAACTCTGTCTACTCATTCATTCACAACAATGCTCATCAGAACACAGCTGGAATCCTGGAAAGCTTCAAGTGTCTATGGAATCTAGAATCCCCAAACAAGATAAAATTCTTTATTTGGATCCTAGCCCATAGGAGACTCCTGACAAGGTCTTTTCTAAGCTTTGTGGAAATCAACTGTCCAACTGTTTGCCAATACTGCAATGCGGGGAATGAGGATATTGCGCACATATTCTTCACATGCCATAATGCTACCCAATTCTGGAATGCCATCAGGGCCACAACAACATCCCCTCCTCCCCCTAACACAGAAAATAGCACCCACATCTGGCAGATAGTTTGGCTAGACATCAAATGAAGGAAATTTAATGGACACCTGCACTGGGCAGTCCTTATCCCCTTTTGCCTCTGGCACATTTGGCTAACAAGAAACAATAATATGTTCAATAATAAAAAAGATCTCTATTTAGCTCAAAAAGTATATTCGTACTTTATAAGATTAAAAAGAATAAAAAATATATAAGGGTAAATCGTAATAAAATATAATAAGCCCAAGAGATGATGATCACTTCAAGATGTTTATAGATCTGTAAATGTGTAGAAAAATAGACTTAGCTTAAGAGAGAAACAATGACTGGAAAACCAAGAGAGAGATAGAGATAGAGAGAGAAGTTATATTATCTGGGAATAACAATGATGTCTATTACAATATGAAGGTATCCTTTATATAGTAGGAGGCCTTCCTCGGAATAATCAAAAAGTACAGAAACTGGTGGCTTCCACTTAGTAAAAAGGTCAGGCACTAAACGCCGTCACTTCTTCTTCACCAACTTTGGTCGTACCCTTACTTCAATCACCCTTATTATAAGGGACGCGCCCACTCGGTGTGGGGGCCTTATGAGCTAAATTTAATCCTATACAATCTCATCAAGGCAAAGAACACCATTGTCAAAGCCAATAAATTCCAAATGCTCAAATGCAGTAGCAACAACCGATGCTCACACCCGCTGATGCTGAAATGGGAACCTCCTCCCAGAGGTACCTTCAAGCTGAATACTGATGGTGCAGTCAAAGGCAGGATTGGAATAGAAGGTACATGGGGAATCTTCAGAAACCACAATGGGAACTGGGTGCTAGCCTAGAAGCTGAATTTCGCATCCTCATAAAAGGCCTCCAACTAGCAGAGCATAACAACTTTCTGCCGTTGCACATAGACACAAACTCTTCGGAAATACTTAATATGCTATCTAAAGGTAACTTGATATTTGACCCTCTAATTTGTGAATGCAAGTTGTTGATCCAAAGGATGGGCAAAGTGGTGGTGAGGCACTCGTGCAGGGAACAAAATGAAGTGGCTGATGCACTAGCAAAAAAAGCAGGGAAAAATACCTTTTGTAATAGATTTGTAATTTTGACAATTCCTCCGATATTTATCAATGATACTTTTTGGACAAAATCCTAAAAACTGAATTGTCTAGGTCCTTTTTGGATTATAATATAAATGTTATCATTCAAAACATTACAGAATTGGGTACCCTGAGGTACCCAAGGAACTCTAATGTAACAATATAATCAATAATATATTTTCCTTTTGACCAAAAAAATATTCCTCAGTTTATTTAGTTACAATTTATGTTGACAAAATACAAAAGAATACGTAACTCCAGTGCCAGTGGAAACTAGCTGATCTGCCGCCCTTTGATTCTTACGAAGCAAAAAGCAGAGAGACAGAGAATGCACGTCTCTGTCTTTCTTTCTTTGGCCAAAAAGCACAAAGCTCCTAAGGTCGCCCTTCGGTTTGCTTACTCACAAACTAACCTAAATCACAAGTTAAACTTTAATGAGACAATTCAATGTCAAACCATTATTGTTATTTACAAATTCAGCAATTAGAAGATAAAAGTACAAGATCAATGGCTGAGACACATTAATAAAGTGTCTCACTCGATAAGCATTTGAAGTTTATCGGTGCACATCTAATTTAATGACATCTGTTCATTTTTTGATCTAAGGGTCATGATTCATTTAGACTAAATAATCCCTTAACCCTTGTTAAATTAAAAATTAGCTTGGTGGGTTAGTTTCAAATTGAAAAGAAAAAGTATTGCTATCTAAAAATCTTGTTAGAATTTCGTTAGGTTAGGAAAGAATGAAATTTATTCTTGACCCATGATTTAATTTTATACTGGATAGATATTGTTGTTTACATTATATTAAAGGTGCACTAGCGGAACTGGAGGATTACTAAACTGGAGGTGAGCCAAATGGAAACTTTTCCTCAAATCTGTTTCGAGTGACACCCTTTGCTAAAGGGTGTCTCAGTCATTGATCTTGTACCCTACGATATTTGGTTTTAAAAAAAATATATACACACCATACTGACACCGTTTATATTTAAAAAAAATAAAAAATAGGAAGTAGGAGTAATATCGTTTGACCAAAGTTTAAAATCCAATCCATTTATTTGCCACCCCCATTCCCCCACCCACCCACAAAGAGAAGTTTTAGGTAAAGAGAACTAGCTCCATAAAATTTGGGAGTTTTTTTTTTTAAAAAGTTTTGTGTTTAAATATTTGTTTGTTTCTAGATTTTAAACATTTTTTGGCAGATTTTCAAAATCAAAATTTTCAAATGCCAAAAACAACGCCAAACTTCAAATTTTTTTCCAAGTAAAACGCATGTCCAAACACAATTTCAACTTAAAAATTATATTTAATCTCATTTTCAAAAACACTTTTTTTTTCTCCAAATTTCAGCCAAATTTATGTCTAAGCGCTAGTTCCATTTCCTCGATCAAAATCCTACCACAAAATTAAAATTCTTGTATAAATTCGATCAATAATCCATACATTACCATAATATTCGGTTCCATATATGCAAACAACATGCTAGCTGTTTAAGTAAAAGCTCAAAGACCAAAGTAGAAAAGAGAAATGAAATAAGACATGGAAGAAAATGAAGGAAAAGTCTTCAAGTAAGTAAGCAATTAATTTAGCGTTAACCAACCACATCAACCTTGGTTGTGCAAGACAATAGTCGTCGGAATATGGAAGCCAAAGCAGCGCATGATATGTCCTTGGCCCTTCTAAAACCTTTACGTTTTCTTCTACTACTTCTCCAGCCACCACTTGAATTACAACCACCAATATTACGAGTTTTTTTCTTTCTTCTACGACCCCCTTCACTAACCCCATCTTTCACTCTTCCATAGCAATTCAGTACTGTTTTCTCATTTGCGCTCTCTTCTCTTGAAAAAGTGTAGCTTCTTAAGTATAATTGCCTGCATGAAATGCTGTCCACCACCTTTGGCTTTTGTTGATGATTAACGGACCCCTCGGTATTCACGTGATTCATTCTTTTGCTGACTGATTTTATGAACTCAGCGTCGGATTCCGGCCATTTATAGAGGTTTATATATGTGGCTCTTACAGGTGCTCTAGCGATATCGTTAACGCAAGTTGATATGCAGGCGGAGGCCATCTTAGGTTTTAAGAATAGTTTTCGCTTATGTTCATGTAATAATGTTTATGCGTGGGATGGGGGTGGAGGGGTGAAGGAAAAATAAGGAGTGGAGAGCGAAGGGGTGAGAGAGTAATGTTGGGGTCTGACTGAGCTATATATATATATGGTGGGATTTTATGCATTTTATTTGGTGGGTACTGTGTAGGTGTAGGTGGTGAATATATGCAATAATTTGACATCATTCGAAGGTGTGGAAAACAGGATTATTCAATATTTTAAAGGGAAAGGTGAAATTAACTTAAATTGGCCTTTTTTCTTTTCTAAGACTGAAGAATCGAGCACTCAACTACTCAAGCATAGTGAAATTTAGTTATATGTAGTGTCTTCACTAGCTTGTGTAACTACGTATGTGATTGGAAAAAAAAACTGAATTCATATGGCATGAAACGTGGACTAGACAAATGGTCAAAACGTAACAATTGATTAAGAGGTACTAGTGGTGATAGATACGAGAAGAGAAAGTTAAACAGGCACGAGATGTAGTTCAAATACGAGCCTCGTACCAATTCAAGTCATTTAAAGCCAACGGATTAGAAGGCATTGAAGAAAGGGATCCGTTGACAAAAAGGAGTCAAAATTCAGTATTAAATACCTGATAAGTTAGAGAATTGATATTTAATAGGAATGATTGTGTAACGGCTTATTTAATATCATTTATTGCTCATAATTGTCTCATTAAAACCGAGGTTTTATTCCTTCACCTAGAATCGATTATAAAAGGAAGATGTCTCATCATTTGTAAAGGACACAAAAAATAATTGATATTATATTGAAATACAAACATGTTTACTGCCTTATTCTTATTCTCAGAAAGCTTATTGTTCTTTTTTGATCTCTTCATTATCAGTAACCCGACTTTTTATCTTAAATTTTGGCTTTGACCAAAATATTTTTTTTTGGTTAAACAAATTGGTTCCGTTATCGGGAATCTGATAATCTATTTTTTTAAAATTACATTCTACTCATTGTTATCATCATGTAAAACAACAACGACAACAATAATCAAGAAAATCAAATTAATCAAGTGGTGGGAGATGAATACGATGATCCTCTTCCTCAAGCTTCTCCAAATGGATCTCGAGAAAGAACTCTTAATGATCTATCTGAACATGCCGATGGTGACGTAGAAACAAGAGATGAGCTTCTGCAAAAAATAATTGATGTACGTCGATTGCCTACTGCACCGACAATGTCGAATAATAACATGTTGGAAAACCCCCGCTCTTGTCTAGTTAATTCTGGTAATGGGGCAACCCCCAGTAATTCGCAAGAAGGGGAACCAGGTAACTCAGATAATTCTAATTTTCAAAATTTAGTTCTAACATTGCAGAAACAGCTCAAGGAACAAAATGAGCGCATTGAACAAATTCATGGATTTCCACCTATAAAAAAGGATTGGATATAGACAAGTACTCGAAACAACCTTGGAAGTCAACTGCGGCTCCTCTCCCAATTACTAAGAAGTCCAAAATGCCCGAAATTCCAAAATATGATGGTACAACTGATCCACGTGACCACGTCACTGTGTTTACAACCGTCGTAAAAGGCAACAACTTGACCAAACAATAAATTGAATCAGTATTGGTCAAGAAATTTAGAGAAATGCTCACCAAGAGAGCATTAACTTGGTATTCTCTTTTACATGAAAATTCGGTAAATTCTTTTGCTAAGCTTGCAGATTCTTTTATTAAAGCATACTCGGGAGCTCAAAAGGTCGAGAAACGAATGGAGGATATCTTCAAAATCAAACAAGGAACTCTGAACTACTAAGAGATTTTGTTGATAGATTCCAACGTGAAAGAATGACTCTACCCCGTGTACCAAACAACTGACAGCGATAACTTTTGCAAGAAATTCGAATGACAAAAGTTCAGAAGCCACGAGAAGGCATAAAGAAAGTCTTCGTGAATTTCCTGCAACCACTTGGAATGATGTTTATAACAGGTACACTTCGAAGCTCAGAATTGATGATGATACCGTACCTCAGTACCATCGTGAAGAAAGGAACGGGTCTAGGAGGTCAGAAGTTGAAAAAATATTAGGTAAGAATAGATACGATCCATATATGGGACCTGCAGGAAAGGATTCACGATCAAAATAGGATAACCAACAATATGATCAAAGGCCAAGAAACAGGGAGACCGGGTCTTCATCCAGGTTCAGAGGTGGTCGAAGCAATCAAGAGCCATGAGATGACAAGAGGAATTTAGTGGCATGATTTGGTTGCTATAATTTCAACGTAGCTAATTCTGAGCTCGTAGCTGTTCTTAGGAGTATGGGTGAAAAGGTACGGTGGCCAAAAGAGATGCGGTCAAGTTGGTGCGAATTCCACAACGACTATGAGCATAAAATATCAAGATGCAGATTCCTACAAAGTGAAGTGGACCATTTATTGAAGTAAGGATATCTCAGTGAGTTATTTAATGAGAAGGGAAAACAGGCTTATATGAAAAATAGGCAGGAGCCACCTAAACCACCATCACCTAGAGAACTGTGAACATCATCAGTGAAGGAGAAGATATCTATAGAGTAACATATACAGCTTCAAATATGATTTCCAAAGTAATGATCACACAGGGGAAGCGAGTACCGTAGACCTTAGAGCACGAAATCATAAACTTTGACGACGCAGATACAGAATGAGTGATTACTCCTCGCAATGATGCACTAGTAATATCTTTACTTGTACATGACACTATTGTAAAACGAGTTTTGATTGATCCAGAGAATTCTGCAAATGTCATCTTACTAAGGATATTACGGGAAATGCAAGCTGAAGAAAAATGATACCCAAGGTGCATACCTTGTCAGGCTTTGACAATTCGAGCGTGGTAACAAAAGGAGAGGTAATTCTAACAACTTTTGCTGCACGTGTTGTTAAAGAAACTAAATTCCAGGTAGTTGATATGGACATGGACTATAATATAATCATGGGGAGACCGTGGATCCATGATATGGATGCTATTCCATCAACTCTGCATCAAGTTATTAAATTTCCGTCACCGTGGGGTATTTGTCAAATTCAAGGGGATCAGCAAACAACTAGGAGTATCAATGCCATAACAGATACAAACGCCGTAAGTAAAGAGAAATTAGCAATTACAGGAAACAACTGAGGGTGTCAACAATCAAACTTCAACTGGACAAGAAAAAAAGACTTAGACTCGAGAGCTGATGTGATTCAAGAACCTGAAGAAAATGAGAACATTAAAACAACAATAGAAGAGCTCAAGGCTGTGGTGCTATTTGAGCAATGGCCTGAATGAAAGGTTTATGTAGGGGCCAATATAAATCATGACATGTGAGGTATGTTAAATTGAGTATTAAAAGCTAACGTGGACTGTTTTGCTTGGTCCCACGCTGATATGACAAGGATACCACTAGATGTGATGATTCACAAACTCAACGAAGACCCATCTTTCACACCAATAAAGCAAAAGAAAACAAAACAAGGGGCTTTCAAGAACCAAGTAATTCAAGATGAGGTCCAAAAATTATTAAAGATTAGGTCGATCCGCTAGGTAAAGTATCCTAATTGGTTAGTTAACACGGTGGTCATACCTAAGAAAATGGTAAGTGGCGCGTTTGTGTGGATTATACTAATCTAAATAAAGCTTGCCCAAAAGACTCTTTTCCTTTACCACATATAGATTAGTTTATAGATGCAACTGCAGGTCACAAACTTTTAATTTTTTTGGATGCATATTCTGGGTATAATCAAATCAAAATGGATCCCGCTGATGAGGAAAAAACTTCTTTCATCACAAATAGGGGATTTACTGTTATAAAGTAATGCACTTTGGTCTCAAGAATGATGAAGCAACCTATCAAAGGTTGGTCACCAAAATGTTTCAAGAACATTTAGGAAAAAACTATGGAGGTATATATAGATGATATACTCGTAAATACCCAACATTCTCACGATCATATTTCTCATTTATCTATTACATTTGAAAATTTTACAAAAATTTAATATGAAACTCAACCCAGAAAAGTGTGCATTCGGAGTTGCCTCAGGTAAATTTTTAGGTTTTCTTGTTTCTAACCGTGGAATTGAGGTAAATCCTTCTCATATCGAAGCTATAGAAGAAATCCCTGATATCCTTACCAATAAGAAGGAGGTTCAAAGATTAACGGGAACAATCGCAGCCCTGGGAAGATTTATTTCTAAATATTCAGAAAAATGTTTTAAGTTCTTCTCTACTCTCAAGAAGCAAGAACATTTTAATTGGAACAAAGATTATCAACAAGCCCTTAGGAACTTGAAAGATTAATTATCAAATCCTCCGCTGTTGGCAAAACCAAAGGAAGATCAAACACTGCTCATCTATTTGGCAGTATCAAAAGTCGCGGTAAGTGCTGTTTTGGTACGAGAAGACTAAGGTATGCAATCTCCTATTTATTATGTAAGCAAATCTTTATTAGATGCTGAAACACGATATCCATAACTAGAAAAGTTGGCACTAGCTTTGATCATGGCATCTAGAAAATTAAGACCTTATTTTCAATGTCATTCTATTGTCGTAGTTATTGCTTTTCCATTACGAAATATTTTGCATAAACATGAATTATTAGGAAGATTAGCAAAATGGCCTATAGAACTAAGTGAATATGAAATTATTTATCAACCTAGTACTGCTATAAAATCCCCAGTTCTCGCCGATTTTGTAGCAGATTTTAGTCAAGGAACGCATTTTGAAGCATAAAAGGAATTACAAGTTTTTAATGGTGCAAACTTGGGAACTTGGATTTTATTTGCTGATGGTTCATCTAATGTAAAGGGAGCAGGTCTAGGAATTTTTCTTATACCACCTACAGGTGAGACCATTAGACAAACTATAAAATATCACCATGTAACTAACAATGAAGCAGAGTATGAGGCTGTAATTGCAGGTTTAGAATTTGCACGAGAACTTGGCATAACTCAAATCATAATCAAGAGTGATTCTCAACTTGTGGTCAATCAAATGTTGGGGACATATATAGCTAGGGAAATGAGAATGCAAGAATATCTTGAAAAGGTAGGGGAACTGATAAAGCAGTTTCAAACTTGGAAGGTAATGCAAATTCCAAGAGATGAAAAAGCGGAGACGGATGCTTTAGCCAATATGGCATCTGCGAAAGACATAGCAAATGATGCAAATGCTTCAATCATACATTTATTTCATTCCGTTCTCGAACATGCCAAGTATGAGGTAAATTTTAATCATTTAACATGGGATTGGAGAAACGAAATAGTTGTTTTTTTGCAGTATGGAAACGTTCCTGATGATAAAACAAAGGCTCATGCACTTCATAAGAAAGCTGCTCGTTATTGTTTACATCAAGGAAAACTTTACCAAAAGATGTTTGGTGGACCATTAGCAAGGTGTCTCGGACCTTACCAAATAGAGTATGTAATGAGAGAAGTACAAGAGGGAAGTTGTGGAAATCATGCAAGAGGCATGTCACTAGTAAAACATTGATTCGAGCAGGGTACTATTGGCCTAACATGGAAGAGGAAGCAAATTATTTCGTGCCTGAGTGTGATAAATGTCAAAGATACGGCAACAATATGGATAGACCAGCCAAATTATTACACCCTATTTTAACTCCCCGGTCATTCATGAAATGGGGAATGGACACCGTAGGTCCATTACCATAAGCAAAAGGTCAGGTAAAGTTTCTTCTTGTACTTATGATTATTTCACTAAATGGGTAGAAGCAGGGGCATTCAAATAGGTACAGGAGAAAGAAGTCAAAGATTTCATATGGAGGAACGTAATATGCTGCTTTGGGGTACCAAAGGAAATCGTATGTGATAATGGTCCACAATTCATAGGGGCACAAATCACATAATTTTTTCAAAGTTGGCAGATTAAAAGGATACATCAACACCATATCATCCGCCAGGCAATGGACAAGCAGAATCTAAAAACAATGTCATAATTAATAATTTAAAGAAAATATTACAAGATTCAAAAGGTAATTGGCATGAGGTGTTACCTGCGGTATTATGGGCGTATCAAACAACGGCGAAAACTAGCGTAGGAGAAACGCCATCTTAAATGGTTTATGGAGCGGAGGCCTTAATACCAGTTGAAATAGGGGAACCAAGCACATGGTATGTTCAAGCAATGGAAGACTCAAATAATGAAGAGTTAGAGGTGAACCTTGATTTGCTAGAAGGAAGAAGAGAAGCTGCATTAGTAAGGATGCCAGCTCAAAATCAAGTAATTGAACGATACTATAACAGGAAAGCACGTCTCTTGTTCTTCAAAATTGGGGACTTTGTGCTCAAAAAGGTGTTCCAATCTATGAAGGCTGCTAACTCTAGAAAGCTAAGTCCAACATGGGAAGGACCCTACAAAATCCGTGACATTACAGGGAAAGGAGCGTACGAGTTGGTGACAATGGATGACAAAGTTTTACCTTCACATTGGAATGCTGTCCATCTAAAGAGATATTACTTCTAAAGGAGTGGCCATGGTCAGATATCACCATGTTAATTTTTTTTTGAATTGTTAAAATTTTACTAACGATTTTAGATGCAAGGCAAAACCCCTAACTCGTGCCAAATGATGAGTCACGACCTGCATGGCAAAATGGAATACTCTTAAATTCCAAGACTAGGGTTACATTAATCTGATCGAAATACACACAGGTTAGGAAATTTTCATCTATATACATACCTCCGAGTCCCGTATATTTTTCTGTTTCAGGAAAATGACCAAATTAAAATAAATAAATAAGTTCTCAAGGCTTCATACTTCACCACTCAAACACTTGGGGGACTACATATTATACATAGATGCATGCAGAAAAATAGATACGAATATCACAGATACGAATATCGAACAAAAGTTGCTCAAATTTTTGGCAAATTTTGTTTCAGCTACAAAAAGACAAGTGTTGAGAGGAAGTTACGAAGTCTTCAGCATTCAACACAAAAAATTCATCATAATGTTTTTTCTCATGAAAACAACAGAGTCATCTCTCAAACTCACAAACGAAGTCACTTCTCAAAACCTTCATAAATAGGTAAGGATAGGGTTATGACTATGTATTGAAACAGGTTATGAAGAAAAACCTTGACTATTTTATATCATGTAAAAATCTATTACAAGAAAAACAGTTAAGAGAAAGTTATAGATATATTTTAATACATGTAATAGCCAAAAACTTGTTAAAGTTCATGAATAAAAACTTATCAAAGTTGTTTCATACAAAACATATGTATTCCTATTTCTTTCATCGTATTATAACACCATTATGAAGTTGAGATGTCTTCTTCATTAAGTGTCTATAAAATAAAAGGGCCCTCTTTTATAAACCTCATGTTGATATTCCATGAGAAGAATCATAAAGCATTTTCAAAGGATAAAAATGCCAAGCTATTCTATAAGTCCTAAATAAGTAAATAGGCAAGAATACAATATAAAGAAGTACCGATAAAACTTAATATAAAATACTAAGAAAAATCTTAGTCATTAAAGTATTTGTTTTACAAATGCCCCATCAGAAGTTGTAACCTCACTTTCAGAGGCAATAACAGGCACGGCAAAAACTTCTGAAGGATCAGCAATATGAGTGGTTTCAATCGAGCTTGAAGTGATAACATCATCTAGGGAAGCAAGAGTCACGGGGAATTCAATTCCATAGACTGTGTCACAGAAGTTCACCCTCATGAGCTGGAATGACAATTTCAACTACCTCAGTAATTGCTTCATAATTCAATAACTCTTCCGTTCCAGGAGCTTCGACTGCCGGAGAAGAAGTATCAATAGTTCCAAGTGCAGGAGAAGGAGTATTAGCAGGTTGTTGACTTTTCTCGATAGTGTCTATGACTTTGGCTAATTCACACTGCAAGTCAAAATTTTCTTCTATAGCCTCTATTAAAGCATCACGACGAGAATTTAGAAATTCCCAACTTACTTCTATGTTGAAATTTTCTTCGAGAACACTATATTCCTTCTCCAGAGCCTCATATTCCTTTTCCAACATAACAAGATCATTTTTCGTTACTTGATGTTCAGCTAAGTGATAATCCATGGAAGCTTCAAGAGAGTCATCTGAACTTTCCAAGGCACGAATTTTGTTAGAAGAAATCCTTAAGTCATTTTGAGCTTGAGACTTTGCGCTAACTCCCCTGCGTATTTTTCTTTCTTCTCCGTAAGTGCCTTATGCTCTCTAATCTCTTCATTGGCTTTTGATAGAGAGCACTCCAAAAGCTCTTTGTCCTTTTTAAGTTGGCTCGAAGAAGCATTGGCAATTGCTAGCTCAGAAAATAAGCCATGTCTTTGTTCCTCCAAGTGAGCCTTACTTTCCTGCAACTCCTCTATGGTCCTTTGGGCATTCTCAAATTGCTCTTTCTAGTTTGGTGCCTCAAGCAGGGCATCCTCGGCTATTCACCTAGCCTCAGAGATAGCCTTTGTGGACTCTCGCTCCTTGTTCTCCAAGAAGATTAGCCTACAATTATAAATCATAGAAATAAGGACTTAGAAGGAAAAAGAGGGAAACTATTCAAGTTAAAGAAAATTACTTTTAAAGTTGAATGAATTATGTCGTTCATCAGAGTATAACAACTATGGCTCTGCATCTTATTCTTCTCAATCTCTCCAATTAGAGGTTCGAGCCAAGTATCAGCTCCACCAGACTTTCTTAAAAGGCTATGATTGGCAGGGACTTCAAGTGTAACACTTCTCATAGTCATGCCTCTATTGCTGGAACTTACCTCAGTAGGCTGAACGGAGGAAGAGGGAACTGCGTAAGGGGGAATAGTAGAAAAGGTAAACACAACATGAGTCGTAGAAGTCGAAGCAGGAATAGTAGGACCAGTTAAAATGGTAAAGGAATGGAAGCAGCCAACGCTGGCAAGAAAACACTTACAGTTGGCAAAGAAAATGAGGAAATAGGAACAAATGAGGAGAGAGTGGTTTCATAAAAAATAGGGCCGAGCTCGTCACTCTCAAAACCACTATCAAAGAGACGCTGATTTGATTCATTAGTGTCGACGCCCCCTTTTTCCCCTCCCTAAAAGGGAAATCGGGTTTACAACATTATGGACAAAAAATACTCTTATTCCCTATTGGGAATTGGGTTACGGAGTTTTGAAGAGTCACCACCTAATGATTATAGTGCATTAGAACACTTTAAGAAGATTTTGAATGAAAACCAGAGTTCAGGTAAGGGCTTGAAATTATCTCGAGGGGAAGGTGTTAGGCACCCCTCAAGATCCACTAGTGTGATTTACGGCCTTGCTTAGATGTGACTTTAAGGAGCATATAAATAAACAAGCAAATATGCATATAAGGAATATAAAACTAGTGGGAAAATTTGAAAAATAATAGCACAACTGAAGGGGAAATATTTCAACAAAAGTAAAAGGTAAGGGGGTCCTAGGTTTAACAATAACATGGATCATTCGATACAATATCCCGCACATATTCCCAAAGAGGGGTCGCTTTATGATATTATCGTATCGTCATCATCTCCATGTTCTACCCTTCCCATCATATTAATGCACTGAAACGCGTTTGGTCTCGTTTACTTATTGCATGCTAGTACCCATCCCAACCTATCAAACCTGGAAGAATTTAGGACTTTTATCCCTATTAGAAGGGGGTTTCGAAGCCGACTCTTAGGTTTAAAGGTAAAACGTTAAGACGACATACCAAAAAAAGTAGAACTGCATTTACAAGGGAAACACGTAAACAGTTACAAGGCTCATGTTTACCTCCACAAACAATGCATATAAATAGCACGCCTTAAACTCAATTAAGGTCTAAAAGAAGAATTTTCAAAAACTTGGAGTATATATAAAAAAATAAAGAAACTGGGAATTTGTAGAAAAGATTTGCAAGAAAATCGTTAGGAACTTAAAAAGAACAGTAGCAATTTAAGCAATCTACAAATGTCACTTGGAAACAATTGCGGAACAATTTCGGACAGGCATAGTAAAAGAACAAAAACTAGGGTATTTTTTGAGATTGCAGAAGTGTAAAGAAAACATTGAATGTTATTAGCTTTCCAAATTTAGAATATACAGTATTCAGGAAATTTTTGAAAATAGTAGCCCTGTTCCGGACAAAATGTAGTAGAAATTTTTTGCATAGATAGTAAAACAAAATAGGCAGAAATTCGTATAAAAACTAGAAAGCTTCAGAGACAAACAAGTTCAGACAGAGGCGGATTAATTTGAACATAACTTAAAGGTGATTAATCATTTATATCCGGACTAAGGCTTGCCTAGGTGTTATTAATGATGGTGAACATGCACATTGGTTTCCAGTTTTAACAAAGAGTCGTTAACCAATTTTTACCCAGATTTAGGGGTGTTCAAAACCGATCCGAAACCGAAAAACCGATCCGAAACCGAAGCTTAATGGCTTAATGGTAACGGCTTAATGGACGGGGAATGGATTAAAATGTTTTTAATAACGGCTTATCGGATTGGGTGCGGATTATTCAATTTTCTTAACGGGTAATCCGTTAACCCGTTAAGAATATATATATATATATATATATAATTTATTTTTATTTATATAATTATATATATTAAATATAAAAAACTAAAAGCCTTAAAAATGAATAAGTATAAGTGTATAATAAAAATGCCAAATTACAAAAATAATTAAACAAACACCCCCATCCCCCCGTATGTTCTGTACAGTGTACTGTCTCCATTCGACCACAAAACTAATTATCTAATATTCTAATTCCTAATTACCTATTCCTCATTCTAGAGAAAGACAGAAAGTGAGACTGAGAACAGAAAACTGAAAGTCTGAAACCCTAACACTTAAAGCAGCAGCCAGTACCCAGTAGCCACCAATCCTTTCCGCCTCCGCTCGTCGTCGTATACTTCCACCAGTCGTCGGTCTCCCTCCTCTCGCCATCTCGTCTCTCCACTTCTCCAGGTACTCTTCTTATCCTCGTCTAAATGATTTAGAGATGGATGACAGGATGAGATATGTCGGTCGTCGGAAATGTCCAGGTACTCTCTCGAAATAATTTTTTCACCTGATAATCATTATAAGAAATAAATGTGAAGGCAAATAAATATCAAGTTAAACATCGGATGGAAAATAAAAGAAATACCGAGATAATTTAGGCTCAATGTAGATTTTAACTTTTTTGAGATACAAATAAGTTATTTCAAGGAGTTGGGGACTTTAGTGCTAATAGATTATAAGGTAAACCTCAATTTTTTTCTGCAATAACTTTAATTTCTATGAAAAATGCGAAAAAATGACAATATTTGTTGTAATATAAACCTCAATAACCTTAAGGCTAGATAAATCTCTCCAACACTTTGACACTTTTCTGTCTTTACTTGCTTTAATTTATTGATATCTATACTAATTTTGGAATTATCCAAGCTCTCATTCGATATGTCCAATAGCCATTTCAGCTCCTTGTGTGTGTTCCACCTGTCATTAATAACCAATGTCTTTATTCGCATTCCTTTTCTTTTGTTGTTGCAGTGATTCATACATGGCTGAAAATATACAAAGTGATACGGTGATGATGGGTGAAAGTGGGGCTTCTAGTTCAAATGCAACAAGTGAAGCTCAATCAAATATATCCAAAAAAAGAAGAAAAAGGTCTGTTGTATGGGATCATTTTACAGAGTTTATTACTTCTGAAGGGAATGCAAAAGCAAAATGTGACTATTGCTTTACTGAGTATGTATTTAAGACCAAAGACGGTACGTCGACACTTCTTTCTCATATGCTTAAGTGTTTTCAATCTGCCCCGGGGGGTAGTCAGGGTGACGTAGATGTTGTTACTTGGAAATTTGAACAAGAAGAATGTAGGAAGGCATTATGTCGTATGGTAATAGTTGATGAGCTTCCTTTTAGCTTTGTTGAGAAAGAAGGTTTTAGAGACTTTATGAAAGTGGCGCAACCTTTTTTTCGGGTCCCTTGCCGTAGTACTATAACTAGGGATTGTTTTGATCTTTTTAATGAAGAAAAGCAAAAGTTAAAGAGGGTTTTTGTAGAAACAAAACAAAGAGTATGTATTACCACTGATACCTGGACTTCTATGCAAAGAATCAATTACATGTGTATCACTGCCCATTGGATTGATAGTGAATGGAATATGCGTAAGAGAATAATTAATTTTTGTCCTATTCTTAGTCATAAAGGCGAAGATATGGCAAGCGGTATTGGTAGGTGCTTACGTGAGTGGGGGATAAATAAGATCTTCACTGGCACAGTTGATAATGCAAGCTCAAAATGATGTGACAATAAAAGAATTATCTAAGCAATTAACAAAAATAGGAACTAATTTGATGAATAGTACTCACCTGCACGTGCGATGTATGGCTCACATCGTGAATCTTGTGGTCTAGGATGGTTTAAAAGAATATTCATTGCCTATTGAACGTGTTAGGCATGCAATGAGATATGTTAGGCAGTCTCCTGCGAGGTTGAAGAGGTTTCAAGAATGTTTTGATGCTGAACAACTCAATTCTAAGAAAACTTTATGCTTAGATGTTCCAACTAGATGGAATTCTACCTACTTGATGTTGCGCAGGGCTGTTGAATTTGAAAGTGCATTTTCACATTATGCTTCTAGTGAAATTGGATTAAGACATTATCTTGAGCATTCTTATATTGATGGAATTCCTATAGGTGAACCTTTGAGTAGTGATTGGGAGAATGTAAAAATAATTACAAAGTTTCTTGAAATCTTTTATCTTCTTACTTTGAAGATATCTGGTTCACGTTATGTTACATCGAATATTCATTTTCTTGA
Organism: Nicotiana benthamiana; assembly: GCA_034376525.1. Taxonomy (NCBI): domain Eukaryota; kingdom Viridiplantae; phylum Streptophyta; class Magnoliopsida; order Solanales; family Solanaceae; genus Nicotiana; species Nicotiana benthamiana. The sequence goes on along the minus strand of CM067333.1, from coordinate 23,628,339 downwards.
AATTTGCGCAGTTGTTGTCTATTTGAAGCAATTGATAGCAAATGAAGATGTAGTTTTAAGCGAAATGGCAAAAAATATGAAAAAAAGTTTGATAAGTATTGGGGTGATCCAGGGAAAATGAACAAGATAATTTTTATCTCATCTATTTTGGATCCACATTACAAGATTGAATAGTTGGCCTTGCACTTGTAAAGATGTTTGGTGTAGATCCGGGGGAAACTATACAAGCAGAAGTGACGAAGTACATGACTTCATTATTCAGTGAGTATGTAAAGTCCAGCTCAAATGGTGTTGTGCTTGCTTCATCTTCAAATTGTTCTTCATTGGACCCAGCGGCTTCTGGGGTTTCTGGCAGTCAAGCAAGCACCCAAAATATAAGACTTTTAGAATCACTCATGCAAGATATAAAAAAACATAAAAGTGGGAGTGGGGGTGTTGATACCAAAACAGAGTTAGATAAATATTTAGGTGAAGAAACTGAGGATGACACTAAAGAATTTGATGTTCTTCTTTGGTGGAAATTGAACTCAGCTAGATTTCCTACTCTTTCGGAGATGACTCGTGATGTATTAGCTGTTCCGATTTCAAGTGTGGCATCCGAATGTGCGGTTAGTACGGGAGGACGTCTTCTTGATCCATTTAGGAGTTCATTAACTCCTAAATTGGTGCAAACTCTAGTGTGTCTTCAAGATTGGCTTCGAAATGAAATATTAAAACAACCCATCAGTATTGAGGAAGATCTTGATAAAATCGAGCAGCTTGAACAAGGTAATAATATTGTTTACTATATTTGTTATAATATAAGTGTTGTTGATATGCTTTTATTTATCGCACGACTTATTATTTTAATTTTTTTTCAGATTTAGCTAGCAATGGGAAAGACCCTTCCGTAATTGACGTGTAGTGTTAATATATTTGGTAAGATTATTCATCAGCAATTCTTTTTCTGAAACTCTTCACTTCTGTGCTTTACATGTTAATGGTTTGTGTTCTATTCTAACTGAATTCAATTCCCACAACATTCTCATGGCATTGCTGACTTTGTACAGCTTACTGGCCTTTGTAAAAACATTAAAGTATCTACATAGTTGATGTTATATTTTTCCCTATTTTGGTTTCATGATCCCATGCCTTTATTTTAAAATAGTACTCAGTCCTTTCCTTACTGTCCACCTGAACTGAAACCATGTCTTTAAATCTTATAAGAAGCTCTTTATTGACATTACCTGTACATAATAGTTTATTTAAGGTTAATACTCTTATGAATGTGATCCTATTGAGCACCTTAGGAATTCCATGTTCAAATCTGTGAACCTATAGTCGTAGTGAGAGCGTTGATCATGTTTCTGATATTTCTTATAACTTCTGTAAAAGTTGTAAGTTGTAACTGTTTGTCTGAACCTTTACTGATGCCCTTTAAAATATTCCAAGTATTTTTATTAACCTATGCATGTGCCACTGGCAAGACCTAGGCTAATCAATTTATAATAAGTCTATTGGGGTAGAAATATCAACATTTTTCATGGGTTTCTGCACACTTGAATTATGTATTCTTTACCTTTCCTTTTAATATATTTCCTCAATGTTAGATATTTAACTATATACCATGATGTTTCCTTCGCCTAGCAGTTAGTTGTCGGCTTTCATTTGATTGAGTAACGAAATTGTGTTAATTCTGGATCTTAATATTTGTGTAACTGTTGTATTTGATGAAGTACGATATAATTAATTGTTGATGGCTAATTGTTTGTCACAATGAGTTGAGTTTTGAAATATTTCGTTGAGCATTTGTATGACCTGCTGTTTGGGAATAATATTGTTTATATGACCTGCGTCCTGCTGTTTGGGAATATTGTTTATATGACCTGCTTTTTGGGAATATTGCCCTGTAGGTTATCGGGACTATAAGTCGTTGAATGCCACTTGCACTTCCTAAGGCCTGTAATATCCTCGGCGATGTTAGCGCTTGTAAAGCTGCTGCTCCAAAAAGTTTAGGTTCTTCTGCTTCTGCCTTCTGGTTCTGGGACAACGCCAGTCACACCAGCTGCAAAAGATAAAAATGGAGCGAGCAGGATTGCATGGACCGGAATCTCAAGCTTATTCATGCTTTGCGCTTCTATCGTGCTTGCTTAAATCATTGATTTTGTATTCTAATATTGGAGAAATCTTGATGAATTTCTTTATATCGGTATTATTTATAGAATAGGCAGATTGCACTCCAAGCCTTCATCTCTTGTATAAGTTTTGCATCCTGTTGTCTGCTGAGGTACTAAATTGATGTATGAGCTAATTAATTGTTTTACTATACGTTGTGTTTAAAAAAAAACTGGACAGTGAGCTACTGAGCTTGCATTATAAATTGAATGTAGTGTGCTGACAGAATACATTTGAGCCCTTAGGTATTAAACCGATAAACCGCCCAGTAACCGCCCGATAAGAGCTAACTCGATACCAATTCGCCCGATATCTTATCGGGTGGCTAACGGATGAATATATTTAAAAGCCGATAACCGTTAAGCCAAACCGTTAGAGTAAAAAACCGCCCAATCCGCCCAATGAACACCCCTACCCAGATTAGTGCAGCGTTAAGCAGTTGCAAGTAAAATCCTAAAGGCATGATATCTAATGCACAAAAGTCCTAAAAACATGGTATCGAAATGTGATGGTAAGAACTTGTTGATTATATTGATTAGTTATGGTTGTGAGAATATCAGAATAACAAAGTGAAAGTGAATTTCCTAAGAACATGATTTCTGTATGCGAAGATGCATGTCCTAAAGTATGGTATCTATTGCGCAGGTCAATAAATAAAAGCCTATAGGCATGTTTTCTACCCGTTCCCTTAATTAAACATACATAGCCCTCCCAATTCACTATAACCCATTATTCTTTACAAATTATTACATCCCAAATAATTAAAATACAACAGTGATAAAGAAAATAAGAAGTTATTCTATAGGGAGCCTACAACCAGCCCAAAATCTCTTCCTCACTTCTTCCGAGTCTCACAGCCTTTACCAAGGTTATGGGTGTGGCAAAGTTCCCTAAAGGTTTCATTTGAACCCCTGGCCAATACCAAGCACCCACAAAATGTCATTATTAGACAAGTGCAAGTGTGAAAGTGCCATCCTTTTGCATCAAAGTTCAGTGGGTGCTCAAAGGTTCCCAAGGCAATGCTTACACTACCAGGGTAGACCCTAATGTTCTAAGAATAATAAAATTTGTGATTGGATTGAGATAGTTTTAAAATAGTTGAAAGTCAGTTTAAGAAAAATAGTAGGAAGATTTGAGAGATAGCTTGAGAAAACACTGATTGAAAAAGTTGAAAGAATTCCTTTGAAACTATTTAAAAATTGACCAGTCTTAAACAGAGCATCACACAAATAGGGACAAAGGGGAAGGGATCAAATAAGTAAAGTGAACTACACATACAACATATTGAAGAAAAGTAATCAAGCATGGTTGCAAACAGGGGTTCAATTCTTACTGCACCAACCCCAATACAATTAACCTCAGGAAGAGGGTTAATCAAGTAGCCAAGCAAACCTGGATAAATGGTATTAACACACAAGGAAAAGTAAACAACTATTGAGACAAGGAATGGGGTAAGGGGGAACATTATAAGCTAAAATGGTAAGGGCATGCTAGTGACAATAAGAACATCAGAACCATAGATAAAAGCACACAAGGAACAAGATGAAGTGAAGGACTAATAAAAACATATGATTTTGGAGACTGTATATTAGATAAGTAACATACCAGTTTCAGGAAAATAGAACACAAATAGCAACAATGCACAAGATGAGCAGAGTGAGTAGAGAGTGAGGGCAGCAATGTGAGAACAACAATGAAGAGATGCAAACAACATGCAAAACCCAAGTAACCGATGCAGTAGAGCCCTAGTTGTGTAGAAATAAAAACCCAAGATTACTCAATGTTGGCTTTCAGCCGATTGAGTGAGAGAATTTGCTGAGAAACAATAAAGAAATAGAGAGAGCTGAGTGTTATTGAAAGAGAGTTCAGAGGGATTGTAATGTGTTGGTGTGTGTTAAGTGAGAAAGGAAGAGAAGTACTTATAATTTTTGAAAATATTATGGAAGAGGGTAAGGAGTATCTAATTATAGAAAAGTACCAAATTGAATCAATCACAGGTCCTTATTCAAGTAAATCAGGGACTCATGATTCGAATAGGAGTACGGGTTATCAAATATGGAAAAAAGAATCAGTTGAATGACTGATTATACCATAATTAAAGAAGTAGGCATGTTGTAGATCATAAAACCTTGGTACAAAATATATTAAACAAGGAAAATATATGCTGAATAACCAAAATATACTCGAATGCACAAATATGCCAAGCAATATAAATCAACTATGAACAGTCATTCAAAGAATCACAGGCAAAACCAAAATTGGAGGAAAATAGTCCCAATCATAGAAAGCAACTCACAAATAAGGAACAAAAGTGTAAGAAATATATGAATTAGGGATCCAAAAAAATAAATACTCGGAACTAATAAGATATTCAGTAAAGAGAGAGGTATTTCAGAAATTTAAAACCCTAAGCAAGGAATCATACAAACAGTAGAGGGTCGGAGCCCTAGAAGAGACTAGGAGCATGGAACTCAGAGACAACGAGGTTTCAAACACATAACATCATGTAATACGCAAAGAATCAGAAGCCTAATGATTTTAAAAAAGGGGTCGGAAACCCTAGTTATGAAAAGTGGTACAAAACGTTTGAAAACTTGAATTAATAAAAGATATCGAGTGAAAAGTAGTATGTAAAACAAAGATTAAACCTGAAATCGCTTAAAACGAAAGAGGATTAATAGATTTAGGCAAAAAATAAGGGTTTGCAAAATAAATTGGGGAAATGAGAAACCTGGGCATGAAACACGTATATAATGCCATAGAAGGAATCACCGGACAAAAACCACCGCAGAAAGCCGGCAAAGGACCCAAGGAAAGCTTTCAGCGACCGTACTTCATGGAAGAGGTCTCTTGGCTTTGAGATTTAGAGGAAAACAATGAGATGAAGGTTCCATGGCGAGTGGAGATCGAGAGAAGTGAGGGAGGAGTATGGCCGAAGAGGCGACGAGCTTCATCGGAGAAGAAGGAACCTGAAGGTTCTAGAGAGAAGGGGGAGCATTTGTTAGAGGGAGAGAAACGGTCTGAGTGAATGAGCGTTTGGGAGGGGGTCGTTTGATTTAATTAGGGAACTAGAATCTGGGCCGTTAATCTTATATGATCAATGGCTCAGATTAAATCCAAAGGTGCGTCTGGCAAAATCAACGGGTATGGGTTGTTTAAATTGGGTTTAAAATTGAGCTAAAATATGGTGTAATTTGGGTTATGTATTAAATGAAATCTGGCCAACTTTTAAATAGCCAATTTTCCCAATTTATTTTATAAAATAGCTAAATTAAATTTAAAAATAGAACAGAAAGCATAGAAGTAATTAATAAATTGTAAATATCAATCTAAAATTATAAAAAATAAATTTGTAGGTATAAGACATAGTTAATTTCGAAATAGGCCATAATTGCAATTTCATGCAATTATCTTCAAAAATTCTAAATTCATTTGTATAAAATGCGCAAAAATTACATAAATTGTATTTTGTTGAAACTATGAGAATAAAACACAGTATTCACTAAAATTGATAATTTGAAAATAATTTTTGCCCTTTGTACTGTCAAAATAAGTAGTAAATTGGTTTTTAAAAATCTTAAAATTTTTAAAAAATACCAAAATTTCCAGGCGTGCTTATATATGCTTACATATACTATTTTGAAGGTATTTAGGGTGTAAAAATACATAGATAAAAATTGGGTATCAACAGCTGCCCCTTTTTACCCAAGGAGGATGAAAGAGTTCTCGGGTAAAGATAAGATGACCAATTTTGATCGGAATTGCGATTACAAGAGAATTTTGACCGCGTTCCGGTTTCTGAGCTGCCTACATATCCCTGGTCTCACAGGAATCAGGCTACATGTAGTTCAGGAATCATTGGCAGAATATGGCGATGGAAATTTGAAACAACGGACGCGAAGGTTAGATTTTGAAAGAGGGTTTGTAGGTTGGACGAACTGCAGAGAACTGGAGCAAGATCGCTCCTGCTGAGATGGCCTTGAGCTAACCTAAACACCTACAAATGGGCGATGTGCATACATATTGCATAATTTAAACGTGATGCAAGTTCCCATTGGACCATGAATGTTTATCATTGGATGGTTAGGATGACGTCCTCTAACTATGATATCCTGGGCCATGAAAAGCATTAAATTAAGGGTTCACAGGCCATGAAATGATGTTCTTCGGCTATGCAGATGGTCCCTTCGAACTATGACGCCTTTGAACAAGTTTGCGATCTTTCAGCACATGAGAGGTGGTAATCTTTCAACCAAATGAATGCAAAGGGTGGTGATCTTTTAGCCAGAGGGGGAACTGAAAAACAGATGGCGGTATTTTAGCCGAATGAGAATTTAAAATGCGGGTGGCGATGTTTCAGCCAGATGAGAATAAAGCGACAATATTTCAGCTATGCAGGGTGGAGACAATGCTTATCCCGAAAGGCATATGATAGCATTATGAAAATTGGAGGTAGAGTTTAACCTCGGAAGGTAGAAAATAGCCTTATGCAATGCAGGATGGAGTCAGAGCTTAGTCTCGAAAAGCAGAAGATAGCCTTATGCAAGATGGAGGTAGAGATTAACCTCGAAAGGCAGAGATTAGCCTTACGTATTGCAGAATGGAGACAAAGCTTAGTCTTGAAAGGTAAGATAGCCTTATGCAAGATGCAGATGGAGACAAAGCTTAATATCGAATGGTAGAAGATACCCTTATGCAAGATGGAGGTACGACTTAACCTCGGAAGGCAAAGAATAGCGTTATGCAATGCAAAAGTGTAAAGGAGAAGATATTAGCACTTTTCTTAGCTGGTAGACGATTGCGATATCCTGACTGTTGGGGAAATGTCGGGTGTAGATGGTAAGCCCTTGTGAAGTGAGTGAGAGTTTCCGACTATGTAGAGCAAAATGCATTGTTAACTCGTGTCCTGAATTCCTCTATCCAAAGAAAAATCACGAGTTCTGTAAAGGGGGAGGTCAGTTCGCATCTCTCAGCTCGTGACGTCTTGTGCAATTTGGGGTAGCGTTGCTAAACGATTGCGATCCAAATAATTTTATGCAAAGTTTCATAAACATGATGCAAATGTATATATATTTAGTAAAGAGAAGCATAATTTTTTTTATGATGAACCAACAACTGCAACGTGGTTCAAGACACGACGACCTCATTTGCTCCGAAATTTTGAGGGTCCTCCTCAAAATTCTGCCCCAGTTTACTGGGCTGTGCTACTAGTGAGTGGATGTGATGAATAACTAAATGCAGAATAATTCCAGAAATTTTAGGGTCCTCCTCAAAATTCTTCCCCAGTTTACTAGGTCGGCGCTGATGAAAAGACTTACAAACTTACTTCGGAATTTTGAGGGTCCTCCTCAAAATTCTGCCCCATTTCCAATAGTGGTGGGAAAATTGAATTTTTTTTAAAATATGACCAAACCCATAAGGATGCCTAGGTATCCCCTTTTAAACGGGAATCAGGTCAGGCGTAGTTCAAATTACATCATAAAGGAAAGCATAATGATAAAATATGCTCTTCACTGCGTCTAAGTTGATAAGCTTCGGCTAGACTTTTCCGTCCATTTCTGCGAGAATAAGGGCTCCTCATGTCAGAACCCGGTGGACCATGTACGGACTCTGCCAGTTGGGAGAGAATTTCCCTTTGGCTTCATCTTGATATGGAAATATCTTCTTCAACACCAGCTGCCTTGGCGTAAACTTCCTTGGTCGAACTCTCTTGTTGAATGCTCTAGACATTCTGTTCTGATATAATTGACCGTGACAGACAACATTTATTCTCTTCCTGTCAATGAGGGCTAACTGCTCGTAGCGACGTTTAACGTATTCTATGTTTTCTAATTCTGCTTCTTGTATGACCCTTAAGGATGGAATTTCTACTTCAGCGGGAATGACCGCCTCTGTTCCATAAACCAACATGTAAGGAGTGGCCCCGGTTGATGTGCGAGCCGTGGTTTGGCAACCCAATAAAGCGAACAACATTTTCTTTTTCCACTACTTGTGCTTTTCAATCATTTTCCTTAGTATCTTCTTAATGTTCTTATTGGCTGCTTCTACAACTCCGTTTATCTAAGGTCTGTAATCCGTAGAGTTCTTATGTCTGATCTTGAATGTTTCATACATTGCTTTCATTAGGTCGTTGTTGAGGTTAGAGCCGTTGTCGGTGACGATTGATTCTGGAACCCCGAACCGACAAACCATACGATCTTGGACAAAATCTGCAACTACCTTCTTGGTGACTGCCTTGTATGATGCTGCTTCAACCCATTTGGTAAAGTAGTCGATTTCCATCAGGATGAACCTGTACCCATTTGATGCGGCTGGCTCAATTGGTCCAATGATGTCCATACCCCAAGCGGCGAATGGCCATGGTGAGCTTGTTGCAGTAAGATCGTTTGGAGGCACCTTTATCATATCTGCATGCACCTGGCATCGGTGGCATTTTCGGACGTACTGAATGCAGTCCGTCTCCATAGTCATCCAAAAATAACCTGCTCGAAGTATTTTCTTCGTCAAAACGAAACCATTCATATGTGGTCCGAAATTCCCTGCATGTACTTCCTCCAATGGTCTGATTGCTTCTTTAGCCTCGATACACCATAATAGTCCCAAATCAGGAGTCCTCCTATACAGGATTCCTCTACTGTGAAAGAAATTATTGGACAATCTCAGAAGTGTTCGTTTCTGAGTAGCATTGGAAAGCTCTGGGTACCCTCCTATTGTCAAGTATTCCCTGATATCATGGAACCAAGGTGTCCCGTCGTCTTTTTCCTTGATGGGAGCATAATAAGCTGGCTGGTCTTGAATCTTGATCGGGATGGGATCAATAAAGTTTGTATCCGAATCATGGATGATAAAGTGGCTAAAGCATCGGCGAACTCGTTCTGTGTTCTGGGAACATGCTGGAACTCCATCTTTCTGAATCTTTTCCTTAGCTCCTGCACATAGTGTAAATAGGGGGAATATCTTGGAATTTTTAGTTTCCCATTCTTCTCGAACTTGATGAATGAGTAGGTCCAAATCTCCGGTCACTATCAATTCCTGAATATTCATGTCAACGGCCAGCTTGAGCCCTATGATGCAGGCTTCATACTTGGCCATATTTTTGGTATATGGGAATCTGAGCTTGGCGGACATCGAGTAACGCTGACCTGTTTCTAATACCAAGACCACTCCTATGCCCACTCTTTCGAAATTTGCGGCTCCGTCGAAAAATATCCTCCAACCATCATAGGATTCTGCAATATTTTCTCCTATGAAGGCTATTTCTTCGTCAGGAAAGTGCGTGTTTAAGGGTTCGTATTCTCCTCCTACAAGATTCTCAGCGAGGTTATCTGCCAGGCCTTTTCCTTTGACCGACTTTTGGGTAACATAAATGATGTCAAATTCACTTAATTAAATCTGCCACTTGGCGAGCTTGCCAGTAGGCATGGGCTTCTGGAAAATATACTTCAATGGATCCATCCTGGATATGCGATGAGTGGTGTAAGCACAGAAATAATGTCGCAATTTCTGAGCTACCCAGGTTAAAGCACAACAGTTGCGCTCTAACAAGGAATACCGAGCCTCGTAAGGGGCAAACGTCTTGCTGAGGTAGTAGATGGCCTGCTCCTTCCTTCCTGTTTCGTCATGTTGTCCTAAAACACAACCAAATGCCCCATCCAATACTGCAAGATAAAGCAATAGAGGTCTCCCTGGCTCAAGCGGAACCAGGACTGGCGACGTTGACAAGTATTCCTTGATTCTGTCGAAAACCTTTTGACAATCATCAGTCCATTTAGTGGCGGCATATTTTTTTAGCATCTTGAGGATGGGTTCACAAATGATAGTGAATGAGTTATCAATCGACAGATGTAGTTGAGCCTTCCCAGGAAACTCATTACCTCTCTCTTGTTCTTTGGTGGTGGCAACTCTTGAATGGCTTTGGCCTTTGACAGATCCAATTCTATTCCTTGGCGTCTCACAATGAAACCCAATAATATTCTAGCCGGGACCCCGAATGCACACTTGGCGGGTTCAGTTTCAGGTTGTATCTCCTCAGTCTATTGAAGAATTTCCTCAAATCTTCCATGTGATCTGCAACTTTTCTGTATTTAATGATGACTTCGTCCACATATACCTCGATCTCCTTTTGTATCATATCAGGAAAGATTGTGGTCATGGTTCTCACGTAAGTAGCACCACCATTCTTCAGAACGAAAGGCATCATTCTGTAACAATACATTCCCCATGGTGTGATGAATGTCATTTTCTCTGCATCCTTTTCATCCATCCATATCTGATGGTACCCAGCAAAACAATCGACGGATGACTGCAACTCATGCTTGGCGTAGTTGTCGATCAATATGTGTATATTTGGTAAAGGAAAGTCATCGTTAGGACTGCCCCAGTTGAGATCCCGGTAGTCGACACAGACTCTAACCTTCCCATCCTTCTTTGGCACTAGTACAACGTTGGCTAACCATGTTGGATACTCTGCTACTGTGAGAGCCTTGGCTTTGACTTGCTTTGTGACTTCTTCTTTGATTTTCAATCTCATGTATGGCTTGAATTTTCTGAGTTTCTGCTTGACCAGTGGGCATGTCGGATCTGTTTGCAATTTGTGAGCCACAATGGACGTGTTAAGGACGGTCATATCATCATACGACTGGCGAATATGTCCTCATGCCCTTTCAAAAATTCGGTGTATTCTTCCTTTTCTGAAGGTGACAAGTGTACTCTGATTCGTGTTTCCTTTATATTTTCTGCATCTCCCAGATTGATGACCTCAATTTCGTCTAAATTGGACTTAGGTATGTTCTCAAAATTTTTGACTTCTTTAACAACCTCTTCTGGTATTTCATCCAATTCTGAATCTACGTCCGTTTGACGTATTGGCTCGTTGCAAGTTACAGTCATTGGTTCATCATCAATATATGTAATAGTAATGCTGTGTAAAATAAATTAACTGGTAGAGAAAATAAATGAGAGCGAAATACAAGGATAAACTTGAAAAATGCTTTTGATTAAATTCACAAGTGTCTAAACATTGGAGCTCTTTTTCAAAAGTAAAGACAATGCTGAAAAATGAAACCAACTAAAAATAAAGTGCGATGCATGTGTGTCATTTAACCTTGCTACCCCGAGGCTCTACGTGCACTGGTGGACCTGATAGACTAATTGGTGAGGCGCTCTCCCCGGTTCACAACTTGAATGGAAGGGCCTTCATCCCCTTCCTCCTCGAAGGTAACACATCAGTCCATATCATCCTCCAGAAATAGGTTCTTCATGGCTGCTAGCATCTCATCTTGCTCTGATATGACATCAACGGGCTGAAAAGTCTACCCTAACTAGGGTAGAGAGTGCTCCAGTGGGCAGTAGGGACCGCGCCATGGTGGCGACCAGTGCTGGAACTCCTCCCAAGTATATTCATAACCCATACCAAAAGTGGTTCCATGCTTCTTCAACTGGATGGGTTTGGTGATACACTGGAGATTCTTGCCAAGCCCCTTTCCGGGCTCGTATCACCTCCAATTCAAAATGCTCTCGATTTTGCTATCCCAGTACCTATCCTTGTCTATGGCATTGACCCGCTCGATGTGGTAGTATGTTTCTCCACCTATTCTCCTTCTTCCTCCGTCATCGGGATAGCCTGTTGACTGTATATGAGGTTGCTATCGTCGCCATGAATGATTGATTATTGATGATTCCACACAAATTTCACAGCTTGATGCAATGTTGATGCCACATGCCCAGCGGCGTGGATCCAGGGTCTTCCTAGCAATAAGTTGTAGGATGCTGGTACGTCAATTACTTGAAACTCGACATTGAACCAGGTAGGTCCATCTGCTAGCATAAGCTAATTTCCCCAATGGTGGACCTCTGAGATTCACCAAAAGCTTTAACACTGATATCCCCGTCTTTGATCTCGTGCAATCCCTTGCCCAATGTCCTGAGAGTGACCAACGGACAAATGTTGAGGCTGGATCCCCCGTCGACTAGAATCCTGGTGATAAGGTGATCCTCGCATTGCGCAGTGATGTGCAACCCTTTGTTGTGACCAATTCCTTCCGGTGGTAATTCATCTTCATGGAAGGTGATCTTGTGGCTTTCCACTATCTGTCCTACCATGTTTGCTATTTTTCCTCCCATTATGTTGCTGGGAACATAGGCTTCACTTAGTATCTTCATCGTGGAATTTTTATATGCCTTTGAGCTTTGTATGAGGGCCAGAATAGAAATCTGCATCGGTGTCTTGTTCAATTGTTCAATGACCGAGTACTCTTTGGCCTGTACCTTTCTCCAGAGGTCGTCGGGTCCAGTTTCCACATATCGCCTAGAAGCCTGCTTGCTATACTCAGCCAAATGTTCCGGGGTGTATACCCGGCCTGTCCTGGTCATGCCTTGTGCGGAAGTTATGTCTTCAGTGTGCATCTTTCCTTTTCTTCTAGCCTCCGCAGTGTAATCCCAAGGGACAACATTTGTTTGGAATGGGGTCATGTCTGCCATGGAGACTGGAATAGGTCCCTTGGGAGGAAACACAGAAACTTCAAATGGTGTAGGCGATTTTGGAACTCCGAACTCAACCTCAATTGGTTTTGGCATATTTGCAGAAGGTAATTCAAACTGGAGTGGCATGGATACATTTGCCACGTCGTCCTCAAAGGTCTGAATCTGGACGACAATGGGACTGAGAGTAACCTTTGACTTTTTAGGCTCATCTCCTTCCGCTATCAAACCGATTGACCCCTTGGGGTCCCAATTATCTTCAATCTCAATCATGTGAATGCCTCCACCCTTGTGGTCAGGCAGAGGGTTGTTGCGGACATTAGGAGCGGGCTCCTTTGCTATTATAATCTTGTTGTCAATCAGATTCTGAATCTTTTCCTATAACGAGCGACACTCGTCAATGGTATGGCCCTTCATCCCGGAATGGTATGCGCAAGTCTTGTTGGGTTGATCCACTAGGAAGGGTTTTCTGGAGTTACGGCTGGCATAGGGTAACGTAACCTGCGGCTTTGAGTTTATCATACAATTGGTCAATCAGCTTGGCTATGGTGGTGTAGTGTCTAGGATGTTTGCGGTCGAAGTTTGATCTAGGTCGAGGGAAATTTTGGCTAGTAGGCGGTGATGGGTATTAAGAAGGTTGGGAATTATATGCTTGGTATACAGGTGCAGGTTGGGAATATCTAGGTGAGACGGGTTGATATGTGGGTGATGGAGGTGATTGGTAAGCAGGGGGTGGAATCTGGTAAGTGGGTGGTGGTGCTTGATAAATTGGGTAGGCTGATATGTGAGTGGAGCTGAGGGATAGGTTTGGTATTTCATGGGAGAGTTGTTTCTTTGTGCAGTCATTACGGAATTTTACATCTTTCTTCTTTGTTGAGCCACCAGACTGTAGAGCCTTGTTGGTGGCTTGTAATGCCTCGAGGTTAGTGACCACACCGTTCTTGATGCCTTCTTCAATCCTTTTTCCTAATCTGATGATATCTGAGATCTTTGACCCTCAATTTGCATCAATCTTTCATAGTACTGTGGATCTTGAGCACGAACAAAGAATCTGTTCATTTATTCTTCTTCCAAGGCCGGTCTTACCTTAGCAGCTTTTGACCTCCAACGAGTAGCATACTCGCAAAAGGTCTCTATGGGCTTCTTCTTAAGATTCTGGATATAGAACAAATCTGGTGCGTTCTCAGTGTTGAGCCTGAATCGATCCATGAAATCAGATGCCATGCTTACCCAACTAGTCCATTTCTTCGCATCCTGGCTAATATACCAAGATAAGGCATCACCCTTCAAACTCTTCATGAATAGGTTCATACGGATCTTCTTATCCCTACCGACTACTACTAGCTTGTCACAATACATCCTCAAATGGACCATGGGATCCTTGGTATCATCGAATAATTCGAACTTGGGAGGTTTCTACCCCTCCGGGAGCTCAACATCTGGTTGAACACAGAGATCTTCGTAATTTAGCCCTTTAATACCCTTGTTACCTTCGAAAACCTGGACCCGGTTTTTCAACTTCTTAATCTCAGCAGCCAAACTTTGAATGAGGGAACCTTTGTCGTCCGCCTCGGCCACATTGGTGATTGGTTGACTGTAATGTGGTACATTATCCACAACGACATGAGTGTTCTGGTTATCTGTGGTATTTTGGGGCTCTAGGATAAGCATTGGAGCATTGTTGCATGTGTGGCAGACTTGGGTCTGAGCAGGCTGGGTTGGTGGCGGCGGTGGTGATTTGTTGGCATCAGTAGAAGCAAGAGTAATCAACAGCCTTGCCAAATTCCGAACTTGCTCCAACTCTTATCGAAACCTCAGCAAGGTTTTCTTAAGATGAGCACCATTTTATTTGGTGATTGAAGCCTCTCCGACTTCCTTTCTAGCATTGATATCTTCCATTATGTTCTTGTTCGTGTTTCTGGGAGGACTCGGAGGAGGAAGAGGTGGAGCATCCTTTGATCTTGTGGAGTATGCTGATGGTGCCAGAAAGCATGAACTAACCTTTGGGGAGGGGAATAAAAATAAAAGAAAAAACAAAAAGGTAAAAAGTTAGTGCGGATTCCGATAAATAATATTGCAATATTTAAACACATTGTGTGGGAATATATCGCTTCCTAATTTGGGTGCCTCTTTTGTTCCTGAGGTATATAAAATTTGGATAAATTATCACTAATGCAAAATGACTCATTTAATTGATAAAAATAAGACAAATCCCAAAATGACACTAAATACAATATCACTAATGGCCATTGGCCTTATTATATCATTAAAGCAAAAGAAAAGACTCCTAACTACTTGGTCCCAGAAGGACCTTCCCCAGACTCAGTACTCTCTCCTCCCTTATACAACTACATCAACTCGCACATCCCCAACATTAAGTAGGCTCGAGCTAGATGTCCGCCTGCGCTTCCCTCAGCATTCTGACAGTCTTAGATCCTTTGAAAGAACTTTCCTTCCAACTCTACCAAACCTTGCTCCAGATACCCCAAACGGTTGTTGGCGTTGATGGCCATATCTTTCCATTCGTTGATTAGCTTCTCGTGGGCTTCCTATATTTACCGATGTTCGTTCTCACATTCTCTCATTCTCTTGCACAGTTGATTGTATTTTATTTGTGCTTCAGCTTTCTCGTCAATAATTCATTGACCATGGGTGAACCCTGGGCGACCCAAACCAATGTGATTGTCTTCTAACCAACCTGTGTAGTATGGCACACATCCGGTATGATACCTATCTGATTCAATAGAATCCTTCACTAGAATGAGCTTGCACTGCCACATATGTTGAGCATGACACCTATGCGGGCTATCGTCATTTTGAAATTCAGTCCTGAAGTGACTCATTTTTTCTATCCTGGGTATGATTTGTTTCCTTTCGGCTTGCCTCATCACTCGGAGGGAGACATAAGGATGAGTTCCCCTCAGGCCAATGATGCATCTCGGGAACGGACAATGAACTCCCCTGTCGGGAACCACTCAAACATCCATTGAATTTGCTCTTCTTTCATATTTTTGAATAACTCTACCCATCCACTGGTGTCCTCTGGCTGAGCGAACATATTGGGCATGAAGTTCATTTGCTTTGGATGATGAAAAGCGATATGGTCATCCCAATCTCTGTGTATGATTTCCTGTCTGTAATTGCCTTTCTGAAGGTGTTCCAGAAGCCGTAGTTGATGTAGTAAGTTACAACCCTCGAAATGTGAAGCCCCTTATTGATACTCCCCCAAGGCTCGATAGATTTCTGCAAGGATCATAGGTACTATGCTGAATGATTGACCGTCGATTCCTTCCATCAAAGTCTTAGTAACCATGGCTAGTCTGGTGTGGATCCTAGCCTTCTTCATAAGGAAAATTACAATGCCCAAGAAGCAAAACATAAACACAAACACCCTTCTATGTATGTGCCCCAAAGAGGTGAAGGTGAATTCATCCATGTAGGTGCGATATGACATACTGTGGCCGTATCTCTCATATAGAAAGACGAACAGTATGTAAGAGTCCTTCAAACAAGAAAGGTTGGGATTTTTCTTGAGTCCCATCATTTTAAGAAAACCTCCACTTTTGCGATTCTCCGGCATGAGTAAACTCGGCGTTTCCCAAGAGATGCCAGCTAGGCCCCCTATTTCTTCTAGCAAAGGGTTCATCTCCAAATCCCCAAAACGGAACCATCCCAAAACAAAGTGCCAGCCTCAATGATTTTTTTGTTGGGTTGGATTTCTAAAAGTGCGGGCAAATTCCCTAAGTGCTTGGGACGAGGGTTTGATCACTGCTATGAATATCCTCACACCAGCTTAGCAACCTTGGGTGGATTTTGGATACCATACCGAATCTACGGACCTTGTGCCTCACTGCAAAATAGAGTGTTAGACCCTTAACCCCACCAGACTCGACTATTTAAATCAATAATTAGCAAAAGCATTCAGTTCTACTAATAAGTGCACATAACGTGAAGGTGTCCATTTGGGTTTCAGGAAACCCGATGGACTTTGGTTTAGGCCATCTTAATGAGTCATTATGCGGACAATATAACTGACTCAGCTAGGGTTGACCATGATGCATGAGCAGTTTAATACAGTAAGGTTTCTACTTTTGAAGTGCTAGACAAGGTATCCTTGAGCAGACAACTCAAGAGGGAAAGGCACGGAATCATCGACTACACCGTTTATCGGCTGGTTTTACCCTTTGCCACATTTAGGGGGTTTATAATATTGGAAGGGAAAAACCACTCTTTATAAGCGTTGCTATAGGATTTATTTTGGTACGAGTGGAATATGATGTAGAGAAATGCAAGATAGCCTAAAATCGCTAATGTTCTTTATAAGTTCCTAATTAAAATAGGAAATAAATGCGATTAAAGTAAACAAATAAAGTCACAAAAGCAAGTAATGGTAAAAGCCTTAAAGAAATTCCCCAGCAGAGTCGCCATGCTGTCGATGCCCCCTTTTTCCCCTCCCCTAAAAGGACTGAAATCGGTTTTACAACATTATGGGCAAAAACAACTCTTATTCCCTTTTTGGAATTCGGTACAGAGTTTCGAAGAGTCGCCACCTAATTATTATAGTGCATTAGGACACTTTTAAGAAGATTTTGAATGAAAACCAGAGTTCGGGTAAGGGCTTGAAATTATCTTGACGGGAAAGTGTTAGGCACCCCTCAAGATCCACTAGTATGGTTCCCAGCCTTGCTTAGATGTGACTTTAAGGAGCATAGAAATAAACAAGGAAATATGCATATAAGGAATATAAAACTAGTGGGCAAATTTGAAAAAACAATAGCACAAGTAAATGGGAAATATTTCAACAAAAAGTAAAAGGTAAAGGGGTCCTAGGTTTAACTATAACATGGATCATTCGATACAATATCCCGCACATATTCCCAAAGAGGGGTCGTTTTATGATATTATCGCATCGTCATCATCTCCATGTTCTACCCTTCCCATCCCGTTTTGGTATTTAAACGCATTTGGTCTTGTTTACTTATTGCATGCTAGTACCTGTCCCAACCTATCATTCTCGGAGGAATTTAGGACTACTATCCCTATAAGAAGGGGGTTTCTAAGCCGACTCTTAGATTTAAAGGTAAAATGCTAAGGCGACATACAAAAACAAGTAGGACTATATTTAGAAGGGAAACACGTAAACAGTTACAAGACTCATGTATACCTGCACAAACAATGTATATAAATAGCACGACTTAGACACAATTAAGGCCGAAAAGAATAATTTCAAAAAACTGGAGTATATATATAAAAGAAAGAAACTGGGAATTTGCAGAAAAGATTTGCAAGAAAATCGTTAGGAACTTAAAATAACAGTAGCAGTTTTAGCAATCTGCAAAAGACACTTGGAAACATTTGCGGAACAATTTCGGACAGACAGAGTAAAAGAATAAATACGAGGGTATTTTTTGAGATTGCAGAAGTGTAAAGAAAAACAATGAATGTTATTAGCTTTCAAAATTTAGAATATACAATATTTAGGAAAATTTTCAAAATAGTAGCCCAGTTCCGGACAAAATGTAGTAGAAAACTTTTGTATAGATAGTAAAAAAAATAGGGTAGAAGTTCGTATAAAAACTAGGAAGCTTCAGAGATAAACGAGTTCAGACAGAGGCAGATTAATTTGAACACAAATTAAAGGTGATTAGTCATTTTTATCCGGCCTAATGAGTTATTAAAGATGGTGAACATGCACATTCGTTTCCAGTTTTAACAAAGAGTCGTTAACCAATTTTTACCCAAATTAGTGCAGCGTTAAGCAGTTGCAAGTAATATCCTAAAGGCATGATATCCAATGCACAAAAGTCCTAAAAGACATGGTATCTAAATAAGATGGTAATGACTTGTTGATTATTAATCAGTTATGGTTGTGAGAATATGCAGAATAACAAACTGAAAATGAATGTCCTAAGAACATGATTTCTATATACGTAGATGCATGTCCTAAAGCATCGTATCTATTGCGCAGGTAAATAAATAAAAGCCTATAGGCATGTTTTCTACGCTTTCCCTTAACTAAACATACATAACCCTCCCAATTCCTATAACCCCATTATTCTTTACATATTATTACTGCCCAAATAATAAAAATACAACAGTGATAAAGAAAATAAGAACTTATTCTATAGGGAGCCTACAACAGGCCCAAATTCTCTTCCTCATTTATTCCGAGTTTCACAGCCTTTACCAAGGTTTTGGGTGCGGCAAAGTTCCCTAAGGGGTTCGTTTGAACCCCTGGCCAATACCAAGCATCCACAAAATGTCATTATTTGACAAGTGCAAGAGTGGAAGTGCCAGCCTTGTGCATCAAAGTTCAATGGGTGCTCAAAGGCTCCCAAGGCAATGCTTGCACTAAGGGGGCAGACCCTAATGTTCTAAGAATAATGAAATTTGTTATAGGATTGAGAGAGTTTTAAAATAGTTGAAAGTCAGTTTAAGAAAAATAGTAGGAAGATTTGAGAGATAGCTTGAGGAAACACAAATTGAAAATGTTGAAAGAATTCCTTTGAAACTATTTAAAAACTGACCAGTTTTAAACAAAGCATCACACAAATAGGGACAAAGGTGAAGGGATCAAATTAAGTAAAGTGAACTACACATATATCATATTGAATAAAAGTAATCAAGCATGGTTGCAAACAGGGGTTCAATTCTTACTGCATTAACCCCAATACAATTAATCTCAGGAAGAGATTTTAGATTAATCAAGTAGCCAAGAAGCAGACCTGGATACATGGTATTAACACACAAGGAAAAGTAAATAGCTATTGAGGCAAGGAATGGGGTAAGGGGGATCATGATAAGCTAAAATCGTAAGGGTATGTTAGTGACAATAAGAAAACCAAAACCATAGATAAAAGCACACAAGGAACAAGATGAAGTGCAGGACTAACAAAAACATATTGTTTTGGAGACTGTATATTAGGTAAGTAACATACCTGTTTCAGGAAAATAGAACACAAAGAGAAAAAAGGCAAAAGATGAGCAGAGAATGAGGGCAACAATGTGAGAACAGCAATGCAGAGAAGCAAACATCAGGCAAAAACCCAAGTAACCAAGGTAATAGAACCCTAGTTGTGTAGTAATAAACAACCAAGATTACTCAATCTTGGCTTTCAGGCGATTGAGTGAGAGAGTTTGCAGAGAAAGAATAAAGAAATAGAGAGAGCTGAGTGTTATTGAAAGAGAGTTCAGAGGGATTGTAATGTGTTGGTGTGTGTTAAGTGAGAAAGGAAGAGCAATACTTATAGTTTTCGAAAATATTAGAGAAGAGGCTAAGGAGTATCTAATTATAGAAACGATACCAAGCTGAATCAATCACATGTCCTAATTCAACTAAATCAGGGACTTATGATTCAAATGGGAGAACGGGTTATCAAATAAGGAAAAAAAGAATCAGCTGAATGACTGATTATGCCATAATAAAAGCAGTAAGCATGTTGTACATAATAAAGGCTAGGTACACAATATATCAAACAAGGAAAATATATGCTGAATAACCAAAACATACTTGAATGCACAAATATGGCAAGCAATATAAATAAACTGTGTACAGTCAGTCAAAGAATTATGGGCAGAACCAAAATTAGAGAGAATTAGTTCCAATCATAGAAAGCAACTCACAAATAAGGAAACAATTTAATTAGTGTAAGACACATATCAATCAGGGATTCAAAAAAAAATAATACTCGGAACTAATAGGATATTCAGTAAAGAGAGAGGCATTCGAACTTAAAAGGTCACAGAAATTTAAAACCATAAGCAAGGAAGCATACAAACAATATATGGTCGGAGCCCTAGAAGAGACTTGGAGCATGGAACTCATAGACAACGAGGTTTCAAACACATAACATCACATAATACCCAAAGAAACAGAAGCCTAATGATTTTAATAAAAGGGGTCGGAAACCCTAGTTTTGAAAAGAGGTACAAAACGTTTGAAAACTTTGATTAATCAAAGATATCGAGTGAAAAATAGTGTAGAAAACAAAGATTAAACGGAAAATTGCTTAAAAAGATAGAGGTTTAAGAGATTAAGCAAAAAATTAGGGTTTGCAAAATAAATTAGGGAAATGAGAAACCTGGCCATGAAACTCGTATATAATGCCATAAAAGGCATCATCGGACAAAAACCGCCGGAGAAAAGCCAGCAAAGGACCCAAGCAAAGCTTTCAACGACCGTCTTTCATGGCAGAGGACTCTGGGCTTCGAGCTTTAGGGGGAAACAACAAGATGAGGGTTCCCTGGCGACTGGAGATCGAGAGAAGTGAGGGAGGAGTATGGTAGGAGAGGAGACGAGCTTCATCGGAGAAGAAGGAACCAGAAGGTTCTAGAGAAAAGGGGGAGCGTTTGTTAGAGGGGGAGCGAGACGGTCTGAGTGAATGAGGGTTTGGGAGGGGGGTCGTTTAATTTAATTAGGGAAATAGAATCTGGGCCATTGATCTTATTTGATTAACGACTCAAATTAAATTCAAAGGTGGGTCAAATAAAATCAACAGGTACGGGTAGTTTAAATTGGGTTTAATATTGGGCTGAAATAGGGGTGCAATTTGGGCTATATTTTAAATAAACTTTGGCCAACTTTTAAATAGCCAATATTTCCTAATTTATTTTATAAAATAGCTAAAATAATTTAAAAAGAAGAATTGAAAGCATAGAACTAATTAATGACATGTAAATATCAATCTAAAATTATAAAAAATAATTTTGTAGCTATAAGACATAGTTAATTGCGAAATAAGCCATGACTGCAATTTCATGCAATTATCTTTAAAAATTCCAAATACATTTGTAAAAAATGCGCAAAAATTAAATAAATTATATTTTGTTGCAAATATGAGAATGAAACACAATATTCACTAAAAATGATAATTTGAAAATAGTTTTGGCCCTTTGTACTATCAAAATAAGTAGTAAATTGATTTTTAAAAATCTTAAAAATTTAAAAAAAACACCAAAAATTCCAGGCGTGCTTATACTTACATATAATATTTTGAAGGTATTTTGGGTGCAAAAATACATAGGGAATAATTGGGTATCAACAATTTGTGTCTCTTGGTACGGTGTCCTCATCAGAAGAAATCAAAATAGGCTCGGTCGTAGAGGGTTGAGCAGGAGAATCTTCGATTTCATTATCATTAATAACTCGTCTCCTGACTCTTGGCCGGGCTATTAAAGAGGTGCCTTCTTCTTCCTCATTCTTAGAACCTTCTCCTATAGCTTTTCTTCTTGGAAGCAATGCTCGAGGCTTATCCAAATCAAGTGCAGCGGTCGCAGACATGCGAATGGCCATAGCTATCTCAGCTGCCATTCCTTTGACACCAAATCCTGTTTAAAAGAAGGATACACAATCAACATTAAGGAAAAGGGGTTTTACATGTGAATAAACGTGTAAAACGTGTATACCATGGGTTTTTACTTTCCAACCATGTAAAAGAAAAATTGATTTCCAAGTTCTTTGTTCCTTAGGAGCAATTTTCAAAATTGAGTCTACCCAACCACGAAAGTTGAGAATAGGTTCCACATCTCCCATGGTTTCTACAAAAAACCAAAAAGAGACGAAGTTAGAAAAAGAATCGAAATTCTCAAAAAATAGGTATGGTAAATAGAAGAAAACCTACGTGAAAAGTTCCACTTCTTAGGGAAGGAAATATTTTTTTCACCCAGCAAATCCATCATACGTATAACAACGTAACATGTATACCATCCACGGTCCTTGTCATCTTCAGGGCTTACCAAAACATTCTTGCTCTTGCAGTTAAGGTAAAAACCCCATGACACATCAAATAAGGATGGTATAAGTGAATAAAGTGGGAAAAAGTGAAGTTGACATTGGCTTTGGTAGATAAGTATTTCAAATAAGCCACAACTCTCCACACTAGGGGACCAACTTGAGCTAGACAGATTTTGAAGAAACGACAAAAATCAAGAATAATTGGGTCAATCAGAGGACTAAAACCCAAAGTAAAGGGGTAAGTATAAACAAAAGAGTACCCACTTCTAAAAGAAGAAATTCTATGATTTGGGTAGGAATTGACATTCGAAGACTATTTTTCCAGTTACAATCTCTTCTGATAGTAAGCATTTTAAGCTCGGTTACTAAAGAAGGATAGGTATCAACCTTTTCTAAATTTACAACTTGCTTTGAAGAGACTGTCTATCACTCATAAAAGAGAAATCACTCGGTACAATTTCATCAACTAAAGGCTCTTGAGAAGGATAAGAAATCTCTTTACCTTTAGAAGAAGGAATTTTTGGGATAGAACTTTTGGAAGTAGAGCCAGAAGAGCCACCATGAGTAGATTCTAACCTTGTTTGAAGCCTACCTCCTCTGGCTCTCCTATGTCTTATGGGGGCTATAGGGAACTGGTCTAGAATTGGAACTTTTATAGGGTTAGGGTTTGGAGACGACATTGTTGAGCAAGGATAAATTGAAGGAGGGAAAAAGTAAGGAATAAAAAATTTGCTAAAGATTTATAAAGAAAAAGACAAAGGAAAAAAAGGTTAAGTATGTATATAATGGCAACCGTCAAGCTTAGAAGTGTAATGGTCGAAAGCCTATAATAAAAGCAACTATCACTTCGTGAATAGTGGGAGTGAAAAAGCCTTGAAAAAAGGGTGCAAAATAGCAGAACCAATCAGAAAGTGACATATGGACAGAACATTAAATGGAAAAGACAACTGAGGCATCAATATTGTCATAAGCATTGATTATGGCAAAAATTCCCTTTTTTATGAAGATCCACTTCCCAATTATTTAATTCATAAATAAATAGAAAGTGGGGGGGGGGGGGACTATATGTATTGGAAAACAACTGAATTCATAATAAAGACGACGTGGCATGACACGTGGACTAGACAAATAGTCAAAACGTAAAAATTGATTAAGAGGCACAAGTGGCGACATATACAGGAAGAGAAAGTTAAACAGGAACGATATGTAGGTCAAATACGATTCTCGTACCAATTCAAGTTATTTAAAGCCAACGTATTATAAGGAATTGAAGAAAGGGATCTGATGACAAAAAGGAGTCCAAATTCAGTATTAAATACCTGATACGTTAGAGAATTGATATTTAATAGGAATGACTATGTAGCGACTTATTTAATATTATTTATTGCTCATAATTGTCTCATTAAAACTAAGGTTTCATTCCTTTACCTAGAATTGACTATAAAAGGAACATGTCTCATCATTTGTAAGGACATGAAAAATCATTAATATTATATTGAAATACAAACTTGTTTACTGCCTTATTCTCAGAAAGCTTATTATTCTTTTTTGGTCTCTTGATTATCAGTAACGCTACTTTTTATCTTAAATTTTGGATTTGACCGAAAAATTATTTTTTGGTTAAACAGTATGAATAGTATTATGTATTTGATTTTTGCTTAGACTCAAATCAAAAAGAAACTATATGTACCAATTGTTCTCAATATGTTTCTAAAAAGACATTTATGTCGTCAGACCTAGAACTAAAATTTTGCCATTTGAAGGGTCGATGTAGTATTGAGGAAAGGCCTACTAGCCAAATCTCCCATTTGTGGAGCTTGGAGAGGGAAAACTACGGTAACGACTTGGCCAGTCATTTTGAGCAATTACATCTGGTTCGGTAGTTTGAGATCATGAGTAGCTTTACATAGTGTATTATGACTTATTTGCATCACCGAATCTTGTTTTTGAGTGGTTCAAAAAAGATTTTAAGGGGTGACTCTGATTTGGGAGGCTTGAAGTTAAAATATTGACAAAGTTTGACTTTTGAGTATTTGATCTCGGATCGGATTTTTGATGGTTTTAGTAGGACCACATGCTGATTTTGGACTTGGGCGTATGCCCGTATTTGATTTGGATATTTCTAGAAGGTTTCGGCACCATTTGGTAGGAGTTGGCAATTTAAAGATTTGGAATTTCCTAAGTTTGACCATGTTTTTATCGGGTTCGAATTTTGAATTCGGGACTTAAAATAGGTTCGTTTCATATTTGGAACTTGCCTAAAAAATTTAGCATCATTTGGAGTTGGTTTGACGGGGTTCAAAATCTTGGTTGCAATTCTAAAACTTCTTGAAGTTTATTGTGATTTTCATGCGTTTTGGCATCCGATTCATGATTCGAGAGGATGCTTTGGTGTTTTGATCATGCGAGCGAGTTCGTGTTATGTTTTTAGACTTTTATGGGTGTTTGGTTTGGATCATCGGGGACTCGAGTGAGTTTCAAATTGGTTTTGTAGAATTTAGAGTGTTGGTGCTAGTTCCATCAGAATTGTGATGTTTTTGATGCAAATGTGACTACTGCATTCGCGAGGCAGTCTTCACATTTGCAAATCTGGGCTGCTAGGGAAGGGACTCACATTTTTAAGTATGCCACATCCCAATTCTCCCTCTATATGGTTTCACGACGGCACCTAGTCTTTATGACTAGGTAAGCCTAATATTTTTTGGAATAATAAAAAATAAAGACATAATCGACAACTTAATCTCAAAATATAACTATATAATGGAAAAATACTACTCGGCATGTACAAGTAACCAAGAACTCGAGTATAAACAGTATTCCCAAATTTCGATGGTCAGTCAGAAGCTCTAAGAATTTTCTAATTGTTCTATATAACATAAAAGAGATAGAGGGGGACTCCGAGGTCTGTGGACACTGACAGATATACCTTGAATTCTCTGGAGCAGCATCAAGTGTGCCACTAATAGCATGGCTGGTAGGAGGTACCTGGATCTGCACAAAAAATATGTGCAGAAGAGTAGCATGAGTACTCCACCATAATACCCAGTAAGTGCCAAGCCTAGCAACGATAGAGTGGTGACGAGGTCAGGTCAAGGTCCCACTGGTATATAAAAAATAAGAAAAAAGATATAATAACGTGAAAGACTGAGAATCTAACAAGGAGAATTCTACAGAAAATAACAACATAACACATAGTGATAAAACAACAGGGGCACTCCCGAGATATCGTTTCATAGTCCCAAAAGTAAATACTTAACGAGGGATCTCCCGAGATATCGTCTCCTAGTCCCAAAAGTAAATATGCAAGGAGAGCTCCCCAGGTACCGCCTCATACTCTCAAAAGTAACTATGCAGGGGAATCCCCCAGGGTATTGTCTCGTAGTCAGGGACGTAAATATGCATGGGGATCTCCCGAGGTACCGCCTCCTAGTCCCAAAAGTAAACACACAGCTCAAATCCAATGGAAACAACAATTAACTACAAGAACTTTACAGTTAAGATTGATACAGATCAAGGGAAAAAAGGAATTCAACTAAACATGCTTCATAGATTTCAAATAAGCATTTAAGACACGTAAAATATGCGATATTAGGCTAAATAGGATAACTACACGTGCAGGTATTATTCAGTTAAAAGATAACAGGTTACTACTCAGTGAAAAATTAAATTTTACAATAATTCGCCTATGTTCGCACTCGTCACTTCGCGTACATGAAGCTTACATATCACAAAATTATTACAACATCGCCAAATACTAAAGGAGTTTTGCCCACACAAGGTTAGGCAAGCCACTTACCTCGTACCAAGCTCAATCAATCAGTAATAATGCATTTTCCATGATTTTCCGACTCTGAATGGCCCATATCTTAAAGCAATTACATACCATAAAAATAACTATGAGAAACTAATCTAATTAACGAAATCAAGACTTTAACAAGAAAATAAAAAATTGCCCCAAAGAGTCGACCTGGGCCCACGTCTCAGAATCATATAAAGGTTACAAAATACGAATATCATTCACCCACACTAATACTAAAATAACTCAAATCCGATGTTAAAATCTCAATAAAACCCCAAATATTTGGTTGAGGAACTTTTTTCACCTTTTCCCCAAATTTCTCAATTCAAATCTTAAATTAGATGATAAATTAAATTATTGATTAGTGGGATATACCAAGAACAAGTAAATAATTATTACACAATCAATGCCTCTAAAAATCTCTCAAAATATCGTCCGAATTCGAGCTCTCTATTTCAATTTTTGATAAAAATGGCTAAATCCTCATTTTTGAAATGTTTTTAACTACCTAGTGATTCCTTCTTCGCGAATGCATAAACTTCCTTTCGTTAGTTCAAAAAGTCTTCATTGCGAACGCGATGATCTTATCGTAAACGTGGAGCGTACACAGCTTGACCCTATGCAAACGCCGAACCCTCATCGCGAGCGCGTAGGCTAATTACCCAGGGACCCATATGCCTTTTCCTCTACGCGAACGCGAGGGCCCAATCGTGAACTTGTAGGCCTAAGACCATACTGCCTCGCAAATGCGGGACATACTTTGCGAACACAAGTACAATTTCCAGTAACACTCAGACTTCCTCTATGCGAAAAAGGAGGAGCATTTGTGAATGCATAGAAGGAAACCAGACATTACCAATTCTTGGAACTTCAGCTGCAACACTAAGTCCAAAATTGATTTGTTAACCATCTATAACTCACTCGAGGACCCCCCGGGACTTTCGAGCCCCTTTTTTCTCGCAAAATTGAGTTTATGACATTTGGGAGGACAACTCATTCCTTTTGGGAAATGGGTTTGGTTTGATGAGTCGCCACCTAATAATTAAGGTGCATTACAACACCAAGAAGGTTTGATTTGAGTAACGAGAGATTGGGTAAGTGATTGAAACTATTCCAAGGTGAAGGTGTTAGAAATCCCTCAGAATTCAGTATTGGGGTTACCGGTCACACAATTATTGTGAGTTTAGGGTACAATTAATATATAGACAAATAAAGCTCAAATAAGAGGGGATTTCACATACAAAGGATTGAAAAATAGACAAAGTTTGAAAGAGCAATTAATGGAAGATGATTTTTAAAAAAAATGTTAAAGAAAATAAATAATAATAAGGGGAGGGGGGTCGTATGTTTACTAAAAATATGGATCACCCCCACACGACGTCCGGTAATCACTCCACAATGAGGGGCTACACGTGACGTTATCGCGTGGTCATCATATCTATATCTACCCTTCCCACCCCGTTAAGGTATTTAGTAACCCACCCTTTTTTCACTAACTATCCCCATGTGTTTATTACAAATTATTACAGCCCAGGATAAACAAAATTACATCAGAACTATATAAAAAGTACAATCAGATGAAGCCTGATTCTTGACTTCCTCTATGAGTTATGAGATAGACCAACTCAAGAGACCACAATCCAAAGCCTTTCTCCCATTTGAGTGTGTCAAAGTTCCTTAAGAGCCTCAATGGGACTCCGGACAATGATCACACCCAAATATATTATTGGAACATGGACAAGTGAAGTGTGGGAGGGCCATCGCTCAAGTGTACAAGTTCAGAGGGAGCTCAATGGGTCCCAAGACAAGGCTCACAAGAGGAAGGAAGTACATAGAGTCTAAGAGAGAGTGAAAGTGTAGAAACAGAACTTTAAAGACTAGAGGAGTAAAGAAAAGGGAAGAGGGTACTGGGAAACAACTTGATATCTTGACACAAACGAGGTTAGGTATTGGAAACTAATTCCTGAGAGCCTATGCTTGGCAAGGGAAAACTTTGGGCATGCATAGCAATGAGGGTGCTGGCATGCCTATAAGGCTACCATAACATACAACAGCGGAGAATCAAGAGGTTAGGATCCCAAGGGATCAAGCTTGAGTCATGGATAGTAATATTCTACACTGCCATGCCTTAAGCAAACCATAGAATCAAACAGATTGGGGTAGGGGTTTGAGATTCATAATAGAACAGGCAGAAGGAAATCACAGCATGTTAATGTAAGTAATTAACTATACATAAGCAGTAGGCAGACATGCAAGCAGAGGTAGTAAATAAACACATTATTGTGGTGGTGAAAACCTTAATCAGGACATACCAGTTTCAAAGAAGCAAATAGAGAAAAAGCAGGCAGCATGACTTGTAAACATGCCACAATACAAGTAACTAGAGAGAATACTTTTGAGTGTAAGTGCGAGTTCATAAGGAAACTGCGAGTGTTGGTATGTTTGTGTCAATAAAATAGCCGAGTATTTATAGTGTGAAAATAGGCAGAAAATAATGTAAGGATTACAATTCAGCAATAATTAGGGAACTATGTGTCAACTAAAATCAAATTAGTATCAAAATGCTTCCTTTATTAAGGAATTAAATCAAACGACCGCATGCAAGTGCTAAATAAGGAAAGGAATCACATAGGGTTGAATATGATCAATAAGGAAATATTTCCAGCATAGTACGAGTACACAATAGGTAATAGAGGCTACGTTCATCAGACTCTAATCAAGGAAAGGTCTGTGAGAATCCCATACAAATATAATCAAGGTAAGGGGATTAAATCAACTTAAGTAGAAAAGGTAGGGGTCGAAAGTCCAAAGGAAATTATTCCAAGTAGTCAAAGAAACAAGGGAACTCAATACAATAAGGAAAGAATCAATTACAAGAGTGCAATTAGAATTACGCAAAGAGATTTGAAATCAGTACCCAATCAAAAGGTTATTTCGAGAGTGAATCTAATTTATAAAGAGTGCATAAATATTAAGCATGCGAGGCTGAATTTAAGACAAAGAAAAGTGTCATGTAATCAAAATCAGTGAGTAGTGGACTATACGATTAGTCATCTCAGAGAAGAGGGAGTATTAGAAAGCAAGCAAAAGGGGTCAAGTAAAAAGGACTTATAGAGTTTAGCAAGAAGTTAGAATCATAGGAAGAAATAGAGTTCGAAACAAAATATTTGAAATTCAATCACGCAGTACATGAAACAATTTCAGGAACTCAAATAGGTCCAATGAGATTGGGGGTGTTTTGAAGCCAAACAAGTTTAGAGATGAGGAACAAACAAATCACGTAACAAATAACCTCAAAACTCGGATGAAACCTCAAATTCTAGGGTTTTTACTATTAATCGAGTGTAGAGACGAAAACAAGTAAATCAGGCAGAAATACTAACAAAATAAGTTAAGAAATCTTATAATGGAAATGAGACCCTTATCAAGCATTTTCCAGTATAAGAAACTCATGAAAAACATATTAAAAGAGCAACATGCGAGACACAGTAGAAGAACTCACAAGAACATAGTAGAAGAACAACATAAGAAACCCAGTGGAAGAACATCATAAGAAACACAGTGGAAGAAACACAGTAGAAAAAACACATAGAAAACACAACAGAAGAAACAAAGTAGAATCACAATACAACATGCTAAAGATCAGAAAAACCCTAAATCAGAAAAGTTAAAGGTTTCGAAAGTAGAGTTTTTTGAAAGAAACATAAAAAATATTTAGAAGTTCAAGGAAAACATGGATCTAGAACAGATCTAAAGAAATGAAAAGAATCTCAAAAGTTAGGGTTTCAAAAGAACCCAGATGGTGAGAAAGGCTTGGAGAGTCGTTTATCTAAGCAGGAGAAGTCGAGATCAGGCTCGAATAGCCATGGCTTGTCGGAGCAAGGCTGGAGACAACCATAGAACTCGAATCAAACAAAGTCTGGGCCAAGCTTCTTCATGGTCAGGCTTTGAAACTTCAGTAACCAGGCGTGCAGGAGGCTAGTATAGGACTTCAACGGCCTTGGAAGTTATGGATTATGATGGCCTTTAGGGTGGAAGTGAAGGGAGGCAGCTAGGGTTTCTGAGAGAGAATTGGGAGAGGGGGAGTCCAGGGGCAGCTATAGGTGAGAAGTGGCTTGGGTAGGGGGATATTGGGGAATTATAAAAGGAATGGATGAATATGAGTCGTTGATCTGTTAGATCAACGGCTGAGATTAAAAGGGGGCCCGTGTGGTTTATTTTAAAGGGTTGTGGGTCACGGAGATTTAAGACTTGGGCCGGTTAATGGGATTTGAAATTGGTTTTAATTAGGGGTGCCAAATTTTGCCAAAATTGAAATACCAATGGGCTAGTATTTAAATAGTTATTTTCTCTTATATGTTTTGTAAAAAATAGTAAAATAATTTTTGGAAATAAATTAAAGGTACTAAAATAATTAATAATATATAATTATTAAAATAAAAATATTGGATTCAATTTTATAATTATAAACTCAATTAAATCTTAAAATAGGCCAACATTATAATTATATGCAATTTAGCTTTAAAAATACTAAATAGATTTATTAAAATATGCAAAAAGTGTGCTAGCTATATTTTAGTATAAGCATGAGAATCCAATAAATGAATCACTAAAAATATTAGTTTTGGGGATAATTATTGGCTTTTTTGGTAGTATAGGGCTATAAATTGAGTTAAAAATCTTTAGAAATTGCAGAAAAATAATAAAACATTTGGGCATACTTATATATGCATACATATTCTATTTTAAATTATTTTGCATATTAAAATACATAAAAAAAAATTGGGCATCAACAGGGACTTCAACTAAACATACCAACAAGTTCAAATATCATACGAAATTTGTCGAGCCTTCAAATTACAACAAACAAGCCAAAAACATGAATCACACTCCAATTCAAACATAATGAACTTCAAACTTCAAAGTTCTATAACGATGTTGAAACCTATCAACACGTCCGATTAACCTCTAGTTTTGAAGACAAGTCATAATTGACATTACGAACCTACTCCAACTTTCGGAATCGGAATTTGACCCAGATATAAAAAAGTCAACATCCGATCAAATATCCCAAAAAGTCAGCTTTCATTATTTCAAACTTAATTCAGTTACGGACCTCTAAATCACAATCCGGACATGCTCATAAGTCAAAAATCACCCAACAGAGCTAACAGAATCGATGCAAAACCATTCAAGAGTCGTCTTCACACATTTCCAACTACGGTCAAAATCCTAGAACTTAAGCTTCCGTTTTAGAGACTAAGTGTCCCAAATTGCTCCGAAACTAAAAGAAAACTCCTGGCAAGTCACATAAGGAGAAAACCTACGGTGAAAACAGTAAATAGGGGATTGGGCTAATCTCTCAAAGTGACAGACCATGTCATTACATTCTCCCTCTCTTAAAACAATCGTTCCTCCTCGAACGAGCATAGAGACATACCTGAAATAGTGAAAAGATTCGGATAACGGTCGACCCAATAGAGCTAACAGATTAGGATAACATTTGCACATATCATGTTCAGGCTCCCAAGTTGCCTCCTCGGATTGCTAACCCCTCCACTGAAGAAATGTTCTTTGATCTCAACTTTCAAACCTGGCTGTCCAAAATAGCCACCGGCTCCTCAACATAAGATAAATCCTTGTCCAACTAGATAGAGATAAAATCCAACACATGAGATAGATCGCTATGATGCTTCTGGAGCATAGAAACATGGAATACTAGATGGAATCCTGCTAGACTAGGAGGCAAGGCAAGCTTATAAGAAACCTCCCCAACTCTCTGCAACACCTCGAATGGGCCAATAAACCTTGGGCTCAACTTACCCTTCTTTCCGAACCTCATGAAACCCTTTATGGGAGAAACCCGGAGCAAGACTCGCTCTCCAACCATGAATGAAACATCGGGAACCTTTCGATCCATATAATTCTTTTGTCTAGACTGGGTTGTGCGACGTCAATCCTGAACCACATTAACCTTCCCCAAAACATATTGAACCAGGTCTGTACCCAATAGCCTAGCCTCTCCCGGCTCAAAAAAACCAATTGGAGACCATACCGCCGACCATACAGAGCCTCACACGGTTCCATCTGAATACTCAACTAATAATAATTATTGTAGGCAAACTCTACAAGTGGCAAGAACGGATCCAAATAACCCCCAAACTCTATCACACAAGCACGAAACATATGCTCCAGCATCTGAATAGTGCATTCGGACTGTCCGTCTATCTGAGGGTGAAATGTTGTGCTCAACTCAACCTGAGTTCCTAACTCATGCTATACAGCCCTCCAGAATTGTGATGTAAATTGTTTAACCCGATCAGAGATGATAGATATTGACACGCCATGAAGCCTAACAATCTCACAGATATAAACTCGAGCCAACTGCTCATAAGAATAAGTAGTCATCACAGGAATGAAATGAGCTGACTCGGTCAACCTATCCACAGTCACTCAAACTGCATCAAACTTCTGCCGAGTTCGTGAAAGCCTAACAACAAAATCCATAATTATCCGCTCCCATTTCTAATTGAAAGCTCTAACTTATGAAGCAACCCACCTGGTCGTTGATGCTCATACTTCACTCATAGGGAATTTTGACGTTGAGCTACATATTCCATTATGTACTTCTTTATTCTCCTCCATCAATAATGCTGCATCAAGTACCAATACATCTCACGGCACTTGGATGAATAGAGTATCGCAAACTATAATCCTCCTTGAGAATCAACTCACGCAATCTGTCTATATTGGGCACACACAGCCTGCCCTGCATCCTCAATGCACCACTATCTCTAATAGTGACTTCCTTAGCATTACCGTGTTGAACCGTTTCCTTAAGGACAAGCAGATGTGTGTCATCATACTAACTCCCCGTGATACAATCTTAAAGAGAAGACTAGGAGACCACACAAGACAAAACTCAACTCGGCTTAGAAATATCCAATCTCACAAAGTGGTTGACCAATGATTGAACATCCGATGCCAACGACCTTTCTGTTGTTGGTAGATACACTAAGCTCCCTACACTTTCTGCCTTCTGACTCAAGTCACCGGCCTCCACATTGGACTTCCCGAAATAGTATAGAATAGTAATATCATAACCCTTAAGCAGATCAAACCACCTCCACTGACGCAAGTTAAGATCCTTTTGTTTTAACAGATGTTGTAAATTTTGGTGATCGGTGCAGATCTCACAAAGGACTCTGTACAAATAGTGCCGCCAAATTTTCAAGGCATAAACAATAGCTGCTAACTTATGTTTGTGGATATGATAGTTCCTTTCATGCACCTTCAGATGTCTAGATGCATAGGCAATCACCCTACCATCCTACATTAACACCGCATCGAGACCAATCCGTGACACATCACAATATATAGTATAAGACCCAAACCTGTACGCAATAACAATATTTGGGTTGTAGACAAAGTTGTCTTGAACTTTTGAAAGCTCTCCTCACACTCCTTTGTCCATCTGAACGGAGCACCCTTCTGGGTAAGCCTGGTCATATGTGTTGTAATATATGAGAAACCCTCTACAAATCAACGGTAATACCTTGCCAAACACACAAAACTCCATATCGCAACAGCTGAGGATAATCTAGGAAAACTCTACACTGCTTCCACCTTCTTCGAATCTACCTTGATCCCCTCACTCGATACTACATAACCCAAAAATGCCATTGAATTTAGCCAGGACTCACACTTTTAGAATTTTGCATATAACTTTTCTCCCAAGGTCTTAAGCACAGTCCTCAGGTGATATTCATGATCCTCCCAACTATGGAAGTACACCATGATGTCGTCAGTGAACTGTAAGGCCCCGTGAAATTTTTACTCAATAACCCAAACTCTCTAGTGCCAAGTTAAGAGTATGTGTTAGAAATTTATATTTTCAAGAGCCTTCAATATATTTTCAAACAAAATGAGTTGAATCTGAGACAGAGAAGATGCTTAGAATTACTCAAGGATTATGATGTCGATATTCTCTATCATCTGGGAAAGGCCAATGTTGTGGAAGATGATCTTAGCCGAAAATACATAGGAAATATGGCTCATTTGAAGGCATATCATAGGTAGTTGGCCCAGGAAGTTCACCAGTTGACTAGTTTGGGAGTTCGCCTTGCGGACTCTGATGAAGGAGGAGTAGTTGTGCAGAATAGGGTTGAATCATCGCTTGTGGAAGAAGTAAAAGAGAAGAAATTCAATGATCCATTGTTGGCACGACTGAAGGAGAGGATTCATAAACAAAAGACCACAACTTTTTCTTTTGGAATGGAAGATGGTACCCTACAAATAAGGGCGCCTATGTGTTCCAAGTGTTGACGGTCTTCGAGAAAGGGTCATGGTCGAAGCTCACACTTCCAGGTATTTTGTACACCCAGGTTCTATGAAAATGTAAGAAAGATTATTGGTGGAAAAACATGAAAAGGGATGTGGCGGACTTTGTGGTAAAATGGTTAAATTGTCAACAAGTGAAGGCCGAACATTAAAGGTCGGGTGGATTGGCTCAAAGCATTGAAATTCCAATGTGGAAATGGGAAATGATCAATATGGATTTTTGGTAGGGTTACCACTCACTCCGCGCAAGTTCGACTCAATTTGGGTAATCATGGATCGACTCACGAAAGCAGTGCATTTCTTGCCAATCAAATTTATCGACACAATGGAACAACATGCTCAGTTATATATAAAATAAATAGCCATGTTGTATAGCACTCCAGTCTCAATCATTTTAGAACGATAGGCTCATTTCACAACCAACTTTTGGAAGAAATTTCAGTAAGGTTTGAGTACCTAGGTAAATCTTAGTACATCTTTCCACCCTCAGATCAATGGGCAAGTAGTGTGGACTATTCAGAGCTTGAGGACATGTTGCACACTTCTGTTCTTGATTTAAAAGGTAGCTGGGATGATCATTTTCCACTCATAGAGTTTGCTTATAACAATAGCTTTCATGCTGGTATCCTGATGGCACCATTTAAGGTGTTGTATTGTAGGAGATGTAGGTCTCCCATTGGGTGGTTCGAGGTTGGAGAAGTTGAATTGATAGGGCAGGACCTTTGTATCGGTCTATGGAAAAAGTAAAGATTATTAAGGAGAGGTTGAAAACTACTCAGAGTCGTCAAAAGTCTTATTTAGACATTTGTCGCAGGGATTTAGAGGTTAAAGAAGATGTCTAGGTAATTTTGAAGGTTTCCCCCATGAAGGGTATCGTGCGTTTTGAAATAAAAGAAAATTGAGTTTGAGGTATGTCGGACCATACAGAATCATTCAGAGGATCGGTCAGGTGGCATACAAGCTTGATCTACCACCTGAGATGCCATTGGTACACCTAGTCTTCCAGGTTTCTATGTTGAAGAAGGTAGTGGGAGATCTGTCCACTATTGTGCCGGTTGGAACTATTGAGGTTAATGAAGAAATATCATATGAAAAAATTCCAATTTCCATTCTCGAGGCAAGTTCGGAAGTTGAAAAATAAAGAAATTGCTTCCGTGAAAGTGTTTTGGTGAAACCAGAAGGTTGAAGAAGCTGCTTGGGAAGCCTAGGAATAAATGAAAAGGAAGTACCCATATTTGATTGCATAGGCATGTAATAGCTTCTATGAATTTTGTCATGTGAACTTTGTATCACTTGATTAGTCTATGTAAAACTGTTCCTTTTTTTATTATATATGGTCTATGGGGTCGTGGTTGGTATGGCTATGAGTTATTTCATGTCAATAGATTTTGTACATGATGTTCGGATATGTTTTTGGGGATCTCTAGCAGGTGGATAGACCTAGATACAAAGGAAACTCTAGCAAAAAATTTGGGAATCTAGAGAGTTACCCAAATTTGGGGGTTGTCAGTACGTGGTATGGAACTGAAGTTGTATGAAGTGTTGATAAGTGAACCCTTTTCCTCATTCGAGGACAAATGATTTTAAGTAAGGGAGGATGTAAAGCCCCGCGGATTGATCTGTGCATTAAAAGGTTAAGGGAAAATATTTTTCGGAAGGGCATGTTGCTGTGGCCCATTATGCGGCCGCATAACAGCAATGCAGGCTACATATCTTCCAAAGAGTGAGACAAAATATTGGCTAATTTTGAGGAAAACTACGCCACCGATTATGCAATCGTATAATCGTTATGCGGGCCGCATAGTCGTCACATAACCTTTTCAGAATTTTTGCGAAGGGCAGTTCTGCGATACAGTATACGATAGTAGAACAAGCATGCTGACCGCATATTGGCCGCATACCCGAAAAAAGTATTCATGTCTTGAAGGCTACTTTTGCGGTCCTTTTTGTGGGTTGCATATCTGTTATGCCGTTGCATATGCTACCGCAGATCGAGTCGGGGATCCTATTTTCTAACTTTTAAAAGCATACTCCATTTCTTTAAAAACACCCCATTAGACCCTTTTGAGCTATTTTCTACTACATCTAAAGTGAAAGGAAATGTTCTAGAGGGAGATAGTGATCCTCACCAAGTCACTACTCAATTCTTACCCAATCTTTAAAGATTATCAAGAGAAGTTGCTAAGCCTTCATCCTATGAGGTAAGAACTTGTGCCCTAATCTTTAATTTCGAAATTCCTACTAGTTAACAAGTGGGTTCATGGGTATAAGGATTGATTATCATGCATGCATGTTTGATAAAAGGGTATGGAGAGATTGTGAGCTAGAAATATAACAAATGGGGTGTAGGATGACAGAATTTGTCACCAAAAAGGTCCTAAAATCATATTGCGCACTAAGTGTTTGATAATGTGCCCAAATAAGCTAGAATCTTGATTATCCCTCGAATTCATGGTTCAAGTTGTAATTCCCACAAAATAGATCGAAGTTACTAGGAGTTCCAAAATTATTGTAAGAATTTAAGGAAAGCTCTATTGAGGTATGTATGGCTGAAAACCCCTTTTCATAGAAATTGAGCTCCCACTGTGTCTATACAAATGTTGTACGTCCAAAAATTGATTGATATAGTACTCATTATTCCAAATGGATTGGTGTTGTAAGAATATATATGAAAGGTGTGCCTTAATGTGTTCAATCTGCGATTCTTGGTAAATTGAAGATGTGTGAAGAATGTCGATTATGAGCTAAAATTCCTAAATTAAAGTTAAGTTTAAATTTGTGGTCATAATGCCAAACTATATGAAATCCTCTCTATGCTTACAACCTGAAATGCTCTTGCATGTGCCCATTATCTTGAATTGCAAAGTTAATATTGAAAGTGGAAATAATGTGAAATGTGAGTTATAAAATGTGGCCTAGTGTCAAATATGATGTGATAATTATGGCCCCTAGTGCCGATAAACTGATATATGTGAAACAAAAAATTAAAGTGAGATGATTGATAGAAAAGGGAAATGTTTTGGTAAGATGGCATAGCCGATCGAACCGTGATTGGACACCACACTACACGCATGGTGGTATTGTGTTGATATTGAAACTCGAAAGTGGCAATGAAATTTTGATTGGGGTATATGTCTCAAATGAGGCAGCTTAGCCGATCGGGCATTGATCGGACTCCACGCAAGAAAGCAGTGGTATTGTGAATGATGATGAAACAGTATGAGATGTCCCAACCTAATGTTATGGAAATTATGTGAAAGCTATGTGATCCCTTTTTTATCTGATGATATGGTGATTGTTTAATTCTTTTGTTGATCCTTATGATTATTTATTCTTGTGTGGTTATTTTTTCTAATGAGATGGTATTTAGTTATACATACTAGTACTATTACATGGTACTAACGTCCCTTTTATTGGGGGCGCTACATCTTTGAATGGATGTAGGTGTTTCCAGTTAGCGGAGCATCCTCTTCTCAACAATATCGATGAGCCCCTTTTCTTCCAGGGGTTATGCAATATATCTTTTGTTATAAATTACCACTTTCTGAGGTATAGCTGGGGCCTTGTTTCTGGCATTATCATAACTGTCTTTTGTATTTTTAGAGGCTCCGTAGATGTTTGCGTGGGTTATGTACGGGCGTTGGATGGGTCACTAGACTATTTTTAATTCTAAGCTCTTGTTCTTCTAAACAATAACTCTATGAATTTTGGGAACATAACTATGGTTTAAGGGTTGTAATATAAAATGAACTAGCGATGTTGTATGTACAATCTTTCCTACTATTTAAATAAATGAAAGCATGGTTACTTGATCATAGTGAGTTGGATAGAAAGTGTCAAAAAAGGCTTGCTCAATTGAGTCAAATAAACACAATGACAAATAAGTCAAGATAGGGGCGAAATACAATGTGCATCAAATGCATAAATGCTGCTGGGGCATTGATCAGCCCAAATGACATCACAAGTAACTTGCAGTGACCATACCGAGTCTTGAAAGCAGTCTTTGAAATATCTGGATCCCGTACAACAATCGTCCAGAATAAAATATTGGACAAAAATAAATACAGAAAACTGAAATGAGACTTTCTGGCTGCGAATCGCCCTGAGAAATGCAGCTCACCTAAGTCTCTGTATCATCTGTGCTTCTACGCCCATTAGGCCACTAGAGATGCATATACATGTGTAAAAATGCACAGAAGTGTAGTATGAGTACAAAAAAAAACGTGTACCCAATGAGTATCTCATCTAATCTCGAAGAAGTAGAGACGAGATGATCGATTTCGACACGTACTAATGGTCCAATGAAGATATACCCATAATATATGAAATCGTAAATTTTTATTAACATGATTATAATTCAATGGGTTGAAAAAAATAAACAATTTTTTCTTTTATAGGAAATCGTTCCTTTTCATCATTTATACACATATTCTTAAGCTAGAAAGAGGCAGCAACAACTTCAATAAGTTTCAAGAAAAGCAATACAAGCATTTGCTAATCATGCCAAGGTCGTCGTCCTGCTCCAACAGAAATGTTAATTGTGCACTGCCGAGGGTCGAACGATGTGAACCATAGTTGCATCTATTTAATCTGGAGGTGTTCGGCCCGTTCCAAAACTTAACACACACAGGCAGTCAATAAAGAGTCCACACGGAGCAATTATCCAAAGAAAGTCAATCGTAATTAACCATTTAAGAAATATGAAGTTTAATCCTTTTAAAAGTTTATTTACTAATTCAATGTGACTTTAGAAATTCAAGCTGTAAATAAGTTTACGATTAATTAAAGTATAGCATGCTTTTTGGGTCCTATTCTACCCAGACAATAGCATAATAGTAGCGACGTACGTACTTTCATCACCTCTTGCGTACGTAGCCTCCACAAATAAGAGCACATAACCAATTAACTCACTATGGGGACAATTTCCTCTTACAAGGTTAGAAAGGAGACTCACCTCGCTCTGAAGATCCATAACCGACAGTCCACGCTCTTTCGAAGACTCCAATCGATGCACAAAGCTCCAACACTAGCCAATAATAATACCAATCCATTAGTCTATACTCAATTACTCCTAATTATCCAATTCATAGAAATTCCTAACCCCAATCGAAAATTTGAAAAAATACCCTCGAGCCCACATGCTCGGATTCATAATTTTTTTGAAGATAAAGTTTACCCATGAACTCACGAACTCAAATATATGATTTTCTTTTAATTTCATACCTAAAATCGTGGTCAAAATCCATGAATAAAAATTTCCTATGTTTTAATCAAAATCCAATAATTTCTACTAATTTACATAATTTTCCATGTTAAAATCAAGATACAATCCAAGTAATTAACTTGCAATGGGTGGGAATCACTTACCTTGACATGGATGATGAAAATAGAGCTCCAAAATCGCTCCTAGGCCGGCTCCCATGGAGGAAATGAGATGAAATGAACCAAACCCATTTCTTTAAACTTATACACTGCTTAGACGAGCCTTCTTCGCGTTCGTGAGACCCTCGTCGCGTTCGCACAAAAGAAAATTTCCAAAAACCATTTTTGAAACTCTTCGCAGACAGTCTCTAGTACAATGGCCATAATATTTCATACAAAATTCCAAATGACAAATTCTTTAATGTCTTGAAAACTAGACACCAAGATCTAGAACTTCCATGTTTTGGTCATCTCCCAATTACTTATATATTTTGTGATATAAGCAGCCAAAGTCAGCCCTGTGCTGTACATTTCTTTTTCATCTTCCCGGACAGCGTGTAGTGCACCAGCCTTAGCTTTTCCTACAAAAATCCAAATGCTAAATGGTTTACATTTATGAAAACCAGATAGAAAGAGTCACAACTTTCATTGTTGGATCATCTCAAAATTCCTAATAGATTCCAAGATATGAGCGTCCGAAGTCAATCCTGTGCAGCAAGATTTCCTTATACGCGAATGCGAGAACCTCTTCGCGAACGCAAACAACAGAGTCCCTGAAGCCAATTCCTTCTTCGCGAACACGAGAGGATCCTTGCAAAAGCGAAGGACAACACCGGATACCAGCACCAGCTATTTCATAACATCCCGAAATGATCCGAAACCACCTCGAAACATACCCAAGGCCCATAGTTCAATCACACAAACCAGTCCCATAACATAATACGGACCTGCTCGAGGCCTCAAATTACATCAAACAACATCAAAATCATGAATCACACTCCAATTCAAGTTTTATGAACTTTGAAATTTTAAACTTCTACATTCGATGCCGAAACCCATCAAATCACATCCGATTGACTTCAAATTTTGCACACAAGTTATATTCAATATTACAGACCTATTCCAACCTCCGGAATCGTAATCCGACCCTGATATTAAAATGTCCAGTTCCGATAAAACTTCTCAAGAACCTCCAAATTTCTATCTTTAGTCAAATGACTCTAAAATGACCTACGGGCCTCCGAATTTACTTCCGGTCATGCTCTCAACTCCAGAATCACCATACGAAGCTACATCCAGACTCGGAATCTAAAACAGATATCGATAACATTGAAATGCACTTCAAGCCAAACTTAAGAAATTTCTTCTAAAATACGAGCTTCCACAATAGGCGCCAAAATGCTCAGGTCACCCAAAACCCAATCCGGGAATACGCCCATGTCCAAAATCGTCTTACAAACCTGTTGGAACCTTCAAATCCTGATTCCGAGGTCATGTAGCCAAAAATCCAATATTAGTTCATTCTTTCAACTTTTAGCTTCCGAAATGAGAATTCTCTTTCTAAATCAACTCTTAACTTCCCGAAATTCGATTATGACCTCGCGTACAAGTCATAATACCTGAAATGAAGCTGCTCCTGGCCTATAACTGCTAACTGATGCGCTAGACCTCAAAACAACCGGTCGGGTTGTTACATCAAGTTCAACCTTTCCAAAAAGTATTCAAAAATATTCCAACCTTCGAAAAACTCAAAGCAACATCAAAACATCAAATCACCCTCGGATTCAAGCCTAAGGATTTCCATACTTTCGAATTTCGAAATCTATCCAAAACAAGCCAAACCTCATCTGAATGATCTGAAATTTTGCACACACATCACAAAGGACACAACAGACATACTCTAATTTTTGGAGTTCCATCTGGACCCCGATATCAAGATTTACAGTGCGATAGGAAATGCCAAATTTTCAACTTTGCCAAATCAAGCCAAATTCTACCACGGACCTTCAAAATACATTTCGAATACGCCCTTAAGTCCAAAACCACCCAATGGAGCTAACCAAGTAATAAACATTCCAATCCGATGTTGAATAAGAAGAAGTCAAGACTTAGACAAACCTTCAAAATTTAAAGCTCCAAGCTCAAAGTCATTCTTTTATATATGTTCCGATCAA
The DNA here is from genome assembly GCA_034376525.1 of Nicotiana benthamiana. Lineage (NCBI taxonomy): Eukaryota > Viridiplantae > Streptophyta > Magnoliopsida > Solanales > Solanaceae > Nicotiana > Nicotiana benthamiana. Next base: position 23,586,458 of record CM067333.1, on the reverse strand, counting down.
CCTGAAAACCAAAATCGTTGATTTACACAAGTAATAATAAATCATACAGGGCTAGTCATGCCCGAAAACTGGCGAGCAAAGTGCAAATGCTCAAAATAACTGGTCAGGTCGGTACATCCTCCCCCACTTAAACAAACGTTCATCCTCGAACGTGCCCAGAGTTGTTCCAAAAGCCAACAAACTGTTGTATAACCTTACCATGCACATACCTGGGGTGATCCTATGTCACCTATCTCATATAGGTCTGATAGCACAACATAACTGAAATTCTGTAATCCAACCAAGCCCATAAATCTTATATCCACTCCCAAAATCATCTACAAGATCAGAATCTCCCATCTACACTCTAAATAGGTCCAAAACGAGCTATAAAAAACCATACCTACAACCTTAGATGCAATTACATGATATACCACATAACTCAACACTCGTAGCGATAACTTCTAAATCATAGAAATTGCTCAAAACAACTGAATACCGATAATAAACATCTTATCAAATAAAGCCTCATTCAACCACTTTCGTACTGTCAACGTTGAATGAAACATACATAAAGTCATAACCATTCCTCAGATCAACAAATCATGAAGTTCCTTCGTCTTTCGGCAAGGACCATAGTAAATTTTCTAAGACGAACATCAATATTATCTTTCCAACATGCTGAAATCAAATCCGTAAGTATCCATGCGAGGTCCAATGACCTCATCTTATCCAACATGACAACTGTAGTGACATGACAAATCAATACAATCTAAATCCATAACCCGTGCAATTTGTGTACTAATAAGCAACAATCCAAACGTACTCAAATCATGAAAAATAGCTCAAATGAGAGATCTTTACCGCAAGCTCACCAATACCATCACAACACGATGCTAAGAAACCTTCACAAAATGTAGAACCAGAACAAACGAATCTAACCCGAAGAATTCTACCTCCACATAACTTCGCTGCAATGCGCGATCCTATTTAAACAACGATCCACATGAATCATCTCAAGTTACTATGCTCAATATCAACAACCACGTGCAATTTGTGTTAGATCATATTTTAATGATGCAATTAATATACATGTGCATGAGTTCAAAGAAGTAAAGAAGAGCAATCGAAATGGTTGTGTCGAACAAAGAAGGAAATCACTCACAAGGGAAGCTACCTAAATAATGCACGGTGTCTAATGGAAGCTACAAATCTACATCAGCAAATCATGATTGTCGTCATAACAATGTGAAGATTCGAAGTGATCTGTGATTGGAAAAATCATGGGAGAATAATAAAGGCTAGAAGATCCGGTCAGTGGTTGAGTTTGGAAGGTCCAAGAATCAAGGAGAAATCTTGTTGAATTTATTATCTACCGAAGGGAAAAGATATCAAGAAAAGAAACGGATTGTTCCTTATTCTTGGAAAGAATTAATTATTTCCAAGGATCAAAACCATTGGGTTGAAAAGCCTTCACCATTCATCTTAGTATAAATGTACTGTGTAATACCATCCTTAGATATACATTGATTGAACCAAAATAACTCTCTTCATTCTACTACAAACAAGCATAGTAGCCTACATATATATGTTGTGTAATACGTTAGGGACAGAAAAAGGGCATACAACTTGTGGCGCATTGTATGAAAGGAGTGCTAGTGAATTTGAGCGATATATATTACATCTGTACTCGAAAGAAAACTCATTTGCTTGAAGAGAAATCCATTGCAACCCAAGGGGAGTGGATTAGAATTTACATTGAATCCGAACCAGTATAAAATTCCTAGTGTATCTAATTCTTGCATTTACTTTCTGCATATTACCTCAAGCTATTATCTCTGCAAGATTGCCATATTTAGTCGACTAATAAAGTTTTAAGTCTTATTAACGATTAATTTTAATTAGTGATAATTCAACCCCCCCCCCCTCTTGTACAATCAATTGGTATCAGAGATAGGCTCACACTTTTGCTTTCTACTTAACAACTTGTGAGAAAAAGATCATGGCAAATCAGGTTACCGTAGGAGCTCTCTTTCAGGAAGGAAATTCACAAGTAAGGCCACCTTACTTCAATGGACAACATTTCTCCCACTGGAAAATACGAATGGAAATCTTCACCAAGGCATACAACGTCAAAGTATGGAGAGTTATCAAGAAGGGAAACTGCCCACTGTTTGCCAGTACTCCACCACTCGTTAACCCTGATGATATAGACACATACACAAAGGAACAATTGGATGCTGTCCAAATAAACCACGAGGCATGAAATCTACTTCACAATGCTATAAGTGGTGAAGAATATGAAAAAATATCTAGCTGTGATACAGCCAAAGAGATGTGGGACAAACTTGAGGTTACCTATGAAGGTACCAGGAAGGTAAAGGAAACTCACATGAATATGCAAGTTCACGGCTATGAAATATTCTCAATGAAGGAAGGAGCATCCATCGAAGAAATATTTTCCAGGTTCAGTAAGATAATTAGTGACTTAAAAGGTTTTGGCAAACCATACACCAGCGGCGATCAGGTTAGGAAAATTCTCAAAAGTCTACCAACCCCTTGGCAGACTAAAGTTGTCACTCTGGAATGTCAAGATCTTAGCACGTTGTCATATGATGAAATACGAGGAGAGATCATTACCTTTGAAAGAACACACCTGAAGAAGACAAATCAAGTGGAGAAAAAGAAAATTGTTGCATTCACTGAATCGACTAAAAATGAAATTGATAATCCTGAAGCCCTACAAGAAGAGATTGATATGATTTCTGGAAACACGGATGGACTAATGAGAAAACATAGAAATATAAAGAAAGGAAGATTTCCACCAATAATATCTAGTCAATACAACAAACAAGACAAAAACGATGGAAAATGCTATGAATTTGGAAAGTTTGGGCACATCCAAGAGGAGTGTACATAACAGAAAAGGAAGATCTCTAGAGGGTTCAACAAGAACAAATCATTTGGAAGCTAGAGTTATGAGGATGAATCAGACCATGAAGAAAAAACAAATCTCTGCTTCATGACAATTTTGGAAAATGATATCAAAAAAACTTCAGGATGCTGGACAGATGAAGATGATTCAGACATTGAAAAACATTTTATGATAAAAGGAGAAACTAGCGAGGTAAGATCTTATGACTGTGAAAGATGTAATGAATTGTAAAACATTCTTGATTCCACCTTAAAAGAGTCTCAAAAAAATGATAAATGTGCTTAAGAGACTCACTAGAGAAATCAAAGACTAGAAACTCAAACATGAAGTATGTGAAATTGAAAAGTATGTACTTCAAGGGGAGTTTGAGGAATTGCAAATGTAGCTTAACAGCTTGCAGAAATCCACCAGTCACAGTTCTGTTAGGTCAAACCAGATGACTTACAAGTCAAATGGAAAAGAACGAATCAGAACTAAATCAAAAAGTCAGTCGGACAAGTCGACTTGCAAGTCAATTGCGAAGGAATTAGCTAATCTCATGATAGCTAGTTCCAACTCTTATGGAAGACCTGAAAATAGGTCTGGGGCTAAATGTCATTGCTGTAATAAAAGGGGACATAAATACTCTGGTTGTCACTTTCGTAAATCTCATATGTGGATGGGTTTGGAAACCTAAAAATTCCAAACCTAATAACATTAACTCATCAGGACCCAAGCAAGATTGGGTACCTAAAAGAGAGTGATAATTCTGTATTGTAGGAACACCACAGAGTAAGCCGCAAAGGAAAATGGTACCTAGATACTGCGTGTTACAGTCACATGATAGGTGACAAAAACCTTTTCAAGGAGGTTACAAAGATTGATGGAGGAAGCTTCTAATTTGGAGATGATTCAAGCGGAAAAATAGTTGGCACTCGAACTATTCCCTTTAACAAAAATTGTGACATTACTGAAGTGTATCTTGTTGATGGACCAAACTACAATCTTCTCAGTATAAGTCAACTCTGTGACTCATGATATGAGGTAAAAGTTAAGAGAACAGGTTGTGGCATCGAAGACGAATCGTGTAAAATAATTCTTCCTGGAAAAAGGTATGGAAATGTTTACATATTTGATGGATTCGAAAATATAGATGGTCGCATTTGCCTAACTTCTATATTTGATAATCCCTGGTTGTGGCACATTAGACTAGGTCATGCTAGCATGCATTTGATTGAAAAATTATCCAAACATGATTTAATTATTTGATTACCAAAACTGAATTACTTCAGAACTCATATTTGTAATGCATGTCAGATGGGTAAGCAAACTAGAAATTCTTTCAAAAACAAAGACATGGTGTCTACTTCAAAACCGTTGCAAATACTTCATATGGACTTATTTGGACCTACTAGAACTGCTAGCATAGGAGGCAAGAAATATGCTTTTGTTATTGTTTTTGACTTTTCATGTCACGCCCCAAATTCGAGGAACATGACCGGCGCTCGACCGGGTATCCCCAGCAAGCGGACCTGAATGACTTTTCTACTCCACGTGTTACCCCTCATTCTCATTACCTAATAACCAAGTGAAATAGCCAATTATAGGATATGGACTCCATTAACCAAATTTTATAAACATACCAATAATAATTTCCATTAGCAACTTCATTCACCATAATAAAGGTATTCTAATTTTTATACATCATTGCCACACATCAATATTTATCTTTTAAATTACCATGCCCGACACTACCCACAACCTATCTACAGAGCCTCTAAATATAATTGAAGAATAATATGAAAATTCCGACAACAAAGGCTTCGGCTATACCTTATACAACACCAAAACAAGATCCCAAAATAGAAAGTGGCATGAGCCACATAGGGCCCCGAATGGAAAGGGGCTCGCCGAATCAACTGACGGGAAGTGATGAGGAGCTACGGTCGGTGGACTGGTGTAAGACCCCGTGAAAATGAATGCTCAAATCCTAGCAACTCATAGAGTCAGGTCCACCTACGCTTTGGGACCCTTTTTCTACTTATTTTATACGTAAGAATCTATAGTCAAATATTTTCGAAAAAAATGTCATTCTGCAGTCAAGAATACGAACGCATATCAGGTATGCGGACTGCATCACGGCCCAGAGGTAATTAGAGAGTAGCCAAATTGGATGTTGAAAATGCAGTCCACTATGAAATCGCATAACCAATATGCGGACCGCATAGTCGTCGTATAAATTCTCGGGGATTTGAGGAGGTCTGTTCTGCGGTGCAATATGCGACCACAGAATAGGTATACAGACTGCATTCTCACCGCATTCCCATGCAGAGAGGCCAGTAATTTGGGACCATTATGCGGACCGCATGTCAACTATGCGATCACAGATCCTACACGAGCTTCAGTTTTCTAAAATTTCAAACCCGACCCCTTTTCTAATAAATCACCCCAACCCCTCATTTTTACATATTTTATGAACAAAACAAGATAGAGGGAAGGGAGAGTTCTTGATCTAGAAAAGCTTCTTCATCAAATTGGTTCTCCAAAACTATCCAGGCCGGGGAAACTTTAAGCTATTGCCTTTATCTCCACTCTTACAGGTACAATCCCTAACCCTTTCCCCAGTTCTTCAGATTTTAGCTAAGGGAAGCAGTCTTACACTTTGATTTTGAACTAATAAGTGAAAACCCTCATGCATGTCATTTAAACCTAAAATCTAGTAAAGGGGAATGGGGTAGAGGTAGAGAACTGTGCTTGATAGCCTAAAATAAGCCGAGTAGTAATTTTGAACTTCAAATTCTAAGGTGCATGTATTAATTTATGAATTATATTGAAGTGGATAGATATCTTGGTGAGGAGAATAGGAACTTAAAAAGGGAAATTAGACTCCAGGTATGTATGGGTAACCTTGGTCGTTGTGAAATCGCCTTTCTTGGCATGTGAATTGTTCGGTAGTTGATATTTATACGGGTTATTTGTGAGCTTCTTGTGACTGGTATGATTGTGAATGCATCTCATGGTAAAAGTTGAAGAATAAGAAATTAAAGGGACTCATAAGTGGTGAAATAAGAATATCTGTGATAACAATGTACTTGAAATGTTGTGTTGACTTGAGTTGAGTATGAACTGTTGAATGTAATGAAACCACTACTAATAGCTATGGAAACACTTGTAACATTGTTGTGGCGATGTCTTGAGGAGTTTTGTCATTTATCCTTGTGATTTGCTGTTTGGTTGTGATTGTTGTGGATTGAAACTGTACGGCGAGGTCGGGTTGCGCGCCGCAACATGGAGTTATAAGGTGTGGGTTGTGGTGATAAAGGTGGCCGAGGTAATAAGGGTGGAATAGTGATCGAAATCACTATTGAAATAAACACTTGAACAAATTTGTATTGATGTGGAATTGTAAAAGGAGACAGCAGGAGAGTTTCTAACATGTGGGGCACTGATTGCCCCTTTGTTTGACTTGATTGCACCTTCTATGTGTGTTTTGTTGCTATTTCCATTGTTGATTTCTACTTGCGCATGGCTTGAGTTTACTTGGGATAAGTTTTGTCCATACATACCAATACAATTCAAATGTGTTGACGTCCCTTTTGCCGGGGCCACTACATTCCTGTTATGATTGTAGGTGGATCTATAACAGATACTCCAGTCCACCATTCGTAGCTCTTTCTCATTCTCTGTCAGCTGTATTGGTTATCCCATTTCCTTCTGGGGCCTTGCGTGGCTCATGCCAGCCTTGTTCTTGTATTTAAGGATCTTATTTTGGTATATGTATAAAGGTATAGCCGGAGCCTTGTTACCGGCAAGTGTTGTACTGTCATATTTTATCCTTAGAGGCTCTGTAGACATAAAATGTGGGTTTTGAACCATGTAGTAAGTACTTTTTATTTTGGGCATTGTAAATTGAAAACCACACTAATATCATAAACAGCTATTTCCACTCGGTTAGTAAGTAATGAAAATGTGGGGTAACTCGTGGTTCAGGAAAGGCACCCAGGTCCACTCGACTGGGGATACCCGGTTGAGTGCCAGTCATGTCCCTTGAATTTAGGGCGTGACAAACTTGGTATCAGAGCCTAAGGTTTTAAAAAGAGTCCTAGGGTGTCACGGAGTCGTGCCTAGTAGATCCCTTCTTATCGGTGCGTTATCGACCACATCTATAAGTAGGGGCTACACGGGCATTTAGGAAACTACTCTCTTCTTCGTTATTGTATTTCGTGCGGTGAAGTAAAAAGGGGAAGTATTTTTATCTAACTCATGCCATGTTCCGAAATTTTTAGAGATGGCACCTAAGAAGAAGGTTAGACTCGGCCTTGAGGCCAACGCCACCCCAAGTGTGATCGTGAGCCATGTACCTGACGCCGTGAACGAGAGTGACTCCTCGGCTTTGAATCTGCCTGGCCCATCCTTCCGGATCTAAGCTTTCCTGTTCCAGCCGCGGCAGAGGGTGTCACCATCCCTCCTACCGATACTCCTAATCCTAACATTTCTTCAGCTCACGATCCCGAGGCTTCTGATAGGGACCTTAGTGGAGCCATCCATGTGTTGACCCAGTTAGTGGTTGCCTAGGCCCAGAGATCTCATGATACCCCTATGTCCTGCAGCGGACAAGGAGATTCTGCCAACTCCAGAGTCTACCAGTTTTTGCGATTGGCCCCTCCAGAGTTTTCAGGCATAGACCTAGAGGTCGATCCATAGGAATTTCTTGATGAGATGTACAAGACCCCTCGTGTGATGAAGGCCACAGAATCAAAAGGGGGTTGAGTTGGATTTCTATAGGTTTAAGGGAGCGGCGCACTCGTGGTTCAAGATATGGGAGGATTCCCGCGAGGAGAAGAGGCCTCCGGTTAGATGGGAGCAGCTTGTGGATGCTTTTATGGACCGTTTCTTGCCTATTGAGACAATGGCAGCCCATGCCACAAAGTTTGATGTTCTCAAGCAAGCAGCATGAGTGTTTGGGAGTACCATATGGAGTTCGTGAGATAGTCCAAGTATGCTCCTCAGTTACTGTCGACCATGAGTGCTCTAGTTCGGCGATTTGTTCAAGGTCTTAGTCCATTGGGGGGTGAACGAGGCTGCTACATCGGCCTTGCACTCAGATATTAACTATGGGAAGATTGTGGGTTTTTCTCAGGCCAGAAAGTTGAAGATACGGGCGGATAGAGAGAGTAGCAAGAGGGCCCGATCAATGGGTCACTCAAGGAGGTCAGCACCAGGGAGAGGGCCATCAGGGCCATCCCGGTCATATGTTCACTCCTCAGCAAGCGCACCACCATCTGTGCACAGCCATCAGCAGGGTAGTTCCTTGAGACCAGGTTCTGACAGTAGGAGGTTCCACCAATCCTGTAATTCGTTGATAAGGCCCCAGGAGTAGGGGGAGCTACATGTCCCAAGTTTGGGAGGTTCCACACGAAGACTTTCTACTTGGAAATCCTGGTGTGTTATAATTGCGGGATGAGAGATCATGTCCAGCGGGATAGTCGTGCGCCCAGACAGGGCATGGGTAGGGGATTTGCCCCCCCATACGGTTCTTCATTTTCTACATCATCCTCCTGCTCCAATAGGGCGTGGTGTAGTTAGGGGTGGGGCTCGTGGTAGAGGTGGACCGAGCAGGTTCTATGCTTTGAGTGGTCGCCAGAATGATGAATCTTCTCCAGATGTGGTTACAGGTATCTTGTCTGTTCAGGCCATTGATTGTTATACTCTTATTGACCATGGGTCTTCTTTGTCCTATGTCACCCCATTTATTTCTTTGAGTTTTGGGATAGAGCCCGAACAACTTCTTGAGTCGTTCTCTATATCAACTCCGGTTGGTGATTCTATTACAACCACGTGAGTTTATAGGAATTGTGTTGTCACAGTGTGTGGTCGTGTTACCAAGCCAACCTTATTGAGGTTAGAATGGTAGATTTTTATGTGCTTATAAATGGACTGGCTTTATTCGTGCTTTGCTAAGCTTGACTGCCGGACGAGAGTCATGAGACTCGAGTTTCCCAACAAGCCGGTTATTGAGTGGAGAGGGAAAGGTGTTGTGCCGAAAGGTAGGTTTATTTCTTACCGTAAGTCCTCAAAGATGATTAAGAAGGAGTGTATCTATCATATGGTCCGGGTGGCGGACACCATTTCAGATGTGCCTGCCCTCGGATCCGTTCCAGTTATAAATAAGTTTCCGGAGATATTTCCAAATATGCTTCCTGGGATTCCGCCAGTATAGGGAGATTGACTTCGGAATTGATGTGTTGCCGGACACCCAGCCAATATCTATTTCACCATACAGCATGGTGCCAGCAGAATTACGAGAATTAAATGAGCTGTTGAAGGATTTGTTAGAGAAGGGGTTCATTCGACCGAGTGTGTTGCCGTGGGGTGCTCCAATTCTTTTTTTCGGGAAGAAGGATTGGTCGCTTCGGAGGTTTATCGACTATCGGCAGCTTTCACCATCAAGATAAATACCCTTTTCCCTGGATAGATGATTTGTTCGACCAATTGCAAGGTGCGAAGTTCTTTTCCAAAATTGATTTACGATCTGATTATCACCAATTGAAGATCAGAGAGAAGGATATTCCTAAGACCGCCTTTAGAACCCTCTATGGTCACTTCGAATTCTTGTTCATGTCTATTGGGCTAACCAACGCCCCAGCAACTTTCATGGATCTTATGAATCGGTTCTTCAAGCCATTTCTATACTCCTTTGTTGTTGTTTTCATTAACGACATCCTCGTTTATTTGCGAAGCAGGGAGGATCATGTTGATCACCTCAGGGTAGTTTTGCAGACTCTTCATCAGCACCAGTTGTATGCTAAATTCTCAAAATGTGAATTTTGGTTTGAGTCTGCCATTTTTCTGGGACATGTTGTTTCCGGAAAGGGGATTCAAGTGAACCCCTTAAAGATTGCAACTGTGAAGGATTGGCCTAGGCCCACAACCCCGATGGAGATCCGTAGCTTTTTGGGGTTAGTAGGGTATTATCGGAGGTTTGTGGAGGAATCTTTACCCTCGCCTCCCCATTAACTAAATTGACACAGAAAGCAGTCAAGTTCCAATGGTCTGATGCTTGTGAGAAAAGTTTTCAGGAATTGAAGTCAAAGTTGACCTCGACACTAGTGTTGGCTCAATAGGAAGACACGAAAGGATTTTTGGTGTAGTGCGATGCCTCTAGGGTCGGTTTAGGGTGTGCGCTCATGTAGCAGGGGAAGGTTATAGCGTATGCTTCAAGGAAACTCAAGAGTCATGAGAAAAATTACCCGACGCATAATTTGGAGCTCGCAACAGTTACGTTTGCCTTAAAAATATGGTGATATTACCTTTATGGGGTCCATGTGGATGTGTTCTTGGACCAAGAAAGTCTCCAATATGTGTTTAAGCAGAAGGAGTTAAACATTAGGCAGCGGTGATGGTCAGAATTGCTTAAAGATTATGATGTGAACATCTTGTACCATCCAGGGAAGGCGAGCATGGTGGCTGACGCCCTCAATCATAAATCCATAGGTGGTTTGGCTTACTTGGGAGCGGATTGGAGTCTCCTAGCTCGAAACCTCTATCAGTTGGCCAGTCTTGGGGTTTGTATCTCGACCCCAAATGAGGAGGAGATTGTTGATACCCAATTTTTCTCTAAATATTTTTTGCACTCAGAATACTTTCAAAATAGCATATGGATGCATATATAAGCATCCACAATGGTTTGGTATTTTTTCTACATTTTTTCAATTACTTTAAAACTAATTTACGACTTATTTTGTACTATAAAATTCAATATTTAGTCCCAAATCTCGTTATTTTGATAAGTAATCTATTGTATTTTCTTATTTACATAAAAATACATTTTAACACAATTTTTGCAAAATTTTACAAATGCAGTAGGTATTTCTAAATTGAAATCGCATTAAATTGCAATTTTAGCCCATTTATCAATTTGGCAAGTATTTTTAACTAAAAAATAGTTCATAATAATTTTAATTAACACTTATACGTATTTTATTAACTCATTATTTTTATCGGATTTTTATAATGACATTTACTATTTTATAAAACTAAATTAGGGGAAAATTGGGCATTTAAATTGTAGTCCTTTAGTCTTTCAATTTTTGCCACATTCCAACCCAAATTCACCCCCCAAACCATGACCTAATTACAAAAAGCACCCAACCCAAACCTATTCAAACCTACCCACCGGGACTCCCGTTTTAAATCGTGGCCGTTGATCATTTTGATCAACGGTCCACGATTAACCTTACCATAATTAAACCCCTAACCCTAAACTCATTTTCCAAATCTGGCGCCCTTGTATCCCTTTCACTCCTAAATGCTCCCTAACCTTTCGTCTCTAAAGAACCATCTGGTTCTCTCATGGCCTTCATCGCCGTTCCTGCCACCTCCACCCTCACACCTCTCGATCACCACCCACCATGGCACCTCATATTGTTGTTTTCCCTCTAAAGCTTGAAGCCAGCAGCTTCCGCCATGAAAGACGGTCACTAAAGCTTCACCTGGGTCCTTCGCCGGCTTTTCTCCTGTGGTTTTGTCCGATGATGCCTTCCATGGAATTATATACGAGTTTCACGGCCAGGTTCTTCGTTTTCCCTAATTTGTTTGAAAACTCTAATTTTTCCTTTTTAATCTCTACTCTTTTAAACCAACTCTCATTTTGATTTTTTGTTTTCTACTCTATTTTTACTTAGTGTTTCCGATTATTTCTGGATGATTACCACTTTTTCAAATTACAGTTTCTGACCCTTTTTCAAAATAGTTTCTTCTACTCTTTCCGAGTACTATATGTTCGTTTGTGTTTGTTTGTTCCACATATTTGTTTGTTTTCCCTGTTAACCTGGGTTCCATACTTTAATTTCTATTGCTAGGGTTTCCGACCCCCTTACAAGGTCACTACATCTTCTGCTTCCTTCGAAGTATTATGTATGCATGTGTTATATGTTTGTTTTGTTACTGAGTCCATGCTTTAAACTTTTTACCAGGGTTCTAACCCCCTACTCTCTATGATTTCTTGAGCAATGTTCTCTAATTTTTTCACGCCTATTGTGTTTATAGGTCTAATTGCTATTCGAATGATTTTGTGAATCTCTTTGAATCCCTAATATGTATGTGTTTTCCTTAAAGGTTCTCACACTGATTTCATGAATTATTTCCTTTCTTCTGAAATGCTCTCCATAATTAGCACAAATTCCCTCTGATTTTAGTCTCATCCGTGATTCTTTGACTAATTTCAGAATTTAAATTTGTACCCTTACAATATTTGTACAATATTCAGTATCTGTTTTCCTTATTCGAATATTATGTATTTGGCCTCTATTGCATACTACAGACCTACTACTTTACTATGGTGTACTTAGTAGTCTGATTGGTTCTTTCCTAATATAATATAGTTGCCTTCCCATTCGAATCATGAATCCCTGATTATTGAATTAAGGACCTATGATTGATTCAATTTGGTACTATTTCTATAATTATATACTCCCTACCCTACTATAACTACTACTCTTCTCTTCTCACTTGAGACACGAATACAATTTCTCTAAACCTTATTTCAAAAAACACACATTGCATATCCCTCACAAGTTCAATCTCTCTGCACTCTTTCTCTCACTTTCTCTACGGTTACTACACTCTCTCATTCTTTTACTTGAACAGTCGATCGGCTAAAAGCCAAGATTGAGTAGCCTGGGTTGATTACTTCTACACTACTGGGTCGTATTCTTTGTCTACTTGGGTCTGTTGTTGCTGCTATTCTCTATTGATGTTGCTATTCTCATATTGCTGCTGCTATTCTCAATTGCTACTGCTATTCTCATATTGTTGTTGTTATTCTCATAGTGCTGTTATTTTCTCTAATTCTTACACTCTCTGCTCACTTTGTTCCTCTGTGCACTATTGTCATTGTGGTCTATTACTTGCAACTGGTATGTCACCCCTTTAAGATACAGTTTCTACAACAACATGTTTCTATTGATTTTGCATTTCATAATGTTTCTTGTATACTATTACTTATGGTTTTATTGCTCTTTTTGTCACTAGCATGTTACTTACTAGTGTACCTAGTTTAACTTAACATGTTCTCCCCTACCCCTCTCCCCCATCCTCGTATGTTTTCCTCTTCTATGTCCACTACTAGCATGTATTCACGCTTGCTTTGCTACTTAACAACCCTAAAACCTCTCCTTGAGGTTGATTATATTGGGGTTTGGTGCAGTAAGAAACTGAACCCCTGTCTTGCAACCATGTCTGATTATTTTCCTTCAATATATTGTCTCCGTGTGAGTAGTTCACTTTACTTATTTATCCCCTTTCCCTTTTCCCCATGTTTGTGTGATGCCCTGCTGTTCTAAAACTAATCAGTCCAAATGATTTCAGAAAAATCTTTTCCAACTCTTTCAACTATCTTTTCTTGAACTGTCTCAACTTTTTCAACTCTTTCAACTATTTGTTTCTTGAACTGTCTCAAATTTTTCAACTCTTTCAACTACTTTCTTAAACTAACTAAACTTTTCCAACTCTCTCAACTATTTTCTTAACTCTCTCAATTCTTTCATCTGTTTTCTTAAACTGTCTCTCAACTATTTTCAACTATCTCAATTGTAATCACAATATCATTCTTAGAGCATTAGGGTCTGCCCCCCTTAGTGTAAGCACTGCCTTGGGAGCCTTGCCCATGGAACTCTGATGCACAAGGCTGGCATTTCCATGCTTGCACTTGTCGAACTGGGGATATATTGGGTGCTTGGTATTGGCCAGGGGTTCAAATGAACCCTTAAGGAACTTTGCCGCACCCAAGCCTTGGTAATGGTTGTGAAACTCGAAAGGAGTGAGGTTGGAAATGCATGTGCCTGGCTGAAGGCTCTCTATAGAGTAACTTCTTATTCTTTTTCATCACTAACGTATTTTTAAATTACTTGGCTGTAGTAATATGTAAAGAACAATGGGGATTATAGAAGAATTGGGAGGGTTATGCACGATTAATAAGGGAATGGGTAGAAAACATGTTTATAGGATTTTACATTATCTATTTGCGTAATAGAAAACATGCATAGGACATGTATTTCACATATAGAAATTATGTTCTTAGGCCTTTTACTTTCAGGTTGTTATTTTTAATCACAATCAGTTAATAATCAAGTTACTTCCATTGCATTCAGATACCATGTTTTAGGGCCTTTATATGCATTAGATATCATGTACGTAGGGTCTTTCTTTTGCAACTGTTGAATGCCTCACTAATTTTGCTAAAAAAATGCAAAACTGGTAACCTCCTTTTAAAATTGGGAAACAAACATGTATGTCCACCTTTCTCTAATGGTTAAACAACGCCTAGGCAAACCTTAGGTTAGATAAATTAATTAATCGCCTCAAATCATGCTAAAGATATTCACCCTTTTTAAACCGTCTGAATTTGTTTGCTTCTCTAAAGTTCGTTGATTTTTTACACTAACTTCTGCCTTATTTTCAAACACTTATGTGCAAATATTTTACTAAGTTACTCTTCTTCCTAGTCCAGAACTGGATTACTATTTTCTAAACTTGTCGGGATACTTTATCTTCTGCAATTTTAAAACTATGATTCAACACTAATACGTTTACACGCTCGTTAACATTTCTGAATAGTTTTACATATGTTTCCTGCCACTCTTGTCCGAAAGCTAGTTTATCATATGTGTTATGTATCTTCAAGTGTGTTTAAAAGGTTTTCCCTCCGATTTCTAAACTGTCACACATTTATTTGCCTTTCTCAAGTACCAAAGGTTTTCATCCAACTCTTTTATGCGAATTTTGTTTTAAAACTTTTTCAGAGGATGTCTTAAATATATTCATTAAAACTCCAGCTTCTAAAACTCTCTCTTCCTTATGCCTTACATGTGTTTGAGACGTGCTAATTACGTGTTCTCTTATAGAGGGTTAGTTGAGCCTTTTATATGTTTTATATGATTCCTTTATATGCAAGTCCTATTTGTTTTTGTATGTCGCCTAGTATTTTAACTTTTAAACTTAAGGATTCCACCTAGTTCCTACCTCACAGGAATAGCGATCCTAAATGCCCTCTGGGATCTATAGGATGGGATGAGTAATAGCATGCAATAAGCGTTCGTGACTGATTCACACGCTTAAATAACCTCTACAGGACGGGAAGGGTAGAATATGGAGATGATGACGATGCGATAATATCATAAAGCGACTCCTCTTTGGGAATATGTAATGCTTTTCTTAAATCAGCTTTCTCTTTTATTTTGAATTTACGTCCTTCTTACTTCTTTAAAGCTTTTCAAGTTGTATAAATGCTATATTTATGAACCTTACTTGTTTAATTGTTTCATCTTTTTATAAAGTCACGATTAACACAGCTGGGAACCACACTAGTGGATCTTGAGGGGTGCCTAACACCTTCCCCTCGAGATAATCTCAAGCCCTTACCCGAAATCTGATTTTCTTTTCAAAATAATCTCTCTTAAGTGTCCTAATGCACTATAATCATTCGGTAGCGAATCTTCAAATTCCATAACCCAACTCCCAAATGGGAAATAGAGTTGTTTTGTTCATAATGACTAAAACCCGATTTTGCATTTTCTAGGGAAAAAGGGGGTGTCGACAGCATGTCGACTCAGCTGGGGAATTCTTTTTAGGCTTTTGCCATTACGTGTTTCATGGCTTTATTGCTTTCTTTACTACCCTTATTTATGGCTTTAATCATTTCTCCACAATTACTAACTTGTTTCTTAGTGTCTTTCTTTTTCTTTTGCTGTTTCGCTGCTTTATTACCTCAGTTTATTTCAATTCCGTCTTAAATTTCGAGCATTTATTGTAGACATTATTGTATGAACGTGAAAGTACATGTATTTATTCCATTATTGTAATTGCATCATTCAACATCGTTTTCCACTCGTGCCAAACAAATGCTATAGCAACGCTTATAATGAGCGGTTGCGCTCTTCCATTATTACAAACCCCTTAAATTTGACAAAGGCATATTTGCGGTAAAACCAGTCGATCAACGGTGTAGTCGACGGTTCCGTGTCTTTCCCTCTGGAGTTGTCCGCTCAAGGGTACCTTATCTAGCACTTCAAAAAATAGAAACTTTACTCTTTTAACTGTTCATGCATCATGGTCAAACTTAGCCGAGTCAATTATGTCGTCCGCATAATGACTCATTAGGATAGCCTAAACCAAAAGTCCATCGGGTTTCCTCAAAACCCAAATGGACATTCACGTTATGTGCATTGATTTGGAGAATTAAATGCATTTTGTTAATTATTATTCTGGTGGGGTTAAGGGATTAACTCTCTATTTTGCAGGAAAATGAAGCATGAGGTCCTCAGATTCGGTATGGCATCAAACATTCATCCAAAGTTGCTAAGCTGGTGGGATGATCTGCATGGTAGTGATCGGGTTCTTGTCCACAAGCTCTTAGGAATTCTTCCTTCACTCTTGGAAGTTACGCCAGATAACAAGATTGTGGAAGTTGCTACTATGTTTTGGGATAGTGAACGGTCCGTCTTCCGCTTTGGGGGTCTAGCCGGGATTCTTTGGGATAGCCCGGGGTTGCTTATTGCGGAAAACCGCAAAGGTAGAGGGTTCTTGTAAATGATGGATCTCAAAAAGAATCCTAATCTAACCAGTCTGAAAGACTCCTACATATCCTTCGTGTTCATGTATGAAATATTCGGACATAGTAAATCATACCGCACTGACATGGACGAATTCGCCATCACCTCTTTGGGGAACATACATAGGAGGGCCTTTGTATTCATGTTCTGTTTCCTGGGTATAATAGTTTTTCCGATGAAGAAGGCTATAATCCATACAAGGCTAGCCATGGTGACCTAAGTCGTAACTGAGGGTATCGACGGGCAGACATTCAGCATAGCACCCATGATCCTCGCCGAACTGTACCGAGCCTTAGAAAAATGTCAACAAGGGGCACCGCACTTTGAAGGGTGCAATTTTCTACTACAACTTTGGCTTATTGAGAATCTTCAGAAAGAAGAGTATACACAGGAGATCATACGACGATATTGGGATGACCATATTGCTTTCCATCATCCAAAGCGGAAGCACTTCATGCCAGATATGTTTGCTCACTCGGATGACGCCAGTGGATGGGTGGAACTATTAGAGAATCTGAGAGAAGAGAAGGTACAATGGATGTACGAGTTGTTTCCAATTGGAGAGTTTATCATTTTGTCTATGGATGAACCATTCCTTGTACTCATCGACTTAAGAGGAACTTACCCTTATGTCCCTCTCCGAGTCATGAGGCAAGCGGGGAGAAAGCAGATTATACCAAGGGTGGAGAAGATGAGCCACTACAAGGCTGACTTCCAAAATGATGATAGCCTACACAGGTGTCGGGCTCAGCATATGTGGCACTCCAAAATCATTTTGGAAAAGGAATATATGGAGCCAGATAGGTACCAGGAAGGTCATGTGCCGCTTTATCTGGGCTGGCTAGAAGATGATCATATAGGCTTGGGAAAAACATGTTTCATCCAAGGTCACAGGGTCATTGATGAGGAGGCTGCAGCAAAGGTCAAGTATAATCAGCTACGCAAGAGGATGCGAGAGTGTGAAAGTGAACATCGGGAAACGCTAGAGGCTCAAGAAAAGGTAATAATGAGTGGAAGGGCATGGCTGTCTGCGCAAACAACCGTTTAGGTACTTGGAACGGGGTCTAGTGAAGCTGGAAGGCAAGTTTCTAAAAAGGATCAACGTCTGTCAGGAAGCTGAAGGTAACGAAAGTGGGCACCTGGCTTGGGCTTACTTGTTGCTGGAGCTACACAAGTTGATGAAACTGTATGAGGGAGGCAAAGATGCCGAATCTGGGGAAGGTCCTTCCGTAACCAAGTAGTTAGGGTTTTACTTCTTTCTTGATGTAATAAGGCCTCTGGCCATTATAGTGACAATTTTACTTTATTTCAGTCTGTTTTGACTCGTCTATTTATGTCAATAAAATGAGGCACTTAGTGTTATAAACTCTCCAAATCATATATGTCGCTAGGACTACCTTGAGAACAACGAGGCAGCCAAATAGGAAACGACTTATATTCTTTCAACAATGTGTTTAAATACCGCAATGTTTTCTTTCTCAGAATCCGCACTAACTTTTTACCTTTTTTGTTTTTCTTTTATTTTTATTCCCCTCCCCAAAGGTTAGTTCGTGCATTCTGGCACCATCAGCATACTCAACAAGATCAAAGGGTCCACCTCCTCCTCCGAGTCCTCCCAGAAACAGGAACAAAGAAAAGATGGGAGATAATGAAGCAAGGAAGGAAATTGAAGAAACTTCCCAGGGTACCCCGATCACCAAAGAAACTGCTGCTCACTTGGAGCAAACTTTTCTAAGGTTTTGAGAGGAACTGGACCAGGTCCGGAGTTTGGCAAGCTTGTCCATCTCCCTTGCTTCTGCAGATGTCAACAACTAGGTCCCTGCACCTCCGCAGAAGATCACAACCCAAGCTCATAACAGTGCTCCAGCGCTCATCCCGGAGCCCTAAAATGCTCCAAATCATCAAGATACCCCTATCTTTGTGGATATTGTGCCATACTACATACAACCCATATCAGATGTGCTAGAATCAGATTCACTCATTCAAAACTTGGCTGCTGAACTCAAGAAACTCACTAACAGGGTTCAAGGCGTGGAAGGTAACAAAGGTGTGGAGGGTCTAAATTATGATGACCTTTGAGTTCAACCTAATGTCGAACTTCCAGAGGGGTACAAACCTCCTAAGTTTGAGATGTTTGATGGTACGAGTGATCCCAGGATTCACCTAGGATGTATTGTGACAATTAGTGGGAGTTGGTAGAGATGAAAATATCCGCATGAAACTGTTTATGAGGAGCTTGAAAGGTGATGCTTTATCTTGGTATATCATCCAAGATGCAAAGAAGTGGACGAGTTGCGTAAACTTGGTGTTCGATTTCATGGAACATTTCAGGTTCAACACTGAGAACGTGCCGTACATGTTCGATTTCCAGAATTTGAAGAAGAAGCCCACCCAAACCTCTCGTGAGTATGCTACTCGTTGGAGGTCGGAAGCGGCCAAGGTTAGGTCGGCTTTGGAAGAAGAAGAAATGAACAGATTTTTTGTTCTTGCTCAGGACCCACAGTATTACGAGGGATTGATGTCTATAGAGAGGTAGAAGTTCGCTAATATCATCAAACTGGGGGAGAAAGAATTGAAGAGGGAATCAAAAATGGCATGGTTACAAACCTTGAGGCACTGCAGGCCACCAACAAAGCCTTGCAATCTGGTGGTACGTCGGAAAGAAAGGATGTAAACTCCGTAATGGCTGCACAAAGAAACCACTCTCCCATGAAATATCAACCCTACCCTCCAACTCCACTCACATATCAACCCTCTCTAAATTACCAGGCACCTTCACCTACCTATCAAAACCCACATCCCGTCTACCAAAAATCTCCATCAATAACATATCTGACCACCTCGCCAGGGTATTCTCAACCCGCACACGTACACCAAGCTTAAAACTCCAAACCTCCTCACTATCTGTCACCACCTACCCGCCAAAACTTCCCACGACCAAGACCAAACTTTGACCGCAAAACTGCCCAAACAGTACACTGCTATTACGAACCCATTGACCAACTGTATGAGAAGCTCAAAGACACTAGATATGTTACACCCATCCTAGCCATAACCCCAGAAAACCCTTCCCAATGGATCAACCCAAATAAAACATGCGCAGACCATTCGAGGATGAAGGGCCATACCATCGACGAGTGCCGCTCGTTGAAGGACAAAATTCAGACCTTAATTGACATCAAGGTAATCATAGCTAAGGAGCCTGCTCCTAATGTTCGTAATAACCCTCTACCAGACCACAAGGGTGGAGGCGTCCACATAATTGAAGTTGAGGATTACTGGGACCCCAAAGGGTCAAACGGTTTAATATCTGAAGAAGATGAGCCCAAGAAACCGGCGGTCACACATAATCCTATTGTTGTACAAATCCAGCCATTTGAGGGCAACGTGGTTAATATATATGTACAATTTGAGTTCGAGGCACCTCCTGCAAAAGTGTCAAAAACAATTGAGGTGGAGTTCGGGACTCCAAAGGCGCCCTCACCAATTGAAGTTGCTACATTGCCCCCAAGGGTGCCCATTCCGGTCATCTTGTTAGA
Source organism: Nicotiana benthamiana (assembly GCA_034376525.1). NCBI lineage: Eukaryota > Viridiplantae > Streptophyta > Magnoliopsida > Solanales > Solanaceae > Nicotiana > Nicotiana benthamiana. The sequence goes on along the minus strand of CM067333.1, from coordinate 23,566,416 downwards.
CATAACACCATTTCAGTCAAATGCCATACCCTGGGACTACATAGTCGAGGCGAGAAGGAAAGGAAAAGCACGCACAGGTGAAGCAATCGCTGCGCAAAGTATGACTAGAACAGGCAGGGTATACACACCAGAGCACCTAGCTGAGTCCAGCAAGCAGGCCTCTGGACGTCCCACTGAAAATGGACTTGATGATCTCTGGAGAAAGATACAAGCTAAGGAATATTCTGTTGTGGAACAGCTATATAAGACTCCGGCGCAGATTTCCATCTTAGCATTGATGCAGAGTTCTGAGGTGCATAAGAACGCCTTGATGAAGATATTGAGCGAGGCTTATGTTCCGAGAAACATAACAGGAGGAGAAATGGCAAACATGATAGGGCAGGTATTGGAAAGTCACAAAATCACTTTCCACGAGGATAAATTGCCACCTGAAGGGCTCAGTCATAACAAAGCACTGCACATCACTGTGCAATGTGAGGATCATTTCAATACCAGGATCTTAGTCGACGGAGGTTCTAGTCTCAACATTTGTCTATTGATCACCCTTAAGAAGTTAGGCAAAGGATTGCACGAGATAAAAGATGAGGCTATTAACATTAAGGCTTTTTATAGTTCTCAGAGGTCCACTCTCGGGGAGATTAGCGTGTGTTTGCAAATGGGGCCCACTTGGTTTGATGTCGACTTCCAAGTCATCGATGTACTAGCATCTTATAACATACTGCTGGGACAACCCTGGATCCACGCCACTGGGGATGTGGCGTCGAGCTTACATCAGGCCGTGAAGTTCGAGTGGAACCATAAGAAAGTAATAATCCATGGCGACGGTAGCAACACCATATACAGTCGCCAGACCATTCCAAAGATCGGAGGCAGAAGAAGAATAGGCGGAGTAATATATCATCATATTGAGCGGGTCAACACATTGGACAAGGAAAAATGGTGGAGTAACAAGGTTGAGAGCATTCTTAATTGGAGTTGGTATGAACCAGGGAAAGTACTTGGTAAGAATCTTCAAGGTATCACCAAACCTATCCAGCTGAAGAAACATAGTACTACCTTCAGACTGGGGTACGAGTACACTTGGCAAGAATTCAAAAACTTGTCACCACCATGGTGCGGCCCATATTACCCATTGAAACGCCGCATACCTCAGTTGGAGCAGACATTTCAACCAAACAACACTCTCTAAAAGTCAGATGAATACGAGGCTCTTGTGGCAATGAAGAACCTGTTTCTGGAGGACATGGACTGTTGTGTGATTTTTGAAGAGGAAGGGGAGGAAGGCCCTTCCATTCAGGCTGTGAAACAAGGGGAGTGCCTCACTAACTGGTCAATCAGGACCACCATCGCTCGGAAACCTTTGGGGTAGCAAGGCTGAACAAGCATCATGCATCTTTGTTTTAGTTATTTATATATTTTTCACATTTGTCTTAACTTTCCAAAAAAGCTCCGATGTTTTGAAAATTTATGAATTTAATCAAAAGCATTTTCAGTTTATTAAATATCTCGCTATTCATTACTTTCTCTGCTACTTACTTTATTTTCACGCAGCATCAATATTACGTATCTTGATGATGAACCAACAATTGTATATTGCAAAGAGGCTATGCAACAAAGGCACATAGACTCAAAGGAGGATGATACGCCAGAAGAAGTTGTCAGAGAGGCCGAGAATTTTGAAAATAGACCTAAGTCCAACTTGGATGAAACCGAAGTCGTCAATTTGGGAGATACAGAGAATGTCAAAGAGATGCGCACCAGTGTGCACTTATCACAAACAGAAAAAGAGAAATATACAGAGTTCTTAAAGGAATATGAGGATATCTTTGCATGGTCTTATGACGATATGACTGGTCTCAGCACATCCATCGTCGCTCACAAGTTTCCGACAAATTCTACATGTCCGCCTGTAAAACAAAATCTCAGAAATTTCAAGCCAAATATGAGTTTAAAAATCAAAGAAGAGGTCACCAAGCAGGTCAAAGCCAGAGTTCTTCAAGTGGTAGAGCATCAAACTTGGTTAGTTAACATTGTGCTAGTACCAAAGAAGGATGGGAAAGTTAGAGTCTCTGTCCAATACTGAGATCTCAACTGGGCCAGTCCCAAAGACGATTTCCCCTAGAAAAACATACACATTCTGATCGACAACTGCACCAAGCATGAGTTGCATTCATTCGTCGATTGCTTTGCGGGGTACCATCAGATATGGATGGATAAGGAAGATGAAGAGAAAATGGCGTTTATACGCATTGGGGAATGTATTGCTACAGAATGATGCCGTTCGGATTGAAAAATGAGGGAGCTACCAACATGAAGGACATGACTACCCTCTTTCATGACATGATACATAAGGAGTTTGAGGTATATGTGGACGAAATCATCATTAAGTCCAAGAAGGATGCAGATCACATGGAGGACCTCCGAAAGTTTTTCAACAGACGAATGAGGTATAAGTTGAAATTGAATCCCGCCAAGTGTGCATTTGGGGTCCCTGCGGGAAAGTTATTTGGTTTCAAAATAATCTCCCTTAAGTGTCCTAATTCACTATAATCGTTTGGTGGTGAATCTTCAAATTCCATAACTCAACTCCCAAACGAGAAATAGAGTTGTTTTGCCCATAATGTCGTAAAACCCGATTTTGCTTTTTTAGGGAAAAAGGGGGGCGTCGACAGAGATTATGGTGCACAACGTATCAGATTCTCCGCTTGTAGCGGAAGTCAAGGAAAAATGGTTTATTGATCCAACATTATCACATATAAAGGAGGCGGTTCGGAGTAACAAGATTTCGGCATTCTCACTCGGTAGCAAGGATGGTGCGATGCGATGTCAGGATAGGTTATGTGTTCCAAATGTAGATAATATTAGGGAGAGGATAATGGTGGAGGCTCATCATTCCAGGTATCGGTGCACCCAGGTTCCACAAAAATGTATCACGATCTCAAGAAAATCTACTTGTGGAGTGGTATGAAGAGGGATATGGCCGACTTTGTGTCCAAATGCTCGAACTGTCAGCAAGTATAGGCCGAGCATCAGCGACCCGGTGGGCTAACCCAGCTTATAGACATACCAGTATGGAAATGGGAGATGATCAACATGGATTTCGTGGCAGGACTACCTCACACTCAGCGCATGTTTGACTCAATTTGGGTAATAGTGTATCGAAACACCAAATCAGCTCAGTTCTTGCCAGTCAAGTCCACTGATACTGCAGAACAATATGCTCAATTGTCTATCAAACAAAAAGTGAGACTTCATGGTACTCCACTTTCAATTATTTCGGATCGAGGGGCTCAGTTCACAACAAACTTTTGGAAGAAATTTCAGCAAGATTTGGATACTCAATTGAACCTCAGCACGGCTTTACATCCGCATCCTGATGGAAGTGGAGTGGACTATTCAGATACTCGAAGATATGTTGCGGGCTTGTGTCTTAGATTTTAAGGATCATTGGGATGATCATTTTCCCCTTATAGAATTTTCTTACAACAACAACTTCCATGCTAGCATCTAGATAGCCCCATTTAAGGCATTGTATGGGATGAGGTGCAGGTCCCCGATCGGGTGGTTCGAAGTAGGTGAGGCAGAATTGATAGGGTCGGATATCGTGCACCAGGCCATGTAAAAAGTTAAAGTCATTCAAGAAAGGATAAAGACTGCGCAGAATCGCCAGAAATCCTATATGGACGTGCGTCGAAGGGAATTGAATTTTCAAGAGGGAGATTGGGTATTCTTGCGGGTGTCTCCCATGAAGGGAGTCATGCAATTTGGGAAGAAAGGGAAGCTAAGTCCTAGATATTTTGGGCCTTATTAGATTATTTAAAGGATCGGACAAGTTGCTTATAGATTGGAATTGCCCGCTGAAATGTCGTTAGTGCACCCGGTGTTCCATGTGTCCATGTTAAGGAAGTGGGTTGGGGATCCATCCACCATCGTGCCAGTTGAATACATCAAGGTTACTGAAGAGCTATCATATGAAGAGATTCTGGTTGCTATTCTTGATAGACAAGTCCGTAGATTGCGAAATAAGGAGATCGCTTCGGTTAAGGTGTTGTGGCGAAACGAACAAGTCGAAGAGGCCACGTGGGGAACAGAAGATGAGATGAAAGTAAAAAATCCCCATTTATTCGAGCAAGTCTAGGAGGGGTCATGTAAGTCCTTGTCCCCAAGCAAACTAGCATTGTGTAACCTTTGGTGTAAAAGTTCCTAAATACTTCACTATTGTAATTCTTCAAGTTGTGCCAAAAATATTGTGTGTGTTTTTGTGCTAGATAATTGGCCCATGGTAGAGTGAGTGTAAAGAAATAATGATTAGTTTTGCATGGAGGGATTGTATTGAAATGATTAAGTGTGTCGCAATCCCTAAAGTAATCAACTATATGCAAAAAGAGTATCAAGCAATTGAATGTGTGCAGGTATAAAGGTAAAAACAAATTGAACTATATGCAACCCTTCTTGTTAAATGGAGGTATCATACTCTTGTGATTGTGATAAGTAAATAACAGACGATTAATGCTAAATTTAATTGCATGTGGTGCACCAAAATGGTTAAAAGTGTGTCGAGAGGTTGACTATGTATAACTGTGAAGGTCATGCATTGTATAACTATTATAGGGGTAGCAAGATTTGTGTAATGGTGCTTGGAAATATGTTTTGGGACTCACAGACAGGTGGATATGACCATATTACAAGGGAAACTTTGGAGAAAATTTTCTAAATTATAAGAGTTAGTGAAAACGTGGAGCTTACATATCATGCTTTCAAACCACATCATTTTCGAAGTTCTCATTTGAGGACAAATGATCTTAAGCGGGGGAGGATGTAAGACCCTATGAAAATGAGTGCTCAAATCGTAGCAACTCATAGAGTCAGGTCCACATATGCGTTGGGACCCTTTTTCTACAGATTTTATACTTAAGAATGTAGAGTCAAATTTTTTCGACAAAATGTCATTCTGCGGTCAAGAATGCAGTCGCATATCAGGTATGCTGATTCGGCTGCAGAGTTAATCAGAGAGTAGCCAAATTGGATGTTGAAAATACGGTCCATTATGCGATCGCATAACCAATATGTGGACTGCATAGTCCGCATAAATTTCTTGAGGAATTGAGGAGGTCAGTTCTGAGGTGCAATATGCGACTGCAGAACAGGTATGCGGACCGCATTCTCACCGCATACCCAAGCACTGAGGCCAGCAATTTGGGACCATTCTGCGGTCCATTATGCAGATCGCATGTCAACTACGCGATCGCATAGTTGACCGTAGATCCTGCACATGCTTCAGTTTTCTAAAATTTTAAACCCGAAACCCTTTTCTAATAAAACACCCCAACTCCTAATTTTTACATATTTTCAAAAAAAACAAGAGAGAGGGAAGGGAGAGTTCTTGAGAGAGAAAGGATTCTTCATCAAATTGATTCTCCAAAACTATCTGGGCCAGGGAAATTTTAAGCTATTGTCTTCATTTCTACTCTTACAGGTACAATCCCTAACCCTTTTCTCCAATTCTTCATATTTAGGCTAAGGGGAGGAGTCTTATGCTTTGATTTTGAACTAAATTGAAAACCCTCATGCATGTCATTCAAAACCTAAAATCTAGTAAAAGGGAATTGGATAGAGGTAGAGAACTGTGCTTGATAGCCTAAAATAAACCGGGTAGTAATTGTGAACTTCAAATTCTAAGGTGCATGTGTTAATTTGTAAATTAGATTGACGTGGCTAGATAGCTTGGTGACTGAGAATAGGAACCTAAAAAGGGAAATTCGACTCTAGATATGTATGCCTAACCTTGATCCTTGTTAAATCGCCTTGCTTGGTATGTGAATTGTTTGGTAGTTGATATTTATGTGGGATATTTGTGAGCTTCTTGTGACTGGTATGATTGTGACTGCATCGCATGGTAAAAGTTGAAGAATAAGTGATTAAGGGACACATAAGTGGTGAAATAAGAATAACTGTGATAACAATGTACTTGAAATGTTGTGGGAATTTTGTGGTGACTTGAGTTGAGTATGAACTGTTGAAAGTAATGAAACTGGTACTAATAGCTATGGAAACACTTGTAACATTGTTGTGGTGATGTCATGAGGAGTTTTGTTGTTTATCCTTGTGATTTGATGTTTGGTTGTGATTGTTGTGGATTGAAACTTGTACGGTGGGGTCAGGTTGCGTGCCGCAACACGAAGATATAAGGTGTGGATTGTGGTGATAAGGGTGGCCGAGGTAATAAGGGTGGAAAAGTGATCAAAATCACTATTGATATAAACACTTGAACGAATTTGGGAAATCACAAATGTAAAATTGTGAAAAGAGATAGCGGGAGAGTTAGTAACCCGTGGGGCACTGATTGCCCCTTTGTTTTATTGTACCTTCTATGTGTGTTTGGTTGCTATTTTCATTGCTGTTTTCTACTTCCATATGGCTTGAGTTTACTTGGTACATGTTTTGTCCATATATACTAGTAAAATTCAAATGTGCTAACGTCCCATTTGCCGGGGGATCTACATTCGTGTTATGGTTGTAGGTGGATCTATAGAAGGTACTCCAGTCCACCATCCATAGCTCTTCCTCATTCCTTGTCAGCTGTATTGTTGAGCTCATTTCCTTCTGGGGCCTTGCGTGGCTCATGCCAGCCTTGTTCTTGTATTTCGGGATCTTATTTTGGTATATGTTAAAAGGTATAGCCGGAGCCTTGTTACCGGCAAGTATTGTACTGTCATCTTTTATCCATAGGGGCTCCGTAGACATGAAACGTGGGTCTTGAACCATGTAGTAAGTACTTTGTATTTTGGTCATTGTAAATTGTAAACCACACTAATATCGTCTATGTTATGTATGGTTTGTAAAAAGGTGTTTCAATTATAAACGGTTGTTTCCACTCGGTTAGTAAGTAATGAAAAATGTGGGGTGACTCGTGGGTCAGGAAAGGCACCCAGGTCCACTCAACTGGGGATACCTGGTCAAGTGCCGGTCATGTCCCTCGGATTTGGGTCATGACAACTGAAGTACCTGCTATGGATCCACCTATTAATCATAAAACGAATGTAGCGCCCCCGGAAAAAAGGATGTCAGTACATTTGAATTATACTGGTATGAATGAACAAACTTTGTCCGAATTAAACTCAAGCCATACACTAGTAGATAACAGTAATAGAAACAACAATCAAATGCACAAGCAAAAGAACAATCAAGCCAAACAAGTCTTCAACCACTAACTTTGTCCCAAGTAAACGCAAACCATACACAAGTAGAAAACAACAATAAAAGCAACAACAAAACACACATAAAAAGTACAATCAAACCAAACAAGGTTGCACACTCTCCTGTTGTCCCCTTTCCACAATTCCACAACAATGATTTCACAAGATTACTCAAGTATTTATTTCAACAGTGATTTTGATCACTTTTCCACCCTTATTACCTCGGCCACCCTTATCACCACAACCCATACCTTATAACTTCGTGTGGCGTCGTGCAACCCGACCCCGCCATACAGTTTCAATTGACAAACAACACAACCACAACAATCAATTCACGAAGATTAACAACAATACTTTTCAATACTTAACCACAATGATATTACAAGTATTTCCATAACAATCAATACCATTTCCACCATATTTCATAGTTCCTGCCGCGCAGTGCACAAATCACAATCAACATAGCAATAATCAACAACTCACCAGAAAAGCAACAACAATACTTCTCAAGACACATCCACAACAATGTTACAAGTGTTTCCATAGCCGACGTACCAATTCCATTATATTCAACAGTTCATATGCAATTCAAGTCACCACAATATTAATCCACAAGAAGCCAAATAAGTTATTACCGCTGTTGTTCCAATTGCATCATTTACGATTTCTTTCTATAATTTGATTCTCAACTCTTACCACATAAAATTTTCACAATCACGAATTTCGTTCATTGTCAGTTACTTGCACCATGAAACTACAAACACTCAATCAAACCAATCAAACACCCAACAAACCAATCACAAGAATTTCACATACAATTGCCATGACATACCAAATATTCATACACCAAACAAAGCGATTTCACAAAGATCAAAGTTAGCCATACATACCTCGAAGAGCTTTTCCTAAGTTAATACAACGTTTCAAAAATTCTAGAAACTTCAATCTATTTTGAGACATAGCAAAATTGAGAAAAAATTAGAAAGACATTCGTGGTTTCAGCTCATTTGAGCATTTTATCAAATACTAGATTAACATCCTGATTTCCAATCCCCTTTTCAAGATTTCCTTTATTCTATAACCCAATCTTTACTTATCTATGTTAAACAACCTTCCAATAAGCCTAAGTTGTACATGCACGCATACACAATACTAATACCCCCAAGAATCATACCTCAATAACCCATCTTATAATCCAAGCTCGAAATTAAAAACCTAGGGTATATAATCTTACCTCTTAGCTGAAGATTATGTGATTGGGTGCTTTTATTCTTGAAGATTGATGCAAGATTTGGTTGATTTAGATGTTGGGTTCTCTCTCTAGAATACTCTCACCTCTCTCTAAAATCAGTAGGAAATTACCCCAAATGAAACCCCAAAAGTTATATATCAAAATGGGGTTGGGTTATGAAAATTAGAAAATTAACCCTCCGATGTCAATTCTGCTATTGCAAAAAATGAATATGTGGGCCACAGAACGCACCGAAAATTCGGTGCCCAAAAATGAGGTACAGTGGTTCAATCTGCGGTCAACATTGATATTATAATAAGCCTGTGTGACACTACAAAATCCTAAATTACTTAGCGAAATTTTCTGGGGCCTTAAATTATTCCCCCCCCCCCCCCCCCCGCATGATCATTCGTCCTCAAATGAGGAGTAGAGTCTTCCCCAAACACTTTAACATCACACATCTCTTTTCTAACCTACCACAAGTCTCTAAATTTTCACTAACTCCCAAATGTTTCAGAAATTTCAGCAGAGTCTCCTTTGTAACTAGGCCTATCCACGTGCAAGAGAATCACCCAATTCGTCTCAACAACACATCCACAACTATACATAGAACCACAATACATATATCCACAATCCTAATCCAGTATTACAAGCACTACACTATCATAAGGATACCAGAACATGGACTGCACAGTTTTATGTCAAAACATTTACATGGTACATTCCAAGTCAAAACTAACTGGTATTCAATCAAGCAAATATATTTTCCTTCCATGATACTTTCAGTTTTCCAGATAACATTATCGACTCACAAGCTTTGTCATGATACATTCTTAGAAATAATATCAACTCCCAAACAAACATAACAAGGATGACGGATAGACACTTTGCATGAGTTAACTAACCATTGACTTTACCTTTAACTATTCTCATATTACAATTTACATTTCACCGGATATTACAATTCATGATAACAACAATAATCCAAATTCCATAACATGGCATTATACCATCAAGGATGTCATTTCATAGTAAACAAACAATCATGTGTTCATAATAGTCCTTACCAGCCATTAATGTAATCACAAAGGTATTCATCAATAAGAATATAATTTCATTTCAATCAACAATCTATATGAAGTCAAGCCATCATGATTCTTTCTAGTAATGCATCATATAGGATATTACCATGATCATATAGTTCAATCAAATCAATTCATACCCTCTCTTTGTTTTCATCACTATCTTCTTAGACATAAGCATATGGAAACACAAAGTACATAAGGAACAGTTATGGGGAATATCATACACCTATTGTAACCTAATGTGTAATACAGTTATGTTACCTTTATTATCAACTCACATAACATTTTCAGGGGACCCCTCTAAATCTCTAGGGGAACGCTCACACTAAACCCTTGATGACCCTTAATAGTTACTCTAAGATTTGATACCATAAAATTACCTATCCAATATATATATCTGATCAAACTATGAAACTTTATCCTTGACTTGTTTAAACTTACAATACCCAATGGATCTAATACAATAAGGAACAACGGAGTTCAAGATCAGGCTGGAGTTATTCAGGAATCCATTAATGCGCTGAGTAGAGTACTTTATGAGGGCATATACTAAGAGACACAAAAGGTTACTACTAACAATACTGACATGGTTAATCATTGTGACTAGCTCAATTAATACACAAATGAGGCATAGGAGTAAGTAGTACATGGAAAATAGGAATCATTAAGGAGGAATACTCAAGTACATGACCTATTCATTTTCTAGAGTGTAGGGAAAATTCGCCTATCCAGAATAGGAATACTCTGGCACCTTGAATGTGATATGGGTTTCAAAATACATGAAGTTGAATAACACTCTTAACATTACTTGACGCACAGAATCTATGCCACAAGCCTATAAGGATGAAAAGAATTGAATGCTTATGAGATTACCATATTCTATACAGCTTAACACTTCTTGGTAATTGATCATATATGAGGGAACCAAAAATACGACCATTTGTCATTCAAATCAACATGTTCATGATATGTACAAAATCTGAAGTCATCTAATCTCAACCTTTCTCGAGGGAAACTCCATAGCTAGGAAATCTTCATATTGGGACAAAATCATGAATTGAATAGTTAACACGACGCTCCGGAGATAAGTAATATATCACTCATGTACAGCTAAAAAGATGAGATGCCAAGGGTAGTATAACTCCCCGCGCGTGACAATGACATAGTCAATGATTTCAGAAGTTGAGGGTGTAAAGAAAAGCAAACTCAATGAGACAGTGCACAATAACCACTGAAGGTTTGCAGATGTTCATGATGGGATCTCCATAGGTTTTGGCTTGAAGAGAAAAAAGAGGTGTCATAGTGACACATAGAGGGGCATGTTCTCTCATGGTTATCGTACAAGTGTTGGTTACTATCACAACAAATTCACCAAATAAGGAAGACAATTAACACATTGTGGATACATAAAGAGAAAATAATCAGTCGTTATGAGTTGGACATGCTTATGTTATACTAACTTCCAAACTGCAATACAATTCTACATCACGGGCAACCACAATGCTATAAACCAAGTGAGCTACTTACTACGGTAAATCTCAAGTGGACACGAGAATTATGGCAACACAAGATCTTCCTATGATGGGGATGTGGGGATCTCAATTTTCATAAAAACTTTATGCACACAGTGACCATTTCCATTGACATGTACTTGTAGGATAAGTGTTGACGCGTGCTCTCATGCTCTCATGTTACTTGATAGTAAGAAGGTTTTCATGATGTTACTTGCAAGAGAGTGGATGGCTATTCAAGCCATATCATCCATATATACAACGAAGTAAAAGAGTGACTCGAGAAGGATCAAAAATCATGGATACTTTGCATGGAACTTGACACCACATGTACAAACTCTATGATGGTGCATGTATAGGCATAAGTGAGCAGATGCTGTCCATTTAAATAAAACATTTCTATAAGGATTTCATTGGGAATAGCACCTTGATAAAAGTTTAGGAAAAACAAGTGGGGAGTATCAAATCCCCTTTTCAAGATTTCCTTTATTCTATAACCCAATCTTTACTTATCTATGTTAAACAACCTTCCAATAAGCCTAAGTTGTACATGCACGCATACACAATACTAATACCCCCAAGAATCATACCTCAATAACCCATCTTATAATCCAAGCTCGAAATTAAAAACCTAGGGTATATAATCTTACCTCTTAGCTGAAGATTATGTGATTGGGTGCTTTTATTCTTGAAGATTGATGCAAGATTTGGTTGATTTAGATGTTGGGTTCTCTCTCTAGAATACTCTCACCTCTCTCTAAAATCAGTAGGAAATTACCCCAAATGAAACCCCAAAAGTTATATATCAAAATGGGGTCGGGTTATGAAAATTAGAAAATTAACCCTCCGATGTCAATTCTGCTATTGCAAAAAATGAATATGTGGGCCACAGAACGCACCGAAAATTCGGTGCCCAAAAATGAGGTACAGTGGTTCAATCTGCGGTCAACATTGATATTATAATAAGCCTGTGTGACACTACAAAATCCTAAATTACTTAGCGAAATTTTCTGGGGCCTTACATTATTCCCCCCCCCCCCCCCGCATGATCATTCGTCCTCAAATGAGGAGTAGAGTCTTCCCCAAACACTTTAACATCACACATCTCTTTTCTAACCTACCACAAGTCTCTAAATTTTCACTAACTCCCAAATGTTTCAGAAATTTCAGCAGAGTCTCCTTTGTAACTAGGCCTATCCACGTGCAAGAGAATCACCCAATTCGTCTCAACAACACATCCACAACTATACATAGAACCACAATACATATATCCACAATCCTAATCCAGTATTACAAGCACTACACTATCATAAGGATACCAGAACATGGACTGCACAGTTTTATGTCAAAACATTTACATGGTACATTCCAAGTCAAAACTAACTGGTATTCAATCAAGCAAATATATTTTCCTTCCATGATACTTTCAGTTTTCCAGATAACATTATCGACTCACAAGCTTTGTCATGATACATTCTTAGAAATAATATCAACTCCCAAACAAACATAACAAGGATGACGGATAGACACTTTGCATGAGTTAACTAACCATTGACTTTACCTTTAACTATTCTCATATTACAATTTACATTTCACCGGATATTACAATTCATGATAACAACAATAATCCAAATTCCATAACATGGCATTATACCATCAAGGATGTCATTTCATAGTAAACAAACAATCATGTGTTCATAATAGTCCTTACCAGCCATTAATGTAATCACAAAGGTATTCATCAATAAGAATATAATTTCATTTCAATCAACAATCTATATGAAGTCAAGCCATCATGATTCTTTCTAGTAATGCATCATATAGGATATTACCATGATCATATAGTTCAATCAAATCAATTCATACCCTCTCTTTGTTTTCATCACTATCTTCTTAGACATAAGCATATGGAAACACAAAGTACATAAGGAACAGTTATGGGGAATATCATACACCTATTGTAACCTAATGTGTAATACAGTTATGTTACCTTTATTATCAACTCACATAACATTTTCAGGGGACCCCTCTAAATCTCTAGGGGAACGCTCACACTAAACCCTTGATGACCCTTAATAGTTACTCTAAGATTTGATACCATAAAATTACCTATCCAATATATATATCTGATCAAACTATGAAACTTTATCCTTGACTTGTTTAAACTTACAATACCCAATGGATCTAATACAATAAGGAACAACGGAGTTCAAGATCAGGCTGGAGTTATTCAGGAATCCATTAATGCGCTGAGTAGAGTACTTTATGAGGGCATATACTAAGAGACACAAAAGGTTACTACTAACAATACTGACATGGTTAATCATTGTGACTAGCTCAATTAATACACAAATGAGGCATAGGAGTAAGTAGTACATGGAAAATAGGAATCATTAAGGAGGAATACTCAAGTACATGACCTATTCATTTTCTAGAGTGTAGGGAAAATTCGCCTATCCAGAATAGGAATACTCTGGCACCTTGAATGTGATATGGGTTTCAAAATACATGAAGTTGAATAACACTCTTAACATTACTTGACGCACAGAATCTATGCCACAAGCCTATAAGGATGAAAAGAATTGAATGCTTATGAGATTACCATATTCTATACAGCTTAACACTTCTTGGTAATTGATCATATATGAGGGAACCAAAAATACGACCATTTGTCATTCAAATCAACATGTTCATGATATGTACAAAATCTGAAGTCATCTAATCTCAACCTTTCTCGAGGGAAACTCCATAGCTAGGAAATCTTCATATTGGGACAAAATCATGAATTGAATAGTTAACACGACGCTCCGGAGATAAGTAATATATCACTCATGTACAGCTAAAAAGATGAGATTCCAAGGGTAGTATAACTCCCCGCGCGTGACAATGACATAGTCAATGATTTCAGAAGTTGAGGGTGTAAAGAAAAGCAAACTCAATGAGACAGTGCACAATAACCACTGAAGGTTTGCAGATGTTCATGATGGGATCTCCATAGGTTTTGGCTTGAAGATAAAAATGAGGTGTCATAGTGACACATAGAGGGGCATGTTCTCTCATGGTTATCGTACAAGTGTTGGTTACTATCACAACAAATTCACCAAATAAGGAAGACAATTAACACATTGTGGATACATAAAGAGAAAATAATCAGTCGTTATGAGTTGGACATGCTTATGTTATACTAACTTCCAAACTGCAATACAATTCTACATCACGGGCAACCACAATGCTATAAACCAAGTGAGCTACTTACTACGGTAAATCTCAAGTGGACACGAGAATTATGGCAACACAAGATCTTCCTATGATGGGGATGTGGGGATCTCAATTTTCATAAAAACTTTATGCACACAGTGACCATTTCCATTGACATGTACTTGTAGGATAAGTGTTGACGCGTGCTCTCATGCTCTCATGTTACTTGATAGTAAGAAGGTTTTCATGATGTTACTTGCAAGAGAGTGGATGGCTATTCAAGCCATATCATCCATATATACAACGAAGTAAAAGAGTGACTCGAGAAGGATCAAAAATCATGGATACTTTGCATGGAACTTGACACCACATGTACAAACTCTATGATGGTGCATGTATAGGCATAAGTGAGCAGATGCTGTCCATTTAAATAAAACATTTCTATAAGGATTTCATTGGGAATAGCACCTTGATAAAAGTTTAGGAAAAACAAGTGGGGAGTATCAAATCCCCTTTTCAAGATTTCCTTTATTCTATAACCCAATCTTTACTTATCTATGTTAAACAACCTTCCAATAAGCCTAAGTTGTACATGCACGCATACACAATACTAATACCCCCAAGAATCATACCTCAATAACCCATCTTATAATCCAAGCTCGAAATTAAAAACCTAGGGTATATAATCTTACCTCTTAGCTGAAGATTATGTGATTGGGTGCTTTTATTCTTGAAGATTGATGCAAGATTTGGTTGATTTAGATGTTGGGTTCTCTCTCTAGAATACTCTCACCTCTCTCTAAAATCAGTAGGAAATTACCCCAAATGAAACCCCAAAAGTTATATATCAAAATGGGGTCGGGTTATGAAAATTAGAAAATTAACCCTCCGATGTCAATTCTGCTATTGCAAAAAATGAATATGTGGGCCACAGAACGCACCGAAAATTCGGTGCCCAAAAATGAGGTACAGTGGTTCAATCTGCGGTCAACATTGATATTATAATAAGCCTGTGTGACACTACAAAATCCTAAATTACTTAGCGAAATTTTCTGGGGCCTTACATTATTCCCCCCCCCCCCCGCATGATCATTCGTCCTCAAATGAGGAGTAGAGTCTTCCCCAAACACTTTAACATCACACATCTCTTTTCTAACCTACCACAAGTCTCTAAATTTTCACTAACTCCCAAATGTTTCAGAAATTTCAGCAGAGTCTCCTTTGTAACTAGGCCTATCCACGTGCAAGAGAATCACCCAATTCGTCTCAACAACACATCCACAACTATACATAGAACCACAATACATATATCCACAATCCTAATCCAGTATTACAAGCACTACACTATCATAAGGATACCAGAACATGGACTGCACAGTTTTATGTCAAAACATTTACATGGTACATTCCAAGTCAAAACTAACTGGTATTCAATCAAGCAAATATATTTTCCTTCCATGATACTTTCAGTTTTCCAGATAACATTATCGACTCACAAGCTTTGTCATGATACATTCTTAGAAATAATATCAACTCCCAAACAAACATAACAAGGATGACGGATAGACACTTTGCATGAGTTAACTAACCATTGACTTTACCTTTAACTATTCTCATATTACAATTTACATTTCACCGGATATTACAATTCATGATAACAACAATAATCCAAATTCCATAACATGGCATTATACCATCAAGGATGTCATTTCATAGTAAACAAACAATCATGTGTTCATAATAGTCCTTACCAGCCATTAATGTAATCACAAAGGTATTCATCAATAAGAATATAATTTCATTTCAATCAACAATCTATATGAAGTCAAGCCATCATGATTCTTTCTAGTAATGCATCATATAGGATATTACCATGATCATATAGTTCAATCAAATCAATTCATACCCTCTCTTTGTTTTCATCACTATCTTCTTAGACATAAGCATATGGAAACACAAAGTACATAAGGAACAGTTATGGGGAATATCATACACCTATTGTAACCTAATGTGTAATACAGTTATGTTACCTTTATTATCAACTCACATAACATTTTCAGGGGACCCCTCTAAATCTCTAGGGGAACGCTCACACTAAACCCTTGATGACCCTTAATAGTTACTCTAAGATTTGATACCATAAAATTACCTATCCAATATATATATCTGATCAAACTATGAAACTTTATCCTTGACAACAAGTTCTACCAATCTCTCCATGGCTCAACATATTCTTCTACCAAGTTCTTGGGTAATCCACTTGGACTCAATGGTGGGATCAATCCCTCCTTCCAAGCTTCAAATTCACAAATTATGGTATCAAAATTGTCAATCTTGAGAATAAGACATAGAGAGGAAATCAACTCCCAATCTTGAGCTATATCGCACGATCTAGATTATCAAATAAGGGTGAAATTCTTAAATTCCCAAATAGCCTCCAACTTATAGATGTGGTCGACAACATACCGATAAGAAAGTTTCTACTAGACACGGTTTCGAGACATCCTAGGACACTTTAAAATCTTAGGTTCTGATACCAAGTTTGTCACACCCCAAATTCGAGGAACATGACCGGCGCTCGACCGGGTATCCCCAGTCAAGAGGACCTAGGTGCCTTTTCTTCCCACGTGTTACCCCTCATTCTCCTTGCCTAATAACCAAGTGAAATAGCTATTTATAGGATATGGTCTCCATTAACCAAATTTTATAAACATAACAATAACAATTTCCAGTAGCAACTTCATTCACCATAATAAAGGTATTCCAATTTTTATACATCATTGCCACACATCAATATTTATCTATTAGATTACCATGCCCGATACTACCCACAACCTGTCTACGGAGCCTCTAAATACAATTGAAGAATAGATGGAAATGCTGGTAACAAGGCTCCGGTTATACCTTATATAACACCAAAACAAGATCCTAAAATAGAAAGTTGCGTGAGCCACAAAGGGCCCCGAATGGAAAGGGGCTCGCCGAATCAGCTAACGGAAAGTGATAAGGAGCTACGATTGGTGGACTGGAGTACCTGCTACGGACCCACCTACAATCATAACACGAATGTAGTACCACCGGCAAAAGGGATGTCAGTACATTTGAAATGTACTGGTATGTATGAACAAATTTTGTCCCAAGTAAACTCAAGCCATACACAAGTAGATAACAGTAATGGAAATAACAATCAAATGCACAAGCAAAGGAACAATCAAGCCAAACAAGTTTTCAACCTCTAATTTGTCCCAAGTAAACTCAAACCATACACATATAAAATAGCAATAGAAGCAACAACCAAACACACAATTGTTGGAAACACGTTCTCAAGGCTTTATACTAAAACGTGTGTTCTTATGTGTAGGTTTTGATGAATGACAAACGAAGCGCAAATTGATATATGACGAAGTTCAAGTACAAGCGCATAATTGATGCATAACGAGATTCAGGCACAAGACAAAGTTTTATAGTTTAAATGAGTCGTTCTTAATTGTGTTCTTGATTCTACAACTTGACTCATGATATGGCTTCTCTCGTAAAACTATTTTTTACAAAATCATGCATATTTAATTTAATGCTAAATGATTTTAAATCATGCATATTTACTTTAGTCAAAATGATTTTTAAACATGCCTCTAAAATCTGGACTAAGATAATCGATTATGTACTTATGATAATCGATTATGTTAAGCCAAGACTGCATGACAATCGATTGTGAACTAATGACAATCGATTGTGTTAAGGCAGTGAGCATCAGGTTTTTCAAACCTGCATGACAATCGATTGTGAACCTTATGACAATCGATTGTGATGAGGTAGTGTACATCAAAGTTTTTCAAAACTCAGAATAATCGATTGTGAAGCTAATGGCAATCGATTGTGAAGAGACAGTGTCCATCAGATTTTTCAAAGTCACAAAATAATCGATTGTGAACATATGACAATCGATTGTGTTGAGGCAGTGTCTTCCAGACTTTTTTAAAGTTATTAAATAATCGATTGTGAGTATATAAAAATCGATTGTCACGAGGCAGTGTCTAAAATGATTTTCAAAGTGTGATAAATAATCGATTGTTAACATTGCACAATCGATTGTGAAGCTGACCGTTGTCGTAAAGTTTTCAAATACCGTCAGGTAATCGATTGTTGATTTTGTACAATCGATTGTTGAAATTAAAATCTGGAAAAGATTTTTTGAACGTTGCTGAATAATCGATTGTTGATTTTGTACAATCGATTGTTGAAATTAAAATCTGGAAAGGATTTTTTGAACGTTGCTGAATAATCGATTATTGATTTTGTATAATCGATTATTTTACGTAAAATCTGGAAATGATTTTTTGAACGTTGCCAATAATCGATTGTTGATCTTGGACAATCGATTGTTAAGCGTAAAATCTGGGATTGATTTCTGGAACGATTGGCAACAATCGATTGTGACTTCTTGACAATCGATTGTCACACAGTAAAATCAGCAACTCTTAATTGGCAATTAGGCAACGTTAATGCCATGTTTTTCAACTATAACTAAAGCTTCATTTCAGTGTTTTAACCACAACAACATACAACAACTGATCATACAATTGCTATAAGCTTGCATTCTCTATTGCTTATCATTTTATATTCATTACATAAATTTTGAGAGCCATATTATTGTTCAAAGTTGTTGTGATCTTGAGCTTACTTCTTTTACTCATATCTACTCATAAAGGAGTGTATTGTTTGAGTGTTTAGTGTTTTGTACACTTGAAGAGAATTGTGATTCTCTTGTTGTAAGGAACTTGTGTTTCCTTGGTCGAAGTCTTGGAGTGTTGTATCTCCGAGAAGGATTGTTGAGGCTTGTGTCCTCAGATTGTAAAGGTTGGTTAGGCACCCGTATGCTTAACAGTGAAGTCTTGGAGTGTTGTATCTCCGAGCAAAGGTGTTAAGGCTAGTGTCCTTAAGCTGTAAAGGTTGGTTAGGCACCTGTAAGCTTAACAGTGAAGTCTTGAGTGTTGTATCTCCGAGCAAAGGTGTTAAGGCTTGTGTCCTTAAGTTGTAAAGGTTTGTTGAGCACCCGTAAGCTTGACAAGTTAGTGGAAAATCTCGAGAGAGTCTCTCGGGGACTGGACTAGCCACTTGTTGTGGTGAACCAGAATACATCGGTGCGTTTGTTCTTTATTGCATTTAATTTCCGCACTTATTTTTCCTGCAAGTTTTTAAATTGCGCAAGTTTACGCTAATTTTTATTATAAAGCTATTCACCCCCCCTCTAGCGTTAAGCGTATTATCTAACAATTGGTATCAGAGCCCAACTCTCTGAAGACTTAACAGTTTGAGAGAACCATCCATGGCTTCTACTCGTGAGTCTTTTGCAGGAATAGGTGAAGGTGATTTTAACATGTTGCCCCCAATATTTGATAGAAATAATTTCTTATATTGGAAAGATCGGATGAGAATTTTCATCACAGCCAACAACTTTAATCTATGGCAAATCATCAAGCATGGTGATCAAATGACAACAAAAGTTGGGAAAGCCAAGGTAAGTGAATACAACACTAATGCAATAAATATGTTGTATAGCGCCTTGAATCAGGAAGACTATCAGAAAATTTTCCACTACATACCGCCAAAGAGATGTGGGATAAGCTGGAGGAAATGTATGAAAGCATGCCTCAAAAAGCGGACAGCTCATATGATGAATCAACTGGCCAATGTCTCATGGCAAACGAAGGAGAAGAGGTAAGTACGTCCAACTCTCACTTGCTTGAAGAAATGCAAAATGCTTATAATAAATTACATAGTGAGTTTGTTGATGCTTCCAAGACTATTAAAGATTTGTAGAAAACTCTGTCGTTGCAAGAAAAAGATTTTCAAAAATAACTCTCTCTAAAAGAAAAAGATTTTGAAAAACTGGTATTAGAAAATGAGAAGTTGAAAGAGGAAAACAAGTTTTTCGGAAAAAGAAGCGGCGATAAGCCCGAAAGCTCTATTAGAAAATGTACTTCTTGCTTGCATCTCAAAAATGAAGTAGAAAGGCTTAAAGGCACATTAGATAAGTTTAATTCTTCGCACAAAAATTTGAATGATGTTCTTGATAATTTGAAGTCAACCAAGCATGGCATAAGGTTTACGAATAAGCCTAAAGAAAAGGTTGAAGCTAAACCCCAACAACCTAAGGCTCAACCTAGGACAAATAATAAAAATGCTTATCCTAGAAATAGCAATCCTAGACCAATATGCATGCTAGACTAAATGTTGAACATTTTAGAAGACCTAGCAATGACTTACCACCTAGAAATAACTACCCTAGAAATGATGCATATTATAGGCCAAATACTAGAAGGATTTTTGAACCCTTTAGAGCACCTAGAAATGATCTCCAACGTAGAAATAATTATTCTAGAAATGCTGCTCATAGTAGGAGAAATGATGTTCATAAAGCGCGCAATAGTCATAATGCTGAAATAAGAGTAAACCATTTTCGTCCGTCAAGTTACTATGAACCTAGAAGGATGCATAACCCCAACGTGACTTGTCATTATTGTAGACGTATTGGTCATATTGCTCCTGCATGTTTTACACGACATAGACATATCACTCAATCGCATCATTATGATATGCCTAACCCCCAAGGACCCAAAATGGCATGGGTACCAAAAGATCATTAATCTGTTTTGCAGGTGTGCTTGAAAGGCTACAGTATTGTAGTAGATGCACCGAGCACGACACCTCATTGCATCAAGAGGAAATTTCGGTTAGTTATCCTTTTTGACAAAAACCGAATTGTTGATATGTGCTAGCAACCAATATTAACTTATTTGTTGTTAATTTGGCTCCCTTATTGTTGAATCTTTGATAAGCTTAGTGGTAATAGTTGATGTGCGTTAACAATTGAGATATCCTTGTCAACAATCAATATCAATTAGCTTTGTTGATTCATATGTTGAAAACGTGTTGTTAAATGACAATTGGTGTCAATTAGTTTACTTGTTAGTTATCTGCTTTTAAAAGGTCAAAACTGTTGATATGTATTAACAGTTAGCTTGATAAAATCATTTCATTCATGATTTGATAATTGCTATCTGTGGTTTAAATAACTGTTAGTATACTGTGTGGTGTGTATTATCTATTAGCATATTCTTCAAAAAGTTCTCATTCACGTTTTTGACGAATGCTATCCTCAGCTTTGAAAAATAATTGAGATGTCTCATGTTTCTAACAATTGACAAAAATCCTTCTGTTAAAAATCGTCTCTTGATGAACACATCCTTTGGTCTGGATAATGGTTGGTATGTTCTTCAAAATTCGATGTATGGTTGATCTGTTAACAGTCAACACTCGTTTGTAATATGCTTTACTAAAAATAACAATTTGTATCACTGTTAATAAAATAACTTTTGGTACACTTGTTATGTCATCCAACAAATGGGTTTATCATTGTTTTATAACAATTGGTATATCTATGTCTTGTTGGTATGTCTTGATAAATTTCTGATTAAGGGGAAATAGATTGCATGAAGTTTACTATCTTCTTGATGACAGAATTTCAAAACAGCTCTCTATCTTGGCAATGTTATTTTCTTTAAACTCTCATGCCACTAATACCTTGCATTCCAAATCTTGTGGAAAATGATATCTTAGAAAATATTTGTATTACTTTGGAGCAACTAATAAGTGTCTTGCAAGGAATCTGTAAATCGCATTTGAGATATCATTGATAGACAAGCTTAATTTCCTCTTGGAGCTGCAAATTAAGCAAATGAAAGAGGGAACTTTCATTTGTCCATCTAAATGTCGCAAGGAGTTGCCAAATCAATTCGAAAAGAGCAACACCAAACCAATGGTCACTTCAATGAATTTAGATGACCATCTTGACAGAAATGTGAAAGGTAAGACGAGCAATACCAAGAACTACACAGGTATGATCGTTCCTCTCTTTACCTTATTGCTAGTAGACTTGATAAAATATTTAGCGTTTATTGTCATGCTAAATATAAATCATGTCCAAATGAAGTATTGAATGCGGGTAAACGTTGATCTAAATGCATAAATTTTAGGTTGCATTTATATTTTAATTACTGACTTGAGCATCGGAGACGTTTAATTCTATTTTGCGGGTATCACCCTAAAGGTAGGGGGAATTATTAAGTTTTGGCACAGAACAATCGATTGTTCCAAGCAAATAATCGATTATCTTACTGTGCAGAAAATCGATTAGCAGTATCACTAATCGATTGTTTATGGTTTATGTTTATTATGCAGTTTTGTTAAATAATTGATTCTTTAACTGCAAAATCGATGTCCGTCTCAGCCATTCAGCAATGCTTTTCCAAAACAATCGATTGTTTCAAAATATAATCGATTATTCTCAAAATCAGAAAATTTCTGTGCTCACTGTAACATAACAATCGATTACCATATTTTGACAATCGATTATTTCATGTCAGTAATTCAAAAAAAAAATTCCATTTGGTTCTGCAATCGATTTGTGTCAGTTCCGAGATTCAGTCAAATCTTAATGACAATCGATTATCTCATTCCAACAATCGATTGTCTAACGGTCAGTAAGATTTATTTTTACCGTTTCTGACTGTTTCAGCTTTCAATTTTCTGCAGATTTCTTCCATTAATGAAATGCCTTTCTCCCCTCTATAAATAGGCTCCATATATGTTCATTTTTATTCACTCAAGCATCAACTTTAGCTCTCAAACTATCAAAATTCTTTCAAGTCTCTTGCAGATTCCAGCAATACTCAGTGAAAATGTCGGGCCGTCACTCTAAACGTTCCCGTTCTGCTAGGCATGGTGCATCCTCCTCTACTGCTCCAAACTATCCCTATCAAGATGGTTCTGTTCTATATTTTAATTCCGACATCGAGCTTACTCGATTTTTAACAAAGTTTGAAAAGCGCGACATTCTTCCTCCCCGCTTTTCAACCAACAAGTATCTTGAATCTTATGGCCCTGCTGCAAATATGCTCAAAAAATGTCAACTTCTTGACTTCTTACTTCTTACCCATCCTTATATCAATACTACATTGATTCAAGCATTCTACTCCAACCTTCATGAGGATGATGATGGTGAGCTTGTGACGAATATAAATGGTGTTCAAATTCTTATTTCCGATGAAAACCTTCATACAATTGCCCGTCTTCCTCATAGTGGCGAAGACATTTTTCGGTACATCGGCGAGGCCGGAGCCCTTTTTGATGAAACATTCCTCCTACATCAAACCGGACTTACTTCTTATGATCCAAATCTTTCTTCCCGTCGTCCTACAATTACGGGAATGGATCCAAATTATCGGTTGATTTTCTATTTCATCACCCGAGTCCTCAAGCCTCGTAAGCATAACCATACTACCATTTCCCAAGAGGACACCAAGCTCATGCATGCCATAATAACCGGAGCTAACATCAATTGGTGTTAGTTCGTCAAGATTCACATGCGTGACGCAATCGGAGATGACAGGCCTCTTCCTTATGCTCTCCTCATCATGAATTTTCTTGAAGCCTCCGGATTCATCACTTCCAACGGTCCTCTCAAAAAGAGTACCAAGAAGTGGGAAATTTCAGAATCCTCCTTTCATCGTGACGGTGATCATGCAGCGCCTGCTCCTCTTCCAACCCGTTGAACTCGTCCGCCTCAAGAGCCCACTCTCCAATCCATTTCCGACCAAATTGCTTCCTTGACCACCTCTGTTGGTCAATTGACTCATGAGATCCATGGATATTTTGACCATGTTCATTATCCATATGCGGGTCTTGTTCCCTTCGAAGCAGTGCCGGATGATGAGGCGGGAAATGATGATGAATGATTTCTTTTGGTTCTATTGTGATATGTTTCATTGTCCCCTCCTTATGTAATTGTTCTCTCTTTCCAATAAATAAACAAGTTTTATTTACATCTTTGGCATCTTCTTATTTTATTTTTGCTAATGGCAAAAGGGGGAAGATAACGGGCATGCACTCTCAATATTTATAAGCTTAAATTGAGGGGGAATTCATATATTGAGGGGGAACAAATTGCATACCTGTTGATGCATATATATACTTGTCTTGAATCGTCATTATAAATTGTTTAATTTGCATAACCCGCTTAAAGTTTGCCTTTATCAAAAAGGGGGAAATTGTTGGAAACACGTTCTCAAGGCTTTATACTAAAACGTGTGTTCTTATGTGTAGGTTTTGATGAATGACAAACGAAGCGCAAATTGATATATGAAGACGTTCAAGTACAAGCGCATAATTGATTTATAACGAGATTCAGGCACAAGACAAAGTTTTATAGTTTAAATGAGTCATTCTTAATTGTGTTCTTGATTCTACAACTTGACTCATGATATGGCTTCTCTCGTAAAACTATTTTTTACAAAATCATGCATATTTAATTTAATGCTAAATGATTTTAAATCATGCATATTTACTTTAGTCAAAATGATTTTTAAACATGCCTCTAAAATCTGGACTAAGATAATCGATTATGTACTTATGATAATCGATTATGTTAAGCCAAGACTGCATGACAATCGATTGTGAACTAATGACAATCGATTGTGTTAAGGCAGTGAGCATCAGGTTTTTCAAACCTGCATGACAATCGATTGTGAACCTTATGACAATCGATTGTGATGAGGCAGTGTACATCAAAGTTTTTCAAAACTCAGAATAATCGATTGTGAAGCTAATGACAATCGATTGTGAAGAGACAGTGTCCATCAGATTTTTCAAAGTCACAAAATAATCGATTGTGAACATATGACAATCGATTGTGTTGAGGAAGTGTCTTCCAGACTTTTTCAAAGTTATTAAATAATCGATTGTGAGTATATAACAATCGATTGTCACGAGGCAGTGTCTAAAATGATTTTCAAAGTCTGATAAATAATCGATTGTTAACATTGCACAATCGATTGTGAAGCTGACCGTTGTCGTAAAGTTTTCAAATACCGTCAGGTAATCGATTGTTGATTTTGTACAATCGATTGTTGAAATTAAAATCTGGAAAAGATTTTTTGAACGTTGCTGAATAATCGATTGTTGATTTTGTACAATCGATTGTTGAAATTAAAATCTGGAAAGGATTTTTTGAACGTTGCTGAATAATCGATTATTGATTTTGTATAATCGATTGTTTTACGTAAAATCTGGAAATGATTTTTTGAACGTTACCAATAATCGATTGTTGATCTTGGACAATCGATTGTTAAGCGTAAAATCTGGGATTGATTTTTGGAACGATTGGCAAACAATCGATTATGACTTCTTGACAATCGATTGTCACACAGTAAAATCAGCAACTCTTAATTGGCAATTAGGCAACGGTAATGCCATGTTTTTCAACTATAAATACAGCTTCATTTCAGTGTTTTAACCACAACAACATACAACAACTGATCATACAATTGCTATAAGCTTGCATTCTCTATTGCTTATCATTTTATATTCATTACATAAATTTTGAGAGCCATATTATTGTTCAAAGTTGTTGTGATCTTGAGCTTACTTCTTTTACTCATATCTACTCATAAAGGAGTGTATTGTTTGAGTGTTTAGTGTTTTGTACACTTGAAGAAAATTGTGATTCTCTTGTTGTAAGGAACTTGTGTTTCCTTGGTCGAAGTCTTGGAGTGTTGTATCTCCGAGCAAGATTGTTGAGGCTTGAGTCCTCAGATTGTAAAGGTTGGTTAAGCACCCGTAAGCTTAACAGTGAAGTCTTGGAGTGTTGTATCTCCGAGCAAAGGTGTTAAGGCTTGTGTCCGTAAGCTGTAAAGGTTGGTTAGGCACCCGTAAGCTTAACAGTGAAGTCTTGGAGTGTTGTATCTCCGAGCAAAGGTGTTAAGGCTTGTGTCCTTAGGTTGTAAAGGTTTGTTGAGCACCCGTAAGCTTGACAAGTTAGTGGAAAATCTCGAGAGAGTCTCTCGGGGACCGGACTAGCCACTTGTTGTGGTGAACCAGAATACATCGGTGCGTTTGTTCTTTATTGCATTTAATTTCCGCACTTATTTTTCCTGCAAGTTTTTAAATTCCGCAAGTTTGCGCTAATTTTTATTATAACGCTATTCACTCCCCCCCTCTAGCGTTAAGCGTATTATCTAACAACAATAAAACTACAATCAAGCCAAACAAGTTTTTACACTCTAATTTTCAGCTTGTAATTTCTGCCACTATTCAGTAAACAGTACACCGCCACTATTCATTGGTATATCGCCGGAATCCGGTGGTGGAATGTCACAATTTTGATGTCAAGACATCCCCTTCTCGTTGCGAACAATCCCCAATAGATTTTTTCCAAAAATCTATAGCGAATTTCCTTACATCTTAATTCTTGTTT
This sequence comes from Nicotiana benthamiana, assembly GCA_034376525.1. Taxonomy (NCBI): domain Eukaryota; kingdom Viridiplantae; phylum Streptophyta; class Magnoliopsida; order Solanales; family Solanaceae; genus Nicotiana; species Nicotiana benthamiana. Next base: position 23,539,882 of record CM067333.1, on the reverse strand, counting down.
CTCGAGTTACTGTAGCAATCTCAATTTCTGAAATTTACAGTGATACTACTCTCTTACAGAGTGTTTTGTGATGGATTCTGGTTGACGCTCTTCGCAATTATGGAAGCTTCACCCTCTCCCCAGCCTTGTGCTGTGGGAGAGGATAATCAAAAAAATACCGAAAAACAAATAGCTCAAGATACAAAACAAACTTATGCATCGCAACTTGTGCGTCAACATTCTATCGCAACAAACTCAAATCTTGAACTCTGTCCTGTTACGTTTGAGCATGGAATACCTACTGTTTAATTAACAGTAGATGAAGTGAATTCATTCACCAAGGAGGAAGGTCTTCAACAAGCAGTTGTGATTAAACTCTTGTATGGAAAACCCCAGCTTCAGGAGATGAGATAGATTTTACCGAAGCAACTTGATGTCAAAGGTAATTGCAACATGGGATAGTTAGAATATCGGCATATTCCGGTAAGATTTGATCTATTTAAAGATTTTGCTAATGTCGTTTGAAGAAAAACTGGTTATATTAAGGCGAAAGGAGACCATTTCTTCTTTAGTACTTTCCCATGGACAATGGGATTTAATCCTCGTGAAGAAACATTAAAAGCTGTCGTTTGGATCTCTTTTCCTGAACTGCCAGCAAATTTCTTCGCAAAAAAATCTGTAATGTCAATCGCTGCTGCAGTGGGAAAGCCTTTAGCAATTGATAAGGCTATTAAAGATCGAACGAGACCTACTACGGCACGAGTAAAAGTTTTGATTAATTTACTAGACAAACTTCCAAAAAAAATAAAGATCAAGATAGTTGATATCAAGTCTGGAAAAATAGTCGAATACGACCAGCGGATCTTCTTTGATAACCTTCCTAAATACTGCATGTATTGTAACCATCAAGGTCATGATGTAAAATCGTGTCGTTGGAGTACAGATGAATTGAATGAACAAGCATTTCATGATCGGCAATCTGAAGGCCGGGGCAGGTTGAATAAACTAGAAGGTGGTGCCAGAGAGTTCATAAATGCTAATCTTGTAGCACGAACCAGTGAAGGGGTTCGTCCTAATGTCACTGCTGATGCAGGACAAAATATTGATTCTGTTCCAATTTTTCCAGCTACACATGCTCATTCAATGCCAATTGCTGATATAGCACATCCCTGTAAATCTTTTGTTCGATCCATTCTGAATGTTCCCAGTGAACAGAATGTGTTAAATATGGCTATGTAATCTGCTGCAGCTGCACATCACAAAGCAAATTTGGCTGGGGTTCTTCCTGAAGTGACTGTTGATCTAAGACACAACATTGATGCTGTTGGTCCACCTACAGAAGCTCATTCAATGCCAAATGCTGATTTAACACAGCTGAGTAAATCTGTTGTTTCATCAATTTTCAATATTCCCAGTGAACAGGCACTATCAAATATGGCTACTGAATCTCCTGCATCCAATTTGAATGTTCCCAGTGATCAGGTTCTTCCTAATATGACTGATGATGCACGACAATTTCCAGCTGCAGAAGATCACTCCATTCTGAATGTTCCCAGTGAACAAATACTGTCAAATATGGATATTGAATCTGCTGCAGCTGCACATCACAATGAAAATGTGGCTGGGGTTCTTCATAAAGTGATTGCTGATCCAGGACACAACATTGATGTTGTTGGTCCATCTGCACAAGCTCATTCAGTGCCAAATGCTAAATTAACACATGAACAGGCTCTTCCTAATGTGACTGATTATGCACGACAATTTCCAGCTGCAAAAGATTACTCATTGTCGAATGTTGATATAGCACAGCAGTGTAAATCAACTGTTCCATCCATTCTAAATGTTCCCAGTGAACAAATACTGTCAAATATGGATATTGAATCTGCTGCAGCTGCACATCACATTGAAAATTTGGCTGGGGTTCTTCCTAAAGTGACAGCTGATCTAGGTCACAACATTGATGTTGTTCCAATTGGTCCAGCTACAGATGCTCATTCAATGCCAAAGTCTGATATAACACAGCTGACTAAATATATTGTTTCATCAAAGTTCATTGTTCCCAGTGAACAGGCACTGTCAAATTTGGCTACTGCATCTGATGCGGCTGCACATCACAATGCAAACAGGATTGAACACTTGTTGTGTAAGCAGCAACATTTGGTACACAATAATGGCAATAAGCAACCTACACTATTTCGCCAAGAAAAGGATACAATTTTGGAGTCTCTGGATCCTGCTAAAGATGTCACAAAGCCTATTGTTCCCCCAGTTCAACGAGGGGAGAACTTGCCAATGCCAAAATTACATGATTCAAACATTACTGCAAGATGCAATGGAAAAAAATCATCAACTTTGAGTATATCTAACCATTCTAATTCAAATGAATTATGCAAAGGGCAGCAACCCAATTCTAATGTTCATCAAGTAGTAACAGGAAAGAATTCGCTCAGACAACATACATATAACCAGCATGGCAGGGCCTAACAAGGCTGTGTGATCAATTCTACAGGTACAGTTACTGATGTTGTATCTAATGCTGCCTTAGCTAAACCAAATTTTGCTTTACAGTCTGCTGATAATCGACAACACACAAGAGAAGATGGAAAATGATCATCGATGGCCAACAAAACAGTAACACCAAAATCCAAAAATAAAACTCAGATCGCAGGAAAGTGTTGCGCAAATTTGAAAGGGGAGCAGGAAAATATGCTTGTACAACATTTCCATTTTGAAAATCATCAAGTGGAAAGAGTAATCAAGGATGCAATTCAAACTCCAGATTTTGAAAACACTCTAGCTGGAAAATTAAAGACCAAGTGGGAGGCTCCAAATTTCATTCCAAGTAAGCCTCCTTGTCGCACATGCATTCACTTCCTAGATACACCACCAAAAAATGTGGACGACCACATTGGAACAAGTAAGCCAGGTGCTATCTTGATGAAAATTGCAACATGGGCAGACAAGAAATCAAATGTTAGGAAAATTCCAATGAGAGCGGCCAAACAAAAGCAGGCTGCTAAAAATACGTCATGGAAGTCCAACCGGTCAAAAAATAAAAGATAATTGTTGAATACCTTTTGAACAAGTTGGAGGACAACGAAATAGAAGTACAACTTGAAGATTATACAAGTTTGGAAAATAAGGGACAACCATCAATTGGGTACTACATTTTACTCTACCACTTCATTAGTATCCTCAATTGTAATCTAGTCACAGAGTATGTTATAAACTCTGTGATGATCATAAAATATTTAGTCTGTCAAGTTCTTATTTTATGCATGCTTGTTAATAAGTGAGTTTGTCAAGCCTCAATAGGATTAGTACGGTAAGGTTAGTCCGGTTTCAATACCGGTGCTACTGTCCCTTATTTGAACTTTTCCTAATTGTTGTAATGTTATTTTCAGCTATTAATAAAAAACTATCCCTAGGCGCTTGCCTAGTGGATTGCTAAAAAAAAGTTTTCACACTCTCTTGTTTTCCCCTTTCCACAATTCCACAACAATAATTTCACAAAATTACTCAAGTATTTATTTCAACAGTGATTTCGATCACTTTTCCACCCTTATTACCTCGTCCACTCTTATTACCTCGGCCACCCTTATCACCACAACCCATACCTTATAACTTCGTGTTGCGGTGCACAACCTGACCCCGTCGTATAGTTTCAATTCACAAACAACATAACCACAACAATCAATTCACGAAGATTAACAACAATGCTTCTCAATACATAACCACAATGATGTTACAAGTGTTTCCATAACCATCAATACCATTTCCATCATATTCAACAATTCCTACCGCGCATTGCACAAATCACAACAACACAGCAACAATCAGCAACTCACAAGAAGAGCAACAATAATACTTCTCAAGACACAGCCACGACAATGTTACAAGTTTTTCCATAGCCAACAGTACCAATTCGATTATATTCAACAGTTTATATCAATTCGAGTCACCGTAATATTTAACCACAAGAAGCCAAATAAGTTATTACCATAGTTGTTCCAATTGCATCATTTCCGATTTCCTTCTATCATTTGTTTCTCAACTCTTACCACATAACACTTTCACAATCACACATTTAGTTCATTGTCAGTTACTTGCACCATGAAACCACAAACACTCAATCAAACAAATCAAACACCCGACAAACCTATCACAAGAATTTCACAAACAATACACGTAGCCATTACATACCAAATATTCGTACACCGAACAAGGCGATGTCACAAAGATCAAAGTTAGCCATACATACCTCGAAGAGATTTTGCTTATGTTGCTACAACGTTCCAAAAATTCTAGCAACTTCAATCTATTTTGAGACATAGAAAAATTGAGCAAAAATTAGAAAGATATTCGTGGTTTCAGCTCATTTGAGCATTTTATCATATACTAGATGAGCATCTTGATTTCAAATCCCCTTTTTAAGATTCCTTCATTCCCTAACACAATCTTTACTTATCTATGTTAAACAACCTTCCAATAAGCCTAAGTTGTACATGCATGCATACACAACACTAATACCCCCAAGAATCATACCTCAATAACTCATCTTATAATCTAAACTCGAAATTAAAAACCTAGGGTACATAATATTACCTCTTAGATGAAGATCTTGTGATTGGGTCCTTTGATTCTTGAAGATTGATGCAAGATTTGGATGATTTAGATGTTGGATTACTCCTTCTCTCTCTAAAATACTCTCACCTCTCTCTAAAATCAGTAGGAAATTACCCCAAATGAAGCTCCAAAGGTTATATATCAAAATGGAGTCGGGTTATGAAAACTAGTAATTTAGCCTTCCGATGTCAATTCTGCAATAGCAGAATGCACCACAGAATGAACATGCGGGAAGCAGAATGCACTGCAAAATCGGTGCCCAAAAATGAGCTACACTGGTTCCATATGCTGTAAAAATACTGATTCGCAGAACTAAAATGCAGACCGCGGAATGAAAATACGGACCGCAGATCTGACATGACATAGGAGTCACATCTGACTACTGCAAAAGCAATTATTCGATATCTTATTGGTACAGTATCTCATGGATTATGGTATCCTCGCTCTAACTCATTTAAATTAGAAGGTTTCTCAGATGCAGATTTAGCAGGTGATAAGGAAGATAGAAAGAGCATGAGTGGTACTTGTCAATTACTAGGAAAAGCTTTAATATCTAGAACAGTAAAAAGAAAGCATCAATCGTCGTGTCCACTACTGAAGCTGACTATATTGCCATTGGTCAATGTTGTGCACAACTCCTGTGGATGTCTTATCAATTGGGTGACTATGAACTTTCTTTTAAATCTATACTAATCTTTTGTGATAATTCAAGTGCAATTTGTTTTGAAAAAAATCCTGTGCATCACTCTAGAGCAAAGCATATTGACATTAAGCATCATTTTATTAGAGATCATGTTCTTAAGGGTAACATAGAATTAGCTTTTGTTGGTACTTCTACCCAATTAGCTGATATTTTTACTAAACCTTTGTTGGAAGAAAGATTTTTCTTTTTGAAAGAATTACTTGGTATAATTTGTTTTTCAAAAGATTCTTAGGACCTAATTGTTCTTTTTCAAAAACTTGTCATAATTGCTCTTTATCAGTGCATTAATTACGCCTTCAGTTCCTTCCCTCTATTTTTATTCTATTTCACATCAGCTCGCAGTCGAAGATGGAAAACCAATCATCACATCAATTCAATTGACACCATTTCTTTTTTGTACTCAACCATCAAATCTTTTTACTTTAAGTTAAGCCTTTTCGGGTCACTATCTTCTCCCATGGTGAAAACCTCAAAAAAAAAACCTCCGCTTCCATCAGAAAAAGCACCCGCTCTAAGGCAAAACCCTCTTCAGTGCCTCCTGAGCAAGTAGACCTAGGGTCTGATCATTCTGAGGGCTCAGTCTCTTCTCAAGGAGTGTTCTCTTAATACTCTCAACTCTTAGGAGAAAAATCCTCTGGTAAGCGTCCTATGGAGGATCCTCCTGTCTCTTCCACTCCAAAGAAATCAAAATTTGATTTCTCTGCTTCCCTCGATTCCGACCAAAATTTCTGGGATACCCCAAATATGGATTCTTTCATCTCTCTCAAGGATAAGCCCATCGCCCATGGAAGAGTTGTGGATCTTAATGATATGGAGGCCCTCAACTGTAAGGTAAAGGATCTCTTTGTGTATCAAGGGTGGGAAAAATTTCTCTCTATTTCTCTGCCTAAAGTGTATGAGCCTTTAGTCCGTATGTTTTATGCTAATCTTCGCTCTAGTAAACCTCATAAACTTGTAGCTCTTGTCCTTGTTAAACGCATTATTCTTGACTATGCCCTGTTCAATTCTATTTTTCTCTGTCATTGCACTGGTTTCCTCGCTCTCTTTAAAAATGTTTGGCCTGAGGACTTTGAAATTTCCTTTGACCAGGCCAAACAGTGCATTGCTGAAAATCCCTCTGAAACCCTTCCCAGCCAATTGGGGCCTGGTGATGTATGTTTTGAAACTCGTGTTCTCACCCACATTGTTGCAACCACTTTTCTCCCCAGAACCAGTTCCTCATCCACCTTCTCTCAAAGGGACACCTTCTTTTTCTATTGTCTCATCACCAAACTCAAACTCAAGTTGTCCTCATGGGTCATAATTTTAGGATTGAGAGTGTAGAAGACCCTACCAGTTTACCTTTAGGTATGGCCATTACCTAAATTCTGGAAGCCCATCAAATCCCTCTTTCTGACTACCCCTTTGTTCAAGTTTCCAAGTCCTACAATTCTAGAGCTTTTGTTATTTTAGGGTATGTGAGCGTCAAGGATGCCTGGGTTAAAAAGGGTGAGAGTGAAGCAAAGCAGCCCCCTATAGATTTCAAGCCTTCATCTGTTGTTCCGCCACCTATCATTAGTTTTGACCTAAGTGAGAAGCTAGGCTCCATTGACTCCCAACTCTTAGACGTCAAGACTCTCCTTGCCACTACTCAATCGATTATGGGTGCTATTCATGATATTTCAAAGGAATCTGGGTCTGATGTGTCTTAAATCGAAGTGGCTGTGCAAATGGTGAGGTAGAATGCGGTTAAAGCCTTCAAGAAGGTCCGTGGCATGCTACATAGAATGAGCGTTGCGGCAAACACCAGCTTTGAACAGTTGAAGGAGGCAATCTGCAACACTCTTACTTACTTCCTACATCGCTAGTGTGGGTGTGTTTTACATACAATTTTTGTTTTAGCTTTGTTTTTGGTGGTGCCCTTGGTTGTTTTTTTTTTGCTTGTGTGGATAGTATTTTTTTTTTTTGCCTACTAATCCCTATTTGCTGATGTCAAAAATGGGGAGAATATATTTCTTTGGTCAATTATGATAATATGTGCAGGTTCAAGTCGACTATGTATGATAATATGTACATGTTCAAGTCGACTATGCTACATGCATAGATGATACTCTTCATTCTTCCAACAGGTTAAGTCAACTATGCTACATGCATAGACAATACTTTATATGTATTGCACAGGAACAAGTCAACTATGCTATCCATGTATAGAAGTACTATACAGGATACAGGAACAAGTCGACTGCACACATTGAGGGGAGACTAAGTCCAGTTGACTACACACATTGAGGGGGAGCCAAGTCGGCTAGTAATAAAAAGAGAAGTCAACTGTTGTTTACTTCTTTACATCTACGTATATTATTTTGCCATCATCAAAAATGGGGAGATTTTTGTATCATATTTTAATGATGCAATTAATATGCATGTGCAGGAGTTCAAAGAAGTAAAGAAGAACTATTGAAATAGTTGTATCGAACAAGGAAGGAAATCACTCACAAGGGAAGCTACCTAAATAATGCACGGTGTACAAGGGAAACTACAAATCTACATCAGCAAATCAGGATTAGCTCTGTGAATCTGGGATACCAAATCAGCCGTAACAAAGTGAAGATTCAAAGTGATCCGTGATTGGCAAAATCACGGGAGAATAATAAAGGCTAGAAGATTCGTTTAGTGGTCGAGTTTGGAAGATCCAACAATCAAGGAGAAATCTTGTTGAATCTATTATCTGCCAAAGGAAAAGATATCAGCTGAAGCAAGGATAGTTCCTTATTCTTGGAAAGAATCAATTCTTTCCAAGGATCAAAACTCTTGGATTGACAAGACTTCACCATTCATCTTAGTATAAATGTATTGTGTAACACCATCCTTAGATATACTTTGATCGAACCAAAATAACTCTCTTTATTCTACTGCAAACAAGCATAGTAGCCTACATAGATCTATTGTGTAATAAGTCAGGGATAGAAAGAGGGCATACAACTGGTGAGGTGTTATATCAAACGAGCGCTAGAGAATCTGAGCGATATATATCACATCTATATATGAAAGAAAACTCATTTTCTTGAAGAGAAAAATCCCTTGCAACCCAAGGGGACTGGATTAGGATTCACATTGAATATGAACCAGTATAAAATTCCTGGTATCTTTAATTCCTTCATTTACTTTTTGCATATTACCTCAAGCTATTATATCTGCAAGATTGCCATATTTAGTCGGCTACTAAAGTTTAAGTCAACTTATTAACGATTAATTTCAATTCGTGACAATTCACCCCCCCCCCCTTCTTGTACTTTCAATTCGGTGTCTAGTACTAACAGTGAATCACCATAACCATAGAGAGCAAACTGTGACGACCCAAAGGGACATCACCGTAATTCACCTTTTTGTGATTTTGAGGCCTTGAAACCTCTTATTTGGTTGCCTCAACTTGCGTGCGTAGTCCGGGCGCGGTGCTGAAAATCTTTTATGTGGAAATACATGAATTGTTTTGTTAAAAACAATGAATTTTGATAATAAATATGGCAATAGTAAACTTGAGACAACTTTTTGGGTAAACGAACCCGAACCCGTTATGTGACGGTCCTGGAGGGTCCACCAAAAATATGGGACCCGGGCGTATTCCCGGAATTAAAATTCGAGGTCCCAAGCCCGAGTACAGAATTTTTGAAAGAAATTATTTATCTGAAAATAAGATGAAAAATCTAAATGAAAATGAGTTAGAAAGTGATTAGTTCTGACGCCCGGTACAAGTCTTAAATGAGCGTTAAGTGCAATCTGTAAAGTTTAATTGAAAACAAATGTCATTTGACGCGTTTCGGACTAAAAATGGAAAATTTGGAAGTTATGAACCTTGAAATGAAAATTTTGCGTTTTGGAGGTTAATTCTTTGATTTTGATGTTATTTTGGTGATTTTATCACCCGAGCAAGTTCGTAGGAGGTTAATGAGTTAGTATGTGTGTTTGGGTGGGAGCTGCGAGGGCTCGGGAGTGACTTTTGGGGTGGTTCGGGATGTTTTTACAATTAGAGATACAGTAGATTTTCTGAAACTGTTGCCCAGTGATTTTGTTCTACGCGATCGTGGCCTCAGCCACGCAATCGCAATTCTTTGGCTCGTATCTCTACACGATCGCATCTTCGTTCACGTGATGGCGTAGCTTCCAGCTCCCCTTCTCCGCGTTCGCATACCAACCCATGTGATCGCATAGTTCAATTGACCCCACAGTGATTTTTCTTCTACGCGATCACAACAACCCTCGCGCGATTGCTTAGCTCCCAGACTTCCTTCACCGCGATTGCATCACCATTTCTGCAATCGCGAAGTGCATTTCGCCCAGTGATTTTAAATGACTAAAAACAGAACAGTGACACTTTACTCACGAACTCTTCTTCTTCACCCTCCATTAAAGAATCTCAAGCTTCCATTCCTCCATAACTCTTGGGATAAGTAATCTTAACATCGTTTCTTCACTATTTCATCATCTAATCACTAAAATCCTAGCCTAAAACAGGAAATCAAGGTAGAAACTAGGGTTTTTGGGTAGAGTTAAGTTTGTCAGAATTTTGGGTGATTCAACCTTAATTTGTGGTCGAATCTTAAAATAAATTACATATTTGAACTCGTGGGGTTATGGGTGATTGGGTTTTGGTCCGAGCCTCAAGTTTGGACCATGTGGGCCCGGTTTTGGATTTTGGTATTTTTGGAAGAAAGATAGAAGATTCACTTCTAAGCTATGGAATTGTATCCTTGAGCTATTATTGATAATGTTGAACTAATTATGGCTAGATATCGTTGTTTCGGAGTCGGGTTCCATAGGAAAAGCGGTGTTAGAGGCTTGATTGCTATTTTTTTGACTGAGGTAAGTGTTTGATCTAACTTTGGCTTGAGGGAATAGGAAAAGGACAATATTTTCTATGTGCTATGTGGAGTCGGTGTATATGTATAGTGACAGTTACCTATGCGCCCGAGTCAAGCATGACCGTGAGTCGTATTTGCTTTTATATTCGAAAGAGGTGAAACAATTGAGTTCATTACTTGTTAAATAAATAATGAAGTGATAGTTGAGAAACAAATGGGATAAAGAAGGAAGTGTTGTACTTTTCCCTTGCCAAGACTTGTTGTTGAAGTGTGTTCCCTTGCCGGGACTAATTGTTGAATAGTTCTCCCTTGCCGGGACTTATTGTTGAATTGTTCTCCCTTGCAGGGATGATTTATCCTGTTGTATATTCCTTTCCCCAATCGGTTGTGACCGTTGATTGGGTGAGGAATACAGATTGTGCATGAACGGTCTTTCCGTGCCGTGTTTTGATAATTATGCACGAAGGGTCTTTCCATGCCTTAATGTGAGAGTTACGTGAGGAAAGCACAAAGGGTGATGCTGTGCACTATACTTGACAGTTTTGGTAAGAAAATCACGAAGTGCACTATATTTGACAGTTTTGGTGAGGATTGAGAGTAATAGTACAAAGGTTGGTGCCATGTAGTTGTTGATTTACTGGCTCTCTTTATTTGATTTTAATTACTCAGTCTCCATTTCTTTGTTTGTTAGCCTTATAATTGAATTGTTATATCTGTACAGGTTGATTGTGGTAGGTATGGTCTAGCCTCGTCACTACCTAGTCGGGGTTAGGCAAGACACTTACCAGCATATGGGGTCGGTTGCATTGATACTACACTTCTGTACCCTTTTGTGCACAGGTCAGAAGATAGCTTATGGACCGCAGCAGTAGCTTGGGTGCGCGCCTTCAGTCAGTGACTCCCAGGTAGTTTTGCTGGCTTTCGCAGGCCCTGAGTCTCTTCTATTTCGTTGCAGTTTTTTTTGTTTGTACCCAATCAGACACCTCTGTATTTTCTTCCACACCGATGTTTTAGTAGTCCGTGAGTAGTGACACCAGATACTAGGTAGAGACGTTACAAACTTTTGCACTTTACTATGGTTTATTTTTTGTTAAAAGTCTTCCGCGTAGATTTAATTAATTATTTATGTTATTATACTATTTTAGATTAAAGTTTTGTGAAATGTTTAAAAAGGTTGGCTTGCCTAGCTCCGAAAGTAGGCTCTATCATGACTCCTGTTGGTGGCAAAATCTGGGTCATAACAAGTTGGTATCAGAGCACTAGCTTACTTTGGTCGCACAACTCACGGACAAGTTCGGTAGAATCTGAGGGATTGGTACGGAGACGTATGTATTTATCCCCAAGAGGCTACAGGGTTAGGAAAAATTTTCACTTTGTTCATTCTTGTCGTGCTATTCTGTTTCTCAAATATTGATTGTCGTTCTACTCTATTCTTTCGCAGATGGTGAGAACACGTGCATCTTCTTCTTCTGCGTAGTAGCCCGAGCTCCCAGCAGCAACACCCGCGAGGGGCAGAGGCCGAGGCCGTGCCAGAGGCTGATGTAGGGCAGAGCTCAGCCCCAGGTAGCAGTTCCAGAGGTGGAGCCATATATTGACTTTGATGAGGAGGTTCTAACCCCAGCAGCTCCAGTGGGCCCAGCTCAGGTCCCAGGAGGGGTTATGTTTTCCCCGTATCTCCAGGATGCTCTCGTTCGTATAGCAGGTTTTATGGACAATGTCACTAGAGTGGGTCTGCTTCCAGTAGCACCAGCCACTTCTCAGGCTGGAGGAGGGGTTCAGACTCCTACTACGCGTACTCCGGAGCAGGTAGCTCCCCGGACTCAGGTTCCAGTGGTTTAGCCCGCAGTGGCAGCTCAGACAGGTGCTACAGCTCAAGCCGGTGATGGGACGGCTATGTCTTCGGATGCTTTGGGGAGACTTGATCGGTTCTCCAGGATTTTCACCACCATTTTCAGCGGCACTTCATCGGAGGATCCCCAGGATTTTCTATTCAGTTGTCATAAGATCCTAAAGACTATAGGTATAGTGGAGACCAATGGGGTCTATTTTTGCACCTTCAGGCTTGCAGGATCCGCCAAGACTTAATGGAGGAATTATTGTCTATCTAGACCAGCAGGGTCTCCAGCTTTGACATGGGATCAATTAGCAGAGTTATTTTTGGAGAAGTTTCTCCCCGTCATTCAGCGGGAGGCACTTCGTAGATAGTTCGAGCGCCTCCATCAGGTCTCCATGACAGTTACACAGTATGAGACTAGATTTATTGATTTGGCACGCCATGCAGTTCTGATACTCCCTATAGAGCGAGAGAGGATTCGGAGATTTATTGATGGGTTGATTCAGCTGATCCGTATTCATATGGCCATGAGAGTTGGCAGTGATATATCCTTTCAGGAGGCGGCCAATGCGGACCAACGGGTAGAAATGGCACTAGTTCGTAGAGGTAGTCAGGGGTCAGATAAGAGGCCTCGTCATTCTGGTAGGTTCAATGGTACCTCATCTGGAGGTAGGGATGCATATGACAGAGGCCACTCTCAAGGCCCTTCCAGTCGGCACTTCAGGTTTCCCATGGCACTCCAGACGGTGGTTGTCCTCAGCAGAATTATATAGATCATCATACCTTCAGTGCACCACCAGCCCCCATCAGTGCACCGCCACTCCACAGCTTCAGGGGAGGACATACATGTCAACAGGGCCAGCAGCCGAGGGCTTGTTATGGTTGTAGTGACCCGAGTCACATTGTCAGGTTTTGCCCTAGAGCCTCGAGTAGTTCTCAGCAGCTGGGTCCTCGCCCTACGATTCACTCAGTAGGTGATCCACAGGACACCCAGCTAGCTAGAGGCGGGGGTAGGGATCATATAGGTGGAGGGAGAGATTGTAGAGGTGGAGCTTGGATCGCCAGAGGCAGGGGCCAGCCTATAGTAGATCGTCCCAGATATACAGTTCAGGGAGGTGGGGCCAGTCTCGTTGTTCTGCATTACCAGCCAGGCCAGAGACCGAGTCACCTGATGCTGTGATTACAGGTACTATACTGGTATGTGATAGAGGTGATTCAGTATTATTTGATCCGAGATCTATGTATTCGTGTGTGTCGTCCTATTTTGCATCCTATTTGATCATGCCTAGTGAGGCTTTGGGTATTCCTATGTATGTGTCCACACCGGTTGGTGATTCTATAGTGGTCGACCAGGTGAATCGTTCATATGTGGTGGTATTTGAGGGTTTTGAGACCCGTGTTGACTTACTGCTTCTAGATATGGTAGACTTTGATGTTATTTTGGTGATGGACTGGTTGTCCCTGTATCATGCTATTCTTAATTGTCATGCCAAGACTGTGACCTTGGCCTTGCCAGATTTGCTCCGACTTGAGTGGAGAGGGATCCCAGGTCATGCCACCCGTAGTGTTATTTCGTATGTCAAGGCTCGACGTATGGTCGAGAAGGGGTGTATAGCATATCTGGCGTATGTTCGCGACTCCAGCGCAGAGGTTCCATCTATTAACTCTATTCCTATTGTTCGGGAGTTCTCCCAAGTTTTCCCTTCAAAGCTGCCGGGTATGACACCTGACAGGTATATCGATTTCTGTATTGATCTGGCTCCGGGCACTCAGCCTATTTCCATCCCACCGTATCGCAAGGCCCCACCATAGTTGAAAGAGTTGAAGGAGCAGCGTCAGGACTTGCTTGATAAGGGTTTCATTAGACCCAGTATATCACCTTGGGGTGCACCAGTGTTGTTTGTGAAGAAAAAGGATGGGTCAATGAGGATGTGTATTGATTACAGGCAATTGAACAAGGTGACGATAAAGAACAAGTATCCACTGCGGATAATCAACAATTTATTTGACCACTTTCAGGGTGCCAAGGTATTCTTGAAGAAAAATTTGAGGTCTGGTTATCATAAGGTGAGGATTAGGGCGTCTGATGTCCCTAAGACAGTGTTTCATACTCGGTATGGGTATTATGAGTTTTTGGTCATGTCGTTTGGTTTGACCAATGCCCCGGCAGCATTCATGGAGTTTCTGAACCGAGTATTCAGGCCCTATTTGGACTTATTTGTGATTGTATTCATTGACGACATCTTGATATGCTCCACAGTCAAGAGGAGCATGAGCAGCACCTCAGAGTGGTTCTTCTGAAGGATAGTCAGTTATACGCTAAGTTCTCGAAGTGCGAGCTTTGGTTGAGTTCAGTCACATTCATGGGACATGTCGTATCAATAGAGGGTATTCAGGTGGAGCCGAAGAAGATAGAGGCAGTCAAGAAGTGGCCTCGACCAGATTCAGCTACAGAGATCCAGAGCTTCTTGGAGTTAGCTAGTTATTACAGACGTTTCGTGGAGGGGTTTTCATCCATCGCAGCCCCGATGACTAGATTGATATAGAAATGTGCCCAGATCAAGTGGTCATATAAGTGTGAGGCGAGCTTCCAGAGGCTCAAGACAGCTATAACTATGGCACCGATATTGGTTTTGCCCACGGGATTTGGGCCTTATACTATTTATTGTGATGCTTCATGTAACGTGCTTGGCAAAATGTTGATGCAGGATGGCAAGGTCATAGCATATGCTTCTAGGCAGTTGAAGATCTACCAGAAGAATTATCCAGTTCATGACCTAGAGTTGGCAGCCATTGTTCATGCTTTGAATATTTGGAGGCATTATTTATATGGTGTGACGTGAGAGGTGTACACCGATCACAAGAGCCTTCAGTACTTGTTCAAGAAAAAAGAGTTGAATTAGAGACAGCGACGGTGGTTGGAGTTGTTAAAAGACTATGACGTTTCTATCTTATACCGCCTGGGAAAGGCCAATGTTGCGGCCAATGCATTGAGTAGAAAGTCCGCCAGCATGGGTAGTCTTGCCTACATTTCGGTAAGCCAGAGACCGCTTGCCTTGGATGTTCAGGCCTTGGCCAATAGATTTGTGATATTGGATATTTCTGAGCCCAACAAGGTGTTAGCTTGCACGATTACTCGTGCTTCATTGATGGAGCGTATACATGAGCGGCAGTTTGATGATCACCATTTGTGTGTCCTGAGAGACACGGTGTAGCGGGGAGGTGCCAGGGAGATGACTTTAGGAGATGATGTCGTATGGAGATTGCAAGGGCAAGTTTTCATGCCCAATGTTGAGGGTATTCGGGAGTCGATCTTAGAGGAGGCCCACAGTTCTCGGTATTCCATTCACCTGGGGCCGCGAAGATGTATCAGGACTTGAGGCAGCATTACTGGTGGCGCATAATGAAGAAAGACATTGTTGCATATGTGGCTCATTGTCTGAACTGTTAGAAGGTTAAGTATGAGCATCAGAGGCCCAGTGGGTTATTTCAGAGGATTGAGCTTCCCGAGTGGAAGTGGGAGAGAATCACCATGGACTTTGTTACCGGCCTTCCGATGATTCGGAAGAAGTTTGATGCTATACGGGTTATTGTTGATAGGCTAACCAAGTCAGCACATTTTATTCCAGTTTCCACCCCTATTCATCTTAGAGATATTCTGAGATTGATATTAGAGAGATCGTACGCCTTCATGGGGTGCCCATATCTATTATTTCGGATCGAGGTCCGCAGTTTACTTCGCATTTCTAGAGAAAAACACAGCATGAGTTGGTACATCATTTCACCCCCAGACGGATGGTCAATCCGAGAGGACCATTCAAATTCTGGAGGATATGCTCCGAGCCTGCGTTATTGATTTTGGAGGCTCGTGGGATTAGTTTCAGCCTTTAGCAGAGTTTGCATACAACAACAGCTACCAGTCCAGTATTCAGATGGCTCCGTATGAGGCATTGTATGGTAGGCAGTGTTGGTCCCCAGTCGGATGGTTTGAGCTGAGAGAGGCTCGGTTATTGAGTATAGATTTGGTACAAGAGGCCTTGGATAGGTCAAGATCATTCAGGACAGACTTCGATCAGCTCGGTCTAGGTAAAAGAGTTATGCAGATCGTAAGGTCAGGGATGTTGCTTTCATGGTTGGTGAGCGAGTATTGCTCCACGTATCTCCTATGAAGGGCGTGATGAGATTTGAGAAGAAGGGAAAGTTTAGCCCTATGTTTATTGGCCCATTTGAGATTCTTTACCGCGTGGGGAAGGTGGCTTATGCGCTTGCCTTGCCGCCTATCTTGTCAGGTGTGCCTCCGGATTTTCACGTATCCATGCTTCGTAAGTATCACGGCGATCCCGCTCTCGTGTTAGACTTCAGTACTATCCAATTGGATAAGGATCTATCATATGAGGATGAGCCGGTAGCTATTTCAGACCAGCAGGTTCGACAGTTGAGGTCGAAGAGTTTTCCCTCAGTGCGTGTTTAGTGGAGAGTTCAGCCTCCTACGATATCGACATGGGAGTCCGAGTCTGATATGCGGATCCGTTATCCACATTTGTTTCCCGACTGAGGTACTTTTTTCTTTTGTCCATTCGAGGAGGAACGGTTGTTTTAGAGGTGGAGGATGTGACGAACCAAAGGGTCATCACCATAATTCTCCCTTTATTTATGCTTCCGAGGCCTTGAAAACCTCTTATTTGGTTGCCTCGACTTGCGTGTTCAGTCTGGGAGCGAAGCCAGAAAATTTTTATGTGGAAATACATGAATTCTGTGTTAAAAACTATGAATTTTGATAATAATATTGCAATAGTTGACTTTGGTCAACTTTTTGGGTAAACGGACCCGAACACATTATGTGACGGTCCCAGAGGGTCCGTAGGAAAATATGGGACCGGGGCGTATTCTCGGAATCGAAATTTGAGGTCCCAGTCCTGAGTACGGAATTTTTGAAAGAAATTTTTTATTTGAAAATGATATGAAAAATCTAAATGAAAATTAGTTAGAAAGTGATGGTATCGGGCTTGTATTTTGGTTCTGATGCCTGGTACCAGTCTTAAATGAGCGTTAAGCGCTATCTGTAAAGTTTGATTGAAAATGGACGTCATTTGACGTGTTTCAAACTAAAAATGGGAAATTTAGAAATTATGAACCTTGAAATTAAAATTTTGAGTTTCTGAGGTTAATTCTTTAATTTTGATGTTATTTTGGTGATTTGATCACCCGAGAAAGTTCGTAGGAGGTTAATGAGTTAGTGTGTGTGTTTGGTTGGGATCCCCGAGAGCTCGGGAGTTATTTCAGGGGTGGTTCGGGATGTTTTTACACTTAGAAATGTGGCAGATTTTCTACAATTGTTGCCTATGATTTTGTTCTATGCGATCGCGACCTCAGCCACGCGATCGCACTGCTTTGGCTCGTATCTCTATGCGATCGCATCTTCGTTCACACAATCGCGTAGCTTCCAGCTCCCCTACTCCGCGTTCGCATACCAACCCATGCGATCGGATAGGCCAATTGACGCGATCACGTAGCTCCCAGACTTCCTTCACCGCGATCGCGTCCCCATTTCCGCGATCGCGAAGGGCATTTTCGCTCAGTTATTTTAAAAGACTAAAAATAGAACAGTGACGGGATTTTCACACACTTTACTCACGTACCCATCTTCTTCACCCTCCATTGAAGAGTCTCAAGATTCCCTTCCTCCATATCTCTTGGGGTTAGTAATCTTAACATCGTTTCTTCACTATTTCATCATCTAATCACTAAAATTGTAGCCTAAAAACAGGAAATCAAGGTAGAACTTAGGGATTTTGTGTAGATTTTGGTATTTGAGAATTTTGAGCGATTCAACCTCAACTTGGGGTCGAATCTTAAAACAAATTATATATTTGAAGTCGTGGGGTTATGGGTGATTGGGTTTTGGTCCGAGCCTCGAGGATGGACCATATGGGCCCGTTGTCGGATTTTTGTATTTTTGGAAGAAAGATCGAACATTCACTTCTAAGCTATGGAATTGTATCCTTGAGCTATTATTGATAATGTTGAACTAATTATGGCTAGATATCGTTGTTTCAGAGTCGGATTCTAGAGGAAAAACGATGTTAGAGGCTTGATTGCTATTTAATAGACCGAGATAACTGTTTGATCTAGCTTTGTCTTGAGGTAATAGGATTAGGACAATATTTGCTATGTCCTATGTGGAGTCGGTGTATAGGTATGGTGACGGTTACCTATACGCCCGAGTCAAGCATGACCGTGAGTCGTACTTGCTTTTAATTTTGAAAGAGGTGAAACAATTGAGTTAATTACTTGTTAAATTAATAATGAAGTGATAGTTGAGAAGCAAATGAGATAAAGAAGGAAGTGTGGTACTTTTCCCTTGCCGGGACTTGTTGTTGAATTGTGTTCCCTTGCCGGGACTTATTGTTGAATATTTCTCCCTTACCGAGATTTATTGTTGAATTTTTCTCCCTTGCCGGGATTATTTATCCTGTTGTATATTCCTTTCCCAGATTGGCTGTGACCGTTGATTGGGTGAGGAAGAGAGATTGTGAACGGAGGGTCTTTCCGTGTCGTGTTTTGATAATTATGAACGAAGGGTCTTTCTGTGCCATGTTCTTGATTATTTGAGCACGAAGGGTCATTCCATGCCTTGATGTGAGAGTTATGTGAGGAAATCACAAAGGGTGATGTCGTGCTCTATACATGACAGTTTCGGTAAGGAAAGCACGAAGGGTGATGCTGTGCATTATATTTGACAGTTTTTGTGAGGATTGAGAGTAAAAGCACGAAGGTTGGTGCTGTCTAGTTGTTGATTTACTGGCTCTCTTTATTTGATGTTAATTATTCAGTCTCCATTTCTTTGTTCGTTGGCCTTATAATTGAATTATCACACCCCATAGCATGTCCCTTCCCTATTATCTGTTTAAATTTTTTTATCTCTCTTATATTGCCCATATATCTGTACAGGTTGATTGTGGTAGGTCCAGTATAGCCTCGTCATTACCTCGCTGGGATTAGGCCAGACACTTGCCAGCACATGGGGTCGATTGTGCTGATACTACACTTCTGTGCCCTTTTGTGCATAGGTCAGGAGACAGCTTACGGACCACAGCAGTAGCTTGGAAGCGCACCTTCAGTCCAGAGATTCCCAGGTAGTTCACTGGCGTTCGCGGGCCCTGCGTCTCTTCTATTTCATTGCAGTTTGTTTATTTGTGTCCAAAGAGACACCTGAATATTTTCTTCCAGATTGATGTTTTAGTACTCTTTTAGTAGTCCGAGAGCAGTGACACCAGATACTAGGTAGAGACATGTTACAAACTTATGCACTTTACCATGGTTTATTTTTTGTTAAAAGTCTTCCGCGTAGATTTAATTAATTATTTCAGTTATTATACTGTTTTAGATTAAAGTTTTGTGAAATGTTTAAAAAGGTTGTCTTGCCTAGCTCCGACAGTAGGCGCCATCACGACTCCCGATGGTGGGAATTTCCAGGCCATGACACAAACGGCGCAATGTCATGCCAGTCCAAGAGAACATATCCAATCTGCAATCAATCATGCAACACCCAAATACCCCTCTCACTCAAACTCCGCAACAAAGCCCAAATGGAACTGCACCATGTGTGCATATAACCAAAAAATCACAACTCCTCGTATCACAGAAGAGTAACTCATAGATCACCCTAGAACACGAATAAGCTCAACAACAATCAAATAGCACATCTCCCAACAATAGCAGTTCGGAGTCAATATATCCGACCTAATGTATAACGCACATTCATATTGGCCTACCAAAATCAACTCAGGTCACCCACCATGGATAAACAACTCTCCGAAAGTTCATAATGACTAAATTATAGCACATACTATCATCTGACCAGCTTGCCCACATCTTCGCAGTCCCTAGCCACGAAACAATCTACTCACAAGACTCTTAGTCTCCAAATCTATTAGAACATACAAATCATCATTTCTGGTCTCAACTCCACCGCCTGAATATCCATACTTCCCTGATTGCATAGTCATCCTACGAGGAATACTCCTAAACACGAGACAAAACCTGAACTTCAACAATCGATCAAATAAGAGAGTGCCGCAATACCAATGAAGTATCCATAACTCAAACACATCACCCTTTTTGAAATGTATACCCTCATCAAGCCACACCAATCAACAATACCATTTGCCTAATCACCTGAAACTACCCATGATGCCTAAGAATTTATAACTGTCCTTCCTAAACTGAACTGTAACCTTACACATGCAATATCAACCCTATACAGCATACCGCATATACTATGCCATCCTATGATAAATGTATGAACTTCATATCCATTCTGAGCCACAAGAAACTATGTACTTAACTAGCCAGGTACTTTTGATCCCATCTAGAGAAATCAGCATACATCATATGCTCCTCACGTTAATAGAAAATATACATCTCTAACCATGGTAGACAACATCAAGAGCTTTCTGAATCCCATTTGCACAAAACCAAACCACCTCGATTGTATTCCCTAACTCAACCAACCTACGCAGGCCATCAAAACCCAAGAGCATTGCCGTGAAATACCTATAGAAACCCACTGCATTATAAGCACCCAAGAACCGATAATATCCATTGCCATGCCGATCCAACCTACTACCAAGTGTTGATACCCATTTTTTCCTATGTATTTTTTACGTGAAAATACTTTCAATATGTATATATAAGTATGTCCAAGTGTTTTAGCATTTTTTTCTAATTTTTACAGAATTTTTTAAAATCAATTTATTGCCCATTTTAGTAGTATAAAAACCAATAATTATCTTCAAAATAATTATTTTTGATTAATAACCCATTTTATTCTCATATGTATACCAAAATATAGCTAGGATAATTTATATATATTTTTATAAATTTATCTCGCATTTTAAAAGCTAAATTGCATATAATTTTAATTTTAGCCTATTTTAAGAATTAATAGAATTTTACAATTATTAAATTGCTTTCAATATTATTAAATTAATATTTATATATGATTAACTCATTCGTACTCTTAGTTTGCTTTCAAAATAATTTTTTATTATTTTTATTAAATAGAAAGGGAAAAGCTGGCTATTTAAAATCTGACCCATTTTTATTTCACTTATAGCCAAATTTGATCCCCCTAATTAACCCAATTTCGGACCAACCCAATTCCAATTATGCTCGACCCCTAACCCAATTCAAACGGCCTAACCTGGTTCCCCACCTACCCTTTTAGATCCAAGTCGTTGATCATTTAGATCAACGACCACTATTCACCTTTCAGTGATTAAACACAAATGACTACCCTAATCCCCCCATTTCATTCAAAGAGCCGTCTCTGGAATCCCTCTCCTCTCAAACTCTCTCAAACCCTCTCAAAGGTTTTTGAAACCCTAATCATCCTCTCATCATCTTCAACCGCAACCTCACCGGAATCCATGGACTCTCTGGACATGGTTGGCTTAAACCCATATCCCTCTACTCATAAACACTTGGTGTAAGAAGTTTCAAGGCCTGACCTTGCTGGTATCCTTCAAATTCTTCGCCGATTCAAGGTTCCATGGCCTCTTCGGCATATCCAAGAATTTTGATCCTGGTTCTATCTTATTCGACTCAAGATCAGACCTTTTTTCAAGCCTTTCTCATTCTAGGGTTTTAGAGTAACCCTAGCTACTGGAGGTTCTCTCTGATTTTTTCTTATATCTGCCATATGTCTGTGCTCTACTTGAGTTCTTAAATGTTTTCCCCAAATTTGCTTTCAAAATTTACTTCTTTCCGATTTAGGGTTTCCTGCAAAGCTTAAAGGAAAAATATACACTATGCTTTGAGGATAGTGTATCTATTAAACATGTATCTGTTTTTTAGAAGGTTATATTTTTGCTTAAAGCTTAAAGGAATAAGAAAACCTTCTAAAAGGTTTTCTTAAACATGTTCCTTCTACTCTCACTATGCTTCAAATTAGTTTCTTCACTTTGTTTGCTTCAAACTTGCTATTGTATCTGTTTTTTTTCTCATAAGTCTCTGAAAAAGGTCTCTTGGCTTGTATCAATTACTTGCCTTCTCGTCTCTGTATCTGATTTGAGTTGGAAACACTAGAATTTTGGGGTTTTGACGAGGTTTGATCTTGTGTTTAGAGGGTTAAATTTTGGAACCCTTGACTCTCTCAGACTCATTCTGAGTTTATGTACTGAGTTTGAACTCCTTTTTTGTGGTTCTAAACTTTTTCTATGTTAGACTATTCTGCTGATCAGCATGATAAGTCTTCATGGTTAAGCATGGCTGCATGTTTTTATATGTGCGATCAATTCTTCTTCTGAAAAGGTTTTCCAACTTATGATTGATTCAAGAATCCTTTTTACGTTTAATTGATTGTGAATGATCTTTCTTAAGTAAAAACTTTCTTCACCTTTTCTGACTAGATTCATTCATACCAAAATTCAGACTTTGTGATTTACTGGCTATTAACTGATTTGCTTTCCTTATTTGCACAAACCGTGTACTATCAGACCCTTTCCTTAAATAAATATCTATGTATTTACCCTTCTTGTACTGCTTTGGTAAAGGTTTTGATCAATATCTTTCCTTAATTATTTCTACCCGCTTGAAATCATAATCCCTTAATTAAAGAAAAAACACCTGATTTTCAAAGTATTCTCCTAACTTATTCTGCTTGCCAGCTACACTATAAAAGGGCATGACTCTTTTCTCACCAACACACTCTCAATTCAACACTTTTACACTACTCAAGCATTATAGTTCTCTAATCATAGCATTCTGACTATTTGCCTGCACTTTGGTTTAACAAGACTACTACTTTCTTTTCCTGTTTCCTAAAACTGGTATGTTCTGGTTTGGTTTTCAACCTCACCCCAATATGCTTATTTTACAGCTTCTACACATATGTTTGCTTTACTGCCTATGTTTAATATTGAATAGCATGTCAATCTCTTTGCATATGTTTCTACTGTGAATCCTTACACCCCTGTCCCCTTTTATGCGTTTGAGTTAAGCTTTCAGAACATGGCAATATCCAAGTTGCAGCCATGTTTGGACTTGATCCCTTAGGGGATCCTAACTCCCAAAACAATCATGTGCCAGCACTTTTAATTGCTAGATATGACCCCTCTCAACATTTACACTCTCTTCTAAGTTCTGTCCCCCATCGTATGAGCCTTGCTTTGGGACCTTGATCTCCCTCTGAACTTGCACATTTGAGGGTTGGCCCTTCCACACTGCACTATGGCTCAATTCTGCAATCTATTTAGGTGTAAGCACTGCTCGGAGTCCACTTAAGACTCTTAAGGAAGTCTGACACATCCCAAATAAGAGAAAGGCTTTGGGAATTTGGTCATTGGAGTTGGTTTACTTCATGCTTCAGACAGAAGCCTGAATCATGCTCTCCTTGGTTGGAATTTTTAGTTCTGATGTAATTTTATTTTCTTTTTCTTATTCATTCTTTGTTGTAATAATCTTGCAATAACTTATGGGATTTTAGTGAAAAGGGGAGGATCACCCATGTATTCAAATGGTAGACGACATGCTAATAGGTGATATTATTCATGAGTCATGCCTATAAGTTCTGCACTTCTGTTGATACCCAATTTTTTCCCAACGTATTTTTTATACCCAAAATACTTTCAAAATAGCCTGTGAATGCATATATAAGCATCCACAAAAGGTTTGGTATTTTTCTATAATTTTTCAAGCATTTTAAAACCAATTTAAAGTTTATTTTGTACTATAAAATCCAATACTTAGCATTTAACTGATTCGAGATTCTTTTTCCTGTCTCTCTGTATTATTTTACGATCTTCTTTGAGTTTTGTTTGTTTTCTAAGGTTTGTAAGTATCTCTCATCTTTTCCTCGCCTAGTTGTGTTTCCAAAGACTATTCGTCTTTTTCAAAACCTAGTGTTTCTATGAACTGTTTGATTCTTTGATTTTGTTGTTTATTTCTTGTTACTATGTGTTCTTCTTCGCAATTTTGAGCATCATCTACCTTAGCTCTAAATATTTTGCCTCACTGATTTCCTTCCTAGGGTTTTCATCTAGTTTGTGCAATGATCTCTTCATAATGTTTTGATCGTGTTCCTCTCCGTCTATGATATCCTTTGTGTTCTGACGGAAACCCTAATTTGTAAGGGTATTTGTCCTTCGTCTTTCTCTGTGAAACCCTAGCTACCTAATTGCTTTCTTTTATATGTTTTGCTACATGTCTATTCTACTATGCCTAGTTTTTGCATGTTCAAGCATATGAATCTTTTACAGTACTGTTCTTCCCCTTTTCCCGAAACCCTAATTGATTTTGGTATAACTCTGTGATTCTATAATTGTTCTCTGTACTCTCACTAAATCCATGCGAGAAAATCTTGACTCCTTGATTTCCTGGGTAATTATTTACCTTACATGTTCAACCGTGTGATTTTCCAATTTTCCTATGTGTATCTACCCTATATTCTGTGATCAATACTATATTTTCTTTCCAAAATTAGACTTAGGTCTATTTATTTTTCCACCCGGCTCCTTAATTGAAGGGGTTCCCTTCTCCTTAATTGATACTAATTTTTGTTGTTGTTTCCTTGCTTACTGTTGCTTCTCTTTCAACTATAAATAGGATCTCTCTTTTCGCACTTGACACTGACTCTCGAGTTCTCTCTACTCGAGTTATAGCTGCTGATGTACTTTTAAATTCTTTACTTCTTTTAATGTCTTTACTTTTCTGCCAGTTTGTAATAATGTGTAATGTAAAAAACTCTGGGGTATAGTGAATGGGATGTGGGGAGATTTATGCATTAAGGATCATGCCTACAGGGTCACTTTACTTCATTGCATCAGTTTTCTATATAGCACCATGCCAACTTTTTACGTTGTTGCCTCCATCATATAGATACCATGTCCATAGGCTCCTTGTATTGCATCAACTTAATATAGAAACCATGCCATTAGGTTTGAATCTTATAATCTCACCTATAAAGCAGGCCTATAGGGACTATATAAATGCTAGGCAAAACAGTAGGACGTCTAATTATGTAAAAGCTATAACAAAAGGGTAATAAATAGTTTTAAGTCCAAATCCGTTAATGTTTCCAACAACTTAGTTTTTTTTCCAACTTATCTTAAATCTATTTACTTTCTAAACGGGCCCAGGTCTGCCCCTCTTTGTAAAGATTCTGAGCCTACAAGCTGTCTTCTATATTGAACCTGCAACTGTTTGCTTAAGTTCATGTGTTTCAAAGTATTTCAAAACTTCTTACAACTTTTTTACTTAACTTATACAATTGATTTACATCCCTTTTCTCCAAAACTTGTCTGCAGTTTTAAAATTTTTAATAGACTTCCGTCTGAAGCTCGTGTTTTCTTTTCTATAACATGTCTGCAACTATAAATATTTTAAACAGACTCATGTTTGCAACTGGCATCGTTTCTCAAAAGTCTTAGTGATTTTCGAAAATCTGTCGACTTCTATAATGGGCCCGGCGGGCTCTAAGCAAATTTTCTTTCCAACCCTTATTTGTTAAACTAATCTGCATGCTCTCCTAACCTCTTTTAAAGACCAAATCAGTAATTGAAGTCATGCAAAACTACTTATTGTATGTTATGGGGTTCCCTTGAGCTTTTAATTGTTTATTTGCATCCCTCTTATTTGCTACTTGTTTTTGACTGCCGCTCTAGCATTTTTACTTATGAATACTCCATATATATATATATATATATATATATATATATATATATATATATATATATATATATATATATATATATATATATCCTACTTCCTTCTCCCCTCATCTTAGGATTAGAAGTCCTAATACCCCGGGACTAACAGGCTGGGGCGGGTATTAGCATGCAATAAGTAAACGATACCGATGGGCTTTAATACCTTAACGGGTGGGGGGTAGGATATGGAGATGATGGCGACGCGATAATATCATAAAGCGATCCCTATTTGGGAATATGTGCGGGATATTGTATCGAATGATCCATACTGTAGTTAAACCTAGGACCCTTCTTTCTTTTCTGTACTTTATTTAAATGTATTCTTAATTCCCTTTAAACTAATCCTCTCGTATTTCAAACTTATGTCCTTCCTTTAACGCTTTCAAGTTGTATGAATGCCTTATATGTGAACCCTATTTTGTTTAATTGCTTCATCTCTTTATAAAGTCACAATTAGCACGGCCGGGAACAACATTTGTGGCTTTTGAGGGATGCCTAACACCTTCCCCTCGAGATAATTTCAAGCCCTTACCCAACTCTGGTTTCTCTCTTAATAGCACTCTTTTATCTTAAAGTGTCCTAATGCACTATAATCATTAGGTGGCGACTCTTCCAATTTCGTGACCCAATTCCCAAACGGGAAATAGAGTTATTTTGTCGTAAAACCCGATTTCGCTTTTGAAGAAGGGGGCGTCGACAGCATGGCGACTCTGCTGGGGATTCTTTTTAGGCTTTTACCATTACGTGTTTTGTGACTTTACCGCTTTCTATATTTCTTGCTTCAATTACTTGTCTTTTATTATTTTCAAAATTACTAACTTGTTTCTTTGTGTCTTTCTTTTCCTTTAACTGTTTTACTGCTTTATTACCTCACTTTATTTCAATTCCGCCTTAAATTTTGAGAATTTATCGTAATCATTATTGTATGAACGTGAAAATACACGTATTGTTGTAATTGCGTCCTTAAACTTCATTTTCCACTCGTGCCAAAAAAATCATATAGCAACGCTTAAAATGAGTGGTTGCGCTCTTCCAATATTTACAAACCCTCCTAAATTTGGCAAAGGCATTTTGCAGTAAAACCAGTCCATCAACGGTGTAGTCGACGGTTCCGCACCTTTACCTCTTGAGTTGTCCGCTCGAGGGTACCTTGTCTAGCACTTCAGAAGTAGAAACCTTACTCCATTTAATTGTTCATGCATCATGGTCAAACTTAGCCGAGTCAGTTATGTTGTCCGCATAAGGATTCATTAGGATAGCCTAAACCAAAGTCCATCAGATTTCATCGAAACCCAAACGGACATTCACGTTATGTGCATTGATTTGGAGAACTAAATGCCTTTTGCTAATTATTGATTTAAATAGTCGAGTCTGCTGGGGTTAAGGGCCTATCTCTCTATTTTGCAGGAAATGAGGCACGAGGTCACCAGGTTCGGTATGGTATCAAACATTCATCCAAAGTTGCTAAGCTAGTGGGATGATTTGCATGGTAGTGATCAGGTTGTTGTCCGCAAGCACTTAGGAAATCTTCCTTCACTTCTGGAAGTTAGGCCAGATAAAAAGATCGTGGAAGCTGCTACTATGTTTTGGGATAGTGAACGGTCTGTCTTCCGCTTTGGGGATATTGAAATGACGTCGTTATTGGAGGAAATTAGGGGTTTAGCCAGAATTCCTTGGGATAGCCCGGGGTTGCTCATGCCAGAAAACCGCAAAGGTAGAGGGTTCTTGAAAATGATGGGGCTTAAAAATAATCCTAGTCAGACCAGTTTGAAGGACTCCTACATAACCTTCGACTTAATGTATGAAAGGTTTGGGCATAGTAAATCATACTGCAATCACATGGACGAGTTCGCCCTTACCTCTTTGGGGCACATACATATGAGGGCTTTTGTGTTCATGTTCTGTTTTCTGGGAATGATAGTTTTCCTGATGAAGAAGGCTAGGATCCACACAAGACTAGCCATGGTAACCAAAGCCGTTATGGAAGGTATCAAAGGGCAGACGTTCAGCATAGAACCCATGATCCTCGCAGAACTGTACGAGCCTTAGAAAAATGTCAGCAAGGGGCACCGTACTTTGAAGGGTGCAATCTACTACTACAACTCTGGCTCATCGAACATCTTCAAAAGGGAGAGTATAGGTGGGAGATCATACGCCATGATTGGGATGATCAAATCGCTTTCCATCATCCAAAGCGGACGCACTTCATACCGGATATGTTTGCTCGCCGGAAGACGCTATGGGTGGAACTATTAAGGATCTGAGAGAAGAGCAGGTACAATGGATGTACGAGTTGTTTCCAACTGGAGAGTTTATCATTCGGTATAGGGATGCACCATTCCTTGTACTCATCGGCTTATGAGGAACTTACCCTTATGTCCCTCTCCGAGTCATGAGGCAAGCCGGAAGGAAGCAGATTATACCAAGAGTGGAAAAGATGAGTCACTACAGGGCTGATTTCCAGATAGCCCACACAGGTGCCGGGCTCAGCATATGTGGCACTCCAAAATCATTCTAGAAAAGGAATCTATGGAACCAGACAGGTATCAGGCAGGATATACACCGCTTTAGCCAGGGTGGTTAGAAGATGATCATATAGGCTTGGGGAAAATAGGTTTCATCCATGGTCACAGGATTATTGATGAGGAGGTTGCATCAAAGGTCAAGTATAATCATTTACGCAAGCGAATGCGAGAATGTGAAAGTGAACATTGGGAAATAGTAGAAGCTCAAGAGAAGGTAATCAATGAATGGAAAGACATGGTTGTCCGCAGAAGCAGTCGTTTGGGGTAGTTGGAACAGGGTATAATAGAGCTGGAAGGCAAGTTTCTGAAAAGGATCAAAGACTGTCAGGAAGCTGAAGGTAATGAAGGTGGGCACTTGGCTCGAGCTTACTTGTTGTTGGGACTGCGCGAGCTGATGAAACTGTACGAGGGAGGCAAATATACCGAGTCTGGGGAAGGTCCTTCTAGGACAAGTAGATAGGATTTTACTACATTCTTGATGTAATAAGGCCACCGGCCATTAGTGACAATATCTTTCAGTCGTTTTTAACTCGTTCTATTTCTATCAATAAAATAAGGCATTTGGTATTACGAGTTCTCCAAATCATATTTGTCGCTAGGCCTACCTCGGGCACAAGGAGGCACCCAAATAGGAAACAATTTATATTCTTGCAACAACGTGTTTACATACTACAGTGTTTTCCTTCTTAGAATCCGCACTAACTTTTTACCTTTTTATTTTCTTTTTGTTTTTATCCCCCTCCCCAAAGGTTAGTCCTTGCATTCTGGCACCATCAGCATATTCAACAAGATCTAAGGGTCCTCCTCCTCCTCCCTCTCCGAGTCCTCCTAGAATTAGGAACAAAGGAAAGATGGCAGAAAATGAAGCAAGAAAGGAAATTGAAGGAACTTCTCAGGGTACCCCGATCACCAAAGAAACTGCTACTCATTTGGAGCAAACTTTGCTAAGGTTTCGAGAGGAACTGGACCAAGTCTGGAGTTTTGCAAGTCTGTCCATCTCCCTTGCTGCTGCAGATGTCAACAATCAGGTCCTTGCACCTCCACATAAGGTTCAAACCCATGTTCGCAATAATGCTCCACAGCTCATCCTTGAGCCTCAAAACGCTCCGAACCACCAGGATACCCCTATCTTTGTGGATATTGTGCTATACTATACACTGTCCATACCAGATGTGTCAGAATCAGATTCACTCATTCAGAACTTGACTGCTGAACTCAAGAAACTAACTAGCAGGGTTCAAGCCGTAAAAGGTATCAAGGGTGTGTAAGGTTTGAATTATGAAGATTTGTGTGTTCAACCCGATGTAGAACTCCCGGAGGGTACAAACCTCCTAAGTTCGAGATGTTTGATGGTACTGGTGATCCCAAGGTTCACCTCAGGATGTATTCTGATAAATTAGTGGGAGTTGGTAAGGATGAGAGGATCCGCATGAAGCTATTCATGAGAAGTTTGAAAGGGGATGGTTTATCTTGGTATATCAGCCAAGGTGCGAAGAAATGGACGAGTTGGGTAAACATGGCATCCGATTTCATGGACTGTTTCAGGTTCAACACTAAGAATGCGCCACATGTGTTCTACATTCAGAATTTGAAGAAGAAGCCTACCGAAACTTTCCGTGAGTATGCTACTCGATGGAGGTCGGAAGCTGCCAAAGTCAGGCCGGCTTTGGAAAAAGAACAAACGAATAGATTTTTCGTTTGCGCCTAGGACCCACAGTATTACAAGAGATTGATGCTGATAGAGGGGCAGAAGTTCCATGATATCATCAAACAAGGAGAAAGGATTGAAGAAGGAATCAAAAAGTGTACGTTTACCAACCTTGAGGCACTGCAGGCCACCAACAAAGCCTTGCAATCTGGTGGCTCATCAAAGAAAAAGGATGTAAACTTCGTAATGGTTGCACAAAGAAACCACTCTCCCATGAAATACCAACCCTACCCTCCAACTCCACTCACATACCAACCCTCTCTAAATTACCGAGCACCTTCGCCCACTCACAAAAATCCACCATCCATCTACCAGTCATCTCCACCACCAACATATCAACCCACCTCACTAGGATATTCCCAACACGCACCCGAATACCAAGCCTACACATCCCAACCTCCCCACTATCCATCACCACCTACCCGTCAAAACTTCCCACGGCCAAGAC
Source organism: Nicotiana benthamiana (assembly GCA_034376525.1). Lineage (NCBI taxonomy): Eukaryota > Viridiplantae > Streptophyta > Magnoliopsida > Solanales > Solanaceae > Nicotiana > Nicotiana benthamiana. Next base: position 23,509,512 of record CM067333.1, on the reverse strand, counting down.
AAAATTTTGACCGCAAACCACCCAGACAGTACACTGCTATTGTTGAACCCATTGACCAACTATACGAGAAGCTCAAAGCTGCCGGATATGTTACACCCATCCCAACCATAACTCCAGAGAACCCTTCCCAATGGATCAACCCAAATAAAACATGCGCATACCATTCGGGGATGAAAGGCCATACCATTGACGAGTGCTGCTTGTTGAAGGATAAAATCCAGACCTTAATTGACAACAAGGTCATCGTAGCTAAGGAGCCTGCTCCTAATGTTCGTAACAACCCCCTGCCATACCATAAAGGGGGGAGCATCCACGTGATTGAGGTATAAGATGACTGGGACCCCGAAGGATCGATTGGTTTGATATCTGAGGGAGATGAGCCTAAGAAACCGGCGGTCACTCTTAATTCTATTGTTGTACAAGTCCAGCCATCTGAGGACAACGTGGTGAATATATCTGTGCCATTTGAGTTCGAAAAACTTCCCGTAAAGGTGCCAAAGCCAATTGAGGTGGAATTCGGGGCCCGCACCAATTGAAGTTACTATGTTGCCTCCAAAAGTGCCCATTTCGGTCACCATGTCATACGTAATCCCATTTCAGTCAAAAGCCATACCCTGGGACTACACGGCCGAGGCGAGAAGGAAAGGAAAAGCACGCGCGGGTGAAACAATTGTCGCGCAAGGTATGACTAGAATAGGCAGGGTATACACACCAAAGCACCTAGCTGAGTCCAGCAAACAGGTTCCTGGATATTCCATTGAAACTGTACCTGATGATCTCTAGAGAAAGGTACAAGCTAAGGAAAACTCAGTTGTTGAATAGCTAAACAAGACTCCGGAGCAGATTTCCTTCTTGGCATTGCTGCAAAGTTTTGAGGCGCATAAGAATGCCTTGATGAAGATATTGAGCGAGACTTATTTCCCAAGAAACATAACGTGAGGAGAGATGGAAAACATGATTGGGCAGGTATTGGAAAGTCACAAATCACTTTCCATGAGGATGAATTTCCACCTGAAGGGCTCAATCATAACAAAGCACTACACATCACCGTGCAATGTGAAGATCATTTTATTACCAGAATCCTAGTCGACGGAGGTTCTAGTCTCAACATTTGTCCATTAATCACCCTCAAGAAGTTGGGCAAAGGATTGCACGAGATAAAAGATGGGGTTATTAATGTTAAGGCTTTTGATGGTTCTCAGAGGTCTACTCTCGGGGAGGTTAGTCTGTGTTTGCAAATAGGACCTACTTGGTTTGATGTTGAGTTCCAAGTCATCGACATACTAGCCTCTTACAACTTACTGCTGGGAGGACCCTGGATCCATGCCGTTGGGGCTGTGGCATCAACTTTACATTAGGCTGTGAAGTTCGAATGGAACCATCAAGAAGTAATCATCCATGGCGACGGTAGCAACCCCATATATAGTCGCCAGACCATTCCAATGAACGGAGGCAGAAGAAGAATAGGCGGGGAGACATATCATCATATCGAGCGGCTCAACGCAGTGGATAAGGACAAATGGTGGAGTAACAAGGTTGAGAGCAATCTCAATTAGAGTGGGAATGAACAAGAGAAAGGACTTGGTAATAATCTTTAAGGTATCACCAAACCTATCCAGTTAAAGCAACATGGTACTACCTTCGGACTGGGTTACGAGTACACTGGGCAAGAATTCAAAAATTAGTCACCACCATGGCGCGGCCAATATTACCCATTGGAATACCCCATATCTCAGTTGGAGAAAACATTTCAGCCAGCCGACACTCTCTACGGGTCAGAGGAAGATGAGGCTCTTCCAGCAATGAAGGACCTATTTCTGGAGGACATGGATTGTTGTGTGATCTTCGAAGAGGAAGGGGAGGAAGGCCCTTCCATTCAGGCTATGAACCGAGGGGAGCGCCTCACCAACTGGTCAATCAGAACCACAATCGCCCGGTAACCTTCGAGGTAGCAAGGCTGAACAAGCATCATGCCATCTTTATTTGTTTCCTTTATTTTCCGCTTCTGTCTTTATTTTCCAAAAAATCCCCTATGTTTTGAAATTTATGAATTCAATCAAAAGCATTCTCGGTTTTATCAAATATCTCGCTATTCACTATTTTTCTCTGCTATTTACTTTATTTTTCACATAGCATTACTATTACGTGTCTTGATAATGAACCAACAACTGCAACTTGCAACGAGGCTATGCAATAAACGGACATAGACTCAGAAGAAGATGATATACAAGAAGAGGTTGTCAGTGAGGCCGAAAATTTTGATAATAGGCCTAAGTCCAACTTGGATGAAACCGAAGTCGTCAATGTAGGAGATACAGAGAATGTCAAAGAAACGCGCATCAGTGTGCACTTATCACAGACAGAGAAAGAGAAATATATAGAGTTCTTGAAGGAATATGAGGATATCTTTGCATGGTCTTATGAAGATATGACCGGTCTCAGCACGTCCATCATCGCTCATAAACTACCAACAGATCATGCATGTCCACCGGTAAAATAGAAGCTCAGAAAATTCAAGCCAGATATGAGTCTAAAAAATAAAGAGGAGGTTACCAAGCAGGTCAAAGCCAGAGTTCTTTAAGTGGTAGAGTATCCAACATGGTTAGCTAACATTGTGCCGGTACCGAAGAAGGATGGGAAAGTTAGAGTCTGTGTCGACTACCGGGATCTCAACCGAGCTAGTCCCAAAGACGATTTCCCCATGCCAAATATACGCATTCTAATCGACAAATGCGCCAAGCATGAGTTGCAGTCATTCGTCGATTGCTTTGCGGGGTATCATCAGATATGGATGGTTGAAGAAGATGCAGAGAAAACAGCATTCATCACGCCTTGGGGGATGTATTGTTACAGAATGATGCCGTTTGGGTTGAAGAATGCGGGGTCTACTTACATGAGGGCCATGACTATCCTCTTTCATGACATGATACATAAAGAGATTGAGGTATATGTGGACGATGTCGCCATTAAATCTAAGAAGGCTGCAAATCATATGGAGGACCTCCGAATGTATTTCAATAGACTAAGGAGGTATAACTTGAAACTAAATCCCTCCAAATGTGCATTTGAGGTCCCTGCAGGAAAGTTATTGGGTTTCATCGTAAGCCGCCGAGGAATAGACCTGGATCCATCAAAGGTCAAATCTATTCAAGAGTTGCCACCACCGAAGAACAAGAAAGAGGTAATGAGTTTCCTGGGGAGACTTAACTATATCAGCCAGTTCATTGCTCAGTCTACGGTCATCTACGAACCTATCTCCAAGATGTTGAAGAAGGATGCCGCCACCAAATGAACCGATGAATGTCAAAAGGCTTTCGACAGGATCAAGGAATACTTGTCTACGCCTCTCTTCTTGGTTCCACCTGAGTCTGTGAGGCCTCTATTGCTCTATCTCGTAGTTTTGGATAGGGCATTAGGTTGTGTCTTGGGACAACACGATGAGACAGGGAGAAAAGAGGAAGCTATTTACTACCTCAGCAAGAAATTTACCCCGTACGAGGTTCAGTATTCCTTACTAGAGCGCACCTCTTATGCTTTAACTTGGATAGCTCATAAGTTGAGGCATTATTTGTGTGCTTACACCACCCACCTTATATAAAGAATGGATCCACTAAAGTATATTTTTAAGAAGCCCATGCAGACTAGCAAGCTCGCTAAGTGGAAAATTTTAATAAGTGAATTCGACATGGTCTATGTCACCCAAAAGGTAGTAAAAGGACAGGCTTTGGCTGATCATCTCGTAGAGAATCCTGTAGAAGAGGAGTACAAACCATTGAAGACATATTTTCCTGACGAGGAAGTAGCTTTCATAGGAGAGGATATTGCAGAGTCCTATGACGGTTGGAGGATGTTTTTCGACGGAGCTGCAAATTCCAAAGGAGTTGGTATTGGACCAGTCGTGGTATCAGAAATCGGTCAGCATTACCCTGTATTCGCCAAGCTTAGGTTTCCGTGCACCAACAATATGGTCGAGTATAAAGCTTGCATCTTAGGACTTAAACTTTCCATTGATATGAATATCCAGGAGCTGCTAGTGATAAGGGATTCAGACCTACTCATACACTAGGTCCCAGAAGAGTGGGAAACCAAGAATTCCAAGATACTCTCTTATTTGCACCACATACAGGAATTGAGAAAGAGGTTCAGAAAAACGGAATTCCAAGCATGTTCCAAGAGTACAGAATGAGTTCACTGACGCCTTAGCCACTTTATCATCTATGATTCAGCATCCAAACACAAATTTCATCGACCCTATCCAGGTCATGATTCAAGATCAACTTGCCTATTGTGCACATGTTGAGGAAGAAGCCGACGAAAAATCGTGGTTCCACGACATCAAACAATACTTGGCATTAGGGAAATATCCAGAGCTCACTAATGTTACTCAGAATCGCACACTTCGAAGGTTGTCCAACAATTTCTTTCACAGCGGAGGAATCCTGTATAGGAGGACTCCTGATTTGGGACTAACAAGGTGTGCCGATGCGACAGAAGTGACCAAGTTATTGGAGGAAGTGCACTCAGGGACTTTTGACCGCACATGAATGGTTTTATTCTGGCAAAGAAAATACTCAGGGCATGATATTTCTGGATGACCATGGAAAGTGACAGCATTCGGTATGTCCGAAGGTGTCACCGCTGTCAAATACATGCGGATATGATAGAGGTACCTCCAAACAAGCTCACCGCAACAAGTTCACCATGGTCGTTCTCCACTTGGGGAATGGATGTCATTGGGACAATCGAGCCTAATGCATCAAACGGATACAGGTTCATCCTAGTGGCGATTGACTACTTCACTAAAAGGGTTGAAGCAGCTTCGTACAAAGCAGTAACCAAGAAAGTCATGGCAGACTTTGTCTGAGATCGGGTTGTCTGTCGGTTCGGTGTTCCAGAGTCAATAATCACTGATAATGGTTCCAATCTTAACAGCGACTTGATGAAAGCAATATGTGAGACTTTCAAGATCAGGCACAAGAACTCTATAGCTTACAGACCTCATATGAATGGAGCTGTGGAAGCAGCCCACAAGAACATCAAGAAAATACTAAGGAAAATTATTAAAAAGCATAAGCAGTGGCATGAGAAGTTGTCATTCGCTCTATTGGGTTATCGTACTACAGTTCGCACATCAACTGGGGCAACCCCCTACATTTTGGTTTATGGTACAGAGGCAGTAATTCCCCCTGAGTTAGAGATTCCATCCTTAAGAATCATACAAGAAGTTGAGCTAGATGATGCAGAGTGGGTCAAGGTTCGCTACGAGCAGTTAGCCCTTATAGACGGAAAGAGAATGAACGCCGTCTGCATTATATCATAACAGAATGTCTAGAGCCTTCAACAAGATAGTTCGACCAAGGAGGTTTACATCAGGACGGCTGGTGTTGAAGAAGATATTTCCACATCAAGACGAGGCCAAAGGGAAGTTCTCTCCCAACTGGCAAGGTCCGTACATGATTCACCGGGTCCTAACTGGAGGAGCCTTTATTCTTGCAGAAATGGATGGAGAAATCTGGCCAAAACCAATCAACTCAGATGCAGTGAAGAGATATTACATTAAATCAGAATGCTTTCTTTATGATGTAATTTGAATTACGTCTGACCTGATTCCCGTTTAAGAGGGAAACGTAGGTAGCCCTATGGGTTCGGTCACATCATTAATAAAATTCCATTTTCCACGCATTTGGAATTGGGGCAGAATTTTGAGGACGACCCTCAAAGTTCCGAAGTCAGCTTGCCAATTTTCATATCAGCATCGACCCAATAAACTGGGGCAGAATTTTGAGGAAGACCCTTAATATTCTAAGGTCAATCCGCTTCCAGTCATTCAGCACCAGCCCAGTAAACTGGGCAGAATTTTGAGGAGGGCCCTCAAAATTCCGGAGCCAGCGAGGTTGTCGTGCCTTGAACCACGTTACAATTGTTGTTCATCATAAAACAAAACTACTTTTTGCCTTACTTATATACATACATTTGCATCGTATTTGCCAAAATTTTGCATAAAATCATTTGGATCGCTATCTTTCGGCAACGCTTCCCAATGTGTACAGAACGCCACGGGTCAAGGGATGCAGACTAACCTCTCCTTTCAGAACTCACGATTTTTCTATGGATGTAGGAATCCAGGATGTAATAGGCGATGCAGGAGCCTTACAAAACCAAAGCCACTACCTACCTGAAAAAGGCTTATTATCTACATTCAACACTTCCCCGGCAGTCACCAATAGCACGATCATCTACCAGCTAAGAAAAATCACCATCATCCTCTCCTTTATGTTCCTGCATTGCATAAGGCTATTTTCTCCTTTCGAGACTAAGCCCTGTCTCCAACTTGCATTGCATAAGGCTATTTTTTGCCTTTCAAGACTAAGCTCTGTCTCCATCTTGCATTCTTACATAAGGTTATTCTTTGCCTTCCGGGGTTAAGCTCTACCTCCATCCTTGCATAAGGCTATTTCTCTACTTTTAGAGACTAAGCTACGTCTTCATCTTGCATTCTTGCATAAGGCTATTCTCTGCCTTCCGAGGTTAAGCTCTACCTTCATCCATGCATAAGGCTATTTTCTGCCTTTCGAGACTAAGCCATGTCTCCATCTGCATTGTTGCATTGCATAAGGCTACTCTTTGCCTTCCGAGGTTAAGCTCTACCTCCATCCTTGCATAAGGATACTCTCTGCCTTCCGAGGTTAAGCTCTACCTCCATCATTGCATAAGGCTACTCTCTGCCTGCCTTCCGAGGCTAAGCTCTGCCTCCATCTTGCATAAGGCTATTCTCTGCCTTCCAAGACTAAGCTTTGTCTCCATCCTTACATAAGGCTATTTTCTACCTTTCGATACTATGCTCTGTCTCCATCTTACATTTTACATAAGGCTATTCTCTGCCTCCATCCTTGCATAAGGCTATCCTATGTCTTCCAAGGCTAAGCTCTGCCTCCATCTTGCATAAGGCTACTCTCTGCCTTCCGAGGCTAAGCTCTGCCTCCATCTTGCATAATGCTATCTTCTGCCTTTTGAGACTAAGCTCTGTCTCCATTTTTTCCATTGCATAAGGCTATCTTCTGCCTTTTGAGGTTAAGCTCTACCTCCTTTTGTCTGAAGTATCGCCGCCCTGCATCTTAAATTCCTTCTCGACTGAAAGATCGCCACCCTCTGTATTCATCCGACTGAAAGATTGCCACCTTCTCACGGGCTGAAATATCGCCAACTTATTCAAAGGCGTCATAGTTCGGAGGCACCATCTGCATGGCCTAAGAACAGCATTTCATGGCCTGCGAATCTTTACTTCCATGCTCTTCATACCCCAGACGTCATAGTCTGAGGAGGCCATCCAAATCGTCCGAAGACAGCATTCACAGTCCAATGGGAACTTTCATCACATTTAAATTATGCAAAATATACGCACATCGTTTATTTGCAGGTACACCGGCCGGCATGTTCGCCTCAGTAAGGGTAATCCCGCTCCAGTTTTTCATAATCATCCGATCAACGAACCCCTACCAAATCTCAAACCCCGTTGCGTCCACCTTTTCAAATTTTTCATTGGCATAGTCCGCCAATGGCTCCAGAAGTACACACGGCCTGATTCCTATAAAACTAGGGATATGTAGGCAGCTCAGAAGCCAGAGCACGGTAGAAACTATCGTACAATTGTCACTTCCGGTCAAAATTGGCCATCTTGTCTTTACCCGACCACTCTTTCATCCTCCTCGAGTAAAGAGGGACAGCTGTTGATACCTAATTTTTCCCTATGTATTTTTTGTACCTAAAATACTTTCAAAATAGCTTGTGAATGCATATATAAGCATCCACAAAAGGTTTGGTATTTTTCTATAATTTTTCAAGCATTTTAAAACCAATTTACAATTTATTTTGTACTATAAAATCCAATACTTAGCATCAAATCTTGTTGTTTTAATCAATAAACTATTTTATTCTCTCATTTACATAAAAATATAATTTTATGTAATTTTTAAAGGATTTTAAAAACCAATTAGGTATTTTTAAATTAAAAATGCATTAAATTGCAATTTTAGCCTATTTATCAATTTAATGAGTATTTCAAGTGAAAAATCACTCCTGGTATTTTTAGTTAATTCCCATACGTATTTTAATATCCCAGCATTTTTATCATAATTTTATAAAATCATTTGTTATTTTTATAAAATTAAATTAAGGGAATTTAGGAATTTAAAATATAGCCCTTATAGCTTTCAATTTTAGCCACATATCAACCCAAATTCACCCCCCAATTACCTAGCCAGACTTAAAATTACCCGACCCAAAACCCACCTAGACTAACCCACCCCATTTCTATTTTTAATCCTGGCCATTGATCTCACATATCAACGGCCCACAATCCACTTACCATAATTAAATCCCATAACCCCTAACCCTAATCAGTTCTCCCAAACCAGCTGCCTTTGAATCCCTAAACACTCTCTAGCCCCTTTCAAACCCTTATTATCTCCAGCTCTATTTCGCCGGCGTTCATGGCTGCTCAAGCCATCAAATACCTTCATCCGTCATTTAGCACCATCCCTGGCCTTTGGGTTCGAAGATTGGGACTTTGTTTTAAGGGTAACTGGTCCATAGGTCCTTTAATGGGGTTTCACGGCCGTGTCAGGCTTCTCTCTAGCGAGCCTTTGAAGCCTTGGGTCCTTAGCAAGCTTCGATGAGCCGTTCAGGCTTTTCTCGCCGTTTTTGAGGTCATTTATGAAAACCCTAACTGATTCGAGGTTCTTTTTCCTGTCTCTCTATATTATTTTACGATCTTCTCTGAGTTTTGTTTGTTTTCTAAGGTTTGTAAGTATCTCTCATCTTTTCCTCGCCTAGTTGTGTTTCCAAAGACTGTTCGTCTTTTTCAAAACCTAGGGTTTCTATGAACTGTTTGATTCTTTGATTTTGTTGTTTATTTCTTGTTACTATGTGTTCTTCTTTGCAATTTTGAGCATTTTATACCTTAGCTCTAAATATTTTTTCCTCACTGATTACCTTCCTAGGGTTTTCATCTAGTTTGTGTTATGACCTCTTCACAATGTTCTGCTCGTGTTCCTCTTCATCTATGATATCCTTTGTGTAATGACCTGTAGTGGAAACCCTAATTTCTAAGGCTATTTGTCATTCATCTTTCTCTGTGAAACCCTAGCTGCCTATTTGCTTTCTCGTATAAGTTTTGCTAAATGTCTATTCTGCTATGCTTAGTTTTTGCATGTTCAAGTTTATGAATCTTTTATAGCAATGTTCTTCCCCTTTTCCCGAAACCCTAATTGATTTTGGTATAACTGTGTGAGTCTCTAATTGTTCCCTGTACTCTGACTAAGTTCATGCGAGAAAAATCTTGACTCCTTGATTTCCTGGGTAATTATTTACCTTACATGTTCAACCGTGTGATTTTTAAATTTTTCTGTGTATCTACCCTATATTCTGTGATCAATACTATATTTTCTTTCAAAAATTAGACTTAGGTCTATTTATTTTTCCACCCGATTCCTTAATTTAAGGGCTTCCCTTCTCCTTAATTGATACTAATTGATTTTCTGAATATTTTCCTTGCCTTACTGTTGCTTCTCTTTCAACTATAAATAGGATCTCTCTTTTCTCACTTGACACTGACTCTCGAGTTCTCTCTACTCTTACTCACGAAAACTCTCTGCTTTTCTCTTCTTGCTACTTGCTCTCTCTGTTAAAGGCTAGTCGGCTGAAAGCCAAGGCTAGTTATAGAATTTCTCTTTGCTTTTGTCATTCAAGTGCAACTGGTAGGTTCTAATCTTTCAACTACTTGTTTACTTTCACCGTGTCTTTGCCTGTATGCTTATAGAGTAATTTCAGCATGTAATCCCTTTCCCTTTCCCTTAGCTTGTTTCTTTCAGTACTTTTACTTGAGTTATTGCATGTTTAAACTCCTTCTCCCTTTCCCTGGGCTGTCATGTTTCAGTTTAAAGTTCTAACATGCTTAATTCCCTTCCCTTTATTCCCTTGTCTGATTATTTCAGTATTTTATGAAAGTTTTTTAGTATGTCTAATCCCTACCCCCTTGTTCCCTTGTTTATGCTGTTGATTTCAGTTATGTCAAACCCCCTTTCCCTTCGTCCCTCACCTGTTTGCGTTAAATTTCAGCATGTTAGTCCTTTTCCTTTTCCCTTTCCCTTCGGGTGTTTACATTCAATATTTCAGCATGTTAAATTCCTTTCTTCTACTTGTGTATTGTCCATCACTATACTTTATTTCCTCTTAGTTCAACTTAATCTTGTCTGTTAAATCCTATGTGATTTCCCTGTCCCTTTTAATCCCTGTTTGCTTATGAGTTTGTTTTGGATGAGAATGGCATCTCATTGCCAGTTCTAATCTAAAACCAAGGCTTAATTGCCTATACTCAGCATGATCCCACTCCCTTTTCCCTTTTTATGTGTTTCAGCCTCGACAAGGGCCTGTTGGTGTCTTAATCACCTTCCAGGCCCTTGTCTGACTTGTTTACAAGTCTGATCCTGTTTGCAACAAGGAGTCTGGGGTGTGCCGGTCTCAATCAATAGGCTGGGTATGACCACTTCATACACTGGTTCCCCCTCTAATCTTCACTTTGCACTTATTCTTAGCCCTTTAAGCTCCTACCCCCCTTTGGTAAGCCATGCTTAGGGACCTTGAGAGTCTCCTCTGAACTTGGATGCCTTAGGACTGGTAATTCCACACTTGCACTATCCCAATTAGGGTGTAAGCAATGTCTGAGTCTCTTTTGAAGGACTTTGGAACTTTGTAACACTCTAAAATGAGAAAAGCCTCGGATCTTGGGAGCTCCGATTTGGTGAAAGGCATATGTTGGACATTAAAGTTGCTACGAAACTCCTCGGGCATGTTATAGTTGCTGATGTACTTTTAATTTCTTACTTCTTTTAATGTCTTTATTTTTCTGCCCAGTTTGTAATAACGTGTAATGTAAAATACTCGGGGGTTTAGTGAAAGGGATGTAGGGGGATTTACTTTCTCACATGCATTAGAGATCATGCCTATAGGGTCACTTTACTTTATTGCATCAGTTTTCTATATAGCACCAAGGCTACTTTTTATGTTGTTGCATCCATCATATAGATACCATGTCCATAGGCTGCTTGTATTGCATCAACTTCATATAGAAACCATGCCATTAGGTTTGCATCTTATAATCTCACCTAGAAAGCATGCCTATAGGGATTATATAAACGCTAGGCAAAACAGTAGGACGTCTAATTATGTAAAAGCTGTAACAAAAGGGTAATAAACAGTTTTAAGTCCAGATCCGTTAGTGTTTCCTACAACTCAGTTTTTTTTTCAACTTATCTTAAATCTATTTACTTTCAAAACGGGCCCAGGTCTGCCCCTCTTCGTAAACATTCTGAGCCTACAAGATGTCTTATATATTGAACCTGCAATTGTTTGCTTAAGTTCATGTGTTTCAAAGTATTTCAATACTTCTTACAACTTTTTTACTTAACTTGTACAATTGATTTACAACCATTTTCTCTAAAACTTGTCTGCGGTTTAAAAATTTTTAACAGACTTCTGAAGCTCGTGTTTTCTTTTCTAAAACCTATCTGCAACTCTAAATATTTTAAACAGACTCCTGTTTGCAACTGGCATATTTTCTTTAAAGTCTTACTGATTTTCTAAAGTCTGCCGATTTCTAAAATGGGCCCGGGGGGCTCGAAGCAGATTTTCTATCCAACCCTTATGTGTTTAACTAATATGCCGCTCTCCTAACCTCTCTTAAAAACCAAATCAGTAATTGAAGTCATGCTAAACTACTTGTTGTATGTTATGGGGTTCACTTGAGCTTTTAATTGGTTTTTTGCATCCCTCTTTTTTGCTACTTGTTTTTGACTATCGCACTAGCAATTTTACATCTGACTAATATATATATATATATATATATATATATATCCTACTTCCTTCTCCCATTTTCTTAGGATTAGAAGTCCTAATACCCCGGGACTAATAGGTTGGGGCGGGTATTAGCATTCAATAAGTAAACGACACCGACGCGCTTTAATACCTTAACAGGGTGGGAGGGTAGAATATGGAGATGATGCCGGTGCGATAATATCATAAATTGATCCCTCTTTTGGAATATGTGCGGGATATTGTATTGAATGATCCATATTGTAGTTAGACCTATGACCCTTCTTTCTTTTTATGTACTTTACTTAAATGTTTTCTTAATGCCTTTTAAACTAATCCTCTCTTATTTAAAACTTATGTCCTCCCTTTAAAGCTTTTAAGTTGTACGAATGCCTTATATGTGAGCCCTATTTTGATTAATTGCTTCATCTCTTTATAAAGTCATAATTAGCACGGCCGGGAACCACATTTGTGGATCTTGAGGGATGCCTAACACCTTCCTCTCGAGATAATTTCAAGCCCTTACCCAACTCTGGTTTCTCTCTTAAAAACACTCTCTTTATCTTAAAGTGCCCTAATGCACTATAATCATTAGGTGGCGACTCTTCCAATTCCGTGAGCCAATTCCCAAACGGGAAATAGAGTTGTTTTGCCCATAATATCATAAAACTCGATTTCGCTTTTGAAAAAGGGGGCGTCGACAACTTCTGCATTTTTAGAAATCATGTCTATAGGTTTCTACATTTCATATAGATGTCATGTCTATAGGTTTTACATTTCATATGTAGAGACCACGTCAATAACTTTCTGCACTTCTGCATTTTATAGAAATCTTGTCAATAAGTTTTCTGCACTTCTGCATTTCATATAGATGCCATGTCTATAGGTTCTGCATTATATATGTACCGACCACGTCTATAAGTTTTTACACTTCTGTATTTTATAGAAATCATGTCTATAAGTTTTCTGCACTTCTGCATTTTTATAGAAACCATGTCTATAGCTTCTGCATTTCATATAGAAACCATTTCTATAGGTTTCTGCATTTATACACATCACATAGATAACATGTCTATAGAACTTCCTGAATTCTGCATATGCATCTATCACTAGGCAAACATGTTCATGGGTTTTAATAACAAATATCATTTTAGATACCATGCCTATAGGACTCCTGCCTTTTTATTTCGACTATAAACGTTTTAAAATTAATAACGCATAGAAAGCATGCCTATAGGAGCAATCAACCAAATCTGAATCGTCTATTCACTTATAGTCTAAAAAATCGGTAGTAGCAATGCTTAGCATCTGCAAAACTTATGTTCCTGCAATTAATAAGTCGTCCTCTTTAAAATAAGTTCCATCCAACACTTCGGCAAGCCATTAGGTAAATTAGTTAATTAAATCAGAATTCATTAAATTACAACCAACAGGCAGGTCTAATTCAGATTTCTTATCTGAAATATGTAATAAAACAGTCTGCCTTACTCTTTTTTAAGTTTAATCAGACCGTAATTAGTACATGAAAGATGTCACGGGCTCGTTTTTTGTCACTCTAAAATAGCCCGCGCGGCATCCAAGCACCGTCTTGACATTAGCCTGCTCCAACACTCGGCCAAAATTTCAGCAACTTTGGACTTTGATTAATTTCGGCAGTCTTTCAACGTAGTAAACTTTAGATTGATTTAGGCAACGAAAATATAGTGAAGGGACAGAAATAAAACGTGAACACAAGACACACAATATACAGGAACTCTTTCCCAACTTTGTATTTAACTCGAGAATACAAAGAAAACTCAAACTCAAAGTACACTCCGCGTACAAAAATGAAGATCACTCTTGATCCTCACAAGACTACTCTTAGCCTTAGTGTTTTCACTCTTGAAAACAAGACTTAGGACTCTTCCTAAATCAGAAAACATACACTCTACACGTTTTCACTCTTTAAGTGTTCTCCCACACGTTTTTCTCTATCTTAGGACTTAGGACTCTTCCTAAGTCAGAAAACATGTCGTCGTCACGTTTTCCACTCCATTGTGAGCTCTCTCGCATTTTTCTCCTTAAGTCACAAATGAGAAGGGTGTAGCCCATTTATAACACATGAAAACAGCCCCATTACACAATAGTTGCCTTGTTTTTAGGCTTGCACTTGCCCACTAATTTATCCTAAGTGTAGTTGACACCCCCAACTACTAGGAACATGTTTAGATCATGGGATCATGGCCTCAATTCGTGATAACTCCTGCCAGCATGATAGACAAAGCTCAACCGCTGCCCATGTGCACAACATGTGCCGGTAACCGCCGTTTGACTTGGTCCATTCTGATGTTGCTGCCCAATTTCGTGTGTTGTCTCGGACCAGGCGCCAATGCCATTGTCTCCAACTAAATTGTGCCCCATTTTACCTTATATTTGCCCACGAACTTGGCCCGTTTGCCGCAACTCCAACCATGCAAATCTGCCCACACATCGCCTTTCCATTGCACATTTGCTTGTCTTTGCCCATCCGTTTCTGCCATGCCTTGGCATCAATGCCTCATGCCTTGATGCTAATATCAAGATCAAGTGCCATCCGTAGCCCGCAACTCACTGTCAAGCCCTTTCCAAGCTTCCTCGCATCCATTCAAAGCCTTAGCCATCGCTTGCCCGTTTCCCTTTTTGACTTTTGGCGCCACTCTTGCACCAATTTTGCAACACTCTTGCTGCCTCATGACAACACTCTTGTTTTCTCGTCGAGTTCAATTGTTGGAGGTTTAACACAAGACATGCTAAACAACCTGTCTTTAAGTTTGGGAGGCCTGTTTGAGCCTTTAACTATTATGTGTTTTCCCATATCTGCTCTATGTGTGTTGTTCGTTGCCTTAGATTTTGTCCTTTCAAACCATAAAAGCCCAATCTCCCTTCCCTTTAGGACTAGTAGTACCAAATGCCTTCGAGACGGGTAATAGCATGTTATAAGTAACAAAATCCTTTCGCGCTTTAACACCTTAATAGGGTGGGAAAGAGTATATATGGATATGATGATTGATGCGCTAATACCACGTGTAACCCCTCTTATAAGGAGTGATTACCGGGTATTGCATTGATGTGATCCACATTGTTTGTAAACCTAGCCCCCCTTCCCTTTTACTTGTTTGTTTTATTTTTAGAATTTTGATACTACTTAAGCTTTTTCCTATTTTCTTTCAACTTCAACTACTTGCAACCGTTATGTGAAAACCCTCTTTTTATTTGAAATTCTTACTTGTGTACTTGTTATTTTCATTTACAGTCACAACGGTAGCACGATCGGGAACTACACTAGTGTATCTGAGGGGTGCCTAACACATTCCACTCGAGATAATTTCTAGCCCTTACCCAATCTCTAGTTTCTAAATCAAAACTCTCCTCTTAGTATCCTAATGTACTTTAATCATTAGGTGGCGACTCTCCAATTCAAACTCAATTCCCAAAAGGGAACGAGTTATCCTCTAGAATGTCATAAACCCGATTTCCCAAGAAAAAGGGGGTGCGACATCAAGCTGTCCTGATTCTCTGAGTTCCTTCTAAATTACCTTCAAATTGAGACATTTCCTTACTATTACCCCACTATCCTTAACTAAAACCTCCCATGCGAACTTTAGCATAAGACCACACCATCCTAAACCTCATAAACCATTGTATTCTTCTGAAGCATCTCGAAAAGTGCCACAATCGAGATACCCGCTCTGAAGATACCTTCTCCGAATCTAAAGCCAAGACCTTTGATTTCCTGATACTGGTATGTAGAATCCATGATGATACTAAAATGCCACAAGTTCTGACATCCTCCCATATAAATCTCAATTTCTAGCCCACACATATCTTGAAGATTCCCAATTACTAAGTATAAATCTTAAACTCATTAGAACCATTCTCGAGAGTAATCCACTCTGCTTAAATCTCAATTAGATTATTCGAACGGATCAGATGACCCGTGCCCCATTGGCATTCCAGCACCCAAGGAAGTAACCCCACCTTAATGCAACCAAATAAATTCTTGCTTCATGTACATTACATCCTTTATAAATAACAACTGAAGCCATTCCATAATTCTTATATACCCATAAAGCATATCACAACCACTATCCAAAATTTCCTGTATTCGAGTCATCATCGATCTAAACCTTGGTAAGACACAATTGATTCACTAGTATGCCTCAAACTGGAAACAACTTAGCACATAACTGTGCAATCAACTAATCAATAACAGACTACTCCACTTGGCTCAAGGCCATAGAACAAAACACACAAAGCTCACAATGACCCTACTCTATTACTGTCATAATACCATAGTGAAATTCAACTAAATCCTTCATGAGCTCGTGGAACACAAACAATCTTGTATTTCAAATCATCTGCAATTCTCGCATTCATCCTCGTAATAGTCAAGCTCATTCTCATAAGCAATCCAAACTCAAATTGTTCTATACATGTTTCAATGGTAAAAGAAAACTCACTAATAAACAACATAGGGATCACACACCCTCAGAACACCCTGTAAGAGATAACCCACATGCTTAGCTTTAAATAGGTATATCTCTATACTCTTCCATAGCCATAACTATTACTCAATCACTTAATCTTCCTCAGTCTAACCTCATATTACCACATGAAATTTACTTTATCCCACAACCATACAACATAAAAAGATCCTTTAACACACCCATAACTCAGGGGTACACATCAAACCAAGATGGAAATCCAGTACCAAATCGTTCTTCCTACCCTCAAGTAGACTCTTCTCATCACATCTAAATCATATGAACATATCTCACGGTCACATCATACTCGTCACATCGCTATCCAGCCATCGCTTCCACTAATAGGGACACTACCAAAAACATATGTCCGTAAGCACGTGCTCACATAATCAATACCTCAGTGCTCAAGATACAAGCAAAGCCCGGCCTCAAGTTCTCCAGACTAGCAAAACATCAACACACATAAATCACATCTTGCCCCTCGATTTGGGAATCACAAGCCGTCGATGCACAGTTGATACCGAGCGACCATGCGCTCAAACGAACGTGTGGAATATATTCAAAGAGTTACATTTCAAGCAGAATCAATGGCGCATGATAAGAATTCAAGAATGTGGGATTTACTAATGGTTCTGCAGCTTCTAGAGGATAAGTACATACGTCTCCGTACCGATTCACGAGACTGTACTAAGCCTGCTCACCACTTATGGGACCTATGTAACCTAGGCTCTGATACCAACTTGTCACAACCCCCAAAACCAACCCGATAGTGATGACACCAATCATGGAACTAGGCTAGCCGACCCAAACCCAAAACTAATCAGTATTTCCCATTGTTAGGATAAAATCAAATATTTTTAATAATAAACCTTTATATAGTGTTTAAAATAAAACAACAGTGCAGAAAGAAAGCCCGACATCGGGGTGTAACAAGTTATGAGCACCTATTACAACTGTTTGACATCCTCAAGACCGACATGGTCAGGGAAAATCACAGAAGCAGACTAAGGGTGAATAAGAAGGGAGAAAAGCAGAGCCGTGATCGCCATGCAGCTACCTTACTAACTTCGATAAACTTGCCAACAAGCTCAGAAACAACTGGATATGCACACAAGGTGCATGGAGTAATGTGAGTCCGCCAACTCAACAAGAAATAAAAGTAAATAAAGACTGAGCAGTAAGAAATCACGCAAACCATGTCATAGCACCACAGTGGGTACAATATGTTTCCACAGCAGGATACAAATCAGATCATCTTGTTAAATTCCAATTTCAGTAAAATCCTTTAGAAAAGTGTCTTTCTAGTCATTTCAGTAGAGGTTTAATCTAATGTATAGTGAAAGTGATGAAAATCATGAACAAACCCTCGGTCAAAAGGTAGTTCGTATATTTTTCTTGAGTAAACATAAATCATAAGCATCTCATAACTTAAATCTCTCAATGGAAGTAAGAATGCCAATTTAGTGATTAAATTCCGAACACCTCGTAAAAACTCCAGTAAAAATGAAAGTTATTTTAAATATTTTTTTAACATTTTCAATAGAGGCTTAGTACAAAGATGAGTAAAATCAGTAATTTATTCAACATATTCAATAGAGACTTACATTAAGGAGGATTGAAAACGGTAATTGTATAAACAAGCCCCTCAGGCAAAGCATCACTCATATATGTGTATCTGTATAGCCCCTCGGGCAAGCCTCTTACTCACTAGTGACTCAACACTATCATCAATCAACGCTCACACTCAGCACTCACACTCAATAAGTACCTTATCATAGCCACTGCGGCGTGCAACTCAATCCATATATCGCTACGTCATGTTGCCCGATCCATATATATAGTCGACTGTGCTCACTGGGTGTGCAGACTCCCGGGGGGACACTACAACCCAAGCGCTACATCGTTGCGGCGTACAACTCGATCCATATATCGTTGTGGCGTGCAACCCGATACACACACACACACACTATATATATATATATACATATATATATATATATGTGTATATATATATATATATATATATATATATGTATATATATATATATATATATATATATATATATATATATATATATATATATATATATATATATATATATATATATATCGTTGCAGTGTGCAACCCGATTCATAAATATATAATCCTCACACATAGGGCCTCAGCCTCTCTCGGTCATCTATATCACAATCAGGCCCTCAGCCTCTCTCAGCCCTCAACCTCACAAGCCACTCAGACTATCAGTAACATAGGGCATTCAGCCCAAAATTGTTGGAAACACGTTCTCAATACAATATACTAAAACGTGTGTTCTTTTGTATAGGTTTTGATGAATGACAAACGAAGCGAAAATTGATATATGACGAAGTTCAAGAAACAAGCGCACAATTGATATACATCGAGATTCAAGATCAAGAAAAATTTTTATAGTTTAATTAAGTCATTCTTAATTGTGATCTTGATCCTACAACTTGACTCGTAACATGGCTTCTCTCATAAAACTATTTTCCAAAATCATGCATATTTAATTTCTTGCTAAATGATTTTAAATCATGCATATTTTCATTAGTCAAAATGATTTTTAAATGCCTCTGAAAACTGGACTAAAATAATCGATTATGTACTAATGATAATCGACTATGTTGAGCCAAGACTGCATGACAATCGATTGTGAACTAATGACAATCGATTGTGTTAAGGTAGTGAACATCAGGTTTCTTCAAACCTGCATGACAATCGATTGTGAACCTTATGACAATCGATTGTGATGAGGCAGTGTCCATCAAAGTTTTTCAAAACTCAGAATAATCGATTGTGAAGCTAATGACAATCGATTGTGAAGAGACAGTGTCCTTCAGTTTTTTCAAAGTCACAAAATAATCGATTGTGAACTAATGACAATCGATTGTGTTGAGGCAGTGACTTCCAGTGATTTCCAAATTTATTAAATAATCGATTGTGAGTATATAACAATCGATTGTCAAGAGGCAGTGTCTAAAATGTTTTTCAAAAGCTGATAAGTAATCGATTGTTGACTTTGTGCAATCGATTGTGAAGCTGACCGTTGTCGTAAAGTTTTCAAATACCGTCAGGTAATCGATTATTGATTCTGTATAATCGATTGTTTTGATTCAAATCCGGAAAAGATTTTTTGAACGTTATTGGGTAATCGATTATTGATTTTGTATAATCGATTGTTTTGATTAAAATCCAGAAAAGATTTTTTGAACGTTGCTGAGTAATCGATTATTGATTCTGGACAATCGATTGTTTGTGGTAAAATCTGGAAAGGATTTTTTGAACGTTGCCAGTAGTCGATTCTGGATTGTAAGTAATCGATTATCAAGCGTAAAATCTGGGATTGAATTTTGATCTGACTGGCAGACAATCGATTGTTGGGGTTTGACAACCGATTGTCAGTGAGTAAAATCAACAACTCTTAATTGGCAATTAGGCAACGGTAATGCCAAGTTTTTCAACTATAAATGCAGCTTCATTTCAGTGTTTTAAACACAACAACATACTACAACTGATCATTATATTGCTATAAGCTTGCATACTTTTGTTTATCATTTTATATTCAATTTCATAAAGCTTTTGAGAGCCATATTCTTGTCCAAAGTTGTTGTGATCCAGAGCTTACTTCTTTTACTCATATCTACTCATTAAGGAGTATTTTGTTTGAGTGTTTTAGTGTTGTATACACTTGTAAGAGAATTGTAATTCTCTTGTTGTAAGGAACTTGTGTTTCCTTGGTTGAAGTCTTGGAGTGTTGTAACTCCGAGCAAAGGTGTTGAGGCTTGCGTCCTCAAGTTGTAAAGGTTTGTTAAGCACCCGGAAGCTTGACACGTTAGTGGAAAATCTCGAGAGAGTCTCTCGGGGACTGGACAAGCCACACGTTGTGGTGAACCAGGATATATCTGTGTGTAAGTTATTATTTATCGCACTTATTTACTTCCTGCAAATTTTAATTTCCGCAAGTTTACGCTAAATTTTATTATAACGCTATTCACCCCCCCTCTAGCGTTAAGCGTATTATCTAACAATTGGTATCATAGCCCACTTCTCTGAAAACTTAACAGTTTGAGAGAACCATCCATGGCTTCTACTCGTGATTCTTTTGCAGGAATTGATGAAGGACAGTGCTCCACACGACCACCTCTATTCACCGGTACAAATTACACGTACTGGAAGGAGAGGATGAAGATCTTCATTCAGTCCAACAGCTTTCACCTTTGGAAGGTGATAATGAAGGGAAACCAAATTCCAACAAAGAAGGTGGAAAACGAATGGGTTCCTAAGTCCGAGGATGAGTATGACGCGGATGACATCCGAAAGGTTCAAAATAATGCTAAAGCAATTAATTTATTATATTCTGCTGTTAATGCTGACGATTACAGGAAAATATCGTGTTGCACAACGGCAAAGGAGATGTGGGACAAGCTAAAAGTTACATACGAAGGTACGGACCAGGTAAGGGAAGCAAAAATTGATTTCCTAACCCATTCTTATGAATTATTTCACATGAAGGAAGGTGAAAAGGTGGACGAAATGTTTGAGCGATTTTCAATAATCGTAAATGACTTACATGCTCTCAAGAAAACATTCACGGATAGAGAGCTCGTTCGAAAAATTTTTAGAAGTCTCACACCGGCATGGAGATCAAAGGCCGATGCAATTCAAGAATCTATTGGCGTTAAACGTCACCATCGACGCACTAAGAGGTAACCTTAAAACTTATGAATCTACTATTCTTAACCCTTTTGTTGATGATCAAAGGAGGCAAAGAATAGCTCTAAAGGCGAGCACAAGCCAACCTCAAATTGATGAGGAAGGAGACAACGAGTTTGGACTCGTTCTAAACAGATTTCAAAGGTTCATGCGCAAGGAGTATGAACGCAAGGGCAAAAAGCAAGGCGAACAAATCAAGTGCTATGAATGTGGTGAAACCGGGCACATCAAATCAAATTGCCCAAACATCAAAAAGGAGAAGAAACCTTTTAAAAAGCAACGTGCATACATTTCTTGGGGAGGTGACTCCGGAGATGAGTCAAGCGAAGGAGAAGAAGACGAAGCAGCAAATCTTTGCCTTATGGCACAAGAAGACAACAAAGATGAGGTATGTCAAATTTCGTCTAAAAACTTCTTTACTCTTGAAGAAATGCAAACTGCTTTTGATGAATTATATGCTGAGTTTATTAAGGCTTCAAAAACTGTTAAGGGCATAAAAGAAAATGCTTCATTAAAAGAAAAGGATTTTCAAAACAGCTTTCTTTGAAAGAAAAGGATTTAGAAAAACTGGTTTTAGAAACTGAGAAGCTGAAAGAGGAAAACAAGTTTTTTGGAAAAAGAAGTTCCGATAAGCCCGAAAGCTCTACTAGAAATTGCACTTCTTGTTTGCTTCTTAAGAATGAAGTAAGTAGGCTTAAAGGCACATTAGATAAGTTTAATTCTTCGCACAAAAACTTGAATGATGTTCTTGTTAACTTGAAATCAACCAAGCATGGAATAGGCTTTAAGAATGAAGAAAAGGTTGACGCTAAACCCCAACAACCTAAAGCTCAACCTAGGATTAACAACAGAAATGCTTATCCTAGAAACAACAACTCTAGAGCCAATATGCATGATAGACAAAATGCTGAACTTTTTAGAAGACCTAGGAATGACTTACCACCTAGAAATAGTCACCCTAGAAATGATGCATATTTTAGGCCAAATTTTGAACCCCTTAGAAGACCTAGTAATGGCCCTCAACCGAGAAACAATCACTCTAGAAATGCTGCCCATCCTAGAGCTCATAGTAGGAGAAATAATTCTCATGAAATGCGAAATAGTCATAGTGTTCAAAATAGAGTAAGAAATTTTCATCCGTCTAGTTACTATGAACCTAGAAGGATGCATAACCCAAATGTGACTTGTCATTATTGTAGACGTATTGGTCATATTGCTCCTGCATGCTTTACACGTCATAGACATGTTACTCAATCGCATCATTATAATATGCCTAACCCCCAAGGACCCAAGATGGCATGGGTACCTAAAGAACATTAATTTGTTTTGTAGGTGTGCTTGAAGGGATCAAGTGTACTATGGTACCTTGATAGTGGATGCTCCAAGCATATGACGGGAGATGGATCCAAATTCCTTCAATAAGAGCACAAAGAAGGAGGAAGTGTTATCTTCGGTGATAACAATAAAGGAAAGATCATCGGCATCGGCTCGGTCGATAAGGATGAAAATTCCTCTATTAAGCATATATTACTTGTGAAAGGTTTGAAGCATAATCTCTTGAGCATAAGCCAATTATGTGACAAGGGAAATCTTGCTCTATTTGAGTCGGATGAATGCCTAGTATTTAGACGTAGTGATTTCAAAATCATACTTCGTGGTTTTAGAGTTGATAATATTTATATGGTTGATCTTGCTAATTCCTCACCCGAATATGTTGATTGTCTTATGAGTAAAGAGGATGATACTTGGCTATGGCATCGTAGAGTAGCACATATCAATATGCATCTTTTGAACAAATTGATTTCTCAAAACTTAGTTGTTGGTCTTCCCAATTTAAAATTTGAAAATGACTCTATTTGTGACTCGTGTCAAAAGGGGAAGCAGACAAAAGCATCTTTCAAATCTAAAAACATTGTTTCAACTTCTAGACCATTGCAATTGCTTCATATGGATTTATTTGGTCCCTCTCGCATTGAAAGTCTAGGAAGAAATAAATATGCTTTTGTGATTGTTGATGATTACTCGAGATTTACTTGGACTTTATTTCTTGCCAATAAAAGTGATGCTTTTCAAAATCTTAAATATTTTCTTAAGCGTGTTCAAAATGAGAAAGAAACAACCGTCACTTCAATTAGAAGTGATCATGGGGGAGAGTTTGATCACAATCTCTTTGCGGACTTTTGTGACGAACTCGGAATCGAGCATACCTTTTCCGCTCCACGTGCACCACAACAAAATGGGGTGGTCGAAAGGAAAAATAGGTGTCTTGAAGAGATGGCTAGAACCATGCTCGACGAAGCTAAGATACCCAAACATTTTTGGGCGGACGCCGTGAGTACCGCTTGCTATGTTCTAAATAGAGTAGTAATTCGGCCGATACTCATGAAAACCCCCTATGAACTTTATAAGGGTAGAAAACCAAATATTTCCCATATTAGAGTTTTTGGTTGCAAATGTTTTGTTCATAACAATGGCAAAGACCAATTGGGTAAATTTGGTGCTAAGTCGGATGAAGGTATTTTCATTGGATATTCCTCACGAAGTAAAGCATATAGGGTCTTTAATAAAAGAACCCAAATTGTGGAGGAATCCCCTCATGTTGTATTTTCCGAAAATAATGCTCGCTTGGCGAGAAAGAATTCCAGTTTTGATCTTACAGGTATCTTAGATAGCTTGAAAGACAAAATACAAGAGGAACCACCCAAGGAAAATAAAGATGAAACTGAGGAACAACCAACGGAAGAAGCGCCACAATTGGAAAAAGAAATAAATATGCCTAACGAGTGGAGGACAATCAAAGATCACCCTCTCGAACAGGTAATTGGCAACGTCGGAGGAAAGGTAAGTACCCGAAACTCTCTTAAGAACACTTTAGGACACACTTCTTAAGAGCTCACGTTCTCACTTGGCAACACTAGTTTAAGTTATTACTTCTTTACAAATTACTGACTTGAGCGTCAGAGACGTTTAATTCTATTTTGCAGGTATCGCCCTAAAATATATGGGGAATTATAAAGTTTTGGCACAAAATAATCGATTGTTCCAAGCAAATAATCGATTATTTTACTGTGCTGAAAATCGATTAGCAGTATCACTAATCGATTGTTTATGGTTTATGTTTATTATGTAGTTTCGTTAAATAATCGATTCTTTAAACTGCAAAATCGATTTCCGTCTCAATCATTCAGCAAGGCTTTTCCAAAACAATCGATTTTTTCAAAATATAATCGATTATTTTCAAAATCAGAAAATTTCTGTGCTCACTGTAACATAACAATCGATTACCATATTTTGACAATCGATTATTTCATGTCAGAAATTTAAATTCTTGTTACCGTTTGGCTCCTCAATCGATTTGTGTCAGTTCCAAGTCAGGTCATAACTCTTCAACAATCGATTATTGCATCTCAACAATCGATTGTCTAACGGTCAGTGAATTTATTTTACCGTTTCTGACTGATTTGGCTTTAAATTCTCAGCAGATTTCTTCCATAAATGATAAGCCACTCTCCCCTCTATAAATAGGCTTCATATATGTTCATATTCATTCATTCAAGCATCAATTCTAGCTTTCAAAATATCAAATTCTCTCTAATTCTTTGCAAAATCCAGCAGCTTTCATTAAAAATGTCGGGCCGTCACTCAAAACGTTCCCGTTCTGCTAGGCACGGAGCATCCACCTCGGCTGCCCCTCCTCGTCCGAACTATCCCTATCAAGATGGTTCCGTTCTATATTTCAATTCCGAAATCGAGCTTACTCGATTCCTAACCAAATTTGAAAAGCGCGACATTCTTCCACCCCGCTTTTCAACCCACAAGTATCTTGAATCATTTGGGCCTGCTGCAAATATGCTCAAAAATTCTCAACTTCTTGACTTTTTACTCCTTACTCATCCTTACATCAATACTACATTGGTTCAAGCATTTTATTCCAACCTCCATGAGGATGATGATGGTGAGCTTGTCACCAACATTAATGGTGTTCAAATTCTTCTTTCCGATGAAAATCTTCATACCATTGCCCGTCTTCCTCATAACGGTGAAGACATTTTTCGGTACACCGGAGAGGCCGGAGCCCTTTTTGATGAAATAGCCCTCTTACACCAAATCGGTCTTACTTCTTATGATCCAAATATCTCCTCCCGTCGTCCTACAATTACGGGAATGGATCCAAATTACCGATTAATTTTCTATTTCATCACCCGAGTCCTCAAGCCTCGTAAGCACAACCATACCACCATTTCCCAAGAGGACACGAAGCTCATGCATGCCATAGATACCGAAGCTAACATCAATTGGTGTCGGCTTATCAAAATTCATATGCGTGACGCTATCGGAGATGATAGGCCTCTTCCTTATGCTCTCCTCATCATGAACTTTCTTGAAGCCACCGGATTCGTCACTGGAAATGGTCCTCTCAAAAAGAGTACCAAAAAGTGGGAAATATCGGAATCCTCCTTTCATCATGACGGTGATCATGTAGCGCCTGCTCCTCCTCCAACCCGTCGTGCTCCTCCGCCTCAAGAGCCTTCCCTCCAATTCATTTCCGACCAAATTGCTTCATTGACCTCTTCTTTCGGTCAATTAACTAACGAGATCCATGGATATTTTGACCACGTTCATTATCCATATGCGGGTCTTGTTCCATATGAAGCAGCGCCGGATGATGAGGCGGAAAATGATGAATGAATAATTGTAGTTTTTTTTGTTTGTTTTTACATGTTGTATTGTCTTCCCTGTTGCTGTAATTTTTTTTAATAAATAAACAAGGTTTATTTCATCTTTGGCATCTTATTATTATGTTATTTTTGCTAATGGCAAAAGGGGGAAGATAACGGGTATGCAACTCTCAATATTATAAGCTTAAATTGAGGGGGAATTCATATATTGAGGGGGAACAAATTGCATACTTGTTGCATGAATATACTTTTCTTGAATCGTCAATATAAATTGCTTGTCTTGCATATCCCGCTTAATGTTTGCCATTATCAAAAAGGGGGAAATTGTTGGAAACACGTTCTCAATGCAATATACTAAAACGTGTGTTCTTTTGTATAGGTTTTGATGAATGACAAACGAAGCGAAAATTGATATATGACGAAGTTCAAGAAACAAGCGCACAATTGATATACATCGAGATTCAAGCTCAAGACAAAGTTTTATAGTTTAATTGAGTCATTCTTAATTGTGATCTTGATCCTACAACTTGACTCGTAACATGGCTTCTCTCATAATACTATTTTCCAAAATCATGCATATTTAATTTAATGCTAAATGATTTTAAATCATGCATATTTTCATTAGTCAAAATGATTTTTAAATGCCTATGAAAACTGGACTAAGATAATTTGATTATGTACTAATGATAATCGATTATGTTGAGCCAAGACTGCATGACAATCGATTATGAACTAATGACAATCGATTGTGTTAAGGCAGTGAACATCAGGTTTCTCCAAACCTGCATGACAATCGATTGTGATGAGGCAGTGTCCATCAAAGTTTTTCAAAACTCAGAATAATCGATTGTGAAGCTAATGACAATCGATTGTGAAGAGACAGTGTCCTTCAATTTTTTCAAAGTCACAAAATAATCGATTGTGAACTAATTACAATCGATTGTGTTGAGGCAGTGACTTCCAATGATTTTCAAATTTATTAAATAATCGATTGTGAGTATATAACAATCGATTGTCAAGAGGCAGTGTCTAAAATGTTTTTCAAAAACTGATAAGTAATCGATTGTTGACTTTGTGCAATCGATTGTGAAGCTGACCGTTGTCATAAAGTTTTCAAATACCGTCAGGTAATCGATTATTGATTCTGTATAATCGATTGTTTTGATTAAAATTCGGAAAAGATTTTTTGACCGTTATTGGGTAATCGATTATTGATTTTGTATAATCGATTGTTTTGATTAAAATCCGGAAAAGATTTTTTGAACGTTGCTGAGTAATCGATTGTTGATTCTGGACAATCGATTGTTTGTGGTAAAATCTGGAAAGGATTTTTTGAACGTTGCCAGTAATCGATTATGGATTGTAAGTAATCGATTATCAAGCGTAAAATCTGGGATTGAATTTTGATCTGACTGGCAGACAATCGATTGTTGGGGTTTGACAATCGATTGTTAGTGAGTAAAATCAGCAACTCTTAATTGGCAATTAGGCAAGGGTAATGCCAAGTTTTTCAACTATAAATACAGCTTCATTTCAGTGTTTTAAACACAACAACATACTACAACTGATCATTACATTGCTATAAGCTTGCATACTTTTGTTTATCATTTTATATTCAATTTCATAAAGCTTTTGAGAGCCATATTCTTGTCCAAAGTTGTTGTGATCCAGAGCTTACTTCTTTTACTCATATCTACTCATTAAGGAGTATTTTGTTTGAGTGTTTTAGTGTTGTATACACTTGTAAGAGAATTGTAATTCTCTTGTTGTAAGGAACTTGTGTTTCCTTGGTTGAAGTCTTGGAGTGTTGTAACTCCGAGCAAAGGTGTTGAGGCTTGCGTCCTCAAGTTGTAAAGGTTTGTTAAGCACCCGGAAGCTTGACACGGTAGTGGAAAATCTCGAGAGAGTCTCTCGGGGACTGGACTAGCCACACGTTGTGGTGAACCAGGATATATCTGTGTGTAAGTTATTATTTATCGCACTTATTTACTTCCTGCAAATTTTAATTTCCGCAAGTTTACGCTAAATTTTATTATAACGCTATTCACCCCCCCCCCCCCCCCTCTAGCGTTAAGCATATTATCTAACAAAAATATCATTTATTACATCAAAGCTGGGCAAATAAGGCTGAGTTATGAATTTAGTAAAACATATCATGACTGAGTACAATTATTAGGCCAAAATAGTACGGAATTGTAATAAAAATCCCCATAAGGGCCCAAAACAGTTGGCATGAGGCCCAAATATGACATTCCACCCAAAATATAAGAATACTTTCCACAACACAATTATATCAAATAGTTTTCAATTAAATACGCAACTTAACAGTCGTACGTACAGACCAAGTCACAATACCCAACGGTGCACAACTCCACGCTCGTCATCTAGCGTGTGCTTTACCTTAAAGGAGCATAACGATTAGAAATCCGGGGTTTCAAACCCTTAGGATAATATTTACAATCATTACTTACCTCAAACCAGACAAAAAACCTACTCCGTTATGCCTTTGCCTCTTGACTCGACCTCAACTCGCCTCAAATCTATCCAAAATCAGAATCATAACATCAATATACTCTAAGAGAACAAAGCCCGCATGAAAATAATCAATTTACATCAAAAATCTCAAAATTGGTCAAACCCATACTTCGGGCCCATATCTTAGAATCCGATAAAAATCACATCAATAAAATCCTCATCCTTCCACGAGTCTATACATACTAAGATCATCAAATTCGGACCTCAAATGGCTCCTAAATCTCCAATTTAACTTTTCAATTTCAAGCCCTAATTTCTCAATTCTTTCTCTAATATGCCCAACTAATTTTCATGATCAATCAATGAAATAATCAATAAATACAGGATACAAAGCCCAAGTAGCTTACCTCTCTATCAACATTTGATTCCCTCTTGAAATCACAGCTTTGAGCTCCAAAACTGCACAAAAATGATGAACCAATGACTTAAAATCACGAAGGTGTCATTTTATACATTCACCCCAGCACTTTCGCACCTGCGATCCCATAAGGGCATATGCGCTTCTGCTTCCGCAGGAAAAAATCTCCTTTTACGAATTTTACTTATCTCACCAGGCCTAGTATCTGCAGTCACCTCACTGCTCCCGCGGCATCATAGATGCGATTACCAAGTCGCACCTGTGGTCCTCCATGCACATGCGCCTCTCTTCCGCACCTACGGTCTCCAATCTGCGGGTGTGGATATGACAGAAGCAGCAACATCAGCTGCAATTCCTCAAGTTCAACCTTTCCGAAAACTATCCAAAACCATCCTGAGGCCCCCGAGACCTCAACCAAAAATACAAACAAGTCATATATCATCATTCAAACTTATTCTAACCTTCGGAACACTCAAAGCAACATCAAAACATCAAATCACCCCTCATGTTTAAGCCTAAGGGTTTTTAAACTTCCGAATTCCGCAACCGATCCAAAAACCCGTCAAACCTCATCCGAATGGCTTGAAATTTGCACACACGTCACAAAGAATACAACGGACATATGCCAATTTCCAAAGTTCCATCCCAACCCCGATATCAAGATTTTCACTATCGATCGGCAACCAAATTTTCAACTTCGCCAAATCAAGCCAAATTTTACCACAGACCTTCAAAATACATTCTGAACACGCTCCTACGTCCAAAATCACCTGACGAAGCTAACCGATTCATAAAAATCTTATGATATTGAATACTACAAAGTCAAGACTTGGTCAAACATTCCAAATTTAAAACTTAAAGTTGAGAATCATCCTTCCATATCTGTTCCGATTAACCTGAAAACCAAAAACGATGATCTACACAAGTCATAATTCATCATACGGGACTAGTCATGCTCGAGAACTGATGAGCAAAGTGCAAATGCTCAAAACGATCAGATCATTACAAAAAATATACAAATTCTAGATGAACAAGAATACATTGAATCAGTCGCATCATCCTTGTTCTCAATTTTTGAAGTTATGCAATACAAAAACTTCCATATACTTTTTGTATATCATTATGTTATATATCTTTATTTTTTGTTTGTGAATATGTACGATAGTTGTACGCATATGGAGATATACACATTTATTGCATAAAAATGAAGACATTGTCAAGCTAATTCATGTAAGATTTAGATTGTGGTTCATTTGAGCATAAAATTATTTTCTCAGCATATTCAAAGTAAAGTTCTCCTTTTCTTTTCTTACCTCTATAGGAATTTGATTTAAAATATAAAAAATAGCTGTAACATTCATATCCTGAGCTTTCTGATATTGGTGGACATGGTAATGAAATGAAATTTGTTTTACCCTAATTTATAAGGAATTTGTACCTAATTTCTAGGAAGAATTGGCAATTGTTGATGAGAGAAGAGGGTTATAAATGTGTTTGCTATTTTTAAGAAAAATAATTTTGGTTATTAAATGTCAATTTTTTTAGGCTTCTATTGCCCAACCTAACATAAGACCAAAATATTGTCAATTCTCTTTATGTGTTGTCATACCATGCCATTTTTTTTCTTAATTTTTTAGTAAACGCAAATGTCGGCACTGATGGACATGGTAGTTGGCAACTCCTAATAGTTGTCTATTACTTATTCCCTCCTGTCCACTTTAATTAATTTTTGACTGTTTTTATACATATTTATGAATTCATATTTTAGCATTAATTAACAATAAATCGACCACGTCAACCTTAATTTGTTCGTTGGAAATATAATAAATACTCCTAGACTATTTACTCCAAATGCAACTTTGAAAAAAAAAGATAATTCTTTCTTGACATATGAAAAAATTAAATATTATGGAATACAAAAAAAAAAGTCAAGAAATCAATTAAAGTAGACCAGAGAGAATACTTGTTCAACTTGGAGGTATAAGTATAATTTGATGACCGTTTAAACGTCTCATCGCTTTGTAGAAATAATAGATTAATAGCTGGCTTTTTTACTGTATAGGAATAAAACTTTTGATTAATAAAGAAGATGGCAAGTTATTGTAGATACGTCAACAATAAATAAGTTACATGGTCAAACAATCCTCAAAATTAAATTATATTTGTCGGATATATATATTTACGTGGACAACTATATATTATACTTTTGGGAGGAATAGATGGCAACAATAAATTTTTTGGTCATGATAGTTTAGTTGAAGTAACATATACACCAAGAACATCCTTTATAAAGAGGATATACCAATATTATATCATACTATCTTATACAATACTACATCCATCATTGCAAATGCTATACCACTACTAAGAAAATTAGGTTTTAGCGACAGATAAAGTTTTTAGCTAAATAAAAAATTTTATCGCTAATCTCATTTAGCGATGGATTAGAGATAAATTATTAAACAATTTTGCTAGCAATTAGCGATTTAGCGAGTGATTAGCAATGAAGTTCGTAGTTAATTATATTTTTAGTGATAACTAGCTTAACTAATTAAATTATTCATGTTTGCACATTCAATGTCCAACAATTTTGAACTCACCTATTAATGTAATGTAATTACACTCATTTTTTCATTTAAATGCATATTATATCTTTTAGGACGCCAATTGTTATTATAAACTGTTTATTAATAGACAAGTTTACACGTGCAAGGCACATACTTTAAAGTTAGTATTTTAGAAAGAACGTTAGCATACGATTTATCTTTTATTCACCGCTAAAGTTACAATGTATAATATTACAAATTACAATTGTCTATATTCAGATTTACATAATACGATGTATAGATAGACTTAGTCAAATTTAGTAAATTTATCCATTTTTCCATTAAGTTAAAAGAACAAAAAGGAAAAACAAAATGATTATTTGTATTTATCACATTGGACAAGAGAGATACGTCAGTCAGTGAGACGCGTCTCCTTCTCAATCGCCACAGTGACGAGACTTCGAGTTCGGGGCAAGCAACAATACTTTGGGCTTTTGGAGATTGGGTTTAAAATCTCTCATCAGCCTCTTTTTCGCTTTCGTTTTTTGATCTTCCTCTCTCTACTCTCATCACCATCAAAGATTAGTAGACGCTCTACAATCTACTCACAGATCTGGGTAATAAATCTTTTTTTCCTTAACACCATTTCGCGCTCTCTATGTTTATCAATTTACCATGGTATTTTTTTACATATATATACAGCTATCGATTTGTGTATCACTTTTTGGTATAGAAAAATGTTAGGGTTTGAGTTTGTTAGTAACTTATATTTAAAGTTTTACTCGTTTGCATGATTGTTCCTTTTTCTTTTTCAATTTACATGCTGATTAGGCAAATAAGTGTGGAAGAAGTGTATCTAATATTCTTTTGATTGATGTGGATATGTCTCGTTGTTTTTATGTAATTGAAGCAAATGAGATGAAGCTATTTCTTTTTTACCTGGTAAAGAATAATTTAAAAATTTAGTTACAAAAATAAGGAGAGTAAAAGTCACTTATTCGATTGTTCCATGACGCTAATGGGCACGGAATAGCACCAAGGGTGTGGCCTTTACCGAAGTGGTCAATGAAGTGGGAGAAGAACCATGAGATCTCAGGTTCAAATGCCATTGGAGGCACAAAATACTTGGTGATTTCTTCCAATTTGCCTAAGCCTTAGTGGACATAGATTGCAACCAGTGGGATGTAGCAGGCATCGGTGGAATAGTCGAAGCAGTGTTTTGGAGAGCGCAAAGCGTAAAAAAAGCGACAAGGGCTCGCCTCGCTTCAAAGCGCAAAGCGCAAAGAAGCGCACACTTTTTTGAAGTGAAGCGCAATTCTTAAAAAACATAATGTAAAATTATAAATAATCAAAAACATCAATTTAAATACTTAAAATTAGGTACTAGGTACCACCAAATCATCCACAAACCATCCATAAACCATAAGACAAGTAAAATCAAAGCTACTAAATTACTAGAAGTCAATCAACATCTTATTCTTCTATGTCTTCTTCTCCTTCAAGATTGTCAAAATCTTGAATTCCTCGGTTATCTTCATATTGCTCGTCATCTTCTTCTTCCCCCTCCTCTTCATAATCATTCTCATCTTCATCAATGGATCGACTTGTAGTAACCACACTTTTTCCCTTCCTAATAGAACTTGAACTTGGAGTACAACCAAACTATAAGGATCCTCCCCAACTCCACTAGCAACCGCATCATCACCCCAAGTTAAATCGGGGTCGCCTTCAAATACTTCTTCATCTTCACAATTTTCGGGGACTCCGGTTAGCCACTCATTAGCGTCATCAATATTGTCCAAAAGAATTGGATCAATTATATTGCAGTGGTTGTAGCGACGCCTCAATGTTCTATTGTATTTTACAAACACTAGATTATGGAGGCGTTTCATGGTTAGTCGATTCCTTTTCTTTGTATGAATCTGCAAAAATGATATGTCAACTAATTAGTAGGAGTTTGGACAATTGAGATATAATTTACTTTATCTCAAAACACAAAATAATTCTTTTTATTTCTTACGTGTTCAAAAACACTACAGTTCCTTTCACATCTGGATGAGCTACAAGTTAAGCTTAGAACTTTGATGGCGAAAGTCTGTAACTCCGGAGTCTCTGCACCATATGTGTCCCACCATTCAGCTATAGAAGTCAAAAAAAATATTCAAGAGTTAATAAGTATAAAAAATACATCGAAGTTAGAGTAATAAAATATAGAAACACTTGGTCACTTGGCGATTTCTTTATTCTTTGTTTAATAGCAAGTCGAAGAGCAAAAAGTCCTTCAGCTGCCTTGTAAGTAGCAAGCTGATCTACTATCTTCTCTTGCAAATCTTCATCTGGGTTCAACTTGATAACAACTTGATGGAAACTTGTCCACAGTTTTTTAGCCAATGAATTCTTCTCTTGCTGCTCATAAAAGAGTGATGGGTTTAGAATAAGTCCAGCCGCATGCAAAGGTCTATGAAGTTGCGCATTCCATCTTGCATCATTGATTTGAAAGACCTTTGCATATTTTTGCTCATCCCTGAATGATGTTTGAATAGTCTCCTTGGCCCTATCCATAGCTTCATAGATGTAGCTCATTGATGGTTTTGCCTCCCCATCCACCAAACGGAGTACTCTAACCAATGGGCCACCAATTTTAAGAGCATAACAGACATTATTCAAAAAAGAAAAAGAAAGAATAATGCGTGCAACCTCTTTCCCCGCACTTTCCTTTGCAAATTTACTCTTGGTCCAATTCTCTGAAGTGACCATCTTTTGCAATTTCTCTTGTTGACAGTGGAGACTACGCAAAGTCAAGAAAGCAGTGGCGAACCTTGTCTTGGCCGGTTTCACCAAATTTTTTTGATTGGTGAATTTTCTCATCAAATTCAATAACAAGGGTCGCTGAGAAATATAAGAATATACTCTAACACCCTGGCTAAAAACTGTAGAAAAGGGCCTTTCCTTGAAAATGTCCCCGAACATCAAGTTGATACAATGAGCCGCATATGGAGTCCAATAGACATTCTTGTACGCTCCTTCAATCATGCCACCTGCTTTCTTGTTTTCACTTGCATTATCAGTGACCACTTGAACAACTTTGCTTGGACCAATCTTTTCGATGTGTTCTGAAAAAAGGTGAACATTTTGATGTGGTCGGTGGATGAGTCGCTAGCATCAATGGACTCAAGAAACAAACTTCCCCGGGGAGAATTCACCAACACATTAATAATCATTTTTCCTGTTCTTGCCGTCCACTTATCCATCATAATGGAGCAGCCATACTTGTCCCACACAACTTTATGCTCCTCAATAATTTTGTTTGTCTCCTCCACTTCCTTATTTAGATAAGGACCTCTTATTTCATGGTAGTTGGACACTTCATTCCAGGTCCGTATTGACCAACGAGCTCAATAATGTCTCCAAAAGTGTCATAGTTGACACAATTGAAGGGGAGCCTAGCATCATAGACCCATCGTGCGAAAGCACTAACTGCACGCTCCCTCAAAATGTCTCTAGCAACTTGTTGTATATCTTTTCCACCGTTTTTTGCTCCTTTTGCTCCCTGCTTCTTTGAGAAGTAGCAATCAATAGGACTTTTAGTCGATGATCCATGGCTTGACACATCTCTTCCCCGTTTTATTGGAAGTGACAATTCTTCTTCATCGTCGTCATCATCGTCATCAGGATTGGTCACCATTGGTTGATGAACCATTTGACTTTTTATCTCCTTCTTCTTCCAAACAAAATTCTTTATTTCTTCCCTCATATCCGGTGGACATTTAGGACAACTTGTCACGTTTCTATCGCAACCAATTAGATGGTATTTAAAGCGATAAATTCCACCTGTTGTAATCTTGTTGCAAAAGATGCATAGAACATTTGTATTCTTCTCATTATCTCTTTGGCCATATCGCCAAGCCGGGTCTTTCTCTTTCGAACTTTGAGACATTTAATTATCCATATTAAGATATAAGAGAAAAAATAATTAATAAACTGAAAATACACTGAAATTATATAAATTATAATAATTAACTAAAATTATATAAATTATAATAATTAACTGAAAATACACTGAAATTATATAAATTATAATAATTAACTGAAATTATATAAATTATAATAATTAACTGAAAATACACTGAAATTATATAAATTATAATAATTAACTGAAATTATATAAATTATAATAATTAGCTGAAAATACACTGAAATTATATAAATTATAATAATTAACTGAAATTATATAAATTATAATAATTAACTGAAAATAAACTGAAATTACATAAATTACGCCTCAAAAAAATATAATTAATAAACTGAAAATATACATTTAAAAATCACATACACTAAAAATCTTCATAAATATACATATATATATATATATATATATATATATATATATATATATATATATATATATATATATATTTATGAAAGAAAAGAAAGAAAAGAAGAAGAACAAAGAAAAAAAAAGAGAAAAAGGAGAACTGTTACTGAACAGTGAAGACGAAAGCAGAAGAAAGAAAAAAAAAAGAGAAGAAGAACTGAAGAAGAAGAAGATAGAAAGCACAAAGCAGAGAAGAAATGAAATTACCTGGACAGTCCAGCAAAAGAAGAAAGAGGCGACCAGCAGTGAAGTACAGAACCCTAGCTCTATTTTGGTTGAACAGTCAAACAAGAAAGTGAGAACCGTAAGTTGTTTTAGTCTTTTTGTCAATTTAGGGCCTGTTTTGTATAATTAAAAACAGACCCAAACCTTTTTTTTAGAAAATAGTCCTTATGCGCTTTTTACGCTAAATCGATCGCTTCGTCGCTTCTGCCACTAAAGCGTGCGCTTCTTTGAGACCAGTCACCTCGGCCAGAAAAAAGCGAGCCTTGGTCGCTTCGCGTCGCTTCACGCTTTAAGCGATGAAGCGATCGCTTTTCTAAGCACTGAGTCGAAGTGCACACAAGTTGGTCCGGACACTTTCGAAATTCTAGCATGGTAATAGGGAGGATGATGGTAACTTTTTCAAATTCTTCGTGGGCGTAGTGCTAGCAATTTTAACCCAAAATTGCTTGACCTGCCCTATAAATCCGTAGTAAAGCCGTATCCATCTCGGCCATTTAAAATATTGGTAATGTGGGTTCATCCCGTATTCAACGTGTAATACAAAGGTCCAGTTTGGGTTAAAAATGATTTGAAAATGGGTCAAGTGCACACCAAGAAACCATTTACTTGTTAAGTTCACAACAACAACAATGACAATAATAAGAAACCCAGTGTAATCCCACAAAGTAGGGTCTGGGAAAGGTAGAGTGTACGCAAACCTTACCTCTACTTATTAAGTTCACAATGATTTTGGATATTGCCTAATCAAGTCAAAATGAAGTATATAGAAGTATAAAATAGATTGTACTCGGGAACCACCTAAATCTATGGAATTCTATTGCCAGTGCCAAATTTACGTTTGAGGCTGAAATTGACACCTCGCCTTTTCAGTTGACGTGTTCAAGTATTTCAAGTGACTTTCTGTTATTCCATTAGACAAGGACAGTTTCTTCGTTTTGTATTAATACACGTGAGTTTCTCACGTTGGAGTCGAAGAATAAATGCCTTCATACCCAAATTGGTTGACTTGCTCTATCCGCCTGTAACAAACTCTTATCCAACTCGCCCATTCAAAATATGTGTAATATGGTTTAACCAATATTTTACCCGTAATAAAATGGGTTGAATACAGGTTCGAAAATAGTTTGAAAATAGGTCAAGTTCTCACTAAAAAGTCTTTCACATGTTACGCTCACACTCTTTAGGACATTGTGTGATGAAGCTAAATATGAAGCATATAAGAGTGTAAAATAGAGTCTAAGTTGCTTCGACACACAGTTTAGGTGCTGCACCCGTGTTGACACGACACTAGCATGGGTCTGAATATGGGATCCGTACCGGATCTGGCCAAACAATTTTGGGTACTTTGACCACGACGGATGGAAAAATTTGAGACAAGATACAATTTGATTTCCGAAATCAGAACCAAAACAAGGGTTAATTTGAAGAAGATAGCATACCTTATCTAGTAAATCAATACTTTACTTATCTACAACTTGAAAATAAAAAGAAATACACACTTTGCAAGCTATATGTAAGCATTCCAAAAATTGTCTCATAATTTAGAGATATTTTTTTCTTTTTGAATTATTTTTAGCCGGATCCCCACACCCGTATCCGTACTAAGATCCATATCCCCGAATCTTAGAATTTACATCTCGAATGATCTGATCTCTAGATCCGTACCCGTGCCAGACACCCACACCCGTGTCCAAGCAGCATAGAACAGAGTGTTCTGTAGCTGGAGTTAATTTCTAGTGCCAAATCTTGGTCTTCTTTGAGGGTGAAATTGAGACCTCACCATTTCAGATGACGTGTTCAAGTATCTTAACCGACTTTTTATTATTGCCTTAGACAGGGATAATTTCTTCACATCAAATAAATAGAGTAGAGTTCTGCCAAAGTTTAAAGCACAAAATTAATGGTGGATACTCCTTGAGTATATGCATTGATCCCAATGTTCAGTCTGATTAAAAAGAAGGAAAGAGAGTAATTTTGGTACCTATTGGATGCACCTAATTGTGTAGTAGAATATGTAATTATGCTTTGTCACATGGCAAAAAAGATTGTTAATAATTAAAACTCTAAGAAATTTGATTTATATCAACTGTATCTTTTTTTTACGTTACTCATAATTCTATCTGCATGTCATTGCCAAAATATACTACTTTTCCTTTTATATATAAACCGCCAGAAATGGAAAGAATCTTCCCATTCAATGTTTTAAATGTTAACGAGTTGTACCTTTCTAAATGACTTATCTTATTTGCTTAGTTTCTCTTTCTCTTTGCTAGAAAATTAGTGAAATTGAGCTCATGTTTGATTTATTGATTGCTGTAGATTTTTACTATAATGATGAACTACTTTAGGGCGATCCACTGTTCATATCTCTTTTTTGGAATAGAAGGATCTTCAAGATCGCTACTAAATATTGTTGCACATTGAAAGAGTTGAAGCCAACCAATGTTGTGATGGAAATCCAATAGAATGTGTGAGTAATTCAGAATATCAGTTCCATTTTAATTATTTATTGTAAATTAATGTATAAAATGCAAACGGATTTTTTTCCTCACACGCCTATATAAAATCGGTCAAACCGCTTTGGTCCAAACTGTTAATCACCCAATCATCTTTGACCCGCTTTAAATATGCGTTGATTAGGTTATGAACCACTTTTGTTCAACCATTTTCAACTCGCCCAAATGCAAACCAATCCGGGCATTTGCTACCACCAGTGAACATTGT
The DNA here is from genome assembly GCA_034376525.1 of Nicotiana benthamiana. Lineage (NCBI taxonomy): Eukaryota > Viridiplantae > Streptophyta > Magnoliopsida > Solanales > Solanaceae > Nicotiana > Nicotiana benthamiana. Next base: position 23,470,968 of record CM067333.1, on the reverse strand, counting down.
GTGCTCTATTATCTGCATGTTTAGGAGTATGTATCTATGTGCTTGGTGGATGTCTCAGCATGTTTCAATGTTTTGGGTTTTCTTTTTCCTATTTTTGCATTTAATACGTGATGATGTTTTATTCTTTCGATCATTTTGACTGTAACGACTAGTAATAGCGTTTGACTGTCTATTCAATCATATTCCTTTACAGATAATAGGTAATTACACATTGGGAAGGCTTCAAAATTATTCTCCCAAAACATTTCTGAAGAAAAGGAAAAGGGAAGCAGCTGTATGCTAAGGAAATTTTTCTGCATGACCTCTTGACATTTCTGCAATGTCAGGGTTACTCAATGTATTCATCTTTCTATATAATGCTCATTAGCTTTTTGATACTCGGGTTCTGCTTTTGTATTTGCTGCTTTCTGTTGGATTCTTTTTATCACTTTCCTCTGTTTGGAAGAACATATTTGAGCATGTCTATCCGCCTTATCTCTTGGATTTTCAAAACTATTTGTTTGTCACTGCAAGGGTGAAGATTCTTATATGTGCTATCAATCTTATTTCGTATGTTTTGTTAAGATTTTTACTTTTGATGCAAGTTTTATTTTGTTTATTAAGTAGGTAAACTTGCACTCTGTGCTCGTTGCTTAATGGTGATATTGTTGCCAGTGCTACACCATTCTCTTTTACAAAAACTATAATTATGCGTCAATCCTGAATTAGTTGAGGTTATACTTTAAAGTTAATCCTCCTAATTTATGTTGAGCAATTGATCAGAAGATGCCACCTCCTATCAACACTTGTTGGGATTTATATTAATACATACATTTAACCTAGATCAGGTTTTTATCCTTTGTCTCTCGATCATGCTAGCTTATACATTTTTTTCTCCCCTTTTTGTGTCCGAGCTTTGGTACAAGTTGTATATGTGTTTACCTCAAGCTTTGCTAATAGCCTTAATTGCCTCTTTGTTAACTTCCTTACATTCTTCAAAGGATTCTTGTGCTGTTGTTAACTTCCCGTAGTCCCGCTTCAATAGTTCTTTATTTCCTCATTCTATCACCAAGATCTCTATAGTCATGGTCGTAGGCCTTTACACACCTTGAACTTCACTTGTTACTCTCTCAATTCGACTTGACATTTCCTTCTAATTCATTAGCTTTTAAGTCCCATACTCCCTCCCTATATTGTTTGTCCATAAATGCTACTACTTGGTTTGTGCTTTTTAGTGTCCACTATTGAATTTTCGGTTGCATGCCGTTCTTCTCAGTTTTCTTTTTCGCTCACTCTTTTGCTTCATATCCAGGTAAATTAGTTTGTGTTGGATGGTTAAAACTTCTTCTGGGATGTCAATGCCTGTCCTTATATTTGACCATGTCATTTATTTCTGTTAATGATGGAATTAATTTGGATAAGGATGGAATCACACACGTATTTTCCATGTGATTTCCTTTTTTTACAATAGGCGTAGCTAAAGCTAAATCACAAGGTGATACAAACTTTGAAATAGTGTTTCCTTCTTCATTCCTAGACGATAACCATATTCCAATATATTAGGTTGGATCTGTCACTATATCTACCCATATGTCCATTTAGGTCTCCCCCAATAAACATCAGTAAAGATCTGGTCGTCACTCGAGATCCTTTGAACCAAGGTGTTCGTATATTGTTAGGACGCGGTTTAGGTATCTCATCTAAGCCTCTTTGGGGAGCAAAATCTTTTTAATCCAACATAAATTTTTGAAGAAATCACAAATTTTGTTAGAAATGAAATAGATCCAAAGTGATCTGTTCCCTTCCCCAACCCCGCACATAGCATGAGCTTACTGTATCGAGTTGGCCTTCTATAAATTATGATGGGAGCTTTGATATAGAATGAAGATTACTAGTATTATTAAGGAGGTAAACTGGCGTTAGCTATTTGGTAATGAATACGAGTGGCGTGCTAGTTTCCTCTCGTTTCCTTTTGACTAAAGTATCGATATCTTTCTTGAATTTATTTTTTCCCATATTTAGACCTATTTGTGGAGGATAGACAATAAGCATTCATTTTTCATCTAGAACAGATTTTATGAGGGAAACTTTGGTGCATTAATTTTTTCATCTAGAACAGATTTTATGAGGGAAACTTTGGTGTAGAACAAACTGCTGTTCGAAAATGCAGATTGTAAGTATATCTTTATGCTGCTCGAAAATATGGAGTGTCATGCTATGCTCCCCTAGTTTCACCAGAAATGAAGCATGTCGCCTTAATCTTTGTGGCATCTGAATGTTTTTGTTGGTTTGGTGTTCACGTTGTCTATATCATTCTGACTGCTCTTTTTTTTTTTTTTTTTCTGAGAAGGTAACATAATTGTATATTAATATAAAGACTTCACTAAAATTGTGAAGTCACCCATAATTACAATGTAAGTGCCCATATAAAACTTACCAAAAAAGGACACTTTTCACCCTTGTTCTTCTTGCAATGAATCTAGGGCATCTAAAATGGATACACTATCCTCCAAAAGTTTTTCTTTACACCAAAAGTAAAAAAGAGCTAAACATTTCATCTTTATCTTCTGAATGTTGTTGGACTTCTCTTCAAAGCATCTTTGATTTCTCTCTTCCCAGACTGTCCACAGTATACAAGCTGGGACAATGGGACAATTCTCTATCTCTCTTTACCTCTCGAAAGTGTTCCCTCTTTATTCCAACTAGCTAGAATATCAAGTAGCTAGAATATCAAGGATTGTTCCCGGCATTGCCCATGGAATTCCCCTTAGACTGATGAAAATCCTCCACATCTATATAGTGAAATTGCAATGCAAAAAAAGATAGCTAATTGTCTCTGCCTTCTCACACATAAAGTATGTGTTTCAAAATGTGTTTTTTTGCTATGTGCTGTCAAAACATGAGATCTGATTTTGATGGATCCCCTGGCATTTTAATTTTTATGATATCTCTCTGTCATTACGCTTCCTGTATACACTTTGCTTAAAGTATACATGGCTCTTGTTTTTTCTGGAAAGCCTAAACTCTAAACCCTACAAGGAAACATGTTGCGCCAAATGAGTACTGAGAACCTATTTTGCTCGGACTGTCTAAAAATGTTGCTGAGTGTTTGTTGGATCCTCCAAAATTTATGCATTTTTTGGGACGATCTGATGCGGGTGCGACAATGTTTTGGAGAGTCCGCGAAACATTGCTGAGAACTTCAACCTCTTATTGAAAATTGGTCAAAGTTTGACCTTTCGACTGCGTGGTCGTATGAACCTCTTGTTCTATGTATGACTTGTTCTTGTTGACTGATAAACCAGATATTCTTGTTTGCATCCATTTTAGATGGCTTATTGATGCATGAAATGGGTGTTGCTGAAGTGCTATAATGTTTAGTGGTTCATGCTTAAAACTATTTTTGATTTAATTGTAGTCATCTCTAAACGGGTCAGCTTCAAATCTCCCTGACAACACCGGACGCTCATTTCCTTCATCTTTCTCTCCTCAATCTGGTGCAGCTTCCCCTCTTTATCATCACTCTGGTGAGTTGTTTTCTGTATTGTTCTTACTTTCTGATTTTGAAGCAAATGTACTAGCAAACTTCTTTGTCACAGGAAATATTCAGGGCCTTCATAACATGCATGGGAGTTTTAATGTTCCTAATATGTCGGGTACACTTGGTTCAAGAAACACAACAATAAATAATGTCCCTTCAAGCGGTGTCCAGCAATCTGGAAATAGCCTCTCTAGTGGTCGTTTTGCATCAAATAATATTCCGGTAGCCCTTTCACAGGTTTGTCTATTTCGTTTTTTGTTCAGGAGAATAATGGAAAAATAATAGAAAAAATCTCTGTAAGATGGTAATTGTTGTTACTTTCTCGGTTTGGTTTCTCTCCCTCGGTTTAAACTTAATGTGAGATGTTGGAGAAAATATTTCTGAAAAAATTGGGAAGAAGTTTTGATTTTGAAACGTTGTAATTTGATTTGGGAAGTGGAGTTTTTAGTGAAGATCTTGAGAGACATGCTATTAGTTAAAAACATTTCAAGCATTGACTACAATTAGCTTTCGAGATCTTCCTGCATCTGCTTTTTTCCTTCTCTTTTCTCATTCTTTATTCACAGCAGGCTAGCAAACTCTAGAGCTCAACCTTCATTGCATTGCATATCTCTGTTGCAGATATCCCAAGGAAGTTCTCATGGTCATTCCAGCATGACAAGTAGAGGTGGTATGAGTATTGTTGGTAACACGGGATATAGTAGCAACACTAATGGTGTCGGGGGTTCTATTCCTGGAATTTTGCCAACCTCTGCTGCAATTGGTAATCGAAACTCTGTTCCAGGCCTTGGCATGTCCCCAATTTTGGGAAATGCTGGTCCAAGGATGTCAAACTCAGTTGGAAATATAGTTGGAGGCAACATTGGGAGAAGCATCAGCTCTGGTGCAGGATTGTCTGTGCCTGGTCTTGCTTCTAGACTAAATTTGACTGCAAACAGTGGTTCTGGAAACTTAAATGTTCAAGGATCTAATAGGCTAATGAGTGGTGTCCTCCAGCAAGGTAAATTAGCCTGAAATGCTGATAGTTTCTCTTCTTTTTGTGTTGTTAGTTTCTCTGTCCAAAACATTTACTGATGTTATTTTCATACTTTACATAGGCTTAGCTAGTTTCGTTCTTTCTTGAATGCATTACCTAATTTGAAATATAGACGTTTAAATTTTTTTAATAAATTCATTTACATGTCTTTTTTGGTTCTTTTTTCTAAATTTTGTGAACAGAAAATTTCTATGTAGCTTTAACTTGAAATATGAAGAGGATATTCTTTGCTGGTAGTGGGTTATAGGTAGAAGTTTTGCAAATAAGAATCATCTCCCTTAGCTTTGGGTTTGTGATGTATGTCTTGACCTTGACCTTGGACCACCTCATTCCACCTTCGAAAGTAGGATTGGTTCTACCCTTACTTTCCTTAAAAAACACAGCAGCCAAAATGACCCATTTCAACATACGACGAGGAAAAAGTTAAAAACATGGAGAAGTTGAACAAAAATAATATAAGAGTTCCCCTCTCCTTCCCCTGTTTTCACCTTTACTACATAACACTAATTGGGAGGACGGAGGAAAGAGGAGGAATATGGGTAGAAGGAAATAATTGGGGTATTTATGTTCAATATGCCAAATTTGTACATTTGGATTTGAAATATGCATTTTCACTTGATTTACATAATTGTTGAGAAGGTTATGTATACATTTATGAGATGTTATGTTTATATTTACAGCGGCTGGGTGATTTATGCACCTCAAGCTAAAAACTGAGGGGAGTAATTCCTTTTTTGGGTTTAAAAAACAAACTGAGATTATCCTATTCAATTGTTTATTTACAGAGGCTGGGCTGCTTATGTGGCACTAATTGAGGGAGAATCCTCTTTAACCTTTTCTTCTTTTTTTTAACTCTAAAAAGTAGTTTCAAATCATCAGGCTGTTTTTTTTAAAAGCTAGTTGTTAAAATTTATACAGTTTCTGCTTCGTTCTTCGATAACCTCCTTTTGAAGCTATTGGCTATTTGAGCCTTGAACTGTTGATTTTGTGCTCTTTATTTCACTTGTTTTTGATTTTTTTTCACACCATCGACCTCGCCTTTCTTAGGACTTCCTCAGTATTTTAGAGGCACATTATTATTTGACTCTGTTTAAATTCTGTATGTAAATATGCTTTGATGGTACTTACTTTTAGCTGCTTTTGCCATTAATTCTGCATGAAGTTGTTATTTGTAGATTTTAAGGTGAACTAGGCACCTACGATATATATTTGTTGTAGGTCAATCTATCGTCTATGCTAACGGTACCATCTGCATTCAGCCTCTCCACAGGTAATGTCTATGTTTGGTAATTCATATCCTCCTGCTGGTGGTCCACTATCTCAGAACCATATCCAAGCAGTCGGCAACCTTAATTCTATGGGAATGCTGAATGATCTGAATTCAAATGATGGATCTCCATTTGATATAAATGATTTTCCTCAGCTAAGCAGCCGACCTAGTTCTGCTGGAGGGCCTCAAGGACATTTGGGTAATCAAAGTGCCTTTCCTTCCTGATATTCTGCGCAAGTGATTTTATTTTACAATTCATTCAGAGCACTGAGGAAGGAACAATCTCAGGTTCACTACGAAAACAAATTGTTCAACAAAATCAGGAATTCAGCATTCAAAATGAAGATTTTCCGGGCTTGCCTGGATTTAAAGGTGCTTATATGCATGCACAAAGCTCTTCTCATGCTTTCTTAAGTTGATAAATCACTCAGCATATATAACTTTGGTATGACAATTTGTTCGTTGGGGTCAAAAAAACAAGGGTGGGAGGACGGAAATAGAGGGATATGAGTCATTTCGCTGTTTTGTTAAGAAACAACCGACCAGGGAAAGTGAAAGTAGAAGGGTGCATACCCCTCTTTGCGAGCCTTTTCATTTATTTAATTGAGTGGGAGAGCAAAGGTATCTGATTTACTCCCCTTAAAGTTGCGCCAATCAGCGTGAAATGAATGACAAATACTTCTGAGTAGGTAAGTCAACCAAAGCCCATCCCTTCCCTTGAAACAAATATAGTGTTAGTGGATCTGAATTCTCAATTCCTTGCATGATTGGTTGATGTCGCACCCCACCAGCTCAACTTTCTCACTAGTCCTGGGCTTTATTTGGTGTATAGCTCCCTTTTATTTTCTGGGGGGAGTGCTAGGAATTATGTTCAGCATGCTTTTGGGGCTTTATTCCTTAGTTTTTTCTTTTATATTTTTGTATTGCTTTATGCATGGAAATCTTCCTATCTTGCATGTTAAGTCTACTAAGTGCAATTACTCTCGTGTTTGCTTAGGTGGCAATGCTGATTATGGTATGGATCTACACCAGAAAGAACAACTCCATGATAATACTCTTTCTATGATGCAGCAGCAGCAGTTCTCTGTAAACACAAAAATACTGGATTACTGTTCTAAATGCTGTGATTACTAGTAAATGCTTTTAGCCTCATGACTCTGCCCTCGATTGCTCAATCTTTCATAAACTAATGCGCAGATGGGCAGATCTGGTGGCTTTAACTTGGGAGGGACATACTCATCACTTCGCTCACAGCAGCAACAACAACAACAACATGCCCCATCGGTGAGTAATAGTGGTCTCTCTTTTTCAAATGTTAACAACCAGGATCCACTACATTTACATGGTTCAGATGTCTTCTCGTCATCGCACTCCAGTTATCACCAACAGGTGCATTACTCTTATAATTTTTGCTCTTATTTGTTTCATGTTCTTCTATGTGTCTCTCTTTGGGGTGCTATTCAGGTGAGATATGTATCACATGCACTCTGCATAAAGAGAGATTGAAGCCCTCCTGTGTTGGAGACTTCCATTCCTTTAAAAGAAAAATCTTCTTTTTCCCTTAACTATTTCTGTTTGGAGGTTTCTTTTATTTATTTATTCTTGTCTGGCTCAGGTGGGGTTTGGGGGATGGGGGAGTTGATGTTGGTATTCCTTTGTTGCCTTTTGTGTTCTTCAATCTGTGGAGAAGTATGTGTATTTTTCTGAGTACATGTACGAGAGTGGTTATTCCAAACCAAAATTTCGATTTTATCAGAAGAGCCATCTTCTTCTGAAGCATGACTGAGTTGTGATGTGGAAAAGCTAGAGTTTTGCTAGTGTTATGCTGAAGTTATTTCTATATTAAATGTAATTTGTGGTGCATGCTATAAGTTCCGTATTCATACAGCTTTAAGTGATACTTTACTCGCTCTTCACTTTATTTGATCAGTCTGGTGGACCTCCTGGTATGGGGTTACGGCCTCTTAATTCTCCTAGTACTGTTTCTGGTATTGGCTCATACGATCAGCTTATCCAGCAGTATCAACAACATCAGGGTCAATCCCAATTTCGACTGCAGCAAATGTCTGCTTTAGGTCAGCCGTACAGGGATCAGGGCATGAAATCCATGCAGGCCCAAGCTACCCCTGACCCTTTTGGTATGCTTGGTTTACTAAGTGTAATAAGGATGAGTGATCCGGATCTGACTTCTCTTGCACTTGGAATTGATCTAACAACTCTTGGATTGAATTTGAACTCTACCGAAAATTTACACAAGGCATTTGGTTCCCCATGGTCTGATGAGCCTGCCAAGGGTGATCCAGAATTTACTGTACCGCAATGTTATTATGCCAAGCAACCACCTCCTCTAAATGTGAGTGACCTTTATATTCTTGTTTATCTTCATTCGATTGCCCTTCTTTAAATCTACTAACGCGTTTGAATTGGCTGCAGCAAGCATACTTCTCCAAGTTTCAGTTAGACACTTTGTTTTACATTTTCTACAGGCAAGTCCCTCTCATAAGCAAGTCTAGTTTTTCTTGGCCATAAAATTTGAATCTAGAAATAACTCAAATCTGTTGGTCTTTGCAGCATGCCAAAGGATGAAGCCCAATTATATGCTGCTAATGAATTGTATGCTCTCTTTTCTATGTAAATTGGAGCAATTTAGCTTTCTATTGCCTTTTGGGATGCACATACAAAGTTACTAACCTATTTATGGATGTTTGACTTGCTTCAGTTGTTAGTTGAATATGCTTGATAACCATTTTCATTATTTGTTTCATACAGGTATAATCGGGGCTGGTTTTACCACCGAGAACATCGATTATGGTTTATGAGGGTCGCCAACATGGAGCCTCTTGTCAAGACTAATGCTTATGAGAGAGGATCTTATATATGTTTTGATCCAAACACATGGGAAACAATCCGCAAGGTGCGGATTTCTTTCTACGTTTTGAATTTATGTAATTTGAGGTTCTAGTTTTCTGATTTTTCTGCAATTCTTTCTTTGCAGGATAATTTTGTGCTCCACTATGAGATGTTGGAAAAAAGACCTGTTCTACCTCAGCACTAACGATTCTGTTCAGCTTATAGTTGTACATTTTTCACATATCCCATTTTCTAGGAGTCAGCTAGTTCCCACCTGTAGTTTTCTGCGGTTGGGTTTTTTGGCAGCCACTGTTACTGTAATGTGGTGATTTACCTGTTGTATCTTTTAGATGCTGCAAGTCAAAAAGAAAAATATTCCGGAATAATTCTCCCATTTTCCCTGTCGAGCCAAACGTTTTTGTCGGTGGAATTGCATTTTTGTGGTAACTGTAGACTTACGAATGGCTTGTCGTGGGCCTTGCTGGCTGGCTTAGTGGGAAACATAGCTTATTCTTCAACCACCCAATTTGTCATTACTGCAGAAAAAGAAAAAGAAAGAAAAATAAGGGTTAAGAGTTTAATGTATTTTTGTCACTCTACGACCTAGACCCTACCCAAACTTTATAAGCTCCATAATTATCCAGTTATGAAGGTATAAAGCCACGTTATCCATAAAACTGTAGTGGCCTAGTCTCAAAATGACGCTTATAAGATAAGAATTGGAAGTAGATATCCTCATAATTTCTCTGCCTCAAAATACTTCTGCTTCTTGCTTTGTACTGTAAACTGGTTTGCGGTTGATTGTGCTCTTTGCGACTGAAGTTCTCACATTTGCCTGCAGCTTACCATCTCTATATCAAGAAGAGAAAAGCCCATCGTAACGGTTGGATCCATTTCTAAGTTGTATAGCAAAAAAGGGGGTTGTAGAGAAAAATTCGCAACATATAATTCGTCTGCAAGAGGAGCTGAGGCCTTTATTCTCTCTAGCATTTTTGAACTCCTCGTCAGTCTTTCCATGTAAAGGCTTCTCCAGGAATAGAATGCGTCGGGGTAAGAGGGGATACATTTTGGTTTATAAGTCATTTAACCTTAAGAGTTGAATACGTTATCAGTAAAGTGAAAACTGTGTACATAAAAGATAAATGGCTTGCATCAATTGGCTTGGTATAAACACGTTAAGCCGGTAAGAGCCTATAATTTCCTGCCTCCTTATTGGTAGGACTCCAGCTCCAGATTGTATCCAGAAGCGAACAAGTTAAATCACGCTTTTAGAACACCAACATAAGATAGACCAAAACTTTCATGAAGTAGAGCATCTACCTTTGACTCAAGAGTATGCACATGAAGGTAAAGCAAAGGATCCAGCACCCAAGAAGAAGGATAGAATTTACAACGATGTTTTTCTATATAGCATACATTTTCTTGTATTCATTGTTTAGAACATCTGAATCAGAGACGACTGATGCTGACCAGGACAAGGACCTGCTGGCCAGAGAGTTCTTTCGGATGTTCCTCTTGTTTGAGGATTCTATCCGATGCATTATGACCCAATAACACAGTGTACCTAGTGTTGCAACTAGTATGATTGTTCCTATAATAGTGACTACAACAGCCAGCCACTTCGCATTCTTGCCGACCACAACAAATGATAGAGCCAAGAAAGCCACTGAAATAAGTACACATGCCAACCACATAAGCTTGTTTATGATAGCCATCATCTGCTTCTTTGCTTTGCTTTCAATCACCACGATTGATGTCTGAACAATCACAACTGCAAGAGATATGAATAGGGCGATAGAGTCGAGGACAAAGAATATAAGAAACAAGGGACTTGGTGCTATATTTGCTTCTCCAAGGGAATGGCCTGGTGGGATGTCTTCTGGATACTCGATGTATTGTCCCGGGACAGAAAAAATCGCTGCATAGGCGACTGTGGCAATGAGTACAGCTACAACTGTGGTAGAATTAATGGCATTGTTAAGGCCTTCAGCATGCATTTTATCTATGCGTTTGGCAATGCCATGTATACGTTTTCTTGTCCGTCGCGTATGTTCCATTTGATAATGCACTTCATGTTTTATATCACTAACAGTTTGCTTCAACTCTCTTGCTGGATTTGTTGCCTGAGGTTTGATGGCTCGGATACTTTGTACACCTGATTCCTGTAGGATGGCTGCAATATTGACCTGTCCCATTTTCTCTGCAGTGTCAATGGCTGTTTCGTTGGACCTATTTACAGCTTTAGTGTCCGTCTCTTTCTGCCCAAGCAGTAACTTAACAATCTGCATAAGT